>OY720270.1:18154825-19369157 GCA_963082995.1 Noctua comes
CGACTCAGCCCCCAAGAATTTCCATTCTACTCTGCCTAGTACTTGAACAGCCTTTGATAAGTCTCTACTCTCTTCTCCTTTGGCCCATAATGAATAATGAACCAGAAACGACCACAATAGGCTACTAGAGAAGGGAAGAAGATCATTTCAAAGACTGGAAGAAGACTTAAGCTACTGCGGGACATGGAAGCAAAACACTCACGAGCATGAGCTGAAAAAGCCTGTAAGAAGCCTATGCTTAAAAGTAAGCAATCTAAATATTTCTGATGTCTCAACAAAAACTAGTTTACAGATGATTTAAAAAGGCTGTCTGCTTTTTTTCAAATGGCTTTTTGGTTTTGAGACAGGAACTTATGAAGAAGTATTCGTCTCTTTTTCCTGGCACCAGATGCCTTCTGTAGACGGTAAGGAACTAACAAACGTGTACAATAGACTTATCAACATGACAGTGCAGTAGTATCTATCGCCTGCAACCGTTCGCGGCGCACGCGCAAATCATTTCACTCTCTATAGACAGAGATCGACAACATTGTTCTGTATTCAAACTTTAATTTTAGGTGTAGTATGTACAATTTTGCAAAAAACTAAATTGTTGTCTACCTACTTAGATGTTATTAAGTATGTCAAATCTCAAAATAAAATTTGGAGCTACCAATTTTGTGTTGCAATCAAGCAAGTACGATAACAATTGCAATATTTCTAGACGGCAAGTTAGAGGCCCATGGGCGGCATTAAAACTCAGACACCAGGTTAATCAATAACCTCACAATAAAGAAGAAGAACAAGCAATTAAACGCTTGTTTAATAAAGTGACGATGAATTGTATTTATTAATACAATTTCCGCTTAAAATGATTAAATAAAAAGCTCTACCCACAGACAATTTTCATAAATTTCGAACGACAATACATAATGAAATAATAATGATACTTGTGGTATATGTTTACCGCCTTTCACCAAAGAAAAGACAATTTCCACGCAAATGCGCTACACATCTTTTCCAATAAGCCAATAAATCAGCGAAAGTCACTTACACTTTTCATTTCCTTCCTGCATAATTACCCCTTGAACAAAATGTTGTCAACTCCTCCTCCTCATGGCCGGTGGGGGTTTAGGCGCCGGCAAACACCGCGGAAAAAAGTAAAAACACTATCGTTAGTCATTAATATAGTCGCAAGCGCACCGCGCACTTTTTTCCAACCATTTCTAATTTCGACACCGCCAGAAGCGCACGTGTCAAAAAGAATCTTTTTTCTTTTCAAATATCGAACGGACTGACTTTTACCGCGTTTTTATTAATCATTGTAACAGCTTACAATGATTAATAGTGATGTTTATGAATCGTTAAATATCGATACGTATCGTCGCGTAATTTACGCGTAACATCAGCTCAAATTGTGCGTGGTGGAAGAATGAATTGATTGTTGTCGTGTAAACTAATGACTATGACGCGTGTTAACTGTTGTGTTTTAATTGTAGTTTTATTGACGATTTTCATGGACAACTGTGACGGTTACAGCCCTAGAGGTAAGAAACAAAATACAATATTATTTTTAAACACTGTTTTAAGCTTTCATCGAATTATAACTAACCATACACTGTCACTTACGGTATATCTTCCGTGATTTATGGCGCTTGCAATACTTGAAAACAACAACTTGAAAGATCAGGAGCTTAGAATAATCCCGTAAGTGACAGTGTAAGTTCAATATTATTTTTATTGATCATTCCACGTGACAATTTGCAGAAGTTTTTTTTTATATTACCTCCCAAAATTTTTACTGATCCATAAAGAAACCTGAAATAGCTCTTTCACAAGAAATTATTATTATGATTGAGCAAAATTCTTTTATTTTCAGGTTTTTTTTTTAACCGACTCTCTTCCAAAAGGAGGAGGTTCTCAATTACGTTGTATTTTTTATGTTTGTTACGTCATAACTCGTCATTTTTTACATTTGTCACGAAAATATGTCTAAAGTTTTCCTCATCATTTAACGAATCGAAAGCTCGAGCGAGCTCTTTCACAAAAATAAACAAAACAAAATCTTCCAATTAATCAGTTAGGACTGAAACACTAATGCAATTCAATTAATTGTCGTGACTCGACAAGTTGTCGTGAAAGGAAATAAACGTTTCAGATTTTGTAACAACTTAACTGCCATCAGCACTTAATGTAATTGATGATAAATGATCTCTGACTTGAAGTGAATCTTATCTCTATCGATCAATACTTGAACTATTCAGTAGCAATTAATTACTTTTCGATAAATCAATGAGATAAATCATCATCATTGTTCTTCTTTAGTTTGTTCAGCCCTGAAATTGGCTTTGTGATTTCACTTTTAGAACTTACTTCTTTAAGATTGTTGATATATCCTTCTAACGTCCAAATTCTTCTTGTTATTTCTTGGATTCATCAGGTAAAACCTCATGACAAATATGTATGTTAGTAAAATAATTTATTTTTTAATTGCAAATGCCCACGGCTTCGCCTGCGTATGATACATTAAAAGCAGAGTTATGTATGTTAGTATGTATGTGTGTTATGTTAGTGACCATGACTGTTTAAAAACTTATATCTCATGGCAAATGGCTAAATGTAGAGAAAATTTACGAAATTTATATCAACTAAATTCCTACTCGACCATTTCTTCATAAGCTCTCAATTTACAGTAGAACTGTCTAATCTAAAATATTACAGGAATAATTTAAGATTAAAATATCAACCAATTTACATATTCACTCTCATTTTCTCTGCCGCTAGCAGTGGTTACCACAACTCAAAGTGGTTGCTTTAGTGCTAAAGCTGACTTTAGTCGACTAAGGTACACGACAGCCTAGGAAATGAAAGGTTGTTAGTCTTTGTGTAACAATGCTTTACTGACAACTTACTAGAAATTACAATTAGTTAACGACAAACTAGGAGATAAATCAGATTAATGTTGATAGTTAAGTTAGACATAATTCAGAATATGGGTTGTTCTACGCATGGATTACTGATAACTTTCAGCTTGTTAACAGACACCAACAATTAAGGTCGAATTTCGTCTAGTGATTGTATTTACTTGCTTGCTTCCTTTAGCTGCTTATCCCTGTCATGGGTTCTGTATCTTAGTTATGTCACTCAGTCAGTCAATTCATCATCTGCTTAGCCTTTTCCCAACTGTGTTGGGGATGGCTTCCGGTCTAACCGGATGCAGCTGAATACCAGTATTTTACATGGAGCCTGATCTGACTGCCACAACCCAGTTAGTACTGGGTAATACGATATACCTTGGTAAGGCTGGTTGCCAGACTTTTTGGGCCACTGACTACCTGTAACGACTGTCAAAGATCTACAAATGACAGCCGGGACCAACGGCTTAACGTGTTTTCTGAGGCACGAAGGAAATTCGGTATGTAATGGGTGGTCAGGAAGAATAAAATTATTATCCTAATTCCTTATTGCTCCGAGAACACCTCGAATATGTTCAAACACATTTACATATTAACAACGTTGAAGTTCTGAAGATATCAAGAATATTGTTATAAATTCAATCATTTCAATGATCGTTATTGTTCAATAAAGTTGTAAAATTGATAACAGAGAAATGCTGGACCAAGTCAAATTAAATAATAGCATAGACTAGACGAACGATGGATGGATTTTGTGTGATAATGTGGCTAGAAAGAGGATGACTACTGAAATGATAACTAATAGAGAAGACAGAACATACGTTCCCCTGACCCTAAATAAGTTCAGAAAATGGCAGGAGAATCACGATGATGATTGACTTCATAACAAACCATCACATGAAGAGAATCTATAAAAATATGCATCAAAAAACACTTCAAACATCGGCATTTAATTCTTCATCATCAACAACACCATTATCCGAAGTTACGGTAAACTTACACCATATACAACAATAATAAAATTCATAATAATCAATCTTATATCGCAGTAGGAAACTGTTTTATTACACAAAACCTTTAGATTTCACTTTTCCATCTTAATATTTATATCGGGTAGTTTCCAATGCAAACGACCGGGTTTCCCTTTAATGCTTGCAGACAATATCTTGTCTTTTCTTGTAATAAACGGCTTGATTTGTTAGTTAAACTGCTAGCCAGTGTTGCATGAAAAAATAAGTTGTTAGAATTAAAATGTAAAAAAAATATTGACGAAATGAGTCCGTTAAATTGAAAATTACAATGCTACCTATGACTGCGTACGATTAAGGCACTACATATAAACTAACTGAAAAGCATAAAGTTGACGTTAAAACATCAAACGTCAAACTTATAATAAAACAGGACATAATGTCAAAACTGGAACTCAAAACTATAACAGCAGTTAACTACTAATATGACAGTTAACTACCAAACATATCATGAAACCTGCGACTCCGCTACTGATCATCAACATGAAATATTTTCAAGGAATCTGTTTATACTGAATGACTGCTCCGACTCCAACAATTCATTTTCAAAATACTCCAAATCCGGGAGCTATATTTTATAGCAGTTAGTTCAAACTGGTAGAGAAAACTAACTTCACTTACACGAAACCAATTTCCGACTGATTGAAAGACATCAATTTCTAATAAGGTTCTATTTTAGACTTTCATCATGTGTTTCCTTTGTTGTGCATCAATTTATTGTTGCCAATAGAGGCAGCCATTGTAGTAAAACTTCAAATTGTATTCATCGGTATTTGTAAAAAACCTCCAGACTGCGTTGGCGCCTTTCATCTTCAAGAAAGACTGTAAGAGATATTTTTGTTGCAAACACTTAGAGCAGTGTAAAATATACGTTAACTTTAACTGCACGAGTAGAACCGTGTTCGATCATAACAGTAGTTACGTCATTTATTGAAGCCAATTGGAAAAATAACGTAATCAACTTAAACCCAACAATAACAGCATTATCGATACCAATAAAATTTAATTTAAAAACGTGCAATACCTGTCAACTATTGACAATTCAGTCTGAGCTCACAAAAGATCAACGATCAATAAAAAAAGTATCGATGAAAATATCGACAAAAAATGTATCAAAAAAGATTATTGTGATTGTCATTATTGTAGCGGAATTACCAAATTCATTGTCACTGTTACATTTATTACGAAACATCAAATGTTTGCGAGGAAAGCGGTGGAGCAAAAAGATTGGACCTGCGCCCGCGGTACTGTGACGTCACGACAGATCAATTTCTCGATTAGTATCGTTCCACTTTGAACCAATTGACTCGAGCCGTTTCGTGTTCCATACAAATTATTTTATAGTTTTGATTTGATTTTAGAAACTACTGACATTACGGAAATGCGCGGTTGCTGCAATTAAAAATTTTACTGCCTTCGCTATTTGGGTCTTGATTATTTTTATGTTTATGCTCCTTCTTGCTTGTGATGTGAGCATGAGCAGTACCTTTATTATAAATGCCAATTATTTCAATGACTGATATTTCGTAAACAGTTTCTTTAACTGGTCGATTAAATACGCCTATAATACCTACGTAAGTTTCAGAGCGAACCCTGATCCTACTTCTTCTTTGCGTGTCGATGGCAAAAAGTTCAAATGTTTAGCCCAAAACTCAGCCACGCGACCCTACTTTCTGTTAACCTTTTACATACGAATACAAGAAAATCATTACGTATTATACACTTCCTGTATTGAATAAATTTGCCTGTAATGAATAATATCGTTACAAACCGATCATCCTAAGTAGCCCCATAGGTATTACCATAACACTACCATCAACATTATGCTTCGTAACTTACGTGCTTACTTAATATTCTAGTCAAAGTTAGCACTCATATAACTCCTTAGTTACTGCTTACGACATATAGAAAGTACAAATAAACTAAATATACATCTATTTTAATAGAGTACCTTCAAATGCTTTTGTTGCTTCTTATCGCAGTCAACTGCTGGATATGTAGGCCTCTCCCAAGCTACGTCACAACTCCCAATCCTCCGCTCTTTGCAACCAGTCCAATCCAGTTTGTTACTTGTAAAGTACTAAATAACAAATCAATAAGTGAATAAAACCAGATAGAACTTAATTGGAACAGACTCGATGATGTCAGCACTGAAATACTTGAATTCTCTGAAGAATTAGATTCACTTTCACGAAGTAATGGTAACGTTGTACGCGGAAAACACAGTGTAACTGACAGTGACAAATATGTTGAATAGTGAACAGTCTTGTTGGGGCTCCGGGTTGCCAAGACTTCATCTAAAGCATAGACATAGCAAAAGAAAGAACCTGTCAACATAATGTTTTAACTTACAATACATAAGGAAGATGAATCATTACAACATAAAGACGTTGAAATAAATTGAAAACGTTACAAAAAAAAGCAAGGGACTTCATAAAATAGAAATCAAAATTGATTAGTACAAAACAAAAGAGTTTTGCAGTTACAGGTAAAATTATAAAAATAATAGTATAAAAGTTTACTCAAGCTTAGGTAAGATGAAAACAAAAGTTAAATAAGAAAATTAGTCGAAACTCTGATGGAAAGTAAAATAGCCGTAAGTAGTCATTGGAAAGAAATAAACCTAATTCGATTTGGAACGGAAACTATTACATTGGTTACGTAATTTTTGCGATTGCTGAAAAGTATAAATAAAATTACGTTAGCAGATTTTTTTTGCAAGTGGTAAGCTGGCTGAAAAAACGATCAATATTTTTATATATGTAATGAAATGACATTTCATTAATTCGAATTTGCCGCGCCTCGCGCCTTTATAAGTTGTCTGTGGAATTGAATGGCGGATGATGGTCAAAATATTCGGTGCGATTTATTGTTTTAAGAAAACGTGTGGAGAGACAAAATAAAAGGATATAATTGAGGAGGCGATATTAGTGAACTTTAAATGTCGTTTCTTTGTATTTTCAGGTTAGATTATTGAGTAATTATCATAGATAAACGATTACTGTTGTAATATTGTAAGAATGTGTTAAATAAAACAAATCTTTGTATTTTCAGAGAAACAATTTGTGGTTTATTTTGAAAATCCTCAATAATATTCTTATAAAACCTCCACATAATAGATGCTGAAGAAGATGAAGTAGAAGAAAACGAATATGAAGATAACTAATAGGTATAGCGTATAGATATATTATTTAGAATTTTCCCTCTTAGGGGGGGGAGATGTAATGAAATGACATTTCATTAATTCGAATTTGCCGCGCCTCGCGCCTTTATAAGTTGTCTGTGGAATTGAATGGCGGATGATGGTCAAAATATTCGGTGCGATTTATTGTTTTAAGAAAACGTGTGGAGAGACAAAATAAAAGGATATAATTGAGGAGGCGATATTAGTGAACTTTAAATGTCGTTTCTTTGTATTTTCAGGTTAGATTATTGAGTAATTATCATAGATAAACGATTACTGTTGTAATATTGTAAGAATGTGTTAAATAAAACAAATCTTTCTATTTTCAGAGAAACAATTTGTGGTTTATTTTGAAAATCCTCAATAATATTCTTATATATATACTCCGTTTATTATCACCATCTTAGTCGAAAGACATCCACGGCTGTACACATAAGAGTAGATATATGTGTTCAGCAGTCAAGTAGACGTCCTTTAGCAGGACCTTGGACCGGTCAATGTGGCTACGATCCTACTCCTACTCCTAGGCGTCTGTTTCTTCTTCTCCAGTCTTCACTTCATCATTATCATTCTGTAGCTCTTATCCCAATTTATTTGGGGGCGTCGCAGCATGTCTCTTCTTCCAGTAGTCTATCTCTACCCATCTTTCATACAGTCTATCCATCGTATCTTTGGTCTTCCCGTACTCTTATAGCCAATTTTCAGTAAAAGGCGCTCAATTTAGAAATAGCACCAGTAGCAAGTGCAAATTCAAAGTAGTCTTTATAGCCACACATAACACTAACTGTAACATGTTAAAATATAATAAAGTTATTAATAGCAGCCCATCAACACCAAACACGGGCCATTGTGTGAACAACTCATAAATATTAATGGTCGAAGATGGCTACTGCGTACAATAAACCATAAACAAAACATAAAAGAGGTTTCATTTTCACATGCCCTCAAAAATCTCACGCAAGTCCTTTCACACTACGGTCCGATTAACAAAAAAATGTGTACGACAATCGATACTTAGAATATTGATTGGATATCAGTCGAGACAATCTGTCATTAGAAAAAGACTAGACTTTTCCCCCGGTGTTTCTTGCACGGTAATGACAGATGCGTTTGCAAAACATGAGATGAGAGATTGGATGTGAAATACTATTGTATTAATTTGTGATATTGTTGATGGTTTTCCTAGTTCGAGTTGTGTTGAATGACATAGGTTTTCAATTCTGTAGGCCGCTGCATTAGCTTTAATTTAAGAATATATTATGTTAATTTCTCCCGTCTGAATAAATTTTGTTTAGACGTTAGCCACTTCAGTTGGACCGATTGCTGTGCCGCAGCTTTGTACTGTAGACTTAGCTAGGCTGAGATTTACTTATTGCGGACTTATAGTGATGCTATTTGATAAATCTCTCGTGTGATGATAATTAAGTCTTGGATACTGCAAAAATGTGGATCATTTAAAACCGTTCCTTGCAAGTTTCGAATAACACTGTTCACTAACATGTACAGCATGGCCATCGTGATTCATATTCAACATTGCGAAATGCCCATCTTTGCCTACAATATTCTTCCCCATAAACACCATAGGTTTTATTTTCATTACACATTTGCAGTAGCTATCCGTGTCGTGTCGATATAACCACATTCATATATACACGCCTGCGGTCAAGGTTGTTTCCTACTTCCATGCAGTACTTTTACTTTTGCACGCACGTTAGCTGCTACATGATGTGCTATAGTTGTAGCTCCGTTTCTTTTTTTATCTTTATTTCTATCTAGATGAACAGTTTTGTCTTCCTTATTGCTTCCTAGACCTGTTCAGGTAATAGCCATTTTCTTTGATATAATTTTGCTATCTATCGGAATTACGGCAATAAACGCAATAATCGCTTCATCATCCGGACATTTCTATTATTCGACATTGTTTAGAACATAGCGTCGTTTAGGCAGAGTAACATATATGTATAATATAGTAATACCACATTATGCCTAGCTAACATTGGATATATTTCAGAACATTTCACAATAATTCAAAACTATTCATCTGTGACTGTAAACCAATATTTATTATGAAGCTTTACCTGATGATAGCACATTTAAAAAACTTGTAATACATGTAGTCAAAGGTATGTTCAGGAACATTATTAATCTTATTGCTTATGGGGTGTTTTGAAACCCCATAATTAGTGACTCGTAAAGTGTAACTCTTGCTTGTGGGTGCAATTTAGCGCCCATTGAGCTCCCAACTAAATGGTTGGCATAAACTTTATTACTCTCACTTGCAACTCTCTATTTTAAACAGATTTGTGTATGATGGAACAATGGATGTTCCATAGTTGGGATATTCTGACACTTTATTCTCAGTTTTAGTTTTCGCCTAAGAAGGTCTACTTAACTGAAAAGGGCATATTGTACTCATCATTATGAAAAACTTACTATGGCACAACACTATAAAAGTTTTTCACAGTTTTTCAGGAGGACATCCTGAAATAATAAAAGAAACATCTGCTCCATACACTTAGGTTCGCATCAACCGACAACACTGAAGTGTTGTTGTGTTAAGATTATTTTAAAGTTCTCATTCAAAAAGTAATTTTTCATGACTTTTGTCTAGGTTTCTTTTTAGAATGCTAAAAGCGAACTGGAAGATACAAAAATTTTGTTGTGCAATAATTATATTTCATCTGTATATCTGATATATAATAAGTGTGTATGTATTCATTTGTAAAAAGACTGTGGAGAATCAGAAAACTGTGAGCATTCCATAAGATAGGATAACAAATCTATTTACGTAAAACAATCAACTCACAAATAATCTAGTTATTTTCAGCTAATAACATAATCCCAGCAATCAGCCCTCAGTAACTCTAGATGTCAGTTTCTTAACTTTCTCCCGCGAAGGTCGCGGGTTCGATGCCTGCCCCGATGACACGACGCCACTCATTTCTGAGAACAAATTATACATTATCTATGGTTCCAATAATAGAGTAGAAGTTAATGTTTATGAAGTGTTAATGACTTGTGAAGTAATAGGTGGTTGAACGTAATATGAGAACGAATTATGAGAAGGTTTAATGGGCATTTGTGAGACATGTTATGGACGTACTTAGCTGCAGATAACTAGAATGAGCCATTCATCACTTTTAGTATCTTAGACTATTTCCCAGGCTTTAGTAATCGTTTCAGTACAACTGCATAATAATACGGTTTATTGACATGACGTAATTTTTACATTTCAATCTAAGTGTAAGAATAAAGATTATTTATTTACATTATATACAGACTATAAATAGAACTAAACTAATGATAAAATAAGACTAAAAGTAAGAAAATATAAACATCTAAAAAACGACGACAATAGGACACTTAGGCGTCAAAGTACGGTTGAATTTAATTCAGTGTTATGACGTGAGGAGTCCAAGAGAACTGTAATATTTAAGATTTTCAGCCAATTCTGTTCATGATTTTATTTTGATTGATTTATCTCTGACTGAAGGTATATGCTGAGGTGCCATGGATGAGTGATCATTAAAATCCCGAACAATTCAGGGTAGTCAAATACCAAAAAGTTTGACAACCAGTCTTACCAGGTTGTAAAGCGATACCCAGTAACTGTGGGGCCCAGGTCAGATGCAGACGCTCCGTGCAAAATACTGGTAGTAAGCCGCAAGCTTTTCGATTGGAAGCCGACGCCAACATAGTCGGAATAAGGTTAGACAGATGACAGGACGCATCCATCGGAGGACTGTTCAACAGTAAATTTCTTAGAATATAGGTAGTGCTACTTTAGTTATGTACAACAGCATCCGGTTGGTCCGTGGATGGGTGACCACCCATTACGCATACCGAGTTTCCTCCGTCCCTCGGAAACCACGTTTAGCCGTTGGTCCCGGCTTTCATTTGACAGGAAAGGTCATTTATGGATCTTTGATCTTTGAGTCGTTACAGGTAGTCAGCAGCCCGAAAGTCTGACAACCAGTCTTACCAAGGGGTATCGTATTACCCAGCAGTAACTGGTTTGTGGAGGTCAGATAGGCAGTCGCTCCATGTAAAATATTAGTATTCAGCTGCATTCGGTTAGACTGGAAGCTGACCCCAACATAGTTGGGAAAAGGCTAGGCAGAAGATGAACAAAACAACTTCAGCTAACATCCATATTGGCACAAAATATATAATTCTCATCTATACCGTACCACCACCGTCTTACCACAGTGAATGCTAGTACTAGAAGTAAGTTCACCTCATTAGTTCAGGGCACGATTTGAACCCGTGAGTCACGACCCCATGATGACCTGTCAACGACGACGCCTAGCCTTTACGCTGTTGTCGCTTCTTCTAATGTTTCTAGCGGTTTTGGTGAGAATTTCTCTTGATTAACTCATTTTGTATAAGTATTGCCCTAAGTTTGTTGCTTTGCTTTTTTAAAAATGAAACGAAAATATAAATAAAAGTTTTAGTTTACGCTGCTTTTAAGCGTTACTAAGCCTCCGCTGTCCGTCCGTCCGTGCATCCGTCTGTCTGTCCCAGGGCATAATAAAAATTATAATAAATTAAAAATGATGGTAAGAAACCCTTTAAGTGAGTCCGACTCACACTTGGCCGGTTTTTAAAGCGATTTGTTTTTTATGAATGGGTAACAACATCGAAAGTTTTTTTTTTGTTAGATATCTGTATGTGAACAACAGACATCATTCTATCAGTATTATTAGTATTTTTTTTCATAATTTTTTTTTCCGTCATTTAGGTTCAGTAGTTAGTTGATTCATTTCACGTTCAAATGCCTAGCTTATTTTAAACTACCACAGGTTACCGAGACGCCTCAACGGTCGTTTCTGTGTCGTCGATCCATGCTATGTGTAAAATAAGCACTACAAATCTTCCAACATAATTTAACAAACGTCTGACGTGTGCATCAATATATACAAACCATACACAAATAGGTACTAACCAAGTAATTACTACTTGTCAAACCATGTCGTAACATCTTGATGTTCATTTAAGTATCCATACATGGTATTTCCTTAGGTTACGTAACCGTTGCCGAGTTAATAGCAGTAATGTTATGTGTGCTGTGCAGGGAATACGCAATGGAATGAGTTTTCATTTTCTTTGCCACGTGACTTGCGAGGTTGGTGGTTTAGGGTTCAAGGAATAAGAGGAAGCGAGTTGTTAATGATGAAATGTCTCTGATTATAATTGGTGATTAGACATTAGAAATAATTTAACATAGCTTAAGAAAATCAAATCCTAGATTTATAAGTTAGGATAATCTTTTATATAAAATTCTCGTGTCACAGTGTTAGTTACCATACTCCTCCGAAACGGCTTGACCGATTTTTATGAAATTTTATATGCATATTCAGTAGGTCTGAGAATCGGCTACTATCTGTTTTTCATACCGCTAGGGTAGGTAGGGTAGGTGGTAGGGTAGGGTAGTTAGGTAAGATAGGTAGCTAGGGTAGGTAGCTAGGGTAGGTAGGTAGGGTAGGTTAAAAAAGGTGCATTGCAACGCATGCCGGGCACAGCTAGTAGAGTATAAAAACATTCGTAATAATTATAATTCGTAACAATCGTAACCATTTTTCGAGGCTCTCCTTGGGCGATTGGATCAAAGGCCTGATCCAGAAGGCAGTACTCCTCGATACGTCTCGCATTCTGAGGAGGTTCCTGTCTCTGGAGCCCTAAACAAAAGTAGCTTGGACCCTGCTCCCGACACCCGCGGACCGCTATTTTTTTTAATTTTTCAATGTTTTTTTTAAGAAATATTTAAAAATGTGTAGATAAATGAATAAAGGAAATAATAATTGGTAAAACAAAGTAACACCTTTAATACCACAATAAATTCAAAGCGTTACTAAAGATATTATTAATTTAGCACCTTATCTAAGCAAAAAGACGTTAACTATTATACAGGGTGGCCGGAACATTGACGTCCAAAAATAAAATTTAGGTCCCTCGTATCGTGGGGTATCCGAATCACCCCCATGTATGTTCCGCAACTTTTCATAGTTTTAGAGTTATGATTTTTTTTCTGATTTTTTGAGAATGATCGTCAAAAAATTACGATCGGTAAATGATGACTAAATTTTCAACTTTAAATGACTTAAATATGAGTGACTTCATGGTTCCTAAGCAGGCTTCATAATTCAAAATGGCGACACGCGTATAGCAGTAAACACAATGTGAGCTAAACACAATGTGAGCACGACTGCGGTACTTGTTTTGCGTTGGCTTCGGTTGCTCGCCTTACTATCTTTGCTCTCTCTCACTCTCGGTGGCGAGAGGGTCACCCCTCGTCACCGTTTACCGAACGTAATTTTTTCACTTTAGACCATCTTTTTCATAACTTTAATCACAGTTACGAAGCTGATTATTTTATGCATAAAAGTACTACTCATGAAAATTCAGTTGCAAAAAAAAAATCTCGACAAAGTCTTGTACTTTTTTGTCAGTTCGATCATTCTCACAAAATCAGAAAAAAATTCATAACTCGAAAACTATGAAAAGTCGCGGAACATACATGGGGGTGATTCGGATACCCCACGATACGAGGGACCTAAATTTTATTTTTGGACGTCAATGTTCCGGCCATCCTGTAGATTGTCTTCTTCATGCATTATCTAGCGTTCCCCGTACCTAGCGGAGCACCCATGTCCACACCTCATTATAGATAAAAAGATTTACACACTAAAATGCCTCTCTCATAAATTAAATGCCTTCAGCTTTGTTCCATAGATTCTTCTTCTTCTTCTCGAAACGATGACTCAGATTTTGTCCGAGCAGTACGTGCCAGCGTCGGGCACTAGTTGTTTGGCATTTTGCTGAATTGGGCCTATTTGGCGCAGCCGTGAGGCATACAGCGTCAGACTATTTTATTTTTTTTGTTTAGATTTATGTTTTTTGATTTTTTTTTTGTTTTGTTTTAGTCTGTGTTTCACTTGTTCACTTTCAAATAAATGTATTTTCTTTCTTCTTTCTCTTTCTTTACGTAGATTATTCCTAAATATCATTTAAAACATGTCTCATTCCGCTCTGCTCTTCATTCGCACCACACTATTACGTCACAAGCACACGCGGTCATGGGACAGTCTTGATCCATGGTGCAGTGCGATGTTACGTCACTTTATGGTCACCATCATAACTTAGAGTTGGATGAACTTTATAAACGTGACGTCCGGTTTATAGTTATGGTGTTTTGATTTATGGCGTTCATGGTCGATGTGAGCTTTTAATGTGATTACTTACTTAACTTACTTGATATTTTATTATCTTCCGAAGACTGCAACTTTTACTGGTATAATGTTATTTATGGAATCGAATAGAATGCTTCTCGTGACTGTTTTTCATTTTGATCTTTCTTCGCAATGTAATGAGTGTAAAAGTATCCTTTACTATGCCGAAAGGTACTTGTTCTCCTAGTCAGTGAGATCTTTTTTTGGTTTAAACCCCTGGGAACCTTCTAGTTACGGAGATATTCGTGGTCAAAGTTCAAACTCATTCACAAGTTTTTTTTTAAATCCATGATTTAATGTTATAACTTTACTTTAAATACGTTGACGACCCCCGTACTATTCAATGCGTCTATGAACACAATGTTTTGAGTGCGTTAAGTCCTACCGTAACGTGATTTTTCACCATAAAAAAGTCATTTCCCAGCAATAATTTTTGCGTGAAGTTACTTAGTTTGATGTACAAAATGCTTGGTTGACGACTTGGTGAATGGTCCGTTTACACTTTGTAGGTAGTAGCAAATTTTTCAATCAGATTGACGGTAAAAGCTTAAAATTTGTATTCGTTTAGTGATAGTACCTAATACATATTACCATGATTAGAAAGGAAAGCCAAAAGAAATCGTGTTCCACCAGCCCTTTACCACTCCACAGCTGTAGAACCACCTTAAATCTCCCACCCTGTCAGCCCTACCTGTTCCCACGTCGGTCATCGACTCAGCAATAACTCTAGACCAACAACCTTGTAATCTGATCATGGCGATCTATTTCCACCAACACACGGAGGAAAGTAAAAGGTATCTATCTACCTAAGTAAGTAAGTACGGAAGCAAGCCTTGGAAAGCGTGTACAAACGATGTTTTCCGATCACGCTCGATTGCCGGCTCGTGCGTATAACCCTCTCGTGTGATTCACTGAATTCGGTGACAGTTTTTTCAGGGAATAGGTTTGTTTACTGTTAAAGGTAGTTTTTTGTTAAGAGTTTAATTGCCGTGATTTTCTGAGAAACCCGCGGCGTGATTGGGCGATGGTAAAGGAAAACTTTGCTTTTATTTTTTGTAATCTGAGTTAGATTCATACATCGATATTTTTATGATACTTCTGATTAATAACAACTAATAAGTTTTAAACATTACATTTATTGTATGTAAGATTTTAAACTATCATGGTAACTAACTTTATTATTAATACTCGAAACGGGATATTTACCATGTTTACTCTTTCATAAGAGTTCCCGATATTTCGGCGCTGTTGCAAGCACCATGATCACGGATAAACTGAAGTTATTGCGGGTGGGTGTTTATGAGCAGACAAATCGGTCTAACCTCTTTCTTGTTCGTTTTTTGCACTCAGTACTGCTACCACTGTCACTCGCAACTCGATTCTATTGTCGATTTTTTTTTTTTTGTGTGTATTCGTAAATGTTTTATATAGGCGCCATAGTCTGCACAAAACACCGAATCATAATGTTATAAGCTTCTAGAATAAGATCTGAATGGCATTTATCTGTTTTGTTTACGTTAAAATAAAGAAATTTCAAAATCAAATCAATCGTACATCGATATTGACTAATCAAAGGCTCACTTGGCAATAGAACAGCATTTGAAAAGATTCCGTAGATTTTCCGCAAAGAATTAACTCCTGTATCTCATTCAGCAGAATACTAAACTAACCTCAACATCTTCCTGCCCTTATTTCACACCCTCGTTACTTGGGGTCGGCACAACACTTTTATTCTTCCATTCTACCCGTCAACAGACACGCTATCATTTACTCCTTTGTTTTTCATAACATTCCTCACATAATCCATCCATCTTTTCTTTGGTCTTCGTCTCCATTTCCATCCATCAACATCTTTGTATAAACACTGTTTTAAACTTTCACGGTTTACAACTAAACGTATACTGTCACTTACGGGATATCTTCCATGATTGAACAATCACCCCGCATTGTCCAGCCAACCCGCGATCATGGCGCTTGCAACAGCGCCGAAATATCGGGAGCTCAAAATAATAAACAATCACGGAAGATATCCCGTAAGTGACAGTATAAGTTTATCTTTGTATAAATGCTAAGCTTACCAACAGGCCTATTACAGTATAGCATCTCGTGGAGTGACCAGTGAGTTGTTAAAGACACAGGATACAGTGCTAGGTAAAACCATTTTAATAGCCTCGGCAGATTGCCAATTAAAACTCTTACACCGGGATTAATAACTACACACAATGAGTATAACATTATGCGGGTCGGAAGTTGCGCAGTTGGCAACTTTCTCCTTCTGCTGCGTCAATCATAGTCCAGGTCCTTTGCTTATCATGCACCTGTGCACCTTTTTTGTATTCTAATGGCATCCATGTTTCCTAGTTACTTCCTCAGTGAGTCGTACTCCTATCACGTACATACATACGTTCGACTTGTAAGTATCGTAGGGCTCACCTGCAGTATCCTACCTTAGATTTAATAAATGTATCTCATCCGGTCTGGGCTCTTAAGGGAATTACAAGCGAACCTTGTTATTTGTCGATTTGGTAGAGAAATGGACACCGAGAAGCGCGAGAAGGGGGAAGGCTTTTTTTGCGTGGAAATAACTGGTATTTTCTGGAATCTATTGAAGAAAAGATTCCATAGTATTTAATTATTTTCACGGATGAACAAAATTTTGATTTTAAAAGGAATTCATAATAGGTTATTTCGTTAAAATAAATAGAGCCATTTCTACGAAAAACCAATAATTATAACCATAGTCCACTTTGTTTTACAAAGCAAAAAATACATGTTCAGTAAAATAATTCACTATCACACCTCCCACCAATAATATGACCCAACACCAAATTATATAAAAAGTCACGCCCACAACAATATAAAACAAAAATAAACAACCAATCCAACGTAACCGGATACAAGTAAATCACTTTAAACGTAACTTTAAACTATGCGGTTACGTTGTCATTTACGTTAACGTTACGTTTGCGTTTAGTATTGCGTAATGTGACGTGTCATTACTACAAATTATTGTTCTATCATTGGTTGAGTAATCTTGCTCGGACTTTTGACAAATTGGACACTTTCTTTGTGATTGTATTTTTTCAAATCAATTATTTTTACTTAGTTTTGATGATTGCCCAAAATTGCCTGATAGATAGACGGTACGTTTATGTCTGCCATTTATTATTAATACTATCTGTTTCGTTCTGTACCTTAACCAAGAAGAAAATCGCTGATTTTGCGAACTTGTAACGAAATATAAGCAATGCTTTTGATTCCAGTAACGCATTACATAACAACATTAACGACAAAGTCGACAAGCTTTGGTAGGGCGAAAGGCCCTGCAAGATTAAACAGTCACGTTTTGCAGGAAAATCCTCCAGAATCAGACACAGCAACTGCATCAGCAGCTACAGCTGTTCTGCAAAGATGTCTGCTACTTCGTAGTTAGGCTATAACTATTTTGCATTTATAATCAAACGTGATATATAAAGGTAGAGGTGTATCTATAGAATCGACACGCACAGTTCGCCAGTTCTTTGCTCTCAAATGTCTTACGCTATTATTCATCTACACAGCCTTTCTTTAATCAATTCCTAATAACATAATCAAGTTTAACTTAAGATAGTTCATAGTTTACCAATGGACATCCGGCTCAACTCGTCACGTAACGCAACTGAACGTTACGGCACTGTCCAGTAATCCCAGTAATTACTTTTTACAAAACATTGCTCACTTTTTTGTCCATTCAAGCATTTGTCCATTTCTCTTTTTGTCCGATTTCACCGACTGTTCTGTCTTCATGGCTAATTCTATTCTTTTGAAGTAGTTTTGTTTATTGTCTAGATCGTCTTTTGTCAGGGTCTGGCAGCCATTTGTTAGTGACTGATGTCTTTGTTAAAGAATGGTGGAGTGTCTGGTCGTGGTTCATGAAAGTGTGGGTTGGTGTGTTTATGGTTTGTGCGGTTTTCATTGCGAGATGAGCAAGAAGCCATTGATTTTGGTGCGTAATGCTATCAGTGAACTGCCTCGTTGGTCTAGTGGTCTCAAGCGCGACTGCTGAGCAAGAGGTCTTGGGTTTGATTCCAGGGTCGGGCAAAGTGTTATTGATTTTTTCCATCAGGAATTTCCCAGTAGCAGCCACGGCCCCTGGATTTGTGCGAGGTTGATGGCAATGGGCTCGCCCCTATTACATGAGACTTGAAACATAACTTGCGATGTATAATAGTACACCGATATACTATTAGGTACACCTCTGCCTAACCCTTCGGGGATTACAGGCGTGATGTTATGTTTTGTTATGTTATGAGCAAGTACTAGAAGCCCAGCATATTCATAACACACACGTAAGGTACTTACCGTTTATCCAACTATTTACGTCAGGATAGTGAAAGTGCTTATTATCTACCATCCAGTGACCTGTCATGATTGATGATCTGTCACCTGACATTTTGAACTTCCGTCTCCTAACTACAGTTTGAAAAGCGAATTTGTTTTGTATTGCGAAGCATTGAAGCTTGAACACGTTTAACGGCTGCATGAATGAGATTAATGGAGAAGATCATAAGCAGTGATGTGACAATGAAGGTGGGACGTTCTCAAGCTAATGCCCATGTATTGTGGTTCGGTCAGGTGGACTGAAGTCGAATAAGTTTGATTAGATGATGCCCGCGGCTTCGCCCGCGTGGAGTTTGGTAATTGCGCCACCGGATCGTACTACCGGGACATAAATTCCATGTGATGATTCAGGTTATAAACTATATGTGTGGTTAATTTCATCCACAATCGATCAGTAGTGTTTGCGAGAAAGACTAACAAACATCCATATAGTCCAACCTCACAAACTTTCGCATTTATAATATAGTAGTGATATAGTAGCGATAAAGTAGCGATATAGTAGCGATATAGTAGCGATATTTTAGCGATATAGTAGCAATATAGTAGCGATATAGTAGCGATATAGTAGCGATATAGTAGCGATATAGTAGCAATATAGTAGCGGTTAGCGGTTTAAAATCCTTTCACAGTTATTAAACATCACGAGATTAGCATGCACCTCAACCCAAGCTATTGAGGATTCTTACCATCAAATTCCATACTGAATCGCATACTTATAAACATCATCCACTAGCTCCCAATGTTTCTTCGGGTTCTGCTAGTAAGCACCAGCCATTAAACTTACAAGGGACCACCCGGTGATGGTGTCCTACGTGTTGGGTGGACGCCAGGTTGACGACGAGCCGAAGAGACAGACAATGCTGATCCCTAGGTAGAATTCTAAGTAATTGTCTTTAATAAACATGCATGGGTGGGAGGGACAACGACGCATTAACGGTTACCACGATCGTATTCGATAGGTACATCATTCCAGAACTCTCCACTTTTTTTTTTTGATGCTGATTTTTTTATAATGATCGATGAAAAAATTCTACATGGGGGTTCCGTATGATGTACTGAGGGTGTTAACCGTTTGTGCTTCGATGTCGGGATTCAACCCGGTGTAAATGACGTCAGGCCTCTAAAAAAATAAAATCTTAATGCCTACTAAGTGCATATTTTAGGCTTACTCGTAATTTATCTCATAAATACACATTCCTATCAACTTATCAATCATCCGAAACTTACTAAGGATTCTACGAACCGACCGAGTTTTGACCTGCAAATTCTTGGAATCAACCGGGTCATCAGTACAGATAGCAACGGCGGCGGCCCGACTAATAGCTCAGATGTTTTTGATAACGCTACTCTGGCTGCTCTGATCATCTTGACAGGTGACGTTTTTATTTAATTTACTGACCTTACTGTGTCTTCGTCTCATCTTATAATTTTTAGGGTTCCTTGAATCCCTGTTCGTTGTCATTTGTTAGAGTTCTGTATTCTGTTCTATGCTTTAACGCATCGGCTGCCAAATCTGGCCACGAATATGCCTGATACTAATAGTCTTCCATATTTTTTTTTCCCCTATTACCCGTTTAGAGTACACGGGTAACAGGGGACTTACTGATGAGGCCTTTCGAACAGGACGCACATTACAATGCCCTGCGTGTGCAATATAATACATAATGCGTTAAGGGTGCTTATGAGGCTGCCCCGATTTTTAACGCATCAAGGCTGTTCGCCGAGTCGCAAATGGTCTTTTTTTTACACGACTATGCGGAAACGATGCTCTTTCCTAGTCCTCAGGGTTTGGACCAGCTCCAGCGGCATCCTGTAGGTATATTGTGACTGTAGCTTCGCTTCTTTTTTGTTTTTTTTTTGACATTCAAAAGTGCCTGTGATAGTCTAATTGAAATAAATGCTTTGAGTTTGAGTTTATTCGCGCAGAGATTTGATTGTCAGTACTTCAACCATTGCTGTATGGTCCATTGCTGAGCAATCGTTATTTTGAGTGTTAGGTACTTGTAGTTTAAAATGTGTTATTTTATGATCCAAATGATTCTATTCTATATAAGTTATTTCTAAGGATCCTTACTCTTTAAGTCTCGAGTTACTACCTTTTCTTCCTTATGAACGGGTATGTCTTTAAATGAAAAAAATGATTTTCACGACGCGGTAAAAAACGCAAGGAATTCATTTCAGTAAAAAAGTGGAGAACTATACTCTAGCAAGTTCTCTTAAATCAGGAAAGATAAAACTTGACCGCGGCATATGTAGATGATAAATTCGTAGAATGTAGTAGATCGATCAGTCGACGCGGGCGCAGTAGCAATTGAGACAAGAGTGAAGATATCTCACGGTTGGATCTTACACTATAAGGGCGCGTACACATAGAACGTCCGATTTTACTGGATCCTTTTTAACTGATCTGTCGCTACTGGAGGTAATATTCACACAGCAAATCGGTCCTGTAAATACAGGACCGATTTCAATATATTTTTCAAACGCCTTGCTGGCCATGATTATGAGAGCACTGAACACGTGCACTACTCTAGGAATGAAACCAGCAAATGGCGACTGTGTGCAGCACACGCACCTTGCACCCCCGTGCCAAGCCTCACGCGGTTTCGATCCGGTAAAACGGATCAGTATTTCCGTTGTGTGTGGGATTTTTTACTGGATCCGGAATACCGTCATGTGTGTGAACTGGCTCATACAACTACTTACGCTAATAACATATACGTTTAAACGGACCTTTAAAACGGACGTTCTATGTGTACGCGCCGTAACACGATGCAATCGCTACTCGTTTAGCGCTGAACACTTACATTAGCTAAGTCACGATTTTGTATCTCTATATCTTTCGGAAATACTTGTATGGAGTGTGTATAGAAGTAATAGAACATTTATATAAAAGTGGTGATGTGGTGGTGATAGCTATCATCACCATCATGCCAGACGTTTCGTAGCTGAACAGGTCATTCCACTGTCAATAATATTGGCTCTCCCAAGTTACAACACCAGTAACGTGATAGAAGACCATCAACCTCCTTGTACAGGTGTTCCGTAATCCAAATGATCCACATCCAAGATTTAAAATACCTTTACATCACGCCTGTAGGTAATCCCCGAAGGGTGAGGCAGAGGTACACTTAAGTGGGTGTACTGACCCACATTTTGTTAGTTATGTTTAAGTCCTACCAATGTATTGCCATCAACTGGGCACAAATTCAGACTCCGTGGCTGCTACTGAGAAATTTCTGATGGAAAACCCCAATAGCACTGTCACAGTCATCAACGACTCGTCTGGCCAAATTCTATGAAGTATTACAAGTTCCACAAAGTTGAAAGGTGAATGGTGTAACTCGACTCCAACAATTATAAAAAATACTTTGACAGCCATCTTTATAATTTCAATAAAAATAATTTACAGAATTATTTAGCAAAGCTCTGTTCATCACGCTGCATGGTTATCAAGTTCAAAACCTCAGAAAGTTCTCACCATAAAACACAGCAGGTACAACCAAGTTACGTCACAAATTATCTTTTGAATGCTACAATCAATTTGTAGTAAATTGCGTCACACTCACAAATCATCTCTCACACACCATCCCATAACAAATGACATAACAACACAAAAGCCCTTTGTACTCTAACCAATCAATTTCCTATAAAAACTAGAGGTTATGCAATAGTATGCGCAGAGAAAGATTGAATTTTAGAAGGAAAACTTTGAACTATTGTGGGATACCTATGTTGGTTTATTATAAGAATACCTGGATGTCAATTATCTCCTTATAAATATTTGTAGCCAAAATTTTACCATGAGCATGAATGAGAGACCTTCACCGAAGACCTGGTGAAGTTTGCAGGGAACCGCTGGATGCGAGTCGCACGGGACCGGTCAATGTGGCGACACTTGGGGGAGGCCTATGTCCAGCAGTGGACGTCTTTCGGCTTAAATGATGATGATGATGAATAAGAGATGTTAATGTATAACTCGTGTTGATAAGTAATTCCAGGCTCATTTCGGAGAATTAGACATCAAGAAACCTGACCGTAGACTGTCAGTTTTAATAAAAGACAGACTTCTTTTCTTGTGTCGGTCAAAATTCATAAATATGGCAAGCACATCAGCCATTCAGGCAGGTGGCAGCTTAGTGGAGGCTTGACGGGATGAACCTGACGTTTTAATTGATATTGACCCTTTGGAGGCTAATTCATTTATTATGAACCCAGAAGATATTAAGTAGAATTCTGACGTATACGGGGTGTGAACAGACCCTTCACAAAGCCGTCAACCAAGCATTATGTACCTACATCAAACTAAGTAACTTTATGCAAAAATGATTGCTGGGAAACGACTGTTTTTATTGGGGTGAAAAATCACGGTTTACGGTAGGACTCAATGTAACGCACTTGAAACATTGTGCTGATGGATTTGAATAGTACCGGGGTCGTGGAGGTGTTTAAAGTAAAATTCTTAAATAAAAAGCATGTATGTAACAACTGTGAAAAAGTTGGAACTTTGACCCCCAATATCTCCGTAACTAGAAGGCAATGACGGGGAAAACAAGTTCCTTTCGGCTTCGTTAAGGGTCTTGTTACACCTTTTATGCTGCAATCTATGAGTATTTACGCAGAACCGAAAATGCTGTTTAATTTCTCAAGACGCCTTCATTTTCCACCAGTCTCTGTGCATGTGACTATCCTGTTTGCACTGCACCTTCTGTACAGTGCACACAATCCATTCGATATTATAATACGTTATCGGTAATCCGGAGATTGGTTGTCAGTGAAAGTGCTATCATTACGCTGATGGCTTGTTGATGAGGGCACTGACAGTAACCGCATGACTCGGGACACGAATAGAGATGGATGCTGCATAGATCACTGTGCTTGATGCAACGTGGGAACATGCATTGGCATTGAGGATATTTTGTCAAGATCTTCTAAATATTCTTACACATTTAAATTCTTAGCAGGTACTGATTATAAATAAACGCAGAATAAAGTAACAGTCACAATTAACTTCAGTTCAATCGTATGTTTTTCGTGGTGGAATTTTAACATAACTCTGTAGAGCAGTGGCGTTGGTTCCGTACAACTCGATTCCTACCGGCTTCCCTTTGAAAACTGGCACAGTCAGTATTTTATAGACAAATAATATAATCACACTAAAGATACGTACTCTGGATTAACTCTTACAAAAATTGACCCTTCGCTACTGCTGTAGAGTCCGTTCAGGTAAATTGAAGGGCGGCCAAAAATCGCCACAGAATTATAGCTAAACACTGGATCATTATCAAATGTTCCTGCTTTCTATCATCTGCCTAGCCTTTTCCTGCCTATCAGATCTCCACAACCCGGTCAGTACTGGGTTATACGATACCCCTTGCTAAGAGTGGTTGTTATACTTTCGGGTCACTGACTATGCCTATGCTGCTGTTTTCTATCTGGATTTGATATTGACGAGATCTTTATTTTGCCAAATAGTGATTTCACAGAAACTCAGAAGCGGCGGGTCCTAAGTTGTGCAACTTCTTAGTGACCATTTAAACAATGGCCAAATCCTCACTATCCTTTTAAAGAAATGCCTAATATGAATACCGAGTTTAAATGATAACATTTCATTACATAATGCGCCAAATACGCTCTTTCCGCTGTGACTTGTAAGTCTGTACCGCCTACAAGATATGCAAAATTAAAACATCTTCTGGTGCTTAACAAACAAAACTGAACTGATACATTAATAACTGTCATAATGTCACTTTCAAAACTTGTTTGTGTAGTGACAAAGCATTTCCATAACGATTTGGACATTAACTTTCCATAATTGAGTTAAAACTATGTGTAGCAATCGTAACAAGTCATCTTCTTGAAGAATCTTTGCTTCCGTGTCAAAAGCTTACAGGAGCTCTGGGTTGCTTATTATCTACACCCCAATTGCCTTGCTTTATTAAATAGGTCCATTTTTAGGATTCCGTACCCGAAGGGTAACCAACGGGACCCTATTACGAAGCTTCCGCATTCCGTCCGTCTGTCTGACAGCGGGCTGTATCTCATGATCCATCAGAGGTAGACAGTTGAAATTTTTACGGAATGTGTATATCTGTTGCCGCTAAAACAACAAAAAAAATATAAAGAGGGCGGGCTCCCCTGCTACGATGGTTTGGAACCCTTCATGCGCGAGTTCGACTCGCACTTGGCCGGTTTTTATGCAAGATGATGGACCCTGGGTGGAGCTGAACCCTACACTTTGTAAACTGCTATAAGTAACCGAGTCCGCGAGAAATGGACAGAGTGGAGGGAGGCCTTTGACCAGGAGTGAGAAAGAGAAGGCTAGAAAAAAAAGAACTCACTTCCAGTCATCTTCAAGGATTGGTGTGTGTGTGTACGTACCTGACTGTATGGGAGTATGTACCTGACTGTCTGAAATACGCTATCAGCTATTTAGCTTATCTTTCCGCGATCAAAAAGGGTTATCGCATGGGAGAGCATGGTTGGTATTCTGTAAGAAAGCTTGTAAATTACCCGACAGTCACCAACGGTTATAAAGGTGTGATATGTTTATCAGTCGTGTCAAAGTCGTTACGTGCCAACTAAGACAAGTGACCGACAGTCTTTCACTCAATCCTATACAGTAATATACTTGGATCTATCACTTCACTGACAAACTAGCTTTTAACAAACTTAAAAAGTTGACTAATATCCGTTTTCTTTAAAACGACCTAAATTAATGCCTAAAACAAAAATACGCTTGTAATTTTCAAAGTATGGCGGTGAGCTGAGCGGTGAAAATCCAACAAAGTGTTTTTCGTCGGGCACTGTAGACCTCCACACAACACCCGTTTAGAGGATACTCCCATTTTTTATGAAGTAGGAGGAGGTTGCCATCCTGTTCCTGATACCTCATACTGTAAAATTATAACCACCACCCCTTAATCTGTCAATCATACACACAAAATAAATAAAATAAGATGTGGTTCCACGACTAACATCGTCGTCACTCTATCTTTTAAAATTACATACCATCACGCCTGGAATCACCGAAGGGTTAGGCAGAGGTGTACTTAATAGTATACCCACATTTGGCCAGTTATGTTTAAGTCCGGTGTAATAGAGGACGAGCTTATTGCCATCAATCGGGCACAAATCCAGACTCCGTGGCTGCACTGAGTAATTCCTGGTTTAACACCCAATAATACTTTACCCGTCCCGGGAACCCAACTCAGGGCCTCATGCTCAGCAGTCGCGTTTGCCACCACTAGACTAACGAGACAGTAGACTATCTCTCAGTAAATAATAATATTGCTCAAATTAACTACTCGGTCAGAAGTCTGAACCTTTTAATTTGGGTGGTCGCGGTACCGTTATAATTGTGTGTGTCAAAATGGATTTGATTATAATTAAATTAAATGGTTAAAGAAAGAAGGGTACTAAGAACGCGACTGTTTACCAATTAAGTATTCGGCACACTGTTCAATCAGCTGATTCATAAAACCGCAAAACGTTTAACTCCCTGCCGGCACGCGGCATCTGTGTTCCCACACACATTTAACCCGTCTGCCTTCAAAGCAAGAGTGAACAGGCATCTTCTGGGCACGCTCGTACCATCATAGACCTCATCCATCGCAGGATCTTTTTGGATTAAAAAAAATTGAGAAAGCAGTGAGAGTGATTTATTTGAAAATAAATAAATAACATAAACCAATCCATCATATACACAGACACACAATCACAAAGTTTCTGAAATAACTAGCTTTTGTTTTTGTCGTGATTCTCAGATGGTCTCCCATCATCATCTTGGCTTAAACCCTTTAGCATAATCAGCCTGCCTATAATGTTCCCTCCGCTGGGACACAAGCCTCCTCTCTGTGACAAAGAAAGTACCATAACCCACAATGAGGGCCCAGTGTGTGTAGGTGTATGTCACATGCCTCCGAATTATTGGGTTTTGACATTATGAAACAAAGAAACAATCTTAATAATTCAGAACATTATCACGATGCTTCAACAAATTATGCAACAGCCTAACCCAAATATTAAACTCCAAATCGTGCGACTACGCGACAAAAAAGTCGCACCTCCTGAATACACAATCGTTACGTGCTCGCATGTAAATACAAAGTATAATGAGTAGCTGTGAGCTCATCAATAATGTATGTGTAACAACATTACACCTTTTTACCGCGCGGTTGGGTAATCGCGGGTGTGGGCACGACAGATGGCTTAGTTCCGTATTGAGGACTGTCCTTCCGTAGAGGTGGTTTTGAATAAGTAGTTTTGTCTATTAGAAAAAGTGAGAGAGATGAGTAGCAAAAGGGGACGCCGTAAAAAGTACATACACTAACCTTACTGGTGCTGATCTTCAGAAAAGTGGACGAAGTAAAATAATTATACATATAAGGATAGTAGAAGCCGGCGTTCTAAAGGTTCAGCCTATCCCGATGGCAAAAGGCGAGAGTTTATGTACGTGTGGATCACTCTATACTGGTCACTGTTTTTTTTAACCATTTCCCAATCCTGATATTTCTTGATTCTGTAACTCTTAAAGCTAAAAACTTACAAATATCACTTAAAACTTCTTCAAAATTATATTTAAAATAAATGAATAAGTCATGGCCTGTTATCATATTACACACACTTTGAGCCGCGCGACTGATTTAGTCAAGATACGTATATTAGTACCGCAAAAAAGTTAATTTAATTTACAGCAAAATGCACGGTCAGTGGTCGTATTGAAAGCGGATAGCGATTTAGAAAAACAAGCTCAAAACAAACTCAGAAGAAATCTTGGGCCATAATTCACCACGCGGGACCAGTGCATGTAGGTGGACGTCATAATTATGTCCTTGATATTTTGGATCTAACAACGGACCGATTAACCAGGTTAAAAGGCTAACTGACGGGTTAGATCTTTAACCCATATGTTTGATTTACCATTATACGAGTTAACCCTTATAATATATGGGATTACCACTTACATATTGCTGATTAACCAGAATTAAAGATACAAAGAAACGAGCGTGGAGTTATTCCTCCGCGCGGAGGTAGACAACTGACTGACTGACAGTTAGACAATGCCTATGGCATTAAGTCCGCTTCTGTACTTTGTGCTTGAAGTGTTAAATAAATAAATAAATGCTCCGTCACTTTCTTGCATGCTTCCTTTCTTTTGTATGTACAAAAATAAACTCTGTGTGGTGACCGGTTATTCTAGGCTGATTACACCCAACTATACTTCTATACTGTTTAACCTTTACACTAGGGCTTTTCAACGATACTGATACTGTTAGCCTGCGTCATCCCACTGCTGGGCAAAGGCCTAAAAATTTTCAACGAACTCTAGAAAATAACCCGCTTATAATCCCTATACGGGTAATCTTTCCAGTCCCTGGTTATAAGACATGCAAGTTTCCTAAGGGCATTTTCATCCGTTTTGAAAATAATGGTGAAGAAATAATTGACACTAAGTAAAGTTCGTATCTGGGTTCGAACAGCTACTTAGTCGGGGCCGTTACTACTTGGCCACCAGCCCACCACTGCTCACTTTACATGAATAATCCAGTTTAATGTTCAGTTTCCATCGCGTCCGCTTATCGCTTACTACGCAACCTAGCTCGTTGACAGACCGTGAACAGATAGCGTGTCCCATAATTCGTTCCTCATACTCATCGCGATATAATTCTCATTATTGTTTACAAAAACGCTGTGATCATTATATACGTCGACATTTTAATATAATATGCCTTTAAATACTTTATAACTCATCACAGTACTAGAACTTTATGGACCTAGAGTAAATTGTTTCAAGTTCCTGACCGATTTGTTCTAATTAGCCTCATTTGTTGCTCTATGGTTTAATGAGGTCCTAAGTTTGATTCCCAGGTTGGGTAGTGTTTTTCTATCAGGAATTTCTCAGTAGGAGCACGGAATCTGGATTTGAGGTCGATTGTAATCTCGGTCTTATAACTTAAATGAAACTCAAACATAACTGGTCAAAAGAAAGAGAAACAGAAGTACGACAGATTATAAATAAGTATAGTTTGCGTCGCTCAATTTCCCAGTGAGTAGACCTTCTTCCGTCCCTTAGAAGAACTGATATTTATGTTGATGATGATCTGTATTTCATGCTATCTTCTTCCGCAGAATGTGGGGTCCCATTACGTCGGCACACGCGTCAGCCTCGAGACAGGACACACGGACAACTGCGCATCATTAAAGGCAGAGAGTCAAAACGAGGAGCTTGGCCGTGGCAGGTCAGTCAGTGTTATGTAATGCTAATGTAATGGTTGTTTTTTATTCATGTATCTTAAATCGCCAACAATATCGAGTCTAGATACATTGAAAAACCTAATTTCAAAAACCAAAACCCGATTACTTAAAAATCACGTTCTATAAAGTATGAAACGCAAAAATATTCTCATCTGAAATTGTTATGTACAAACTATTCCATATTTATCGTCTATTGAATTTAACAACTTACACGTGATATATTTTAGTGATTATGGGCATCGGCCATCTTGCAAAATCAAAGAGCGAATTACCATTGCCCCGAAAACTTCGTATTATTATTTAGTCGATTTCTAAATACAAAGCTCGTTGCACGAAGACTTGGACAAGACATTCTTTGTCCGGACCACTTTGTCTTTTCTTACAATTTTTTACTGAATGTTTTCCAGGTATCTCTCCAGCTGCTGCACCCGAACTACGGGCTGATCGGTCATTGGTGCGGCGGCGTGCTGGTGCATCCGATGTGGCTGCTCACCACCGCGCACTGCATCCATAAGTATATCTGTTTGACTTCAAACTTGAACATAAACGTATGAGCTACCTGCTTTTGTTAGCCATGAATGCGCAGGCGATGCAAGGTCGGAAGTACCTATTGTAGAAGCTTTAACTTTAAAATACATATATTTGAAAGTTGACTTAAAACGACCAGTATTTGCTTTTTTTTCGGCATTGCGTCTCGCAGGTCAACCTAAGAGGCTGGCTTCTGCTTAACTGGACTATCCTGTGGATGCCTTGAGAATAAAGCCTCCAGCCAGAGGCGTTGGTTTTAAATTTTTTTAGACTGCTTAAGTGCTTAAAGTGGAGCCTTTTTTGCTATTGAGAAAAAAGATGGCTTCTTGACAAAAAATGTGACACGTAATCCTACTGAATGATGAGTGAATCCTAAAAAAAATAATAGGTACGAAGCGTGAAAATCCCGCAGTGACTCAAATCTTTTTTGTCCATTGGGAGGTTACCTTTCCAAAAATTTGTAAAGTAAGAAATCAGTATACTGTGTGTGTGTGTGTTTATTTGTTGTGTGTTATAAATAAATAAATACAGGGTGGTCCAAATAGTGACCTCATATTTTTTACCTAAAAGTAGCGTCAGGGATTATTATCATATTTTTGTCAGTTCTAGCCTTTATAAGCTAGTTTTAGTACAGCTAAGATAAGATCTCGAGCCTTAAACATATAAATACAACCTATTTTTAATTAATTACAGTTTTCTTAATTGTGTTGTTATATTTCAGCATGTATGTATAATACTAAACAGTGTTCATAATGTTATTCATCTTCGTTGAAAAGTTTCGTCTCTATCCCGCTAGATGGCGTTGTTAGTTGAGCGCACGTTTCTGAATCGCGCTATGGTTTCGTTACCTGCCAAACATGACTACCGCGCGGATAGCTGACCGACTTTACAGACAGACAGAATCTATAAGGGTTCTAATCTTAGAAGATTTTTTGAAAACAGATTGTTATTGTAACAAATAACAATCTTTATAATATTTGACACAATATTATTATTAAAATCATGAATAATGATTTGATAATATTAGCCCCCTCTGGTGGCATAAATGGGAAACACAATTCTTTCTACACTATCTGAAGTTTACAGGCGAAGGCGAACTGTTGCCTGTTTTCTGGATACATAATAATTACATTATCTATGTTGCGGAATATATTATGTACTTACGACAGATAACGCTCAAGTAAATAAGTATAATATAGTTCTCCTATACGTACACCTTTTGAATACGACCCATAAATATCATAATATCGAGTTTGTCTGGAATACGATACTGCAGACGTGCCTATTAGTGATAGAACGTAGAGGTGTAGGTACCTAACAGTACGCCCACGTATTGCATTGCATCCACAACTCCCAGGCATTCTTTAACCATAACTTTAGTTTTATTCATAACTTCCAATCATTATTCAATGGAGTAGCTAACAACCTTGCGTGTGTGACTTCTACCACAAAAGTAACAGTGTACAACAAAATGTTCCAGTGAACTCTTCAACCTGCCGGTACCAGCTCTTTGGACAGCAGTGCTGGGCGAATGGGACCGGGCCGAACAGAAGGGTGCCTACGTGCCCATTGAGAAGATTGTGCTGCATCACCGGTTTCATAACTACCAGCATGACATAGGTGAGAAGGAGTTAAATCATCATCTTCCGCTGCCCTTGTCCCATGATACTTAGGGTCGCTTCAACACGTTTTTCTCTTCCACGCTAAAGCCGTTAAAAGACGACCACTGCTGGATATAGGGCTTCCCTAAATAAAGCCATGTCCTTCAGACTCTTTGGATCTCAGAAAAAGGAACATTAAGATCATTTATTTTTCAAACACGACTTAATCAGAAAATAAATAAATTATAATGATTTGTACCCGGTTGATGTTAATAGGCTCTTTCCCTAGTATCATCATCTTCCTGTCCTTGTCCCATGTTACTTAGGGTCGGCGCAACACGCTTTTTCTTTCATTCTCCTCTGTCAAACGTCATGCTATCATTTACTCCTTTTTCTTTCATATGATTCCTCACACAATCCATCTATCATTTCCTTGATGTTCCTCTCCCTCTCCATCCATCAACATTTATATTCATCACTCTTTTAGCCACATGCGATTCCCTCCTACTAGGGAAGGAATCGCTGTTTTGACCTTAACCATAACTGGCGAAATATGGGTGTACTATTAGGTACACCTCTGCCTAACCCTCCGGGGATCACAGGTGTGATGTTATGTTATGTAATGAATAAATGATACCCGATTTCCCTTTATTAACAATTTTTAATGTAACTGGAAATGACTGACTGCAATTTAAAATGAAAATTTTCCCTTATGTTACTGCTTTAGGAATAGTATAGCGGTCTGTAACAATATTTTCATCAACTCAAACTTTTCTCTTTTCAGCTTTAATGAAACTCACAAGACCAGCAGACGTCAGCACAGGCAGTCGAATCCGTACAATCTGTCTCCCTCCATTTGAACCACCACCTATAGATGCCTTCGAAACTGACAAGAGCTCATCATTCTACCTCCGTCCAGAATCGAACACGGAACCACCAAGGCGAAAGCCGAAACCACCAAAACCTAAACCTGACACTGCAGTGAAATACCTTGAAAAGCTGAACAATTTAACGAAGAACATCTTCTCAGGACTCGTGAATAAGAAACATAAGAACATGAGATACAACGTAAGAGTGTCCAACGAATCAAACAGACAAACGGAAAGGAAGAATGGAGAAGAACTGAGAAAATCTGACAGTGAAAGAGGTCACAGCGATCTGATCTATGACAGTGCTACTCTAGATAGTGTAGTCAAACTTATAAGGAACAGTCTTCTAAAAGATGATTACAAAGTAAATATAAACAGAAGTGACAAAAAGCTTATGTTTGGTGAAGAAATAGATCCTTTCATTGATGATAACAACAGATTAGATTTCAAAGATGACTGTTATACTACTGGATGGGGCAGAGAACAGACAAATGGGACGTTGACTGATGTGCTGTTGGAAGCTGAAGTGCCTGTTCTACCACTGAATGTGTGTAGAGACAGGTATGCACTGACTCTTCCGTTGAATGATGGACATCTGTGTGCGGGAAGCACAGATGGCAGCACAGGAGCTTGTGTGGTGAGTGTCAACATTCTTTTATTGCTATGGGTTGCTATACAAGTTACTGAAAAACCAATAAACGATTGAAAGCTTAGGGTAACCTTGTCAAAAGGAGACGGTATTCATTTGATATTTAGTTCTTCGATTGAATGATATACATAATTATTCGTCTTCTTAACTAGATTATTTCGGCCCAGTTGGTGGCCACATTGATCGTGGCTTCAGTAGTGTTCTTTACATCCTCCAATATGCAGGTGTAGGAACACTTGGACAGTTGATGGCCCACTTGTTGGAGTGCCCTTGATAGTTTGTAATTTAAAACAACGTTTGTTTGAAATGCTGCCCACCCAAGAGAGAGTTAAAGCTGGCTTGACCTTAAGAGTGAATTCTGGGTTTGTTAGTGTATCAAGAATTTTAATTGAACCAATTATGTCTCGAGATTGTTATCTAAATGAAGCATTTTTGATTTTTATCTCAAGTTTTTGAAAGATTGGGCTGACATAGTTTTGTTTTGGATCATTAAAAAATTTCGTCTGAATCTCAAATAATTTCAACTAAGGAGTCGGAAATCTTAAGACGCCACTAATGAATTAGTCTTGCTGGACGCCTGAAGGCGCCAAAATTGTAGCCAAGTTCTATGTAGGTCGATTCAATTTAGATGAAAAGAAGAATTAACCCCCATCATCACCATCTGTCCCAACTATTTTGAGGTCGCCTTCCAGTCTTAGCGGATACAGCAATAGAATTATTACCCTTCATCAGGGAAACGACACCCATGCGGAATTTGATACACCGTCTAAAAAAAGTAGTGGCTGGTACATTGTACAATTCTCACTGGTTCAAAACCTTTTTGGTGTTCATCTTACGTCGCAATAGCATTTGGACATTACATCTGCTGTTCTTATCGGCCATCAAAGTTGAACAGTTTTAAATTACTACATCGAATCGTGTATCAGATCTTGTCTAATGATTGAAGACGTGATTACTATGAGCCAGAATCATGAGCGATTGCTAGATTTTAAGAATTTCAATTGATGAGTAGGCTTAATTTTTTTTTTTCGTTATTTAGTTGCTTATTTAAAAGGAAACACCTGGAAAGACTTCAGAGAGCCTTGCCCAGTGAGACAGTGTAGGAAAAGTTGTTAATTTACAAAAGTTTACTGTTACATAATTTCAATCCAAAGATCACAAATCAGTTTTCTTTTTATGTAGTGGTTTTCAGCAGCACCCACTTAGAGTGGAAGCTGACCATAACATACTTGGAAAAGGCCAGACAGAAATGACATGGTGTCTTACTCTAACAGTAGCGACTTTAAAGGAGATGTGAACATTTTGGATGGTTAACGGGATTAAGTTTTCGCTGCATCATCATCTGCCTAGCCTTCTCCTAACTAGGTTGGGGTCGGCTTCCAGTCATGTATTTTACGTGGAGCGACTGCCTATCTGACCTCCACACACCGTTAGTACCGGGTAACACGATACTCCTTGGTAAGACTGGTTGTCTACCCGAGCGGCTGTTATTATTTAGCTCCGAGCTCCTCATCATCTTATTTTTCATCATCATCATTAGGTTTTCGCTGCAGAGAGACTATTATTCCTAATCCCCTAACTTTTGAACCGGTATTCTATACCTACATCTAAATGCTACACCGAACTGTCAGTAACAACTGATCATTAGACTGATAACACTGATGTTGACTTGTTACAATATAATACTGTTCTTATTAATTTTCGTGACATCGGCTTCACATTGGAAAGTTCAATCAAAATTCTTGACTTTCACTTATCAGAGAATATTATATCAGGCAATATTGGCAGGTAATAATGGTTTAGTTGTGACTGATTGGGAGGTCGTGAGTTCGATGCTAGAAGCGGGAATTCTGATGTCAACTGTTTCTGTCAATGTTGTGGAAGATGAATGATAGGTGCTTGTAAAATTTGAAGTCTCTTAACAGCCAAAAATGCCAATGGGTGCCCTAATGAAAATTATGGTTTCTCAAAGAAATGAAAATGGCAAAACATTCAACCATTACATTTCTATAATATTTATTTAATTAAGTAGATTAAACTAACCAAATACATTATTAATTAATAACGATTAAATAACCTAAAAAAAAAAAAAAAAACTAACAACAAGCTATAAAAGGGACAATAACAAATAAATAAAAAATAATAATGTTTATATTAATTTATTAATTATATATTTATATTAATTTATTGATCAATATAAACATTTCTATTAATTAATAAACAGAAGTAAGCGGGTTAGAACAATTACGGAAAATTACTTTTCAGGATTGACATTTGAATTTTGAAGTCGCTTATTTCATTTTACAACAAATAATGTGTTCATTTAGATTTCACGCCCTTACTAATTAATACGCACAAGTAAAAAAAGATCTTTCGAAAAGATGATGCAAACATCTTTTGACTACACATACTCGTAGTACACAAAGCGACACATCAAGCTAAACATTCCCAGTAGAACATGACCTGGCTTTGTATAAATTTCCCGTACAATAAAAGATCCGCTTATACTTATTTTGGCTTGATTGGTCGTCGTGCGTACGTATCGCTTTTTTCCAAGTTTAAATTATTCGAAGAATTCTAGTAACATCCGGTTAGCAAAGGAAAACATCGGTGAATGATACCAAAAACTTTTTATTACTTACACCTTATTCAGCCATTTTTAATTTAAAATAATTGAGTCACGTTCACATCTAGCTTACATCTGTGGTTTCCACCCGCGTTGGTGTTTCAATTATATAGCGAACATGCATTGGAATTTGAAATACCATTTCGATGGAATATCCTAACTTCCTAACTTAATATTATAAATGCGAAAGTAAGTTTGTTTGTTACTTTTTCACGCCTAAACCACACATCCGAACCGATCACCTTGAAATTTTGTATATACGTTGTCAGGTGAACAGAAACGGACTTAGGGTAACTTCCATCCCGAAAAAAAGTACTGTTCACGAGGAAAACAACAATAACGTTCTTAGGATTGTCTTTCGAATCATGATTGATTTATATTATTACAAACAGAGTACAACCCGAATAGATTGTCAATTCTAAATCAACGCGAGCGAAGACGCGAGCAAAACCTAGTTCTTCATAACATTCTTCATGATTGATTGATTGAATTTTAATTGAGTTGAGTGAATTTTAATTGTATGTCATTGTATTTGAGTCAATTTTATGCGTATTGTAATTTATTTTATTTTCTCTAAATTGTATGTTTGCTATAAATATTTATTTGAAGTGTGATTATACTGTGATAAATGGCGATGGGTGTAATTACCTGAATAAATGAATTTCATAATAATAACTTATTCAGCATAAAAGTGCTCTGTCGAGGGAACCAAGGGGGGGTGCCAGCGGCCATTTCCCCCTCTATAAGAGTGGGTCGGTCCAGTTCGGGTTAGTGTATGTTACATGACATGTCCTCGAATTTTCGGTTGTATTACATCCGTTTCCACAGTATGTATACCGTCTTGTAGCCGTGCTCTCTGTTGTTGAACGATTATTGTACCGTCCCTTCGCGATTCTAATTTTGTTCTCTTTTATTATCGATCTTGCTTTTATAATAGTGAAACAAAAGTAAATTATTTTTAATTACCTAATTCAGCCTTTGGAGAAATCAGTTCAATCAATCTTTATGGGTAGACGACATTATTCCTATCACGGCCAACCTTGATGAGGCTGCGCAGGAGCTTGAATATTGTCACAAGCATCGAAGGCGAGTGTGGAAATTTAGAGGCATTAAATTAGTAGATGATCATGATGCCTCTAAATTTTCCAGACAACTGCCACCTTCATCCATTTTTACTCTGTCAATAACTGATCCTCCTTCTCTTCCAGGGTGACAGCGGCGGACCCCTCCAGTGCCGATCAGGCGGCCGCTGGGAGCTCCGAGGCCTAACATCCTTCGGCTCCGGCTGTGCTCGACGCGGTGTCCCCGACGTGTATACGAACGTGGCCCACTACGTCTCCTGGATATACGCACATGTTTATGCTAGCTAGTATTCGGGTTGTGGAGGAAAATGAAGTAACAGCCTGCTTGATGAGAACTGTCGAAATATATGGGCCTTGACATGTGACGGAAAAGGTGCTAGGAGATGTCGATTTTTTATTGAATTGACAAAAGAGGAAGAATGTACCTAAAAGTTTATGTTAATTTTGTTGACATTCGATGTAGTAATATCGCTTTGTAAGCGATTATCGCTTTTTTAGAACCTCTGGGTTCTGTTATGTCTATCGTGGAAGATTCGACATCGAAGTCAATGAAAATGAAGTGTTAAAGACGTTAAGTATAAATGCTACTCATCATCATCATCATCATTTCAGCCGAAATGCGTCCACTGCTGGACATAGGCCTCCCCAAGTGCCGCCATATTGACCGGTCCCGTGCGACTCGCATCCCGCGGAAATTCTACTGGCTGAACATATTCCGTGACTGAATAAGTTCCAAGAAGTTAGTCACACACCATAGTGTTCTGGAAATTGGCCTACTTTAACATTTCAAAATACTACAATACTACCGTGTGATGGCGACTGACGAAAGTTTAAATTATTCATGTCATGACTACATTGGCTTAACTGGACCATTTAAGCCATAAAGTTGCCACCAATAGAGTTTTGCAATACATAGCGCAACTTCTAGCTATTTGCTATTGTATCTTTGGTACGTTGTCCCTGACAGTAAACTAAGTGACTATGTTTGTGTGTATGTTAATGCTAAATTAATATTATATTGATGAAGTACCTAGGTAAGTTATACCAGAGGTTATTGTTTTATCTCAAATGGATTTCACTGATACAGAACATTCTTGCAAAGTTATTATTTATGTCACGGACTTACTATTATCAACGATCAAGTTAACCTAATTTGTATTATTAATTTATTACGATTACCAATTTGTAAATATACCTTCTAGTCTCCGATTTTAATAGAGTTATTATTTTAATATTTGTTGTTTACTGAATAATATTTAAGATGATTATATTAATATTAAGTATCTATAAGTTGCAGTATTTCGTTTGTAGTTACCGATATATTGACAAGTAATACTCATAAGTTATACCAGCTGAAATATTTAAAATTCTCCTACCCCGTGCCCTAATCAAAGCAATCGCGCGTCATCGTGTTAATTAACTTTTCGCAGAATCGTAAAGTGCGTGTGCGCGCGATGTTCGCTTTGGTTAGGACGCAGCCTACTGCTGCGTTTGCTACTTAACTTTTATTAATTAAATTATTACTTAGAATAAGTGTTGTAGTTAAGTATTTTATCCCATTACCACTCAAAATAACTGTGATTTAATTAGTATAAATTATATTCTATACAAAATTCAATGACATAAAATATTTATTTAGTTTGTATATGATATTTGTTAAGCAGTCATGCACAATTTCAGGCGCACTAAGTGACACGTAAATAAAAGCACGCTGTTGGATTGTACACGGCAGGATAAGCACTGAAAGTTGAAAATTGAATTACGAGCGTTTATTTAGGTTTTAATTAGCAGCAGAAATGCAGCCAATCTTATTTCAGTAGTTTAATCTTATATTAACGAATAATTTTATTTTTTATTGTAATTGTAAGCAGTATTTATATTACTCGGGTAATATGTATATTTACTGCAATACCAGTTTCTGTACAACGTTTAATTATAATTTTCAATAATTTATTTTATTAAAGGTTAATATTATAAAATAAAGAACCGATATTAAATTCTTGAAAAGGCTTTATTTAATTATCAAAACATTTCACCATCAGTCTATTAAATTAAATATTTACAATTTATTTACAAATAACTTATAATTAGAACTAAAATTAATATCACAATTACTAAAACTATCTTGGTCCCTTACAACTGGTACAATACAAAAATTGGATTAAAAATTGAGAAAATGGCGGAATTTTCTGTGAAATATTTAATACTGGGATCCTGAAGAGTGGATTACTGTTTCCAAATAACTAGTTATATTATTGCCATAATACATAAAGTATGTTTATTTCTCAAACCTCTCACTGATTGTCAAAAATCTATTGCATAAACACCTTAAATTTCTTCATGCTCTGCGAGACAACGCACTACCTGATTGATTCGCTGGGTCTAGAAGCAAGAATTTTTAATAAAGCATTCATTTTTAATCCTTTTACACCGAAACAAGGACATTTCAGAATTTATACCCCAAAGAAATTATCGGTCCTTCGAGCCGGATCACGAGAGAAGTTCGTAATTTTTGCCAATGGGTTTTCTTGTAATCAAAATTGACATTAAATTATCTAATCTACTTAATGTCAAAGTTACGTAAGCATTCGATAATAATTATTACATAAAACATAATAATTACAGCTCGAATAGCCATTACGAGGAACGATAATTAATTTATTATGCTAATTATGTCTAGACGGCAATAACTGTCGCACGCAGTAGACAACTATATATAACTATGTATAATAAAAATAAGATAACCTCACACCTTACTAACTCCTAAACTAATTAATATTGAGCAATTTAAAATAAATGTTTTACAGTAATTGGGTTTAATTCCGATTAAATTAGATCCGGGCTTGGATGTAAGATCAGAAACACAATCCCACCCACAAACAATATATGCAAGTGCAAAATGTGCGAAAATTTGCATGCAACATGCAACCGAAACGTAAGGGTACCTACTGGTACCTACTAGTTACATGTTGCATGCTTGTTTAATGAGTTGTAAAACTTAATATTATAGCATAACATTTTGCTGTCATGGATCATCATTTCTTGACTAATTGAGCAATTGATTGATAATAATCTACTAATCTATCTTAACAGTGTAACCACCAGAGGAGTCTACAGTACTTAAAATAATGGCAAAATATAAATAAGTTCACATTACCCGGTCATTATCAAGTATATATAATATAGCCGCCAATGCGGATGTAGAAATCGAGTAATCTGTCGAAGGATTTGCGTATGTTACCCGTAACATATTTATCGTATTTTCTGACAAAAAATGTTTAATATATAATTTTCGCGATAACCTTTTGTACCTACAAAAGGTTATCGCGAAAAGAGTGCCATATCTGCCCTACGTTTTGTTGGCATAACTCGACAGAACAGTGGGAAGGCCAGGTATTTTCTTTTTGCATTTTTTAATTGGTATTTTCAGGTATTTTATTAACAACTTGTAACTCTCGGTCTATAAAAGAAAAGGTGGAAATCTAGGAATAGTTCATCGTCGATTAAAAGCGTACATAAATTATTATTTTGAGCATCCTTAAAACTTATTAGATTCAATTATTCACTGTTTCTCACTTCATACCTTCACATAATAGGCAAGATACTTCGAAATGATTCACTTTTCACTCCTGCTAAATCGAATTGAGCAAAAACTTCCACGTCATTGTCTTCTCATTCATTATCGGAACTGATCAGTAAGTCGACAAAATCGCTATCCTCCTCATTGATAGCCAGGAGTGAGACTGCTTCCTTTGCCAGATCCTCATCATCGTTAAATCTGAATGCAACATTTTCTGCCATATTCAGGATCACACTACTTCTCCTCCTTTCTGAACTTTTCCTTCTAATAATAGGCGTGGGGATATCCTTTGGTGGGATGATCTTGTACTTCGGTTTCCAGATGCTGTGGAGGCCTTGGGCTGAAAGCACTAGGCCTATGACGAAGAGTAGGACCTCGAGGGTGATGACCAATGGAGGAGCGTAGATCAGGCGGAGACGCAGCATGGTTACTACGTCTGGGGGTGGTGCTTTGCAGAACTGGAAGAGAAGGCATTGATTAGTGTTTTCTTCGACCTCAAAGAAGTTAGCGAGACCAGCTGTACAAAAGAAACGCTCGAGGAAAGGGAGCTAGAAGTCATGAGAATAAGGCAGGGCCAGCAATGAGATGATGCAGTCTAACAGTAGTAAATTATCGTTTGGTTTACCATGTTGTTGCATTTTTTAAAATTGATAGCTATGGTGTGTTCCTGTCCAGGCTGAAAGTTCGGGGGCAATTACCACATTGTACAAATCGTGACAAACAGGTTTCTGACAAAATACTGTTATCAATATTATCTTAAACACCCTGAATAATTCAGGTTTAAATCTTAGTGACCCATTATGATAATCACTAATTAAATAAGAATGTCTCTTATAGTAGAGTAGTGGGGTAAAATTACCCTAAAATGCAAAATAATCTTTAAATAACTCACCATTGACAACCACATGAGCGGCAGAACCTTGTCCTTCAGTGGTTCCGTGATAGGGTTTCCTGTAGACATCCTCACTGCAATGTTGATCTGGATCTTAATTGAAAAACTTAGTGGTGCTCCGATAACCTGTGAAAAATATTAAATTATAAATTCTTATCACCTTTAAAGTAAGCTCCCTTCCCGTGACCCAAGGGCTGGCACCTTGGCCAAAGGCTAAGCGTTGCCACACAACGTGGCAACGTCGCTAGTCTCTTGGGGACATTACCAGTCGACAGCGTTGAGGAGGAGTTTTTTGACACCATTTTTTAGTTTATTGTTAAGTTAGTTACTATAAAGGAAAATTATAATATGTTAATGTTCATTGAATGCATTTTAAGTACAGGGAAAGTTAGACTCACTGGTCTCAGCATTCAGCCTTATGGTATCTAATAGTTGTATAAGAAAATTAATCGTTGGCGTATCAAAAAATATTCGTAGTGCTACTTACAGGTTCCAATTCAAAATGCGACGTATGCCTCTTACGATCAGGTATCATTCCCTCAAAGTATGACTGCTGGACGGGATCCGTATCCATAAAATGTGGCTTTGATAGGGATATTGGGAAACCTGGAAATTACTTGAACAGTTAGACTACTAGAAAATATGAAAGAAGCATCAATGTAATTCAGGAGCTTAACTTTTGGTAATTGTAACATAACATGATTGTTTTGACGTGAAGATGTACCCAATTATGTTTAAGTCCCATGGGTTGCTGACTCCAGGCTACTACTGAAATAATCTAGATGGAAAATCCCAATAACACTTAGCCCAAACAGGAAAGCGAACCTGGGACCACATGCCCCTTTATCAGGTCAACAGATAGGCGCAACACCAAGTTGATGAAATAGAAGAAGATTCTATAGTACTGACCATAGTAACAGCTGCTGACATCAACGAATCCTTCAGGAGGACATTCATTGCTACAATTGCAGGCGAAGGGCGAGGTGCTGCTGAAAGCTGTGGTATCCATTGAGAACCTGGAGCAGAATGAGAAAACAAAGATGAGAGAGGTGCACAGATTAGCTTCAATGATTTCGTTACCACAAGAGGTGATCTTGTTACCGCGCACCGAAATAACCAGTTGTGTACTAAGTCACGGCTACTATTAATACTAACGGGATATTTACCATGTTTACTGTTTTCTATGAGTTCCCGATATTTCGGCGCTGTTGCAAGCACCATGATCACGGATAAACTGAAGTTATTGCGGGTGGGTGTTTATGAGCAGACAAATCGGTCTACCCTCTTTCTTGTTCGTTTTTTGCACTCAGTACCGCTACCACTGTCACTCGCAACTCGATTCTGCTCCCGACACACGAAACTCACTGTGTCCGCTCGCGAACTTTTTTCGGCACTTTTCCGCTTTTTACACAGCTGGACCACTGGATTCCAGGCTCTCGACAGTTGAAACCCATCCTCCCGGTTGAAGTTCCTATATTTGGTAATCTCAAAAGCTTCTCTAACCAGTCTAGGAATATAGTGGCGTTAAATATCGGGAACTCATAGAAAACAGTAAACATGGTAAATATCCCGTTAGTATTAATAGTTATGTTAGTGACCATGATAGTTTAAAATCTTATAACTCACGGCTTCTGCAGAGAATTTCTACACAGAAATCCTCAAAAACACTTTAAAGGCTAACACGCTTTTGTAACTTTACTTTCATATCTATTAGTTTTAGAATCAAACCATGACTCGTACTGAATCCAAAACTCTGACGCATATAAAATAGTTAGAGGGGTAAAAGACCAAAAAGCTACTAAGCTTGATAAGAAGAAATTAACAAAGGTCATCATCATCATCAGCTGCCTAACCTTTTCCCAACTATGTTGGGGTCCAGTCTGACCGGAGACAGCTGAATACCAGTATTTTGTATGGAGCGACAGTCTATTTGACATATACTGGGTAATACGATGCCTCTTGGTAAGACTGGTTGTCAGACTGAATACCTGCAATGACTGTCAAAAATCGTGTTTACCGAGGCACGGAAGTTAACAAAGGTAAGACTTACATATAAGAATTAAGTCCCTGGGTACTTGTCGCCTCGTTGACATAGTTGAAGGGATAGTTCCTGCAGGCTTGCTTTCTAAAGATCGTGATGTTGCGACCTTTTTCGTAGTTGGCAGGCAACATGAGGCCTTCGTAGGATCCCTTGATTCTGTTGCATAGTGTGCTGGAAGAGAAGAACAGAATATAATGACCATCCAAACATAAGGTACGACTTCGAATTTAAATCGTAAATTAAGATTTTAAAAATCAAAACTATACATTAAGCGATAACTGTCATCTGTCCCGACTCCCGTCTGATAAGTGTATAACGCCTAACTGCAGAATTTGTTCTAGTAGGGAAAGATACGACGGTTTTGTATGTTAGTAAAACCTGTAACATTTGGTTTTAGTGACTTGAGGAATTGATCTTCTGCCAACCGTCATCAAAAGTAAATGCAGTTTCAAAAAGCACGTCGTTTTTCTATCTGTCTTTTGACATACAAATTATGGTAAGCAGGCTTACCTGGATTCCAAGTCTGTAAACCCTTGCTCCAGAAGACCGGTGACATTGTTCCAAGAGTTCAAGGAGTATCTTCTGCTGCGGTCCCTGAGTTCCACCTCAGACGATTCCAGTTTTTGTTGATAGAACTGTGAAAACCACGCCAGAGTTAGACTTGAGAAGATTCTAGCACAACATTAGCGTATTTATGTCATCATATTTGTCAGCTTTTTTGCAATTTTGGGAATTTTCTGCTAATGTTTGACATTATCTTAAAAAAACAACAGCAATAATGACTTTTTAACAAAAAAAGTGTGGTCAGAGATAACTAGTAGACACTTATGGTATCGTTGACATACGCAGTTTTGGTTCAAAAATATAAATGGGTAAGGTCATTGTAGCCGCAAAACATAAGTACATATTCCAAAAACTATTATTCTGTATGAAACGTAAATTGTTCCAGTACAGTGTGTGTAGTAGATTTTGTTATTTGAGACTTGAATGCTCTTCGAATACTTCTAAACCATTAATAGGTATACATAGGAACTTGAGATTTAGACCATATCCCGACTCAAGGCCTAGACAAAATTATTCTTTCAGCACTAACACTTACGGAAAAGTCAAAATTGTATGACACTGACATAAGCTACGGAAAAACTGAACAAACTACGGAAAAACGATGGTAACCTTTAGGTCCTCTTAATCCAATCATACTAACCCGATCAAGCAGCCCAATCTTCTTGAAGTCAATCCAGCCTGGCAACAAGGTGTTCGCAATAGACACAAGGGGGTCGTCGTATCCCCAGAACATGTCTTGCACACTCATTTCTTTGAAGAGTTTGGAGCCCAAGGCGGACATGGAGTAGTACGCTCCTGCGTTCGCGAAGTAGCCCAACTTGTCGGCTGCTAAGGTACTCATGGCCTGTAAAAGAACAAAGGTGATATTAAGAATGATGTCAAAGACCGTCTTCTCGTCTTCTCGTCATCTCTAAGTTGTGATGGCTTTAACAGGGCTCAAGATCAGACGGCTTCTGAGAGCTTTCTCATGGAAAGTCCTAATTTCTTTAATGTATCACATGGTTATACCCTATAACTAGAGACTACTTCCATACTTATGTAATTTGGAAACACCATAAAATTAACATTGACAGTCAAATAACATTCAATTTTATTTGTGTCACAGTAAGGTATCAAACTGCATTATATCTTCGCTTTTTGTGTCTGTCTGTCTGGCAGCCTATTTCTTTAAACTACCCAAAGTATTTTGATGCGGTTTTCACTATCATATAGAGGAACGATACCGGAAAGTATGTGTGCATAACACATTGATAAATTCATCTTAGATACAGCACACAATATCGATGTTTTTAGCATGTCACCATCCATAGATTTTAAGTTACCGTGCGAAGCAGGGGCAGATCGCTAGTTAGTTATGTAACAGTTGTATTTCTATTCATAGCCCATTAGCCGTGACATTGGCAGTGGAATGACAGGTTCATGGCTTCAAATCTGGTTTTGTGTTTAATGTATTATGTTACGTAGTTACAAAGCATGCGACGGTTAGGTGTAAGTGTCACCTAATTTTATAGGTAAAGGAGGCTATTTTAAAAGGTAAATTGTATGGTCTCTGTGATAATATTAAGAGCTTTGGATGTATCATGCCATTGACAACATTTTGAAGCCGCCGTAGATCGTATGGTAACCAAGACTTATTAGTCCACAATGGCAATCAGTACATTATATATCAAAGCTAAGAGCCTAGCCAAAGGGACACGCTATTAGCAAAATGTTATGATGACAAAGTAGCAAAATATAATTATGTTATGTATATTGAACTGACTTATAAACTACCGAAGTCTCGAAGACCAGGCAACCATGTTGAATGTCTTGTAGAATTTATATTGCCAATAATTGCCTAGTTCGTTTTGTAGGATTTCTCATTATTATTTAATATTTGAATATTTCCTCACACAGATGGTGATAGAAACGTAAGGTAAGAATAAAACCTACATTAAATTATGGGCAGATTTTTTACGATGTGATTTTTTTTTTCAAAATTTATGTTTTAGGCCATATTGTAGACTATTTCGACCTTCAACTACTTGAAGTTGTCGTGTATAACAAGTTAGGGCTGCGTATAACTTGACTTGAAACATTAAGGTAATGTAATTAAGTTTTATTATTCCAAGAGATCCTAAAAACACGGGTTTTTTTTTGTCCCAAAATAATAATTTTAGACACACTTGTATAAGGTCAATATACCTACTTAAGTATATCCGAGAATATATCAGGTTTTTTTTTTGCAAAGTTTCCATTTGTATAAAGACCGTTAAGACGAAAAAAAACTATGTTCACACATGTTCCTAAAAATACTTAAGTTCCTTTTATAGCCATATATCAGATATAAATATCCAGGTAGTCGGTATTTTCGTACCAAAACCAAGATGAAGTTTCCCGCAAAAACAAAAAGAGTCTCGCCAAATAGTCGACGGTTGGCGCAGTGGCTGAGCGATTGCTTGCTGCGTTGCGTGTTGCGGGTTCGATCCCCGCACGGAACAAAATATATTTGTATGGCCCACAGATGATTGTACCGGGTCTGGTTGTTCTGTGTATGTGAGTTTAAATGTTTGTAAACGCACCCACGACAGTGTGGGGCAAAGTTTAAAAAAATTAAAAAGAAATAAGTTTACAAAACGACATGCATTTTTGACATGGGGACAGGCATAAACCACGTAATGCTACCTGCTGGTCCTTACATACTATAATGCTCCACCTGCTCTGTCCATTTCCATACACCGTTCCATGGTCATACACACACGCCGGTTGCAAGTTCTCTACTTGACTTTCCCGAAGAACATTAATGAGCTCAATGTGTCTTATAGGGTGTCACCTCCGGGCGTTTTTACATAGATCTTCGCCTTGTTTAATACCTTTTGTATGTCGCCTTTCACTCATCATCCAACCAAAAAAAATATTACAAAATGAATCCCGCAAAATAAGTAAATTTTAATGTTCCAATTTATACCTTATCTATTGTTTTAAGAATAATTGACAAATAGATTAAACTTTATCTATTTATAATTGATAAGAAACGAGAATAATAGAACGCGGAAGTAATAAATCAATTGATAAACATACATAATAGGGTTTTTTCGTGGCTTCGAGATTTCGAAAAAAAACGAAGATTTCTCACATAGATTACCATACGCCGCGGACTCCGCCAAATATATTTTAGTTCAACTTATTAGGGCCGAACTTACTGCCCTCTACCGGGCACAAATCATCAGACTCGGGCCTTCTGAGATATTTTCATTTCGTCTCTCAATACTTTTTGTGTTATTGAGTTAATAGTTTGCCTGACCTTGGAATCGAACCCAGGACCTCACTAACTAGATCAACAAGGCAGCCCTAAAATTATTCCTTAAATAAAAGCGTCCAAATTGCTGACACTTCTTCGGAATCTTCTTGCAAAGATTATTGTGTACTTACAATGAGCGCTATATTCGGTATCTTGACAGTAACATTCTGGAGACTATCTACGGACTGTTCTGGCAGGAACTTGAGGTTCAGCTTGGGGTTCATCGTCATCACCCCTCGCTCCTTGTCTATCCGGATGTTCTCGTTCGTTCGCATTTCTCTGCAAACAAAAGGTTATTTTATGTTAATCAGAAATGTATTTGAAAAGTAAAGTTTCAGTTCTTCAGTTCTAAGTTTTGGCCAAAGGATCTTTCTACAAAGCAATTTAAGAGTGATGATTCAGATCCCTATTGCATGGGACTTAAACATAACTGGGGATATGTGGGTTTTTCTATTAGGCAGACTTTTCCCTAACTCTTCGGGGATATCAAGCGTGGTATTATGTTCAATTCCTCTTCACAATTATGTTACAATTTAGACGCCTTTTTCCGGATCTAATGGACCACTTTTTAAAGCCATCAAGCTATGGGTTAGCTTAGTTTTAATTCCAGTAACTATCTAGTCCGGTATTGTAGTTATAACGTAAGTTCTGTAGACTTGCCTGCAAGCCTGCTATCTTCAAAAGTATCCCTAGAGTAAGGTACTGTAGAATAGCCCAGCAACAGTCACCGACTGTTCCATCAAAAAATTACCTTGCAACACGCCTAGTCACGATTGGTAACATCTTACTCAAAACGAATCAACTGCTTGTAATTCTGCCCAGGTTCAGCGTAACAAGGATAATGACTTAACCAAAGCAAAGTAGCAAAGCTAGTGCCAAAATCGTGATATTTGAAACACGTCCCGTTAATAAACAAGTGCGATGAGCTAATGTTGACAATGCTGCTTACCGCAAAAGACATAAAAAGGATGTAGAACTTGTGATTCAGCGTAAATTGCAACACAATTTGAATCACGGCCTTGCTGAGTAAATATTTAGCGGCAGTGGTAAAGGCCGTGTACAGGCGGGTATTCCCGAAGACTTAACAATCATACTTCTCGTCTTGACAGCAAACAATGCTACCGAGGTAACTGTTTACTCTACAATACAAATTCAAGAACAGGGAGGTCCAGTTCGACCACTACAAAGAGTTTTAAAAGAATTATAGAGCGGACATTGGGAATCAAGTCATACAAAAATTTAGATCCCGATGATTTTCGATTTGGACACAAGAATGCTACCTGACAAGCGGTCGTATGACATTAGACCACACTAGACAGACCGATTTGTTACTGAGTAGTTACGATTATCTTCGTCTTCTCCCGTATATCGCTCGTAAATATTTGAATGTCTTTGGACGGCTTTAAAAGCTTAGATATTTTGTTATAACAAAATATCATAATATCATGCCTGTTTTTCCCGAAGAGTTAGGCAGAGCGTAAGTATAAGTTAAACAATTTATTCAATTAGGCCATTAAAAGGCACTTTTAACGCCACATTTTAGAATCAAGGAAATAATTGATTCAAATTACCCATTGGCAATGTTCACACGGCGACACATCAAGATTTATCATCCAGTTTAACCTGACCTCGCTTTGTATGAGCTTCCCGTACAGTGAGAGATCAGTGTATGCTGGTTATTCATAGATTGAGTGGTCGTCGTGAGTAGCGTAGTACACCCACATTTCGCCGGTTATGTTTAAGTCCTATCTAATAGGGGGCGAGCCTATTGCCATCAACAGGGCACTAATCCAAAAACTGAGAATTATTTCTTATAGAAAATTGAAAAGGTAGTTTGAATATTTTTTAAGTTGAGTAAATCCTCGTATGTACGGCATTTTTTTGTCGCGCACTGAATTTTAAACGGCGTAAAATGCTTGAATCAAGACCGACTCTTGAAAATTATACATGCGGACGAGGTCCAAAAACATGTAATTTCCACCTCTGTAATTTCGTTATGATATAATAGTGTTTACTTTAATGAAGCTGTATGTACAAAGTAACATTAGACCACATCCTTACGAGGAAAATGTGGCGAGTCTATCAACAAACTCAGTAAATAAACTACACGTTGTTTCCACAGGATATTTAACTAATATTAATGGATAATATCAACAGGGAAGTGGCGGTGTAATCAGTCAAACAGTTTGTATCTAAGTGAATAGGAATGATTATGACTATGCTTTGGTATTCGGAATGAAAATTATCTTTTGAAGATACCGACAAATCGCTTCTTTGCGACAATAATGACTCGTGAACTCACGAACTCGAAAAATAAGAAATACCGTTTTTTTATATAGCGTTAATAGCGTTTTTTTTAAGATATACTAAATATTTTCATTAAATTGCCAATATTGCCAATAAAGATGAAAGGTTTATTTTACATATTTCGTGACTTAATTCATAGTTACTTTCGTTAATTTTATAACTACAAAACAACATCGAAAAATCGAAATTTTTGAGTTATGTCACTCTTGTCGCAAACGAGCGAAATATTAATTTTAATTCAAATATTAACTATAGAAGGTAGGTGTAAACGGGCCCTTCATGAAGCTGTGAAGCATTATGCTCATCAAACTTCGTAACTATACGCAAAAAATATTGCTGGGAACCTTTCTTTTGGGGTGAAAAATCAAGTTTTATGGTCAGACTCAATGGAACGCACTCAAAAGATTGAGCTGATGGATGCATTGAATAGTCCGGGGGACCGGGGGTCGTGGAGGAATTGAAAGTATAGATCAATACTGTTATAACATTTAAAACTTGTGAAATAGTTGGAACTTTGACCAATTATATCTCCGTAACTAGAGGGTTCCAAGGCATGGTCTAGAATATAAAAATGACCGCAATGATGGGGAGAATAAGTGCCTTTCGGCTTCGTTAAGGGTATGTTTACACCCGTTAGACAATTTTAAAATAAGGATAAGCTAAAGGGGTTTGCTAAATAAGGGATGAAAGTTTGTTTGAAAGATTGTCATTTATGCCGATGAATTATCCCGTCGGAATATTACAGCTTGTCTAAAGATAAAGATTCCATACTTTCAGGGATCTTGGAATGTTACATTTTGACTCGCCCATGTCGAAGTCTACAAAGGCTTATTTAGAGCAGCTTTAACATCCTTTCAGAATTTAGTAGCGGTGCAACTGCTGTGCGTACATACCTAAGCCAGTCTCGAGATTGCCCGAGAAGCCTCACAGGCACCCTCACGCATAATAGTATACGAAGACATGTCGAGTTATTCTCGGAAGCCACTTGAACTTGCATACAAGTTGCAAGAGCAAACCAAAGTACATGATTGAACGTAAGGCTACACTTAAGACGCCATAAGAAATAGATACTTACTGAAACATAAAAGGGCCGACCTCCTTCACCCTGAGCACCTTCTCAGCGTCAGTGAGGTACTCCTCCACGTTGGTATAGTTGTACACCCACATCTCGGACAGCATCTCATACGTCGGGTTCTCCCACATGTTGTAGAGGAATGAACCTTCTCGCATTTCCGTGTACTGTGGACAAGGGAAGATTGGGGTTAGTATAAGCATAATTAAGATTCCCACTGCTGGGACACAGGCTTCCTGTGAGAGGGAGCAGCCCGGTGCAGGTTGGTGGATTACAGGAGTCCTAAGGCATGCTAGTTACCTCACGATATTTTCCTTTCGCGTTTTGAAAGCAGTGGTGATGAAAATATTCACGAACGTGCCACCATGCACTTATCTCTCCCACACCCCCCATTCCTTTTACTATTTAAATACTAAATTTGATTTGAAGGTCTAATTAAATAGACCATTTAACAGATTCGGTAAATGATCTGTTTTTTCCTTCCAGTTTTTGTAACATAAACAAACTCTTGTTTTGTCTAGAAATTATCGTATTGTATACACTACTGACATAAATAAATAAATTTACACATCCATGGAAGTTATTTTTATCTTTTAGTTGACGATTACCGTTGGTTAACTGTTCTCTCTTTTGTATTGAAAGATACGAAAACATTTCCTTTGTTTAGTCATTAGCAAGCTAAATCTAGGTATAACTGGAGAATATTATGTACCCGCGCTTCATGCGTAACACAACCAGAATCCAAATGGTTTCTTCATCATCATCTGCCTAGCCTTTTCCCAACTATGTTAGGGTCGGCTTCCAGTCTAACCGGATGCAGCAGCAGCGATATCAGTATTTAACATGGAGCGACTGCCTATTTGACCTCCAAAACCCAGTTAGTACTGGGAACCCCTTGGTAAGACTTCTTCTAAGAATATTGAAATTTCGTCCTACGCTCGTCCGTCGTTCCGTCCGTGCTAGGCCAGCTCAAAGTTAAAGTGTTATCACCGACCATGTTCGGTCAACTGTTATAAAAAAAACAATGCAATTCACAGTTTTTCGACCCAAGAATCTTTTGTCTAGAATTTTATGAGTAATAAAACATAAAGTTATGAGTTGTATGACGAGAAAACATATATTATTATCCTATATTCGTGCTTTTAATTTGCCCATTTAAAACTACAAAAAGCTGTGCCATAAATGTCCAAATTGTCGTAAAACATAGCTTTAATTAATTCGCACATATGTATATTTGAATAGCGGACGTCACTGACAAGTTTTTGGATAAAAAACATCTTGGAAAAAAGTCCTGTTTCTATTACGAGTATTTTAATTGAATTAAAATTTCATTAATAAAATTATACCACAAAAATAACATTATTAATCAATCCACCTTATCTGTACATTTAGTTTAGCAAATAAATCTGAGTATACTAATATTGTAAAGAGGTAAAGTTGTTAGTTTGTATGCAGCAGTAATCTTTAGAATTACTGATCTGATTCCGAAAATTCTTTTACTAATGGGAAGCTACATTATCGAAGAGTATTATGAGATACATACAGGGTGATTGTTAATTGGACGCATTCCTTGAAATGTGTGATACAAGATCTCATTTGCAACAATTTTGACCCGATAACTTGGGTCCAAACTGGGTTGTTTTTGAGATATCGAACTTTTAAAATTTTGTGGAAATTTTCCAACTCTCCACCATAAACTGCTGATTGTGAGAAATCTACGCCGTCCAGGATGTTAAACAGATACTTTTTTGATAGCTCATGAACGAATGAATTCTTCGAAAACCAATTTGTCGAAAAGTACATCTGCCTTTAAAAATTAAGCGCCATAAAGGTCATGTTCTGATTGTTTTTCGAAATTTCCCTGGTGTTCGACGCAGTTTTTTCAAAATAAATGTAAAACACTTTTCGTGCAAATTACAGAAACGACGTTCTTGTTTTATTGGCTTTCTAAAATGGTGCCACAGTAGTCAGTACCCACTTTTAGCAAGAAAATGACCAGAAAACAACGTTTGTTGGTGATAGGTTAAAATACACCAGATAGAGACAGATCTTACCAGATTTTATCAATCAAGAGCCTGCGCATTAAGGTGAAAGCGCCAGGATAGCCCGCAAATTCAAATTTTCTTAGGTTTTTGCAATTTTTTTTTTGTTAGTTTGCCTGCCACACTGCTAATTTGCTGACTAGTTGGATCTCGCCTCATAGAACTCTCGTATAACGTGTTTTTTTGTAGGATCTGACAAAAAACAGTCATCATCTGCCTAGCCTTTTCCCAACTACGTTGGGGTCGGCTTCCAGTCTAACCGCATGCAGCTGAATACCAGTATTTTACATGGAGCGACTGCCTATCCGACCTCAACAACCCAGTCACTACTGACAAAAAACAATAAGCCATATAATATACACACATCAAACAAAATATGCCTGACGTTATTTGCCTCAAATTATTGTGTGCAGATCAATACCTAAAATTGTTTTTATGTTTTAACGCGTCACGTCAAACCTGACAAATTACTTGCTAATTGCGAATAGTTATCTCAACAAATTAATTGGAAGAATTTTTTCTTACACTTTTTTTCTGTTTTTCAACGACTTTATCTTACGTTGTATATTTAATTGACTGTCATAGATATGCTTGTTTATTAGTGGTTCGATGTGAATGATTGGGGTGTCATAAGTTCATAACGGATGTGGCTGACGTCAAATATTTGTGTTTTTCTTATAATATTAATTTGAATATTAAAGAAAACAGTTTAATTTGTTTTGCCCAATTTCTATGTTAGAAAGTTAAGTTGCTTTGTTACGTCAATATCGAATGGAAAGGGATATGGACGTCATTATTTAAAAATACTTACAGACCTTTTCGTTTTAAAAACTTATTAGCTTCACATAACATAATATCACGCGTTGTAATCCCGGAAGGGTTAGGCAGAGGTGAGCCTAACAAGTACACACACATTTCGCCAGTTACGTTTAAGTCCCATGTATCAGAAGGCGAGCATTATTGCAATCAAGGGGCACAAATCCAGAATCCGTGGCTGCTGCAAAATAATGAAATTCCTAATGGAAAAACCCAATACCACTTTGCCCGACCTGGGAATGACCCAGGACCTCATGCGCAGCAGTCGTGCTTGCGACCACTAGACCAACGAGGCAGTCATATTAGTTTCACATAAAACTAAAACATGAACACCTCAATTAATTTGGATTGTTCGTTTTTTTTAACATTTAACCTTTTAATATGCAAACTTAATTGACGGGAAGGGGACAAAAAATAACGAAATTATTAAAGAAGAATCGAATGTAAAGATATCGGTAACAAACTTCCGTATTTTTTACTACTTCCGATTTTATATTCCATTCATAACCAAATAAAGGCATATCATTGATATATGAACTAACAATAGATATCTAACCTTTTCATTTATGTCTTCTATTCATGCTGTCATTCATGTTTGATTCTTTTTTTGTCCATCGTCTTATGATGTACTTACATTATAATATATTTATTGTTAGATTTGGATTTCTCTACACCGGAAATAATAGCCTCTTATTATATTTTTAAATCAAATAAGTAAAACAGTTAAACGTTTCTATTTATTTTTCTCAATGGGTTACACAAACACTAACATTTAAAATTACTTTTTATTTAGCTATAAGGGCTTATACATACATAAATATTGGTATAATTTTCGCATCACTGAAATAAAGCATGACATAAACGAGTATATTATGCATATTCATTTTCTTGCAAATAAAGGGGTTGATTATAATATAATATATATAATATATACATATAATACACTTGACTTCTCTTACAAAGAAGAATAGCAAAATAGGGATCAACTAATACTAGGTATTGACTGAAGAGCCTGATGAACAGAAACAGCTATAGATGCGGAACTCGCCACTTAAAAATAACACACCCACACATTGTTCAATTTATTTGTCAATACTACGCGAATCTTTTTGTTAGTCTACCGTTAGTTTTTATACATATATCATGATACCACATGACCCAAAGTAAGATCTTCATTATTGTTCGTTTATTTTTAACTGGCAACTCAGAAATTCCAAGCATTTGACCGGATGAACTTACGGAGGTGCAAAAACAGTATTCATTTATCATAAATATTAATTGTTTGCTAGACTGTGAATTTATTAGTCCGTTAAGCATTGATTTTGGGAACTTGAGAATACAGTTTCACTAACACTAAGGGGCCGACTCCACGAGCGCGAGAATCGCGGCGATATTATCGTCTTGCTACGTATTTCTATACGATAATTTTGCCGCGATTCTCGCGCGCGTGGAGACGGCTCTAAGAGGGTGTTTAGAAATACGTGGCAGGACGATAATATCGCCGCGATTCTTGCGCTCGTGGAGACGGCCCCTAAGTGATGCTTCAATGAATGCCTATGTAAAAGCGCGCTGTTAGATTAAACTTTTTCATATATTTTTTTTACAAGTTTTTAATATTATAACTTTACATAAAATACCTCCAGGTATAAAGTAACCCGTTTACTATTCAATGCATCCATCAGCACAATGTTTTGAGTGCGTTATATTGAGTCCTATCGTAAATTAGGCTTCGTCAAAAGTCTGTGTACAACTTGTGTTTTCACTTTGCTACCCAAGTAACATTGACCTGTGTGCTTTCTTCTATTTTCCTGTTTCTTAATGTTATTTCAGCCAGCCCATCTTACATAAGAACAATTTAATTTTTGGATTTAAATGCGAGTTAGACCGGTCTTTTTTATGGTGAAAATGATTAATCAATTTTAAAATTATGCAGATAATAAAAGATCTAGGATTATGATTTATCGAATCCATTGAATATAATAATGCCTTATACTGATTGATGCCTATAGTCTATTATCTGAAGCTTAACTTAGAGCTAAGATGATATCGAATATTTTGCGAATAATATTAAGTTTTTTGCTTAAATTACTTACACGCCATAAATTGACATGTAACTCAAGTTTTTGTTTTGAACAAGAAACTTGTATTTAAAGTGGCAAAAAATTAAATGAATGTTGTTGTACCTACCTGCCTGCCTGCTACATTTTAAGGTGGCAAGAACCTTTGATTTCATTTACCAATTTAATAAGCATAGTTTTACTTAGTTGAAAGTTTGGCCATACCTATCTTATTTAGAGAAATAGGTAAAAATGTTTTTTTTTTTTTTTTTAGTCAAACGGTTTTTTTTTAAAGTGAGGAGCTCGTGGCTAAATAACAACAGCCGCTGGGTTGATCTTTTGGTTAAACCGTGCTTGCCTAGGTTGGTCTGTGGATGGGTGACCACCAATTACATACCGAGTTTCCTCCGTGCCTCGCCGTTGGTACCAGCTGTCATTTGTAGATCTTTGACAGTCGTTTTAGGTAGTCAGTGGCCCAAAAAGTGTGACAACCAGTCTTACCAAGGGGTATCGTATTACCTAGTACTAACTGGGTTGTGGAGGTCAGATAAGCAGTCGCTCCATGTAAAATACAGATATTCAGCTGCATCCGGTTAGACTGGAAGCCGACCCTAACATAGTTGGGAAAAGGCTACGCAGATGATGATGATGACTGTTTTTTTTTAAAGTAAGATAATAATGATAATGGGCAGACGCCAGCACATCGAGCTACTACAATCTGTCAAATTTCTTTAATAGATTTTCAACTTTGTCGCTAAAGCATTAGGTTCAAGATTGATTGGGAAAAATTTACAGTTTCGGGTAGTTTGATGTGCTTGGCGTCTGTACTAAAAGCTAAATAATAATCAGGTAGGTGCTAGGCACCAGTCATCACCCCGCTCTCCTCATCAATCGAGAGCATTGATCAGACCCAAAAATAAAATTGTGGGGCGTAGCGTCGCAAGGCGAATTCATAATTTCAGAGGGACGCACATACTAGTTTCATTTCGTAAGGAATTTGATTTAATGTTATTAACGAGTGGCGGTATGGTTGGCGCAGTGGCTGAGCGATTGGCTGCTGCGCTGAGTGTAGCGGGTTCGATTTTTTTTTTTTCTGTGAACGGCATCTCGCAGGTTAATCTAGGAGGTTGTCGTCTGCTTAACCGGAGTATCCTGTGGGTGACTTGAGTGTATAAGGCGGTGTGTTTAAAGCCTGTCAGTCAGGGAACGGGTTCGATTCCCGCATGGAACAAATATTTGTATGGCTGAAAGGTAGTTATTCCGGGTCTGGCTGTTTGTGTATGTGAGTTTAAATGTTTGTAAACGCACCCACAATACAAGAAAAATTCCAAGAGTAGGGCAGCGCTAAAAAAAATACACGTAAATACAATTTAAACTGTACTGTAGCTAACACATAACTTAAGGTACGCTTCAAAGGCGATGTTAGACGGCAAACTGCAGCAGCACAGCCCGACCACAAAGAACTCTATGAAAACGACACCGTAGATAGCTACATCAGTTAGATAGGCGATATAGACGACAAAATAGAAGTGCAGCTACTTTAAAATGTCCGCCACTAACAGAGTAACAAGTCGTTAGCCGCAAAGTTGAAAATTTCTTCTTAAATTTTGTAACACTCGTCCATTTGTCGAATCGAATCCAGAAATAAAGCCGCAGCGACACTGTCGCTTGCTTTTATTGAACGCAACTCTACTGCTGTTTGTCGTCGCTTTCGGAAGAGTACCTTTACTATAATCGAATGCGAAAACATACCAAAGTGTGAGCACGCACGTGTTTTCGCGTCTAAACTCCAATTTACTATGTCATGTGCATGCCAGAGCGATCAAAAGTGAAGGTCAATCTTAGTAAACAGTTTAAAGGATGTCAATGATATGCTAGTGACGCTGTGGCAGACTGCCCCTTAATTTATTGTGCATATAAACTTATAGACATCAGATAGACAAATATCCACGTTGGTTTTGTGGTCGCAACCGGTTCTCGGTTCGATTTCCAGGTTGAATTTCTCAGCACAGCAGCCACGGAGCCTGGCTATGTACCCGGTCGAACCCGCTTACCCCTAACTCCAGGACTTAAACATAACTAGTGAAATATGGGTGTACTATTAAGTACTCCTCTGCTTACCCTTCGGGGCACGCGTGAATGTTGATGAGACCTCATTATCTACTCTGAGAAGAAACTCAAAAGTGTGTGTATCCTTTGAAGTCTAGGCATTGTGTTGGTTCGTTTATGTGAGAACAAAAATACACGCTTTAGCATGAACTTCTAGTAGTTCATGCAAAAACGTGTATTTTACATTACAGCATCGATAATTCATGCATCCTCACGTGCAGCCTTTAAGCAACACGTTTTTTGACCACACCTTTGATAGCGTTCGGCTAAATTAAATAACCGTTTTTTTACTGTGTTAATGATAAATTATTATTGTAATATGTACATGTTGAATAATAAGCGAGTGGTTCTATGAATGTATTTTCGTTGAGCAGTTGCTCTGTGTAAAATTACGGTTGAATCTTCTTCTTTATAGTGTGGTTGGTGCCTAATCTGGTGTCAGAGTTTTATTTATTTATTTATTTATTTAACACTTCAAGCACAAAAGTACAGAGGCGGACTTAATGCCATAGGCATTTTCTACCAGTCAACCTTTGGGTGTTTTTATGCCGCCCGTGGGCCTCCGACTTGGATTTATATGCCGTCGAGAAGTATCTCTCAGGCATGCTGGTTTCCTCACGATATTTTCCTTCACCGAAGCAAGTGATAGTTCTGTTTCAAGCTTTCACGGTTTACAACTAAACTTATACTGTCACTTACGGGAACAATCACGGAAGATATCCCGTAAGTGACAGTATAAGCTCAAGTGATAGTTATACAATACGCTTATGAATCCGAAAAGTCAGAGGTGCGTGTCTTGGACTTGAACTTGAGACCTATGAGCTGGCAGTTCAATGGTCACACCACTACGCTATCACGGTTGAATCAATATTTGCACCAATACGTGATAAACCTTCAGAATATTCCATTTAAATTGATAACTTCGCGAAGACTCATTAAAGCGGTCGGTCTATAGGTCCTCTAAAATCGTTGCTACTTACAAGCTAGACTAGCAGACTGAAAGTGTATGGTGGGCTTGCCGGAAGAGCTTTCCAACATCCTTCAAAAACATTTGAGCTTTCGAAGCATTATCTATGATTGGTAGATTTTGGAAGCTGATTATAGCATTCTGGTCATAAGTTGGAAATAAACAAGTCTATTTGTGACGATGAGCCATACATTGGTTCGCAAAAAATATTAAGAAATTCTTGATTATTATTGAATTTTAGGCTAAATAAATATTAATTTTGAGATTATACTTCGAGTTTGCTAACCCGGATGCGAAATAAGCGCAAATCGTCACTATCCGAAAACAATGACAGCCATAAACAAATATTTCTCATGGACTGAAACATTTTTTATTCCGCCTCTTCTATGATATTAAAAATAAACTCAACGGAAACAATAGCCTGACTGAAATAATTACCTTTGGCATCGTCAAACTCGTCGTGAAAAGAAATAGGTAATTTTGTGGGATGGAATAATAGTTAAAAGTAATGGGTTTTTAAAGTCACTATCATTTGAGCAGTGATTCCTATGGACTAGGTACGTTGTAGTAACGGGAACATACACATAAAGGGTGTAAATAGACCCTTAACATATCCGAAAAGCACTTGTTCTCCCTGTCTTTGCGATAATTTTTTTTGCTCTAGACCATACCTGGGAACCTTAAAGAGAGAGATATTGGGGGTCAAAGTTTCAACTTTTTCACAAGATTTTTTTTAATACATGTTTTTAATGTAAGATTTTTACTTTACACACCTCCACGACCCCCGTACGATTCAATTCATCCATCAGCACAATGCTTTGAGTGCTTTCCATCGAGTCCTACCGTATCACGTGATTTTTCACCTAAAAAAAAAAATTCATTCCCAGCAATCATTTTTGCGTAAAGTTACTTAGTTTGATGTACAGAATGCTTGGTTGACGGATATGTGAAGGGTCTGTTTACACCTTGTATTTTCTATTTCGATCAAGGAACTACTAACAACATTGTCTGACTAGAACCTAAATGGCGGGAGTGGCTACCCAAATCCAAGTTTAAATTATACAAATAACATTTAATTAAAAGTATCAAAAAACCCGACTCTACAAATTGTATCACGTACCTATGTAATTTGTAATCTCCTTTTAATTTCCTTCATTTTGATTTTTTTTTAAACACCTATCTAAAGACTCTTGGCTTTTTTTTTTTCTTGGCCATTTGGAGCATACGAGGTTATAAAGAAATTTACAAATAAAAAAACCTAACCCTTCCTTAGCAGTCGTGTAAAAATCTCAACTGTTTTTTTTGGAATCTCATTTAATTTTTACAAAAAAAAAATCTTACCCAATGTAAGTAGTGTGAAAATAAGGTGATAGGGCCTCATAATTAATCTATTGTAGGTATACTTTTTATGTACGACATTTTTTTGTTTCTCATACTTAATGACTGCAATACACAATCAAAATTAATAAACTTGATGTTTTGTATGAAAACAAAAAAAAGTATGTGAATTTCATACAAATGTGAATTATATCGTAGACTACAACTTTAGGTATGATACCTACAATCTTTTAGATTTTTCATGAATACTAAATAATCTACAGATCTTCACGTGAATACTTGGAGTCAAACAAAAAAACTAGTTCTGAAATGTGTTTTAACAATCAACTTCCAGAAATTAACATCTCTTCATTTTGTATCATTTTCAGTGTTGAATTAGAAAAAAAATCTACTGTTCCATGTCACAAAATATAATTAAACCTTTCAATTATTCAAATCAGATAAAAAAAACTCTAAAAACAATTTACACAACTCTAAGAAAGTAACACAGAGTAGATAAGAAATTGTGAAATTCAGAGGTCAACAGTTGACACGTCATAATTATTGTTACAAAATAGTAACTATTACAGAAATAGTCATAACACTGTCTTGTAACAAGCTGATAACAATTTTAATTACGCCGGAAGTCTTGACGCGTCTCGGGTGATTTTGTTATTCTTAAGATTCATAATTTATTCTTACTTATTATGTCTAAGTTTTTAAAATAAAATTCCAATATCCGAACAGGCATTTTAAGGCCTAAAATAATGGTATTAGGTGTTTGCTTTAATTATTATTTATTTGTTTTTTGTTGACAAACGATTTTTCTATTATTTTATTTCTCAGTTTGATAATAATTTGTGTTTTTAATGTATGATAATTTGTGTTTTTATTTTTTCGAAATTGTCATTTTGATAATTATTAGTTAATAAACTAATGAATTATGACATTGAAGACTTTATTACTTTTGTAAAGGTGTGTTTAAAACGGTACGGTTGATTGCCAACCAACAGTGGACACCGGACTTTCATATAATGATACTTCTGTACATTTTTCTGTCAGAATTCGACGTCCCTAACTGTTTGTCCGAACTTAACTTTGCTTTTTCATTATTCACGCCATAGGCGCGAATTATACAGAAACGGCGTAGGGTGAAGGCACGACGCAGGCGCAGCGTAGGCGCAGCGCAGGCGTGGAACGTATAACGAAAAGAAAGAAGGGCGTGCCTGCGCCGCGCCGCTTGAGTGTTAATTCACGTCATGTCGCCTTCGTACATTTTGTATAAAACCTTTTGAAGCGGCATCATGCCTGCGCTGCACCTGCGCTGCGCCTTCACCTTACGCTGTTTCTGTATAATTCGCGCCTAATGTAGATGTTTTGAGAATGTTTTTGAAAAGACGACTATACCTAATTATGACGTCATGAATGGTGATGTGTGTGTTATCAAAGCACTTCCCATCACTCATTATCTTCTTCAGTGATTACGTATTTAGACATTCTTATTACAAAGTGTACAAATGAGATAATAATTTGTTTTGTCTAGATATTTCAGTCATATTTTGCTAGCATGTCTGGTAACTAAGTAGTTAAGTCAATAGCAGTGTGTCGAAAAAGGTTATCCTTGAGTTTTACTTAGGTTCTATTTTTTTATAAAAAATCTGATGATGATGAGCTTGAGCTGGAAGATGTAGACAGATTAGCAATTTGTTAATGTTGTTGTACAAAAAATGTTTATCGATACTAATATTATAAAGAGATAAAAATTGTTGTAAGTTTGTATGTAGGGGATAATCTTCGGAAATAATGATCCAATTTTAAAAATTCTTTAACTGGCAGAAAGCTACATTATTCGTGGGTGGTATAGGCTAAATTTGATTTATATCATGAAAATTAGCCGAGCTATCACAACTTCTGCGGACGAAGTCGCAGGTGAAGTGCTAGTTCCACATAAAGTTTTAATTGGTTTTTACATGAGATAATAATACTGGTTATGATGAATTAACTAAAATTCATGACAAAAACCTGTTTGATGTAAGTAACAATTGTGATAAAATGACGTATTTGGTTATATTCTAATATTTTATATGTCAAGTTGTAAAATTACAAGATAAGTAACTGACACACTCTACTTAAGTTTTCAGAAGTTTGTAGATTCTTGTTATCCGTAATTAGAATATGTTTAGACAAAGATGTCATTTTGGGCCGAAAAAACCGACAAACGTTTGAATATTTTCTGAGTTTTTGTCGACTTGTAAATGTAAATTTTATGTTATTTGTTGTTGTGAAAAATGTGAATTCCCTAACAAGAAAACATACTTGAAAGTTGTATTTAAGAAAACGAGTTATCCGATTTAGTTAATATTAATGTTACAAAAAAAAACCGAAAGCGTACAGACGTCACAATAAAATTAATCGTATCACGTTTGCGACCGGTATTCTAACATTGAGTGACGTGTGAGAAAAAACTTGATTGCCGTCCATTACTGGAACGTATCCAATGATGTTTGGCAAAAAATGTGCGAAATTAAGCTATAAAGATAATGTGAATTAGGTTGATATCAAGGTTTTTGGATGCGGATTTGACTTGGGTACCTACGCGACCCGTTGGCGATCCGCGACACTCAACCTGTGGTGTACAACATGTGCACAGCTCGTGCCGCCGACATGCAGCGAACAAAGTTTTTCGCCTTGCAATGATTTGAAGTCGCCACCTAGCCCGCCAACAACAACGAAGTCGCCGACACGTGTCGGTCGCTCAGCGGCTTTGATGGGTAGAGCGCGTAAGATCTTTGGGTTTTAGGTAACCAAGGACCTTATGAACTTACGTTTATCAAACTACTGGGTAACACAAAATTATAGATAGTAGGTATTTGCGTTATTGTTACATCTTCACAATAATACAACAATAATTGAGTAAATAAAACATACAAAATGCATTTAGGTCTTGAAAAACTTAAAAGGCCCAAAAGGCCCAAAAGGAGGGGTATTCCTCAACAAGAATGATTGAAAAAATAAAATTAATCCATCATACCCCTTTCTATTTTTCATCATGGTTGCGCTTTGAGGAATAAACATATAATATTTTTAATTTGAATGTGTGAGCGCAACTAATGGTTGCGCTTTGAGGAATAATTTAGTTGCGTTTAGTTGGTTGCGCTTAAAAATAGTTGTGCTTTAATGAATAATTTAGTTGCGTTTAGTTGGTTGCGCTTAAAAATAGTTGCGCTTTAATGAATAATTTAGTTGCGTTTAGTTGGTTGCGCTTTGAGGAATACCCCCAAAAGGAAGCTATAAACTGGTGTATAGATTCTAATAGACAAAAAAGAAAATTGCTTGTCATGAAAGGATGAGTTTTTTTATACTAACTTACGTTTCCTGCCCAAAATTAATTTTTGAAGAAATAATTAATTTTTTACTAAGCATTTTACTAGTAGTACTACCTAATTACGTAAATGTCAACTTGAAATTTTTTGTTTTTTTTTTTAAATTATTTTAATAACCTGATTCCGACTGATAAGTTTTTAGTTGAATTTAAGATCAATCAGGGTTCCGTGTGAGAAAAAGGTTAGTGACCATTACTACATTCAAGAGCAATGTACCAAAATTACGCACCTACCTGTGTAAAGTTATAAAGCTTTTTTTTTTAAGTTAGGATGTTAACCCGTTATAGTAGATCTAGATATTTACTAATATTTACACATCCTACAAAAAAAATCGTAGTGTTGTTTAGATTTAAGAAAGATACATTTCAAGTAGGAACAATATTTTTATTTAAAAGATTAGAAGATATTCTTCTCCATAGAGATCTACGCTTTGGAATATGCAACTACAGTACTTTCTCAAGTTATTATGCCTTGTGACTGTGACTGTTATGTAGCTTCGCTTCTTTTTTGTTTTTTTTTTGACATTCAAAAGTGCCTGTGATGGTCTAATTGAAATAAAATGCTTAGAGTTTGAGTTTGAATATACCGGGGCTTTTTATTTGAAAACCACCGTTTTCACTTCTTTTTCTCCTTGATTCTCTTTATCCCCCTGCAATAAGGTGAAGGAGAGAGATTTTTGAAAAACTTCGGCTTGCCAAAAATTTAATGGATGTAAAAATACCCGCAACGAAGGCGAACAGCGTTTGTTCTGCCCGTATTGCGATTATTATTTTGTTCTATACCTGGGAACCGAGTTACGGAGATATTTGGGGGCAAAGTTCCAACGTTTTCCCTAGTTTTTTTTTAAAATAAGTATTTTATTTTATAACTTTCCTTTAAATACCTCAATGACCCCTGTACTATTCAACGCACTCATCAGCACAATGTTTTGATTGCATTACATTGAGTTCTGCCGTGAAACGTGATTTTTCTCCCCAAAAATAAGTCGTTTCCCAGCAATAATTTTTCTGTAGAGTTACTTAGTTTGATGTACAAAATACTTGGTTGACGGCTTCGAGAAGAGACCGTTACATGGGTCCCAAATCACAGATTAGATAACTGTGGTCCCAAACCCGTGAGCGCAAGTCAAGCTCACACTTGACCGGTTTTTCTAACGCTGCAGAGTTATAATAAAATAACTAATTTACAATCTTAATTATGAAGCAACGAACGTAGTGTTTTAGATTCCAAAGCTCACGTTTTTGAAACGTGCACGTGTTGAGGTAAAAACAACTTAGCCGACCGTTTTTTACCCGACTACGCACGTCCAGGCGGTTTAATGTTATAATTTGAAACTGTACGATACTAAAATCTAGTAACTACTTGTTTTTTTTAATAAAAACAGATGATTCTTGTCGTAAATTATTAGTTAAGAGCACGATTACGCAACAAAGAAAATTGACATTTAAAAGATTTTTGATGATTGAACTTTTTATGATTGACGCATTTGGTCTTATTACCCACAAAACAAGATTTTTCTTTTGACATTTATGTATAAATGTCAGTCAGTCTTTGTAATAGGATGGTTATCAAAATAATTTATTTTACATAGACCTACATGGGCACTTATAAAACGTCAAGAAAAGATGCACGGTTCGGGTTGGTCGTTTCCTATGGAGAAGAACCGACAAGAAACTCCATGGTTACTCTTTTAAAACTATTTGGTTGTACAATGTTTTTATGCTACAAATGCTACAGCATCAGTATTTAGGTATGGGAAGACAGCGTTGGCCCGACAATAAGTCGTTGCTTATTTCACAAAAACGTAAAACAAGATATTAAAAATAACAAACATCTAGGAATCTACTAGGCCTACAATATTCACACATTCACAAATATAAAATGGAAAAAAAAAAATATGTTTGAAATGTTTTCAACAATCCTGTAACAACTCTGCACAAAAGGTGTTTACTATTATGAAAAATGTGATTCAGAAGAAAAGAAAAAATAAGATTGAGAACAGGTTAGAGACATCTACACATTTGTGCCGTTTATGAGCTACCAGGGAAGCCGCATGCGCAGAAGGAACCAAAGGAAGTTCTTTATCTTCAACGCAGTCCTTAATTTTGTAATATATATTTTTTTAATTTTGTTTTTTTTTTCTTTTCTAAATGTACATATTTTTATTATTATTTTAAGTTATGTAAATATTCATAAAAATAAAACTATAGGTTTATTCATAATAATTATGATCAGAGTTAGGTACTTTGTATTATCCGATCTTTTGATTAGGGTAAGATGCCTACAAGTATGATGGATGAAGATGGATTATCCAGGAAAATTAAATCATTTACTTAGGGTCAAGATTTTAAGTCGCCGACTTATAAGTTTCAGTAATTTTTGAAACATCTGTTTGTTTTGAATTTAAAAATCGACTGTACAAGAAGAAAATCTAGTGGAGAACAGCAGGATACAGGCAGCAATCAGTTGTCTCAACTGCCTGCTGATAAAATTATAAATATAAAATAAAATTCTCTAATGATTGAATTACTTTTAGACAATTTTCTTTAAGAGCCTCTGTTATCTGTTTAAAAGGTAACTTTACCAAACTAATGTCGAATTCAGCACTTATCCAGTGCAAAAAAAAAATACAGAATCTATTAAGCACTTCGTAATAACAATTGTGGAAAAAAAGAATAAGCACTTACCCATTTAGTAGCTATGTCGACAGGATTTATCGCAGCCATAATGACACTGACGATCATCAGCAGAATCCCGTAAGACAGTTTTATCACAGAATCTAAAAATAAAAGAAAACAGCTTTTGAAATCAGCGTGTTGCCTCAAAGTCATGCTCACTTTTTTGTTCAAAATACAAAATTTATTAGTTGCAACAAAATTTACAAAAAAACCCAATTATAGATTTACCTAATAATAGAGAAAACGTGATACCAATTTTGGTTCACTGACCACGGGCTATATTTTCTGATCAGGTGATCAAATATCGCCATATCGCTGACCGATAGATTGAAACTTTGAGTAACACAAAATTAAGTCTTATTCCAAGCTCGTTATAGTCTAAAATCAATCTAGCACTTTAATTTAAATATTATCTTTTTTTTTCGTAAATGAAAACACGTGCATTTTAAATTCCGTGAAGGACAAAATGTTGTATTCGTTTTAAAAAGAGAACTAGTATTCTTAATTAAAATACAGACTTGAAAAACATGATGCAACTGAACATCTATTCTACGAGTAGGTATGTTAAATATTTAATAACATTAGAAAGAGGTTGAGTTTGTAAGTTTGGATGTAGGGGGTAATCTTCGGAACTATTGATCCGATTAGGATAATTATTTCACTAATAAGAAGCTTTAATTCCCCGCATGTAGACCAATGATAATATAAAGAAAGATACGCTACCACTAGATCCGGAACGGTATGATACAGAAAGAGATAGCTATTGCGCTTGAAGTACTTGAATTACGACCACAATAATTGTCTGAATTTGTCTGCAACAATTTTCGCGCGCTAGTGCGATATGTACCTCTTTTTATTTATAATATCATTGTCATAGCTATATTAAAACGACCCCTCACATAACGTGAGCGAAGCCGCGGGTAAAACTACTGGAAAATATAAGCTTTTTTTTGCGATACTTACGTCTTTTCTGTACTGTGAAATTTTGTATTTTCATAATTGATATCCGCCCCTTGCTGGGAACACTCTGTAGGGTGCCTACAACCATCTTTCAGACGTCTGAAACAAATAGAAAAACCGGTTAAGACTCCTTTTTGACAGTTAAAACTTGTCTGAACGCTTGATCTGGGGGCCTAAAATGGCCGTCTTAGCGAATAATTTCGCTAAGACGGCCATTTTAATTATAGGACAATGATATGAAAATTACTTTACAATTCGTAAAACGCTCACAAATTTCATTAAATTCACAAATTCATAATACTAACTGCGTCTGTGACCATTTTAAGAATTTTAACGTGATTCATATTATTATCCTATTATGATTCTGCTAAAGCGGCTATTTTAGGCCCCCGGTTTTATCAAATACAGAATTAACTGATCAGAGATAAATTTCGGGCTTGGTGTATCTACAGGCATGTTATGAAGAGGTAATGTTTGGATGTAGGGGGAAATCTTCGGAACTACTGATCCAATTCCGGAAATTATTTTACCTATGGGAAGCTGCGTACATTATAAGTTTGTAACCGCGTGTCGTGTTTATTTAAACGTAAGTTATCGAGGAATAATTTTCGCGCTTAGAGCGAGAGGAGCCGCGGGAAAAAGCTAGTTTCTCATAGAAATTAAATATTTTTTGCACTTAGTAGGTAAAGTAAATTATAAAGAATATGCTTAAATTATCAAAATAATTTATTTTAAGAAAATATAATTGTTAGTTTTTTCACCAAGATTTATTTTTAAATTGGTTTTTGTTAATTTTAAAGTTAATTATAAGGTTGTGAGAAAACTTGCGTGGTCATTAACACATATTATGTATAATTACTGTACTTAAATGGTTTAGGTAAGACTTTAATATTAGCACACAAAGATATTTTTTCTTATTTCACATCACCATCACATTTTTCTTATAAATATTATTATTTAATCCTTTATTAATTTTTCTACACATTTTTAACATTTTTAAATAATTAAAAAATAATACTATATTAAACATTTCAAAATATAAATTAGCGGTCCGCCGGTGTCGGAAGCAGGGTCCAAGCTACCGGTGGTTAGGGCTCCAGAGACAAGAACCTCCTCACAATGTGAGCCGTATTATTATTATTATATATTTTTTATTTTATTAATACACCAAGTATTTAAAATAGTAGATATGAATGCTTTTATCTACAACAGCTTTGAACTGAATGGCAGGAATTTATTTAAAAAACAAAACATCACGCGCATCATGTAATCCCCGCGGGGTTTAGTAGAGGTGTACCTAATATTACACCCACACTTCACAGTTGTTTTGTTCTTTTGAAATTAGGGGGCGAGTCTTCTAGCCATCATTTCACCAGTTATGTTTGAATACCCTACGACGTATTTAGGAGAAGCCCAATGTTTACTAATTGGGTATTTTATTGCTAAAAATCTTTTTTAATTGCTAGATAATTTTCGGTTCTGGGTTTCTACATATAAAACACACACGTTGTTCGAACGTGTCGACCAAGTAATTAGCTAGTAACAGGTTAATTTTAATATTTTGTAATTATTGACTGAACAAAGTCTAAGTGCTCTTATGCATACATTTATAATGTCGTGTTGAGTTAGGTAAGGTAATAAAGTGTTTTTATTGCATACCAGACGTTTGGGACATCTCCTAACAGAACTTCGTTGGGGAATGTCCCAAACTAGCCAAGAAAGCTTAAAACAATCAAGTCCGCCTTAGTTCATTATCTTTTTACTTACTTTTTTACTACTTAAATAAAACTGAAACTGGAATCTATACATATAAAATTCAAAGTCCTGACTGACTGACTGACTTATATATCAACGCACAGCCCAAACCACTGGTCCTAGAGACATGAAATTTGGACAGTGTACTCTTTGTGAAGAGTAGGTATCCACTAAGAAAGGGTTTTTCGAAATACCACCCCTAAGAGGGTGAAATGGGGTGTTGAATTTTCTATGTAAATTTTTATTCTCTGAGTCGATTGACTTGAAATTGTGTCTACATATACTTCAGTTAAAATGATGAGATACGTGTATCACAGTTTTTCCAAAATCATCCCCCAATTTAAAATTCAATGTCCTGACTGGCTGACTGATACATCAACGCACAGCCCAAACCACTGGTCCTAGAGACATGAAATTTGGACAGTGTACTCTTTGTGAAGATTAGGTATCCACTAAGAAAGGGTTTTTCGAAATTTTACCCCTAAGAGGGTGAAATGGGGTGTTGAATTTTCTATGAAACTTTTTATTCTCTGAGTCGATTGACTTGAAATTGTGTCTACATATACTTCAGTTAAAATGATGAGATACGTGTATCACAGTTTTTCCAAAATCATCCCCCAATTTAAAATTCAATGTCCTGACTGGCTGACTGATAAATAAACGCACAGCCCAAACCGCTTGTTCTAGAGACATGAAATTTGGAGAATGTACTCTTTGTGGAGAGTAGGTAAGCTAAGAAAGGGTTTTTGAAATTTCACCCCTAAGAGGATGAAATGGGGTGTTGAATTTTCTGTGAAACTTTTTACTCTCGGGGTCGATTGACTTGAAAATGTGTCTACATACTCTTCAGATAAAATCCAGTAAATCCGATGTCCAATCTCAAACCAAGGTATCAATATTTCACGTATCTAATTTAATTGATATAACTTTATAATAATAATTGCAAGTTATAAGCAAGTACATGTAAATCTATGTATGTATTATAGATAGATACATAGATTACTTATTATTCCAGAAGTAAGATCCCGTGGGCAATTCCCTAACTCCACGCGGGCGAAGCCGCGGGCATAAGCTAGTATTTCTATAAAATGCCTTAAATTATTTCAGAAGATTTACGAAAATAGAAGTTCAACTAAGTTTCCGATTGCATTTTTTTTATTTTTCAAAATCTTGTCGTCTAAATCATTGTTAGTAAACAATGTGGTCATTAATTTTAGCGGTGTTTTAGTAAAAACACCGCTAAAATTAATGACCACAGTACCCAAGTAGCAAAATGTGGCCCTGTAATTATCCTAGGAGCACGTATTTTTTAATCCTATAGAAATCCTGTAAACGTTTATAGAGCCGCATTTGGGCGCAGTTTATAGGACTATTACGCCCTATAGTCGCTTTGTTATAATCCGGTAAAGTGCTATTTGATTTTATAATTACCTTATTAAGTGCTTTAACAAAATATAGTTGTCCTATAAAAATCCGGTAAATGCATCTAAAAAGAGCGATTGGTCCTCTTATGATCTGGCGCGTGCCGCTACTGGAGTAGTTGATCCTACAGTGATCAGCGTAATACCATTAGTAGATTAATTCAGTCGATCATTCGTTCTTGCTGTGCCGGTGCGTGAGATTGAATACAATTTATTTTCAAAAGGTAAGTAAAGTCGCATTATAATAATGTCAGTCATTATAATAAAGTAACTTTGGCCATGTTACTGTTTAGTAAAGAGTGCCTACTCAACTTGCGAAAATCATTTCATTGATGAAGTGTTAGATGATAATAAACTTATTCTTCATGCGCCTTCAAAATTTATCATTTTCATTATTTTTTAATTCATTAATAAATTAATAAATAACTATCCGACATAGGGTCGAAACACGTGCCATTACATTGCATTTATCAGAACCTTTATATGACTTTTTAATCAAAGTTAAGACGCTTACATGACATACCTACGCCACCATACTTAAGTTTTAGGGTTCTGTGGGTAATGTGAGTTAAACCATACGGTAATGTGCAAATCTTGTAAGTTGTTGCAAATATTTATACTTACATCAAACATCGCCACAGGTCACCGATACTAACCTAATTATGAATTATCTTAAAATTTCGCTATGTTATGATGTATAAGTAATGTTGTTATTACGTAATTTTGCACCCCTAGACTAGTGTCCAAACAAAATCAATTTTATTGCCTTTTTTTCCTAAATAAGTAATTATAAAGTTCTTAAACATTTTCAGCAAACTGCATTTTAGTCTGGACTGACAGAAAATTCACTATTAATGCTTCCTCTATCATTTTCCGTATCTTTTTGAACATTACAACTCTCTGTAAAATTATCCTCTCAGTTGTCTAAGTCTATTTCCATTTTACCGTGTACGGAACCATCACAAACTTCACCAACTTCACCAGGCTCTTTTTTATTTAAGAACTTTTCTTTTGATCTGCTTGACCCGAACTCCGATACCGACTTCATTTCAAAGTACTTTTTCGAAACTCTTCTTCGATAACCGCCACTACGCTTAAATCGTCTCCATTTATTTAAATCCATATTTATATTGTTCCAGCTTTCTCTAACAAATCACAAGATGGCCGATTACTCTAATAATAGCAAATGTAGAACACATTTAAGTAGAATCTTACTTATAAAATCAGAGGCTATGCTAGCTTGGTGCTAAAAATCCGTTAAGGGTCACGACTAAGATAAATTTGCTCTATAATATCTTTACCTCTAGCAGCTATATCTGTGGCATTTATAGGAAGTGCATGTCTTATAGAAGAATGAAACAAGACGTTAACAAGATAAAACGATCTTACTAAATGCGATTATCGGATCAAAAGTCACACTTTGCTAATTACTTTTATAACTTGCAATTATAAGACTGAACCTGACTGACCGCTCTAGTAAGAGTCGTGTAAAATAATCCTATTAACATTTATAAAACTAAATGATAGGGTCGAAAGTACTTGTAGTGCAAATCATCTTAGAAGATGCTTTGGCAGGATCAGTGGCTTGAGTTAATGCGTCTACTAGATTTCTATAAGACGTGTAATCTTATAAGTCAATTGCTATAGGAGAATTTTGCTACTTGGGTACTTATCTAAAATTCAATCGACATTTATACAAAATACAAAAATAAACAATTTCGGCTTTCTGTGTGCTAATCAATTACACTACTACGCATAAGTTAGGTTAGGTCAGAACTCAGACATTAATTGCCAGTCTATTACTGTCTCACTGTAGGCCAAAGGCCTGATCTCTTACATACAGAGAAGGTACGAGCATTGATCACCATTCGTCACGTGCACATCATTATAATTAGGGCTAAAGATCATTTTTGTATTGTGGTAGGTCATTAGGAACAGTACAGTTACAAACATTAATATGTACACACTTAGCAACTTTTTCTGGAAGCATGTGGCCCAGCTGTGGGGAAAATAATATGCTGATAATTCTAGATTTTAAAAGTTATTTTCTTCAAATGTTATGAAAACTGAAAAGTGTGAGAGTGCAATAAAACAAACGAAAAAAAAAAAGCCTGTTACAAAGATTGAAATGCCAAAAAGGCCTGATCTGATAGTGCCAGATGGCAACACAGGGTATACCTAAAGTACACGACTGCAATATCATGGTATTATGATCATAATATTTTGGAACCCATATAACAAAGTTGCCACCATCATTCGTCGAGAATTTTGCTAAGTGTATACATATTTATGCTCATGACTGTACATCCTCGTAATTATCCTTTAGCACTTATATCTTAAGAAAAACAACAGCAACTACATTGTCTTCTTGATTCTTAGAATAAAAATGACGTGGATCTAATATGGGCACAAATAATTTGTGTTGGTTTAGGAAATTAGCGATTAATTTAGACTAAATTATTATAGTGCTAAAAGCATCATGCGTGAGTTATTTTTGTCGAATTGACGTATTTTTTAACACGGATCAATGAATAATGACGGAAAATTCTAGTCAAATCACAGTTACTTAACTGCTAAAATGAATGTAAAAATAAAATGAAATGACAGGTATACAATAATATTTTGACGCGCGGCAAAAATCGGTACTAACGCCGGCGCCATTTTCTTTTCAATACATTTCATAAAATAGTTGTTGAAATGAACCCGCGATTGGCCCGCATGGCAGATAGGTACAGCCTTTCTCCCCTCATAGAGAGGAGGCCTGTGGCACTAAGCTGCAGGAACATTAAAGTCTGATTATGGTTACCAATAGCACCTAACTGTCAGGTCAGAGTGCCAAGAATTGTAGCACTCTACACAGAAACGTTGTACAGTGTCATTAAATGTAGGTCCACACATTACCGTTTTGAAATAAAACCCACAGTTATTACCAAATACTGGCGAAAAACAGGCATAGACTAAAAAAATTTTAAAGCTGTAGATTATTTATTCTTAAAAGCCATTCAGATAATATTCTTGAATTTAGAGGTTTATCACTTGTCCTATCAAAAAGCCTGTTTGAATGACCAAATTAATTCGGTAATATCCAAACAGGCTTTCAAATTAAGGGTCCCAGGTATTGACGTCAATGGAATCATTGACGTCATATTTTGGATTTGGAACCCTGTGGTATTTTTAGAAATGATACTGTCAGTGAAATATTTTATCAAAATGGTTTTTTTCTTTGGTCTTTGATCTTTTTTGTATGAAAAGAAGCCCAGCAGTGGGACAGTAATAGGCTAGTATTATTATTATTCTTTCTTTTTCGTGTGTTTGGTGCCTAACCTGGTGTGAGAGGGATTATTTTTATTTTTTTCTTCGGTCATAGTAACAAGTTTCTACTTATAAATAAGCTAATAACAAGCCTCATAAATAATTTGTCACTGTCGTTGTATGAGGAAACTAAATACCTATGTAGTGTGGATTATAATTATTAATGATCTTCTAACCCGTGTCCAAATGCCTGTTTTTTATAAAATATATATGTAAAAACTTTCCGTTGAGGAAATTGGTTAATTGACCGTCATCCTAATGTATTTTGAAAACAAGTATTGCTACTGAAGGAGTACAAAATTATATTCATCAGTGTGCATATACTTATATCTTACTTTTTATCCTTATAAAAATCTAAAGCCTCTTTTTCTTTCCGACATATTAATTTTTTTTTTTTTTTTCTTTTCTTTTTTTTTAATATGGTTTTCTTATTGCAATCTCGCCTAGATTGCAATAAGAAAACGTGTTCCACCGACCCCAAGTAAAATGGAACAAAGGTTGAAAGATGATGACGATATTTAGGCAAATTCTTCATTGTACATACCTAACATCACGCCTGTAATCCCCAAGGGTTAGGCAGAGGTGTACCTAATAGTACACCCCCATTTCGCCAGTTATGTTTTAGTCCTATGTAATGGGGGCGTGCCTATTGCCGTCAACCGGGCACATTTACAGACTCCATAGCTGCTACTGCGAAATTCATGATGGTAAAACACAATATCACTTTTCCCGACCCGGGAATCGAACCCAGGGCTCATGCTTAGCAGTCGCGGTTGAGACCACTAAACCAACGAAGCAGTCTGTCAGTGTTTCAGTCGAGTTTATATTGCTATAAAGATTTTTACTACTAATACAACATTCCTATATCATTTTTCACAGAATCAATTTCCTTATGTACAAATTGTAACTCACACTGACATCTAGTAAATATTATATTCTTATAGCAATATCAAACAAAGATAAATAACTAAATCAAAACGTTTACATACACATTTATGAAACAAAAACTAAGTATCTGATCATAATTATTTGAAAATTCAATCATAGTTTCTAACTTTTTGCACCAATTTATTGTAGAGACAGGCAATTATTTACTATAATGTTGCAGTTTGACAGCAAAAAAAATCATTAATAATCATCAACATCATCACACGTGTGATGATCTTAATGATAGCCGAGTTGATGATGGCTAATCGTCACTTAAAAAACTTAAACCTACTCTGTTTCTAAGTATACTCTGAAAGAGGTTTTTTGTAGTATTTGATGGGTGGGCGAAAAAGGCAACTCGACACATCAAGCAATACATTTTCAGTTTTGTAAGTATAAAATTAACCAGGGGGTCTAAAATGGCCGCTTTAGCAGAATTATAATAGGATAATAATTTTTAATATTTTAAATGTTTTTTTTAAATATTATTTTGCATAAGAATATTTAAAAATGTAAATCATATGTATTGAAGTCAATAAAGGAATTAATAATATGAATTACGTTATAATTCGTAAAATGGTCACACGTTAATAATTAATAATATTAACTGCGTCTGTGACCTATTTAAGAATTTTAACGTGATTCATATTATTTTCCTATTATGATTCTGCTAAAGCGGCCTTTTTAGGCCCCCTGTCCTTGCCCAGTAAGCATATAAATGCAAGATCAGCTGTACTCGAATAGGATAGTGTCAGCTCATTGTTAATATCGGTCAAAACTCTTTAAAAAAATGACCTTTAAAAAACACAAAGATTCCTAATAAATTATTAGTATTTTAACTATCTGGCAAAATTAACATCCAAATAAATATTTGAAACGAAAAAAACGACTTGTAAAATTCATCACTTTATATCGTGGTGGTTTCAAGGGCTAATATTTCATTTAAATAACTTGACTAAGTTAATAGGGAAAGACTAATGTTAAACACTAAGTTTATTGAGTTTAAACATACTCTACGTCCTTATTTTTATGACTAGGTATTTGAGATAACAGGAAATTATGTTTTTTGAACGGTTCTTAATTTCGTGGGTAGCCTTTTCACTTTTGTGGACTATTCTTTATGCCCTATTCTATTGGTTTTGTGCCCCGATCTACTAGGTTTGAGTCCCATTCCATCAGATCTTTGCTCCATTCCATGATTTGAGCCCCATTAATTCATTATGTACCGTTTTCTTCTGCCTGTTCTTTTCATGTGACCTCGTTAGGAACACAGAGTTATGTTATTTATTTACTCCAAACATACAAATATCCTTACAGGCTAGACCCAATGCGATATCGTATCACACTTAAAATTTAAACAGTTATTTGTTAGCATAGCACATTATATATGTAGCTTTTCTGTGTGTGTTGTTATTGTTCATACATCCAAATGGATAGGATGACGTCTTTAAAGAATATATCCACCGGAAGAAACAAAGAGGACATATTTTTTGTGGACCATAGATAACACTAAAATAATACAATACTGTTATAATGTAAATAACAAAGCCAAGTTTCCAATAGGCACCACTTAAGTCCTTCCGCTCAAATTATGTACACACAAATAAAAACTAAGAAAAAACATTAACATTGCTAATTCGCAAACACCGTACAGTGTAAATAAATCATCTTTTATTTACTTAAATCTTAAAGTAACGGAAGAGAATTAATATAGAAACATCTATTCTTAATATTACTACATACCTACATGGATGTTAGTGCGGCTAAGCGACCGAACAGATTTTAATAAAATTTTGGATAGAGACAACTTGAACAGCTAGGGGTGCAGACCTAGCAAGGCGCGGTGATGGCAGGTGGAGTAAAGATGAGATCGAGTGGAGTCCAAGGAATAAAAGGAGAACTGTTAAGCGTCCGGCGGTGAGATGGGCAGATGACATTTGTTGCCATTATGCGTAAAACCTGGTTGAGTTTGGGCACAGGAAAATGGAGGCTGGCACAAGAAAAGAGAGGCCTATACCCAGCAATGGGTGAAGTCGCGCTGTGGATGACGAATATGGGGTATTCAACTGCTCAAGTATCAACTCACACGCAAGCAAAGTGTCAAGTTTGCATCGTCCGCGTGAATAAATACTAACAAATTAATCATCCGCCATAACCATAAGACTGACGCTTACATTATCATAACTAAATATTAAGATAATCATTGATGATATTATCAATATTATATTATCATCATTGATATTTCCGACTTTTTTCCATGTTTGGCAAGATACGCGCATGGAGTTTCCGTATTGTTTATTTCTATATTTGGGATGGAAAAAAATACATAGTGACTAAGAAGTGTATGAGACTTTATGGCCTTTTTCATTAGACCAGCGTTAATTTTTCGGAGTATTTGATTGATGTGGTCGCGCCTACGCTTATTTTTTATAGGAGTAGTTCCTGTACATCTATGGTATGGAAAGTTTTGGACTTGAATCTGCGGGTTTGAGCGGTATTTTATCATCGTCATCTCAGCCCGCAATCACCCACTGCTGACCTTTCTTCAGCCACTCTTCTCTACACAAAAAATCTACAAATATTAAGTACTTGCATTCCGAACAACAAAACCCGGCGACGCGGTAGGCCCAGAAGGAGTCAGCGTGACGAGCTGGACTCTTACCAATAGGATTGGGACCAAAAACCCAAGGAGAGAGAGAAAAATGGAAAGAGGGCAGGGAGGCCTTTGCCCCGCAGTGATAACATAAAAAAAACAACATAACCTGCAGAGATAACATAGCCTGCAGCGATATGACAAATAATAAGTACTTGGGAACTCTCAGTTGATAAGACTTCACTTGAAAACTATTTTACAGGCATTAACAAGTACCCATGGTTGCCAGCAGCACCGCCAATGCGCACCCATGCGCATTTTGCGCAATGTGCGAATTTTATAGGTGCTACTCCCACAGGTACTCTTCGAATTGGTGCGCTCAGCGGAATATCTCAAATTTGATTGCTCCTCGAGTTTTATTTTATGTTTGGTTTTTTCTGCGTGATTTGATTGACATTTTATGTAAGGGAATAACCTCATAAATTAAGTTCCAATTTTAATAAGGAAAAGGTTTCATCAAAATCACGGTAAGACGGTTTCTTCAAACCCAAAAAAATAAATAATACCAAGCATCAATCCAATTATCATCGTTATCTTACCTTTATCTCTATACTTAATGTTATAACGAGGTAAAGTTTGTACATGTGCATGTTTCGATGTGTGGAGTAAGTAATCTTCGGAACTTCTGATCCTATTTCAAAAAATCTTTCACTAATGTGAAGCCACATTATCTTCGAGTGTCGAAGGCTATATTTACGATAATTCCCGACCATAACGCGAACGAAGCCACTAGCAAAACCTAGTAAGTCAATTAAATTCAGTCGAACTCTGGTGATTGCAAACACGTCTGCCGATTAAAACGTCATTGACTTGGGTCATTGTTAGCTACACGACGCGGCGACGCCGACGTCAGAATATTCAAATTGGCGCTTTGAATAAATTACTTAACTTTATTTCGTATTCTTAGAATATCCATAAAAGGAAATTTCCGTTATTAAATATTGCCAAAGTCAAGGGGATTTTGTGTTTTAAAAATAATATTCTGAATATGTTTTAAACCACCGGAACTATTTCCTTCCGTGTTTGGAAAAGTTTATAATGTCGTGTGTAATATAGTGGAATGTTATATTTTGTTTGTAAATTTTTGCATTTTTTTTAAAGAAAACTAGCTTCTTACTATAGAGATGCAGTAAATAACTTGCTTAGTTATGTTAAACGAATATGTCATAAAAGGAACATTTTCTTAATTCTTTTGAGAAAATTATCACCTTTGACTGACCAGTTTTCAAATAGAGGTTAATTATTATTATTATACAACTTAATTAGCAATATCCATTCAAATAATGTCAATTTTATGCGCGAAACATACAAAAACTCATACAAAAAGTCGGTTTTTCATACAAAACGTGTGTATTAAGTCTATGATTGCTGTTTAAGATTTTATTTCGTCTCAAACGTGATACCTTTTGTGAATATTAACTATCAGAGGCCCGGCTCAGAATATGTAGATCGTAGATTAATCTTAGATTCTGTACTGATCTGCAAAGTGTTGTAATAGATGGTCATCTTCCCAAAATACAGGGACTAGCGAAAATAGGATCGGTATTGTTGCCAGTCTTTTTGTAAATTGTAACCAGGACGTTGATATCAAATTTTTAAAATGGGTTCTCTGTGTTATTGATGAATAAACAGGATTTACAGAAATTCCTGGGTTTAGCGATACTAATTGCTTAGCTTTAATAGGATGTTATTAGCCTATAATATTAACCTAATTAATTTAATCAATTATGGTTTTATCAATAATGATCTTGTTAATTAAAATACTATTAAAATCATTCATTCATTCCATTTTTTCATTCTCAAGATGATAATTGCTTTTTTTTTATTAAATAAAATATTAGTGACTCGTGCTTTGTTGCAAAAAATAATCCGAATTGTACTTTTTTTTTTTAAACTGGCAACGATTTAATATCAATAAATAAACATGATTTATTAAATTTTATCATAGTATTATTATGATAAAGGTACATTTTATTGCAAGATTTTTATTGACATAATTTATTTTTATGCAAAATTCTACATTTACATTTTAAATGAAAACATGATAATATTCATTAAGGCGACGTTGTAGAATTTCATGTTCTTTTTTATTACTTTGGGTTTTTTTTTTTGGGAAATATCTGGGTATTATCTGACTAGACCATGCATGCAATCAGGTTTAAGAGCTGATGGAGGAATGTCTGATGAGCTGTTACAGTTGATAAGTTATAGCATGACCTTCTCAAAACACACGTGTTGGTACACATGAATGAGACAGGCTTCGCCGCTAGCTATTAGTCTTTTAATTATAAGATTCCAACGAGTTTTTTTCGGGATTTTTTAATGTCCGACGAGCTTATAACACCAATTTATTTACAAAAGAAACACAAGCTAACTTCCACGACTGCCTCCTTGGTCTAGTGGCCGCAGGCGCGACTGCTGAGCATGAGGTCTTGGGTTCGATTCCCAGGTCGGGCAAAGTGTTATTATGTTTTTGCATCAGGAATTTCTCAGTAGCAGCCACGGAGCGCCCGGTTGATGGCAATAGGCTCGCCCCCTATGAACTAACTGACGGAGTGTGGGTGTAATAATAGGCACACCTCTGCTTAACCCTTTGGGGATTACAGTCGTGATGTTATGTTATGTTTAAATCAAGCTAAGTTTGGTTAAAAAAATGTGTAATAGCAAATAACTAGAATTTTTAATCTTTCAATACTGCCTATCCTAACATTCAGATCCAAAACCTTACGTAGTGTAGGTACGTGGAACCTGTAGGTGTAGTACATCAGCGCCTTAGCTTAGACTCTTAGCAACAATAGCTTAGCCAAAATGAGACCGCCTTTTATCTCAGTACTTATTAAGCAATTAAATACGACGTATTAAAAATGTTTTATAAACAGTGTTGAATCAAAGCTAATCAAGTACTTACCTACTAACGCTAAAAGCTTATTCGTGTTAAAAATAATACGCAACGATTGAGAATTAGTAAGCAAAACAAGGTCATGCAGGATGCAGCTCCACGCTCCCGCCCGGCGCCCGCGCAAAAATATGCACAAGCAGGGATAGCGAAAATTAGCATGCCATGCACCCAAACCGACATGTGTTTCGCCCCTGCACGGGGCATCCTCAGGAGGTACTTACCTCTATTTGCGCTTATTACGAGTCAAACAAATAAACTGCTAATTGAAATGCAGTCAATGTTACGTTACGAAGTTTACTGCAACTATATTCTTTTAAGTATCTATAGTATTGTTTAAACAATAAATATCTGTGTTTAGATATATGATTAACATTTATGTGGTTATATTAATTTAGGCCACTGTCATGTGACGTATAGCTAATTGTTTTATAATAATATCACGTCGCGCTTGTAATCTCCGAAGGGTTTGCAGAGGTGTACTTCTACATAAAGGTACACCCACATATTGCCAGTTATATTTAAGTCCTATGTAACTGGGGGCGAGCCTATTGGCATCAACTGGGCACAAATCGAGGTACCGGCCTGCTACGGAGAAATTGCTGATGAAAAAATCCAGTAATACTTTGCTTTACTTGAGAATCGAAGCCAGGACCTCATGCTCTGTAGTTGCCACTGGTCACAAGATTAACGAGGCCATGTCCTCAGTTATCATCACCCTCTTGCATTATTAGTCCATATTTATTTGAGGTCAGCGTAGCAGAATATCTTCTTCCATATATCTATTTCATCCGATATCTAAAATAAATAGATAGATGTCGCCAGAGACGAGAAAAAGGCTATGACCAGGCCAGGGCCTGATCCTGGCCTTTTTACACAATCCAGATTCCAGTGCATTTCTTTGAAAATATTTGCAAAAAAATTACGTAATACCTTTTGCCTACAATAATTTGGACAAGCGTCTTAGATGATCAAATATTTAAACAATTTAATGATCCAAGTAATTAGATAACTAAACTTAACCTTGATTTGGCGTGAAAACAGAAAAATCGAGACCTACGTAAGTAATTAGGATAAGAAGCAAGGACCTGGCAAGTTGCTGTGACGACAGGTGGAGTAAAGGTGTGACCGAAAAGAATCTAAGTAGTAGAATTAATAGAAGTGTTGGTCATCCTGCAGCCAGATAGACAGACCACATCGTTAGGGCAACAATGACGTCTGCCCATCACGCCGTGAGTGAAACCTGGATGAGGCTTTCACAGATTAATCTTCTTCTTCTTCTTAGCGTATCGATGGCAAAGAGTTCAAATGTGTTCAGCCCAAAACTCAGCCACGCAAACCCCGCTCACTAATGCAGTGACCGATCACACACCACAAGATCATCACAGGCGCAGCTGTTAGGGCATGTGGTGCAAGATGGAAGGAATTACTTACTACTGAACATGTTTGATCCCCCGGTCCGACCCGTTCAGGGATTTCTCGCGTGATGATATGTTATGTTTAGTTTGGCTCAAACTAAGGGTTATAACTAGCAGTCGGTGAAGTCAGGCTGTGGACGAGCATGAATTATGAATGTCAAAAACTTAACTGTCATTCGAAAATAACCGATTAAAGTTTAGTCAGTCAACAAGTCTACGGTTACGAATAATTAACTAACCGTTATTAAAATGACAATCGTTTCATAAAAGTCGGTTGAGTGCACTCTTGAAATAACAGTAACATTACTGAATTGTAATGAGGAACTGTTAAAATAGGTGTTATTTACTTTGTACATAATTGTCACAAAGTAGGCCGATCAAATGGCCAGTGATGATTCATAACTGAGATCTATTAAACTTTACGGTGCTCTCACACTCCGAGAATTCGCCTGTAGGTAATGTAACAATCCAAGATTAAATTTTGTACAGAAACAAGTGAATTTGTTACATTACAAGCGCGTGCTCTCGGTGGGGGAACGCCTTTATAAATTAATGGTTTTGGTCTATTATTGCCTCAAGAGTGAGAGGACTGGGGACTGGACTGGGGTGGTACTCTTTTCTCAACTTAACCTGACTCTGCAAACAATTATAGATTTTGGAGAATTGGGGAGCAGCGGTGGCCCAGTGGTGGCGGCTCCTGCTTACGACCAGTAAGGCGTGGGTTCGAACCCAGGCAGGCCATTACTTTGTGTAATTTATTTTATCACCACTGCTGGACGCCGACCTTAACATAGTTGGGAAAAGGCTAGGCAGATGATGCTCCAACGGTAAAGGAAAACATCGTGAGGAAACCGGCATGTCCCAGAACCAAAAATTCGAAGACATGTGACTTCTACCAACTCGCACTGGGCTCGCGTGGTGGATTCATAGCCCATTCCCTCTCGTAGAGAGGAGGCCGTGTGTCCCAGCAGTGAGAACATTATAGGCTGATTACGTTATACAATTATAATTTATTTGTTACTAGCTTCTGCCAGCGGCTTCGCCCGCGTGGATGTCGAAAAATATCCCACCCGAACAAACATAGTTACTTACCTTCATCCGCTGAGACACGTATAAATTAATTTTTAATTGTCAACCTAAACACAAAATTTGAATATCCTAACTTCAAAACTGACGGACTTTCATATAAACTTCCATCCCCTATTTTACCCCTAGACAAATATAATCAGAAAGCTTCGAACTGCTAAGCTATCGGGAGTTACACGTGATATTGTGAGTCAACCATAAAATATAGACATATGCTGTCGTGGGATATTTTTTATATAATTTTAAGGAAAACATTTCCGTCATACATGATTTTTGTGTAGCTTTAACCATTAAGGTTGCACACGCGACGGAAGCTTAAAAAATGGAGTAACTTCTCCCGTTTTCCCAACATTTCCCTTCACTGCTCTGCTCCTATTGATTGTAGCGTGATGAAAAGTATACTATAACCAACTCAGGAGTATGAAAAATAATTGTACCAAGTTTCGTTAAAATCCGTCGAGTAGTTTTTGTTTCTATAACGGTTATACAGACAGACAGACAGACAGACAGACAGACAGACAGACAGACAAAAATTTTACTGATTGCATTTTTGGCATCAGTATCGATCCCTAATCACCCCCTGATAGTTATTTTGGAAATATATTTCATGTACAGAATTGACCTCTCTACAGATTTATTATAAGTATAGAAGAAGATTGATAGTGAAGCCCCAGGGTATATTTTTCATTATATCCAGTCCCTCATCTCCAGTTCAGTCAGTAAATCAAAAGAGATTTTGGACCAAGTTTTGAGTTCGCTATAGTGTGAGTTTTATTCGTAAATTCGATATGTATTGGTTTTTGGACTGAATAAAAAATGTATCTATTCTTATTGTACATTTGACATTTGGACTCATGACACTTTCTAGATAACTTATATCAAATAGGACTTTCCAAGATGACACATAACACCCGGAATGAGACGCCCAGACCTACAAATACAAATAGATAAGTACTTTTGCTACTTCATCAAAAACCTAAGATAAACCGGTTTATCATTAAAATTTTATTGTATTATATAGGTTGTGCTTTTGCCCAGCAGTGGAACTTACAAGGCTAATAAAAAAAAGACCCTTAACGAAGCCAAAAGGCACTTATTCTCCCCGTCATTGCGATTATTTTTTTGTTCTAAACCATACCTGGGAACCTTCTAGTTAGGGAGATATTGGGGGTCAAAATTCCAACTTTTTCACATGATTTTATTTTAAATACATGTTTTTAATGTAAGATTTTTACTATAAACACCTCCACGACCCTCGTACTATTCAATTTACTAATCAGCACAATGTTTTGAGTGCGTTACATTGAGTCCTACCGCAGAACGTAATTTTTCACCCCAAAAAAAAGTCGTTTCCCAGCAATAATTTTTGTGTAAAGTTACTTAGTTTGATGTACATAATGCTTTGTTGACAGCTTCGTTAAAGTTCTTGTTACACCCTGTATAGGTCTACAGGCCTTGTATCTGATGCTTTATATAATGTTTATGTAATAATAACGTCTATGTAAACAATTTGGTCATTAACTAATATACTTAGTACTTATTTGTTGTTTATTTAGATTAGCTGTGCATTAATAATTATTGTATTGGCATTGGTCATGTGATTTGACATAGATAATTAGGTTCAAGCTGGTTTTTAGAGGGTGAGTAGGCAGAGTTCCAAAAAGTATTTAAGATAATATTTATAGCTTGAGAAACCTTTCGAGTACATTGGCCTGTCATAACTTTGTGGTAATTTCTATTTTTGTTTTTTTCTTTTTTGGTTCTTTTTACTTTATTTTATTTGACATTTATTTGACATTTTATTTGACATCTTATAAAATTTTGACATGATTTATAATTTAATTCTAGAATTATTGTTTTGAATTCCGAAAATGTATTTGTTAAAAAAAAAAAACCTTTGATATTTTGTATGCCTTTTGGTGGGGCACAGCTAGGTTCTAATTTATTTATAACATCTTCTGTATATACCCTGTGTTCACAAAATAAATGAATTGAATTGAATTGAAAAAGTAAATATCTGCATTACTGAGTAGTTTGTTCCACCACTTCTAGATTCTCCCCAGCTCAAATACTAGGAAATGGTGCTGATCTGCACGACCTTCTTTTGGGTTAATGGATCATCTTGTACCTATCAAAGTCAAGTCATTTATTTAAAGTGAAATTCTTAGACATCCCCCAAAACGCCCACCCTTTGCCACTTCACTGCTGGGAAGACGAAGTGGCGGAACGAACTCCTCAACAGCATGTCTGTCTGTTACGTTATAAGAACCTGTTTTTACACATCAGTTTAGATCTATCTTATGTAAAAGTAACAAGAGATCCAATGTTACAGACGTAGCCCGAAGAATAGCCAAACTTAAGTGGCAGTGGGCAGGGCACATTGCTCGCAGAACGGATGGCCGATGGGGCCGAAAAGTTCTGGAGTGGCGACCGCGAACCGGAAGACGTTGCGTTGGAAGGCCTTCCACTAGGTGGGTCGATGACCTGGTGAAGGTTGCGGGGATCCGCTGGATGCGACACGTATGGGATCGGTCAATGTGGCGGCGCTTGGGGGAGGCCTATGTCTAGCAGTGGACGTCTTTCGGCTGAAATGATGATGATGATGTAAAAGTGCTGAAGCTCAGCCTAATTAAAATAAATGACTATCGATTTTGATTAGCAGGAATAAGTACGTAAACAATTCTATTCAAGTATCTTTCTAATAAGTACTGATAAGAGTTTTCTATGTTATTTGCGGGGTCAACGAACGGTAAAAAGCACTTGCTCAAATAAGACAGTACGTACTTATTTTTATTAATCAAGAATTACTCATCTAACGAGGTTATGAATACATAGAAATTATGTATTAGAGATAGTGTAGTGTCTAAGGTCGCAAGCAAGTAGAGTAACAAATGGTTTTAAGAAACATCCGTTGTCTAAACAAGCCTTGATAAAAATGGTGCCGTAGGTAGGTACTTCTTTGAGTATTTAGCAAAATATATTAGATACTATGTAACAGAACCCAGTTAGTCCTTGGTGACTGTTATGAGGAAGGATGAAACGCATATGACTAAAAAAGAGATGGATGTGAATGTTGAGGGATGGAGAGGAAGAGGAAGGCCAAAGAACAGGTGGATTGTGTGAGGAATGACATGAAAGAGAAAGACGTAAATGATGCCGTGGCGTCTGACAGGGGAGAATTGAAGAAGAAAACTTGTTGCGCCGACCTCAAGTAGAATGAGACAAGGGTAGGAAGATGATGATGATGAGTCCTTGGAGACTGGATCAGTAGGTTCCCTAATTTAGGTCAATCAGAAAATCACATCAAGTTTTTTCATTAACGATTTCTGACGTACCTATTTGTTTTAAAAAAGACGACGGTGACGGCACGGTTGGCGCAGTGGCTGAGCGATTGACTGCTACGCTTCGTGTCGCGAGTTCGATTCCTGCACGGAACAAATATTTATATGGCCTACAGGTAGTTGTTCCGGGTCTGGTTGTTTGTGTATGTGAATTTAAATGTTTGTAAACGCACCCACGATACAGGAGAAATTCCTAGTGTGGGGAAAAATTAAAAAAAAAGGGACTCTTCTATTCTCAAAAACCACGGAACCAACAGAAACAGAATAGATTACATTTTTAATATTCGCTTATTAATGATTTATTTATACTATTAGTTCTTAGAGATAATTTGCATGATAATTTATGCCTCGGAATGTAAAAATAAAATAACATACCATTAAAATAATGTCACAGTGCGTTATTTAGCTTAAAATTAAATACCAAGGTATATTTGCATAGTGCGTTGTTTCGGTTTAGCCAGTTTTGCCCTGTATGAATCAAATATTAGTTTATGGTATATATACAAAAAGCATATTTTCGTGCCTAGGCACTATGTTTATGCATGAAACATTAGCGTCATTAGCACCTACCTGTAAGAACCTGCACTTTCATGGACAGAATAAATTGTAATACAGTGAATAGGAGGTCAATTCCCGTTTTCGTCCCAATCTCATCTCAGCGTCAATCAATGTCAAAAAGGCACGAAAATTAGAGTTATTTTTGACAGATTGCGACTGAGATTGGGATTTGTTATAAAACGTAAATTTTAATTGTCTTTCGGGATTATTGTGTTAACGTCTCTTTAAAGGTGCATCTACACCGAAGCGATTTTTTGCAGAGAAACGTTTTCAAGCATGTTAATGGGCAACAACCGATATCACGAAGTTACTTAATAATATCAAGTTACAAATAGGTTAGTTGTCACAATCACTCAATTGACAAACTTTTTATGACCTGTAAAAACGAAGTTGATTTAGTAGATTTGCAATAACAATCTGAGACTTCACAAACTTGTCAACTCAATGAGCCATGCTCATTCATTGATTTTAACGCAATTAATAATCTAATTTTACAGTTAAAGGTAAATTAATCGGGTTTTCAGGCCTAAAGTATCGTGTTTTAATAGAGGTGTCTTTGAATTTTGTTCAAGAATTTGTTGCTCAAGAAAATATAAATTCGGTGTGTATCTACCTTAAAATTGTAACAGTATCAAGGGGTAAATCGACAAAGATTAATTTTGTAAAAGTTACCCCTAAGTCGGGGGCCGTCTCCACGAGCGCGAGAATCGCGGCGATATTATCGTCGTGTTACGTATTTCTATACGATAATTTTGCCGCGATTCTCGCGCTCGTGGAGACGGCGCTAACAGGGTGTATAGAAATACGTGGCAGGACGATAATATCGCCGCGATTCTCTCGTTCGTGGAGACGGCCCCTAATACCAAGTTTTGTGCTTGAGCAAGATTCGAATTACCAACTTAGAAGTTTTTGTGACAGATTGGCCTGAGAAAACCGCACAGAGATAAGAATGGAAGGCTATGGGGGAGGCCTTTGCCCAGCAGTGGGACAAAACAGGCTAAGAAAAAAAAACAACATAAAAAGATAAGAATTAAACTCCACAGAATGGCGAACTGTCCCGTTCCCATAGATAAAGCGTGATAATGGTTTTGTGGGCCATAGTTCGTAAGTGGAAGAGTTTTATGAACCTTTTTAATAAATAAACAAATAATGTGAAAGAAATATTACGTAGTTGTACTGATGAAAGATTTTTCTTTTAAGTTACAAGTCATTACATCAAGCATATTTCCCGAGGTATAGTACATCCATATGTCGTCAGTTATGTAAGTCACATGCTATAAGGGCAAAGCCTATTTCAATCAACCGACAACAAATCTAGGTTGATACTGAGACTGTTTTTCTGTGACTCTAGATATTTTTTTCTAACAAATACGTGCAATGTCGAAACTAATTTATTTTTCATGGATTGAAATGAGACTATTGGAGCTTTTACGGACACCCCACTACTAGGTGTATGAACTTTCAGTGACAAAGTTAAGTTGATACAGAAAATACATTATTATACAACCGTGACGAATGTACTAAAGTATAAATAGAAGAAACTAACTGTTTGCTTAGGGAAAATTGGTACTTGTAATATTATATATAATAATGTATCCAGGACGTACAACAATTATTAATATTTTTGGCGTCATTTAATTGACGTAAGTAATTATTTCTGAGAATGTCTGTTACTCTATTCTTTTATTTATTTAAGTTTTCATAACTTTAGGAATAATAATATAGGTATTTGGTCTATACTTGTAAATATACTTATGTATATGCGATTGTTCTGTTGTTTTACCTAATCCATGCCATAATTTGATCATTAAATAATCTGCATCCAATAAATATATAAACAATGAGATGATATTATTATGATAAGGGAAATAGGCTGTACATAGTTATTTAGACAAAAATCCCCAATATTTTTGAAATTAGGTAATTTTATGTCGTTTCATTTTTGAATTAAAAACATATTATATATAACTAACAATTACTGTAATATAAATAATAAAAAATACGAGTAATTAATACGGATGCATCATTAAAACATGCTGAAAAATAAAAAAATAAACCTACCTAATATAACAATCACATAAAATCACTTCCAATCCTACGATATAAAAATCCACAGAAAAAAAAACACTAGTTGTAACACGTTTACGATGCGATTAGTACGATCTGCGCGCGCGCATAAATTCGACTGAACGATCTATGGCACAGTACCATACTATATACTACTAGCTAAACTTTCGGACCAAATCTACTGACGCAAAACAACAATGTTTAATTCTTATATAATTTTTATAAAACATACATATTATTATTATTTTATGATTTAATACCTGTCCATCATGGGCATTTTACATAATTTTAAGGATTCCCAATTTATATGTATATCTTGATAATAAAACTAGTTAATTTAATATTAACTCAATCATCTAAACTTTCGGATATAATCTACTGACGCAAAACAACACGATTTAATTCTTATTTTATTCTTATGAAACTTTTTTTTATGATGAATATCTGACCCATCGCAGGTATTTTATAACATTTTAGGGATTCTCCATTTATTAAAATGTATTTATTTAATCTATGGTATTACATTACCATATACATATTTTCAACAAGTTATCTTTCGGCCAAAATCTACTACGACGTAAAACAACAAGAAAATATTATAATTTATTTTTATAAAACATTTTTTTCAAAGATTTAATACCTTGCCCATCATAGGCATATATTTTTTAAGGATTCTCAATTTATATTGGGTGTAAAGAAACCCTTAACGAAGCCGAAAGGCACTTGTTCTCTCCGTCATTGCTATATTTTTTTTTGTTCTAGATCATACCTGGGAACCTTCTAGTTACGGAGATAGGTCAAAGTTTCAACTTTTTCACAAGTTTTTTTTAATACACGTTTTTAATGTAATTATACCTCCACGACCGCCGCGGCGCCGCGTAGAGTTACTTAGTTTTATGTTCAAAATGCTTTGTTGCCTTCGTGAAGGATCCGTTCACACGTTGTACACTTACGTTATCAACGTAGGTATTCAAATAAAACTAGATAATTTGATTAAATTATTTGGAACCCGAACAAAATTAAATGCCACGTTAATAGGCAGGTCTTCATGATCAGGTGACTTGTGGGTAAATGACGGTGAGTATGACATCGTTCGATGAAGTTAAGCAAGGTTTCCTTAGATGGGTTGGTTGACACATTGCGAACGCGACACTTCCATGATTTCAAGATAATACATTAAATACCGACAGGCACGTAGGTATGTTGTGTTTTTTTGTAACTGTCGTCTTGAGTTGGTGTTCAAAGTTATAAGTTAGTTAGTAGTTACAAAAATTAGGTGCAGTTAAATCTGTGTGGATCTTTCTTCAAAAGACCATCTAAATGGAGTTTCTTGCCGGTTCGTATGGAGTTTCTTGCCGGTTCTTCTCCATAGGAAACGACCAACCCGAACCGTGCACCTTTTTGTCGACGTTTTAAAAGTGCCCATCGAGGCCTATGTGAAATAAAATATTTTGATTTTTATTTTGAAAGAAAAAGTATTTGTTAGACTCACACATTACATAACAAAAAAAAATGGTCAATGGTCATCTCAGTCGCTAATGTGCATGCAGGTCCTCATGTGACTTGACCAAGATTATGTCGGGATTTTAAAGGGAATATGACCTCTCCGGTTTTGTTTCGGATGTTTCTTCTCGGTCAGGTACGAAACACTGGCCTTGACAAAAATTGCATAAGTGTTTGTTTTTTTTTTTTAGCGTCGATACTTTTGCGCCATCACATCTTCCAAGCTCGTCGTGCTGTGCTGGCGCTGCCGCTGCGGCTGCAGAGAACCTCAAGCGGCGTAAATATAGAAACTTTTGTGGTAACTATAATTTCGAGCCGTTTGGGGTTGAAACTGTGGGGTCGTGGGGTCCGAGCACTCATAGTCTGTTTAAGGAAATTTCAAAACGCTTAGTTGACGCTTCCCGTGACCCAAGGGCTTTTACTTTGGCCAGAGGCTAAGTGTTGCCATACAACGTGGCAACGCCGCCAGTCTCTTGGGCACATTACCAGCTGACAGCGTTGAGGAGGAGTTTTTTGATGCCCCTTTATAGTTTGTTGTTAGTTTATTTATTTTAGGTTATTTAATAGTTTTTAATTAATAATGTACTTAGTTAGTTTACTCTTCTTAATTCACAAAATAAACATCATTATTTAATCATATTAATTATCAGCTCTTTATAAACATAAATCAGCCTATACCGTTCCTCCTGCTGGGACACAGATGTCACGCCTTCTTTGGTTCTAGGACATGCCGGTTTCCTCACGATATCAGCTTTGAGGATAGTGAAAGTGGTTTTGCGGCAAATTTATCACAATAGCGCTTTTTATTATAGTTTTTGAGTCGACTCATTTGAGAGCTAATTAGTCAAACCTAAAAAAAAACTCATTAATTCATTATGATCACTTATTGGCCTATTGCTATGGCATGCATAGTTGAATATAGCAAGTAGGTAATTGTCCCCTAAAATAATCGGATGGTCCTAAAACGACTTTTTCCTGATTTATTCAGATAATCGGAGGATGATGGATGCGTATCCTGCTAAGTTACAATTTATGAAACTAAAGCCGAGATGAAAGCAAACTTTGACTTAACTCAACCTCAGTAGAGTCGTGCTTCTTCCGAAAACAAATCTTATTTGTCATAACTTAATGTGCATATTCCTACAAGCGACTGTCATCGAGCGCGATCATCATCATTCTGCTTCCATACTTCTCTATTATTCGTTGTCTCATCAGTCACCTCCTGTTTCGTCTGTCATCAAGCATATCATACGAATATGAAAATTAAGATAACACATTAAGGTTCATTTTTGTATGAAAAGCTACTGGACTTAGCTTGACTTAAATCTCGATCTCAGCCTAATTATTGTCTTAAGATCAATTAGTTATACCTAGGTACGATAGGCACTCACACGGCGACATATGACGTAAGCATTTTCCTTCAGGCGTAGGTACCTACTGGTTTTCCGTCTTGTTCGTTCATCGATCGCAATCGCGATAATTGAGCATAAGTTCCTGGGTTCAAGTCCCAGGTCGGGCAAAGTGTAATTGAGTTTTTACAACACGACTGTTACTGAGAGACTAGTGTTGCCGGGCACGAATCCAGGGGTTGCAAATCATGAATTTAACGGTAACCAAATAAATTAATTAAAAAGTAAAACATTTGCAAACTTAAAAATATAACTGGCGAAATGTGGGTACTGTTACGTACAGCTCTACCTAACCCTTTGGGGATTACAAGCGTGATGTTATGTTAATGTTGATTAAAAATAAATACATGAAATCCCTAGTTCTGCAAATACCATAAACAATATACAACATTAGTTATAGTATATGCGCAACCTGAAACACGTGTCTATTATTTTTATGTAAAGAATCAATGTACAAAATTTTAAAACAGTATCATGAAAAATCACAAACTTATAAGCTTGTTCTGTTACCTGGCTATCCGCACAAAAGCGTGAACAACACGCGGGGCGCCCGCGCGCCGCCTCCAGCGTCGTCTTGAGCTCATTGATAATAATAATTTGGCAGTAGGTGCCTAAATGATTGCGATAGGTACTTAGTGTCGCTCGGTCTCCAACTTGTAGCCTTTTTTAAATAAGTTTGGGACGAAATATAACATGTTTTTTTTTTACCGTGTTAAAGTCATCAAATGAGTCCTCCCACCCAGGGCAGAGTGGGAGGAACTGTCAGACTTATACTGACTAAAATCCACGGTGTCCTTCAATAGCCCTGTAGTCCCGCGACCCCGGCAGGCTTTGGCCCTCTAGAGGGGGGCCCCGTCATTATGCTGACACTCTTTGAGGCACGCGTGGAACACAACGCGCCGTCGACCCGGGCATGGTCCATGGTCGAACAGCGAGTCGCCCATTACTCGCCGCCCGCATGCTCGCGCCTACGGTGGCCGGAGATCGTCTGCCGACGTCCGGCGTCGTGGGCGTCTACCACTGCGGCTGGGGTGGAGGGAGGACGCTGTCCTCTCCCTCACGTGGCCCGCCTCCTGCTTTGCGAGCATGACTGCTTCGCAGAAGGAGGCGACCGCTTCCCACTCCGTCTCACCCCACAGCATGGCCTCGACCAATGCCGGGCGCGAGAGGTCTCCGCCTATGGCCGCCGTGAGGACACGGCGGTGCTCTGCCCAAGCGGGGCAGTCCTGCACCGTATGCTCCACCGTGTCCTCCGGGCGGTCCTCGCAGTGGTGACACCCAGGCGTTTCCTCCTTCCCCATATGACACAGGTACCTCCCGAAACTTCCGTGTCCGGTGAGCACCTGCGTCACGCGGTAGGTCAGGACGCCGTGACGCCTATCCAGCCACTCCTCAAAGAGGGGTCTTACCGCCGCGATTGCGGCGTGCCCGAAATATAACATGGTTTAAAAGTTATTGGAATCGATTCAGTTACTTATTCTGAACAAACTACATTCAGGTTTCGCATATACTAAAACTAATGTTGTATTGACACAAATTAAAAAAAAGCCAGTAATGTGATCCTAATCTTAACTTTTTCGTCTAGTTTTTTGACTTCGATATTAACTTTCGTGCGTAAGCAAATTAAAGTAAACCAGTTACAGCATTATCTCTTAAACTGATGTTTTATTTCTTACATCCTCTGTAACGACGTATTTTGATGTTAATTGGCACTGCCAAACTACTATCAAGTCAGTTTTCGCAATAGTTTTTGTGATAGTTTTTTTTGTCGTTAATAAAACAGTTAAAAGTACGAAAATTTAGTTTATTAACTTGTGAGAAATAACTTGGTACTAACTTATAATGTATACGTTTGTTCGTACGTTCTCAGACACGTGAGTATCAATCCTTAGACCCTTTGGCCACGGTGACCTTTTGTAGCGACGCTGTCGCGCTTCTGCATTGCTAGCAGTAGTTGCAAGGAAATTCGTGTCACCACTGTATCGATGCAAATGAACGGGGAACAACATCTGGGACCGAAGAGTGGTGAAGCCGATTGCTCCCAGTACGTTAAATTCTTCCGTTGCTAGCTAATACATAAATATCTCCGACTCTTGACAAAAACATTATAATTATAATGTTTACGTTAGCAATGCGTTTAACATGGGCACAGGTTCAGAAAGGTCATTTATGTACCTACAATAGTACAATGTATGAAATATAATGTCGTAGTAGATACTCACAAAAACGTCACACAGGTTTTTGTGACAAAACTATGACGGCTGACATGATCATCTTACTGCGTACCTACCTAATTAATAAATGAAGGTTCTGTGTTAAGGCTAAGTACATTTCTTCAGTTTAGTTCTCACAATTCTTTTTCAGCATAAGTCGAAAAAGTGACCCCCACTTCTTCATGAATTGACTACAAAGACATAATCTAAACGAGTCGGGGTGCTAAAATTTCCAAACTCTTTTCGTTTGCATTTGCAGCCTTCTGTTTTGCTTGCTACCCTGCACCCTTAACTGGCTCTTCCAGTCTAAATTCTCTGAAGTCTTAAGCTTTTCTCTGCATGCATAAGTCGACAAAGTAACTCAGAACCTATCTGAGGTTCTTAAATATTCGCTCGCGACGGATCTGGGACATTTGCGCGAAGGAACTTTCGCCAATCCACTTGCCCGAAAAATTTCGGTTTTTCCATCAAGGATGAAACAAACGCCGCCCATGAAGGAAAAACCAAAAATTTTCCTTGACGCTGTCTTGGATTTTCATTTTGACCTCAATTTCGTTATCAGCAACCACGAAAACCACGAAAACGACACCCATGACGTTAAGCCGCGCAATGTCCATGCGGCATGTCTTTTCGCGAAAGTGTCCTTCGCGCAAATGTCTTTCGCGCAAGTGTCCTGATACCAAAAAAATCCGACGGCGTTTACGGACCCCTCGATCGGCTGGCTAATAAGTATTGCCACTCCGGTTTCAGTGACGCACGAAGATACGAACACCTTCAACAAACAAAAATCCAGCAACCACATAACAAAACAACTCTTAATATCGGGGTACTACCTACGTCATTTGAATTCGGGTTGAATTAAATCTGGTTATGTTTTAGTCAATTGGTTTGAACTCATTGCACCGGTCAAGGACTTCATTCAAAATTTTACCCTTATAATTAATTATATGAATAGATAATAATATAATCATCATGTTGCGGGTTGATTTTTGCTAGTGTCTTACTAGCAAGAATCTGACTGACATACTGATTTACAGAATTAATTCTAGCTTTGACAAAAAACCAGGGGGCCTAAATTAATATGACTTACATATTCCTAATATTAACTGCATCTGTCTATATTTAAAAAAAATTAAGTCAGATTCATATAATTATCCTATAGTGATTCTGCTAAAGCCGTCACTTTAGGCCCCAGATCTCCGTACACTCCGTATAAAACAATGTCGATTTTTTAGTTCGTCACTAATGACCGCTTCTCTCTTCTAAACAATAGGTGTTTATGCGGTAATCACCGTAGTTTGGAAGAATGTATTCTGAAGGTTTTTAGGTACAGAACATTCGTATTAACCTTGAGCATAATAATGGGTTCTTGAGCATTTGTCTATACGCAAAACCGGTGCAAAGCAGGGCTCGGTCGCTAGTATAATCTTTAAAAAATCACGTCACAGTTGTCACTATGTTCGTATGCTCATCTCCAAAAACATCCAACCGATTTCAATTAAATTTCATGAATGTCTAATGGTTGAAACCTTGAAAGTCAGGATAGACGGTTGATGATTCGGATTCGATTGGTGGCGATGTCCGAAGCAGAGGCGCTAATGACGTGTAAAACTTTTTTTAAAACCAACTTACAGAAATAGATATGATTTATTTAGTAATTATAATAAGTACCTACCTATATCTGTTAATCAAAACACATCGACTACTTCGATTGAGGAATAATAATTAAGTTCATCAAAACGATTAGACGATTGCTTGCAATTAAATGAATGAAACTATAAGATTCTAAACCAATAAGTTACCCAAACGTGACGAATCACTGTTTATTTCTGTTTAAAGATAAATCACATCAAATGTTGATAAACTTATGAGTATCGAGATGAGATATTCTTATATCTTTAATCACTTTTACATTCGCCTTCCTGCATGTGGTGTGGTCAATGCCAATGCTAAACACACATTCCTTCATATGCTTGAAAATGTTGCCTGATAATGTAATTAATGGGCAGGTACTGTTGAATTGAGAAGCTCGTGGCTATATTATAACAGCCCCTCGGATAAATCCTCAGGTTAAGCCGCGCTTGCCTAGGGTGGTCTGAGGATGGGAGACCACCCATTACATACCGAGTTGCCTCCCGTTAAGCCATTGGTCCGGGCTGTCATTTATAGATCTTTGACATTCGTTACAGGAAGTCAGTAGCCGGAAAGTCTGACAACCAGTCTTACCAATGGGTATCGTATTACCCAGTGGTAACTGGGTTGTGGAGGTCAGATAGGTAATAATAACCCCTAAGCTCCCTTAAGTAATTTGTTATTGAATAGGTGCTTATAACTGTTTTTAAATATTTCCATTACAGATTTTAAAAATGTAGTATGTACCTGTCCCAAATAAACTAAACAAATGAATGTGTTTGTATGTGTACTTTAGCTTCTAAATTGATCGCTCTTTAGAAACTTAAGTGCCTATACATAAAACACTACAAGCTTTTCACAAAACATTTTTCAAGTTGTCTGATGCATCGTCCTTTGGTCAGTGAACTTACATATAAAACGATGGACTACCTAAATATAAATCTAAAAAATATGCATTATAAAGTTTCGACCAAGTTGTAATGGCCGTGGACATAAGTACTCCAGTGGAGCTAGGGTTGCTATCCTTCTAGAAATATTTGGCCTTTTGTCCCGCCGTTCAGAATTTGTCCTGGTTTGCCATCTGTCTACAATTGACTACAACAACAAGATCCATTTGTTTTCTGGCTACTTTGGCCCATTGATATACCTTACAGACTAAAATACATATGATGAAATACGAATTGTGTTAGTAAATAGAACCTTAAAACTGTGTTAGTAAAACTTCACTTGTGCACACGCGCGGCTCGTGAAACTTCAATGGCTAACATTTCACACGCCGTGAACCACGCGTGTTCTCTTGAAAATTTCGAAATTAGTGAAAATTGGCGTGTTTTTCTTCGTTTTGTAGTGTTCAACGCTCAAGGAGACTGTGACCAGGATTTTAAGGTACTGTACACCCTTCCTTCCATGCATACTGTTATTTTCCCAAGTGTTCCTAAGCAGTGCGCGTCCCTATTCTTGCAACGTGCCAACTCTCAAATTGATTGCATTATTTCGCTTAATCCGCGTAAACATTTGCACATACAACCTACAATACATACGACGTATAATAAAAGAAGGGTAAAGCGCTTGGGCTACACCACAGTAAATCATCATCTGCCTAGCCTTTTCCCAACTAAGTTGGGGTCGGCTTCCAGTCTAACCGGATGCAGCTGAATACCAGTATTTTACATGGAGCGACTGCCTATCTGACCTCCACAACCCAGTTACTATGGCTAATACGATACCCCTTGGTAAGACTGGTTGTCAGACTTTCGGTCCACTGACTACCTGTAACGACTGTCAAAGATCTACAAATGACAGCCGAGACCAACGGCTTAACGTGCTTTCCGAGGCACGGAGGAAATCCGGTATGTAATGGGTGGTCACCCATCCGGTTATTTTAAAAACGTCCGCCCTTTTTACAGATCTTTTAAATTTTGAAATGATGACCCTACTCGCAGCACGGGGTGATGACCTCTTACGAGACCCTCATTGAGATTACCTGGAACTTACTTATGTCACGGACCAATTATTAATTTCCACAAAAAACTACTGCAGTCAGGTCTTTTTTAAAGGGTTTCGTAGCGTTTGGTGCACAGATTTCTCTTTGACTAACATCCAGAAGTCCAAACTCAAGGTTTGCTACGAGCGATGGGGCGCTGGTTGGACTGCGGAAATCAGTCGCTCCATGTAGAATATGGTACCTATTCAGCTGCATCCAGTTACACTGGAAGCTGACCCTAACATAGTTGGGGAATGCTGAGGCAGAAGTAGTAGGAAATAGTAATCGACGCTTCTAGATTTATTCATGATTCAGTCCAGAAGCAGATAATAATTTATGCAATTATTCAAAAGAATCTAATCCTACGCACGACTTTTTACTAAGACATAATTATTGAAACACCAGAAATTCCTATGTACGTCCTATTCGAGCAATTAAATGACAAGGTGTCAAAGCTGTTATGTTGACTCTGTTTTTTTTTCAGAAATGGGTATTTTCCTAATGAGTCATATAAAGGTACATTTAAATTCTCGAAATTAGCAGCCACTAGATTGTTAACATTGTACAGTAGATGGGGATGCATCATCGGTGATCGTCGTTGGTATCTGACATCATCCATCAGCCTGCAGAAGGTAAACATGGACCTCTGTTATTACGCGAACAGGCAAACGAAAACTTTTTTTAAAATTTGATGTAGGTAAAGGACAATGCCTATTAAAGAACAGCGAAACACCAAGTACAAGACATAAGTACTATGTACAATTCTAATAATGTGTTGTTCAATAATATGTAAATATATTTTCAAAGGATCTATAAATACAGTAGTAACGTTAAATAGGTAAACATTCGATAATAATCGTATAGGTGTTAATTGGCTGTAATACGTAAACTTATGACTTACGACGTTGTGGTGTGAGGGTAAACAGGGTCAGAGGTCGTGCTGACAGCGATTTGATTTATAGATGGGGAAGCCCTATTGCCATTTTCCTATTTCTCGGAGACAACAGTTTCTTGGTCCCGTTGTTACCCAAGTTCCATCACGAATTTCTCAGTCGGATTCTGGATTTATGCCCGGTTGATGGTAATAAGCTTGTTCTTTATTAGGTTGGACTTATAACATACATAACTAGCGAAATATGCGTGTAGTATTAGGTACACCTCTGCCTAACCCTTCGGGGATTACAGCCGTGACGCTACGTGTGTATGTAATAAAACCACCTTTCTTCTCATCAACATTACTTGACGCAATTTTATATTATTATAATATTTGTAGTGACAAGGTGTTCACATTGATTAGAACATGTCTTACCTATCGAAAGCAGAGAAACTTTTTTTTTGTATTATTCTTCCTTTTTTTAAATTTAATTGTTAGCAAGTATGAATTATTGTGGTGAATGTACCGCTAACTAGAATGAAGTTTTTTACAACTTGTGTGTTAGAAGATTATAAAAATCAGATTTTTTACATTTGCACCCTATTGGGTGTACCTGTTAGTCATGATGCGAACTTCCACCTCAAAGATTTTTTTTTTTTTTCGTATGGGAACGCATCAAATGACCCCCACTCTGGGCGGAGCGGAAGGGAGTGTCGAGACTTGTACTGACTAAAACCCACCCATGTTCCTTCTTTGCCCTTTGTGTTCCAGGGCCACGGTATCTCTTTCGAACAGTCCCGCAGCTCCACCTTAACGATAAACATTCCTTTTGTGGACTATTATACTACGTCATGAAACAAAACCACAGCCGATTTAGCCGAGGACGATCTGTGAGGGTGCAGCGCCATCTATCGAATAAGAGCGAAACAAATTCATCAGATGTGCTTTCCTAAAAATTCTATTACAAATCTTATAACCAGTGAATAGAGTACTTTATGTTTGTGAACTTTGAAATGGTACTATTTTTAGCATTGACCGTGTGTGTAACTAATCTTAACTTGTAAACTTTAAACTTGATTCAGAAACTAATGCTTTTCTTACTCAAAGAAAGACACTACCTCCAAAAAAAACCTAATAATATCCTAAACAAATATTTGATTTTTAATTTTTATTGGGGATTATTACCATGCATATTACCATGAAATGTTTTGTTAACAATGTAAAATATTTTTTTTACGCCTTAGTGGCTAAACTGATTTCCATGAAATTGATGACAGGTAACGATATTTTTTAATCCCTGTTTCCATGGGATAATTTCGACCTCAAAGAGGGTGAAACCGACAAAATGGAGATTAAACCAAAAGTGCTGCATTACACATCAAGGCGGTGCCTGAGATGTGGACAGACTGTGCTCGCTTAAAAAAACTATGTATGCATATTTTTTTCATGAAAACACACAAGTCCGTGTCCAAGCTGGCGAAGGAGCTTTAGAGCTCCAGGCAACGTTAGGTCAGATTTGATATTTCAGGCTGGTATGTAATCAGTCCTGTTCGGTTGTATGTATCTAGTCTTAAGTCATGACCTATTGGTAGCTATTGGATTTCCGTGGGAATCTGCACCGTTTTATCACAAACGACCGACAAACGATAAAATCTTGTCCACTTGGGAAGGTTATATTGTAAGTACTATAATCTTAAAAATATCAGAGATACAGTTTTGTTGCATCCCATTAAATTAACATAATTTTTGCATAAACATGCCAAAGATTTGATTAATGAAGTGTTATCTGGCCCATCTTTAAACAACTCAACGGCAAGATTTTCCCCGATAAGGTCATTAATGTTAGCTCATTAATCAATTAAATTTATGAACAATTTTTCTTGATCATCCGTTTGTTCTTCCGGTTTTTGACAAGGTTTATTCTTTAGGGTCAAATCGAAGTCAAATTATAATAAGCAAATTAGTGATTAACAAACGTCAAAAAAAATATTTTATGGGATTTTCTTACTTGCTTATGTCTAGGCGATTACTAGGCTTTTAATGAGTTAAACGAAAATGTAACTGAACTAAAAGGTACCTAATATTTCCGACAGCAAAAAGGGGATTACCTTATTGAGTTTCCAACCTTGGAAACATATGTCTCCATGTTTGGAAAAAAACCAAACGGCCAAATGGGAAAAAGTTTTGCTACTTGGCAGTAGTCATACCTTAATAACAACTTACCCATAGACGTCATATTAATTAGAGAAGAACAAGCTCTGCTACTAATTTCTTTAAAAAAACATAAATAATTGCATAATTATTTGTTTTTTATTTTATTTATGTTGCGTATTTGCATAAATACGCAACGCAGTACGCATTATATTTCCAACATCAAAACAAATGAGTAATAAGTTAATGTTAGCACTCCAAGTAACTCAAATTAATACAAATCTCCGAATCAAAGACCATTAACACAATTTCGCGAATAATAAAATGATTGAAGACACGCCTTTAACCGAACCAAACGGAAATCTTTTTATCACGAAGCGATTATGGCTGGCGATGGCACCAGTCGTTCGAATGACGTCAGGAGAAGGGGCTGCTGGTGAGCAGTTGTGCAATAGTAATAGCCAGATTGTATTCCATGGGTTTGCTCTACAGGGAGTAAACGGATCCTTCACTATTCCGTCAACCAAGCATTATGTACTTGCAACAAACTAAGTAACAATACGCCAAAATTATTGCTGGGAAATGACTTCTTTTTGGGGCGCAAAATCACGTTTTACGGTATAGGACTCAATGTAACGCACTCAAAACATTGTGCTGAGCATGAATTGAATAGTTCGGGGATCGTGGTGGTGTTTAAAATAAAGTTCATATAAAAACATGTATTTAAAAAACTTGTGAACAACTGGGAACTTTGACCCCCAATTTCTCCGTAACTAGAAGGTTCCCAGGTATGGTCTAGAACAAAAAAAAATATCGCAATGACGGGGAGAACAAGCGCCTCTCAGCTGCGTTAATTTTCTCCTTTTATTTAAAATACTGGTTTTCAGATGCGTCCCCAGTTATGCCGGAAACCGACCCCAGCATAGTTTTGCTAGGCAGTTTTTTTTATACTAAATGGGCTTACTCTTGACCTCAATCTAGTTAATGATATTTTTAATGAAAAAAAAACAACGGTTTCAGCACGTCACGATTATGCCTTCGTAATAAACAAAAGCAGTATCTCAAAAAAATTAAATCCTGAATTTTTTATTTTCATTGACGGGTTGTTCAACTGAAATGACCGAGAATTACTGATACTGATAGTGCTAGGCTGCATCATCTCACTGTTGGGCAAAGGCCTCTCACCATGACTTCCAGTTGTTTCGATCCAGGGCTAATGTGGACCACTGGTTGTTGGTTTTGTCCAGCTCGTCCCGCCATCTTCTACAAGGTCTGCCGCGACGCCTTCTGGCTGAAGGAGGAGAATAATATTCTAACCGAGGAAAAAAACATGAAAGGTATTTGTAATCTCATTTTTGTACCCTCTGAAAAAGGGGTATCAACAAACATATCGTAATGACAAACATGTTTGTAATCCCTTAAGGGTTAGGCAGAACTGTACCTCTAGTACACCCACATTTCGCCAATTATGTTCAAGTCCCAAGTATTATGGGGCGAGCCTATTGCCGTCAACCGGTCACAAACTCAGACTCCATGGCTGCTAAAAGCAACGTCCTTGCTCTCAGGTATTCCGTGATTTCTCGAAACATAGATTTGTTGAGTTACCTTTTTGTTTTACGGGAGCAGTACGGCTGTCGAAAGCATCTTTTCTGCTTGTCCGAGCTTTTCGGTTGAGTGAATACACAATGACGTCATTGGCAAACGGTTTTTATGTTTAGCCGGTTTTGAGTTGTAAAAGAGGACTGTACATTAGTAGTAGAGACGGTTCTTGTGGGAGGTTATGTTGCCGGGTCAGTTTTTTGTGTAGTTAGTTTATTACACTTCATCTAAAATAAGGCGACCCCAATATACATAGTTTGGAAAAGGCTAGGCAGATGATGATGATGATGATGAGTTGAATGGTCTGTTTGTTATTTCAAAATAACAGCTTTTTACTGAATGCATAATTATGAAAGTATATACGGTACTCATAAAAAAGTATTATTTTTAATTTTTGTCTACCTGTCTGTCTGTTTGCTCCGGCTTATCTCCGAAACAGCTAGACCGATTTTGATGGGACTTTTACTGGCAGATAGCCAATATTATAATAAATCTTCAATTCTTTTCTCTTATTATAATAAACTAGCTTTTGCCCGCGGCTTCGCTCGCGTTCATTTAGAATTTGACAACCTAGCGGTGTGAAATATACTTTACCGCCTATTCTCATAACTACCAAATATAAATAAAAAATTTCATAAAATCGGCCGAGCCGTTTCGGAGGAGTGCGACCACAAACACCGTGACACGAGATTTTTATATATAAGATTTACAACTACTTGTCATTAATCGTGACTTTTTTTAAATTAATTAAACTTGATCTTGTATGAATGACTGACAATATCTTTTGGTCGTGGGCGATTCGAAAAAGCGTGCAGTGTTCCGTATGTTTACGTAACTTGGTATTTTGATAGCTTCTTTCACACTGGGGCCGGGTTTTCAACAGAATAGATATGTTTCTGAAACATTTATTACATAACTGCATAGTCGATTAAGCTCATCATCTGCCTGGCCTTCTGCCAACTATGGTGGGGTCGGCCGGCGGCCTCCAGTCTAACCGGATGCAGCTGAATAAGTACCAGTATTTCACATGGAGCGACTGCCTATCTGACCTCCACAACCCAGACAAATCACAAACGACACGACGTTTTGGACAGAATAGATTGTTTTTGAAACATTTGTTACATAACTGCATATTCGGTTAATCTATAGCTAAAACTTAAACTAACTTAAAACTTGGCTGAAGTTTGCAAGAGCGTGGAGATTGGCACAAAAAAAGAGAGGCGTATACCCAGCAGTGCGCGAAATCGCGCTGTCAATGATGATGAAGTAACCTTGTTTGCAGTTCTTCATCGTGATCTACGGAGAAACACACAGGTGCCTCTCATAATTAAGAACAGCTCAAAGATTTTTTTTTTTTGTCCAAGTCTGGTAGACGTCTAACACAAATTAAATTGACACCTACCTTTAACACTGTAATGAGTAAATAAGTAGTCACATTGTTTTTATAAAAGTATATACTACTAGAAATATTTGTCAATCATCATGTTATTGTATTTAAGTAAGTAATACTTAGTTTTTACAGTAAACTAGACAGGCCACAAATTATTATCATCTAACAGTTCGCCCGTGACTTCGTCCGCAAACATTGTGATAGCTCGGCTAATATGCATGATATAAATATAATTTATAGCTTATAGCACCCACGAATAATGTAGCTTTCTGCCAGTGAAAGAATTTTTAGAATTGGATCATTAGTTCCGGAGATTACGCCCTATAAACAAACTTACAAACACGCTTTATAATATTAGTGTAGAAAAATATAATAAAATAGGAAACTAGAAACAGAGAGATAATTTCTGAAGTTGAATGACACTTAAAAAATATAAACGGATGTTCTCTTTATCTTTACTATTAGGTAACTAAATAATTGTAGGGTTCCTCTATTCTTATACCTACTTACCTAATACATACATTACAGATAAAAAGTAATAATACAGAGATCAATAAGAAGGAGCGTTGCTATGGTTACGATATCTGCTTGGAAAATTACGGGTCCAGGTGCCTTCTTTTTTTTTTTTTTCGGATGGGAAATCATCAAATGACCCCCTCCCCCCACTCTGGGCGGAGCGGAAGGGAGTGTCAGACTTGTACTGACTAAAACCCATCCATGTTCCTTATTTGCCCTGTGTGTTCCAGGGCCACGGTATCTCTTTCGAACAGTCCCGCAGCTCTGGCAGGGGTCCATCCACCTTTAAAAGCAGTAACTATTATTTTATACTTACTTTAATGTGGGACAGAGATGCAACTAGAAGACCTTTATAGTACCATCCCTTTCCAATACTGTAGCAGTACGAAGTAATAAAAAGTGGTACAGTTCCAGTGCGGTGTCAGATCCAGCCTGTCCCTTTGCTGCCCCTCCCCCCAGCGACGTCCTGAGCCGAGGCTCGTACCCCTCAGGGGGTGCCCTTAGCGTGCAGTCGCTTAGTTTGTAAGTTTTTTGCCTTGGCTGGCGGCCTTACACTCAAGGCACCGACAGGTTCCGGTTAAGCAGAAGACAACCTCCTAGGTTGAGCTGCGACATGGCATTCATAAAAAAAAACCCAGTGTGGTGTAAATGATAGAGGTTGTGCTTCAGTCATTTTAGCATTTTTTCTGGGATGAAAATAGGGGGCAGTGACTCTTACCAGTGGCTAGGGCGTCGGGTTATTTGCCATGAAATCGCACAAAAATATAATAAAGGGTGTTGTTAATAGACCTTTAACATATCCGAAAGGCACTTGTTCTTCCCGTCTTTGCGATCACTTTTTTGTTCTAGACCATACCTTCTAGTTACGGAGATATTGGGGGTCAAAGTTCCACCTTTTTCACAAGTTTTTTTTAAAGTACGTGTTTTTAATGTAAGATTTTTAATTTACACACCTCCACGACCTCCGTACTAATCAATCCATCCATCAGCACAATGCTTTGAGTGCTTTCCATCGAGTCCTACCGTAAAACGTGATTTTTCACCGCAAAAAAAAAGTCGATTCCCAGCAATAATTTTTGCTTAAAGTTACTTAGTTTGATGTACAGAATGCTTGGTTGACGGCTATGTGAAGGGTCTGTTTACACCCTGTATATCATCTCGCTGGTAATCCCCGAAGGTTTACGCAGCGGTGTACTTAGTCGTATACCCACATTTGGGCAGTTATTTTTTAAGTCTCATATATGTAATTGGGGGCCAATGCCCAATGCCGATGTGCCATATATATTGCCATCAATCAGGCACAAATCTAGACTCCGAGACTGCTTCTGAGAAATTCCTGATGGAAAAACCTAATAACACTTTGCCCGACTCGGAAATCGAACCCAGATCCTCATGCTCAGCAGTCGCGCTTCACTTGACCAACGAGGCAGTTCACAAAAACATAATTATAATTTGACTTGCCGTTAGGATGAGCTTTCACACAAAGAGAACCCTAAGACTAGATTTTAAGATAAATATTTTGTACTAAAAAACAGCAGTTTCTAAGAATCGACTTTATTTATTTTTAAAGGATATGACGTCCTTGTATGACCACGAGGACATCGTCAAATGTTTGACATATTACCGGATAGCTCATGTTCTTACAAGGTGAGTAAGATGTTTAGAGGAGATAACGGAGGCTGATTACGTTTATAACAAAAAAATAGTGAAGACTTAACTTAGTAGATAATCTTTAAAAGTTATAAAATAAATGAAATTCCTCATAAAAAGGGTGCAAATAGACCCTTCACGAAGACGTTAACCAAGCATTCTGTATACCAAACTAAGTAACTTTAAGCAAAAATTATTGCTGGGAAACTACTTTTTGTTGGGGTGAAAAATCACGTTTTACGGTAGGATTCGATGTAACGCACTCAAAACATTGTGCTGATGGATGGATTGAATATCCGTGGAGGTGTTTAAAGTAAAAATCTTACCCTAAAACCATGTATTTAAAAACACTTGTGAAAAAGTTGGAACTTTGACCCCCAATATCTCCGTAACCAGAAGGTTCCCAGGTACGGTCTAGAACAAAAAAGTACCGCAATGACCATGACGGGGAGAACAAGTGCCTTTCGGCTTCGTTAAGAGTCTTGCAACACCCTTTTTATACATGGTTTTAAAAATTTTACACTTTTATAATAGCTATTAGTTGAATATATGAATAAGGTTGCCGTGATCATAACATCAGGCACATAATATTTCAACGCGAGAAGAGTGCTTGCTAACATATAAAAACAAGGAGTTTGATATATGCCTCACCAATGCCGCTCAAGATTGAACTTTGATGCAGAATTTCCCTTACAATGCAAACAAAGTTAAAGTTCAGTTCTTTTCTAAGCTCTTACGTTGTGTAGTAAGAGAATTGTGGATGAAGTTGCTAGCAAATGGTTAAAAAAACGGTGGCGGTGGCGGTGATCGGTGCTATGGTGGTTATGGTTGGTGGTGGTTTGGTTAATGGTTGTGGTTGGTTGGTTGTTTGGTTTGGTTGGTTGGTTATGGTTGGTGGTTTAATGGTTATAGACCAGATCCCAAACATCGCTCCAGCGACAGGTCTTGTGCTGCGAGTGTCCAGCAAAATCCCGTCGACTATATAGCGTATTTTTTTTGTATCAGCCTGCTCTGTCCCACAGCTGGGGAAAGGCACCCATCATCATCATCATCATCATTTCAGCCGAAAGACGTCCACTGCTGGACATAGGCCTCCCCCAAGTGTCGCCACATTGACCGGTCCCGTGCGTCTCGCATCCAGCGGATCCCTGCAACCTTTACGAGGTCATCGGTCCACCTAGTGGGAGGCCTTCCAACGCAGCGTCTTCCGGTTCGCGGTCGCCACTCCAGAACTTTTCGGCCCCATCGGCCATCCGTTCTGCGAGCAATGTGCCCTGCCCACTGCCACTTAAGTTTGGCTATTCTTCGGGCTACGTCGGTAACTCTGGTTCTCTTGCGGATCTCCTCATTTCTGATTTGATCACGCAAGGAAACTCCGAGCATAGCCCTCTCCATTGCCCTTTGGGTGACTTTCAGCCTTCTGATGAGGCCCATTGTGAGCGACCACGTTTCGGTCCCGTATGTAATCACTGGCAACACACACTGGTCATAGACTTTCGTCTTGAGACACTGCGGTAAGTTGGACGAGAAGATACCACGCAACTTCCCGAACGCTGCCCAGCCGAGTCGGATTCGACGATTGACCTCTTTCTCGAAGTTAGACCTACCTAACTGGACCGTTTGTCCCAGGTAGACATAATCGTCTACAACTTCGAGTGTAGAGTCTCCGATCTTGATAGGAGTGGGTGTTACATGGGCATTCAACATGACTTTGGTTTTGTCCATGTTCATTTTAAGACCCACTCTTTCGGAAGCTCTACTGAGGTCATCGAGCATTGTACTGAGGTCCTCCATGGTCTCAGCCATGACCACTATATCGTCGGCAAACCGAAGGTGAGAGATGTACTCGCCATTGACGTTGATGCCTAGCCCTCTCCAGTCCAGAACCTTGAAGACATCCTCCAGTGCAGCGGTGAACAGTTTCGGAGATATGACGTCTCCCTGTCTTACACCTCGCTGCAGAAGGATAGGTTCCGAGGTCTGGTCCTGAAGTCGGACTGACATGGTGGCGTTTTTGTACAAACTCTTCAGCACCTCGATGTACCGATAGTCGATTTGGCACCGTTGGAGAGACTGCAGTACAGCCCAAGTCTCGATAGAATCGAAGGCTTTCTCGTAGTCCACAAACGCCAAGCAGAGAGGCAGGTTATACTCTTCGGTCTTCTGTATAACCTGGCGCAGCGTATGTATGTGGTCTACGGTGCTAAAGCCTTTTCGGAATCCGGCTTGTTCGGGAGGCTGAAAATCGTCAAACCTGCGCGCGAGACGATTCGTGATGACTCTTGAAAACAGCTTGTAGACATGGCTTAGAAGTGAGATGGGCCTATAGTTCTTCAGCCGGGCATTGTCGCCCTTTTTGAAGAAGAGTACCACCACACCCCTACACCATGCCTGCGGCGTTTTCCCCTCGAGTATGACGGAATCAAACAGCTTCTGAAGGGTCTTAAGTACCGGTTTTCCACCTGCCTTCAGGAGTTCGGCCGTAATTCCGTCCTCACCCGGTGCCTTGTTGTTTTTAAGCTGTTTCAGAGCCATCCTAATCTCGTACAGGCACCCATGACTTTCCAAATTTGTTTAATATTTGCATTCGAAGACCAATCCATTAAGAATGACTCCAGTATGCTTAGGCGCTGGGTAAGCGCCACCTAGCGACAATTCGTGCCGCTAGGTGGCGCTTACCCAGCGCCATACTAATTTGCGTAAACGTTAACGCGCTCGATACGTAAAAAAAACTCGCACTAAGCATACTGATCGTTACGCCAGCGTTTCTTTTCCTGCCTCGGTTACGTCGGCCGTCTTCAGGCACCCATTGTGCGACTATCTTCGCCCATCTGTCCGGTTTCATCCCAGAAACGTGACCAAAAATACATGGGACTGACATAAGCTATCTAAAACCCCAGTTCAATTATGTTGAAAGTCGTTTTAGAAATACAAAACGCTTAAAAAAGCATTGCCTATCTAGGCCCTCTGGTGGCCTATTCATCATCATCATCCTCTACCTAATTTTATCCCAACTGTGTTCGGGTCGGCTTCCATTCTAACTGAATGCAGCTGAATACCAGTATTTTACATAGAGCGACTACCTATCTCGGGCGGGACTAACAGGTCAACGTGCTTTCCGAGACACGGAGGAAACTTTGTATGAAATGGGTGGTCACCCAACCGCGGACCAACCTTGGCTAGCGCGGCTTAACCTAAAGATCGGTCCGAGTGGTTGTTGTTATTTTGCCACGAGCTGCTGGTGGCCTATTACTTACTTAATTAATATAATTATCTGTACTATGACGTATTACCTATACAGTATGTAATCAAACTGCTGCTATGTGACTTGTAACTGGAACCTTGTGGGAATCTACTGTTCTAAGGTTGAGGAAGACTATCCGCTCGTGATACAGTTTATACTAGTACGAGGGGATAGGGCGAATCAGTCTGAAGACAGCCAAACCATCTTTATATTGTACCACTTCACATTCAACGATCTATTCATTTTATGTTTATTGTTAAGTTACTCTGTATAGTTGTCTCAAATTCGTGAATAAAATTTATTTTATTTTATTTTTTTATTCATGAAGTTTTATTTCATGAGATATTTCTGAAACATTTCTAAATCTAGCATAGATACTTCCACGACTTAAATCCAAACAAACAGTCACTGTGTACTGATCCCGCTCTGTTTACAAAACACGGCCGGGGAATAAAAACAGTGGTCTATTTAGACGACCCGCGCCGCTCTGTTACGAAACACATTGGCATTACAATACAATACAATACGATGATACAGTTTTCAATGTAGACTAATTAAATGACAATTTATTGTGAGTTCTTTGACTGCAATGTTGATTAATGTATTAAATCAGGTTCTTCTAACCTAACAGACAGACATTAGTACTTTTTTTTTTTTTTTTTTTAAACCTTTCCCCACACTAGGATTTTCTCCTGTATCGTGGGTGCGTTTACAAACATTTAAACTCACATACACAAACAGCCAGACCCGGAACAACTACCTGTAGGCCATACAAGTATTTGTTCCGTGCGGGAATCGAACACGCGACACGAAGCGCAGCAGTCAGTTGCTCAGCCACAGCGCCAACTGTGCCGTCGTATACTAGTGGCAGAGTGGTTTAGCTGATATGAGGGAATGGCGGAACAAACTTCCCAGCAATATTTCTGGCGAAGGGTGAGTGTTTCTGTTCATGTAATGACGTTCAAAAAATGCTGATTATATCAGTCTAATTCGAATAAATTACTTTTGATTTGGATAAGTATGCTAATGTGTTAAAGAAAACAATGTATTAGGCATTAAATTAAGGGGACTATATTTCTTGTCACCAAAATTTATATTTGTCATCAAGTTGTATCATCTAATAAATAGATCTATCGCCACGAAATATTTTCGTTCTCAAATAAACAAAAAGTGTTCCCAGGTATGAATTATCAAATTAATGTTAATATATGTGTACAATAAGAGATGGATTACCAATAAAATTGTAGTGCATTAGATGAATATAAACTTCGTTGTTATAATAGTAGTTTCATTACTTAAATAATAGCTTTGTGCTCAGAATGGTAGATCTGTCACCAAATAAATCGATTATCGCAAATCTCGGGACTTGGGGCACCCCGACTTTAGGTTAGGTTAGGTTACTTTAAACCCTGCAAACAGAAATAGGAGCCCCGTGCGAAAATGTGGCCGTAAAATAATACAGTTTATCTCTTGTTTAGAATCCTACGAAAGTTTATAAATTTCCTAGAAAATTTATTAGTTTGCTTAAATATCTATTAGGACAAACCTATTATAATACATACAAAAACATTTATTTGGTACTGGATCCTATATCTCCATGATTTTAGGTGATTTATTGTGGAATTGATTTTATATTGTTTGGGGACTAAATTTTGGTGACAAATCTGCTATTTTGCGGGCAAACCCTATTATTTAAGAAACACAAAACTAATTAAATTGGCGATAGCTTAAATGATTCCCTTAAATTAACTAAATACATTATTAATTGAAAACTATTAAATAAACTAAAATAAGTAAACTAACAACAAACTATAAAAGGGCATCAAAAAACTCCTCGTCAACGCTGTCAGCTGGTAATGTGCCCAAGAGACTGGCGGCGTTGCCACGCTGTATGGCAACACTTAACCTCTGGCCAAAGTAAAAGCCAGCCCTTAGGTCACGGGAAGCGTCAACTAGGCGTTTCGAAATTTCCTTAAACAGGCTATGAGCACTCGGACCCCACGACCCCAGAGTTTCAACCCCAAACGGCTCGAAAATATAGTTACCACAAAGGTTTCTATATTTACGCCGCTTGAGGTTCTCTGCAGCCGCAGCGGCAGCGCCAGCACAGCACGACGAGCTTGGAAGATGTGATGGCGCAAGAGTATCGACGCATGTTGCATCCGACACTAAAGGCCTACCCATCTTCCAAGGAAACAACGACATGCCGTCCGGTCTCTTGCCATCGTCGCGTGCCAAACCATGGGGTTCTAAAACAGCTGGAACGCCGACAGCGACAATAAAGAATAATTAAATAAATTTAGGCATGCCTAGATGTGGAGGAGCTTGTGGCTAAATAATAAAAGCCACTCGGTTTCATCTTCAGGTTAAGCCGTTCATTATATGCCGAGTTTCCTCCGTGCCTCAGAAAGCACTTTAAGCCATTGGTCCCGGCTGTCAATAGTAGATCTTTGATAGTCGTTTATTAGTCTTACCAAGAGGTATCGCGGTCAGATAGGCAGTCGCTCCATGTAAAATACTCGTAATCAGCTGCATCCGGTTGAACTGGAAGTCAACCCAAACATAGTTGGGAAAATGCTCGGCAGATGATACCTTCCTCAATGTCCTTTGTTTTGTATTATTCGCCGAGTCGTTGAGCCCCTTCTTCTTTGTGTCGCTGTCGAGACAGTATTCTATATTTTGTTGGCCCAATTTGCCATTCCCAAGAGCTCAGGTAGCGGCGTAGAGGTCACTCTAGCTGGCGTACTGTGATGTGATACCCACAGATGTGTAAGTAATAGACTATTTACCCGACTACGGCGAAGCAAAAGGAGGGTTATTGACTACAGGAGACACTGCGTAGAGTGCCTTGGTCCCGAAGGGAAGCCGGCAGGAATCAGATTCTTAGGTGCCTTCGGGCCTGATAGCTGCATGTTTTCATACTTAATGGCTGATCCGTCGAAGTAGCCCTATTTTACGAGGGTGGAGTACATCTTCCCAACTTGTTCTACAGACGGCTCTGGAATTTTCTGGTTGACCACTGAAGTACACAAAGAAAGAACTAATGAAAACATGCTCATTACGAATTTCCATTTTCCACACAGATTTTCGATCTATATTCACCTCAAGGACTGAAAACGATGATAACGCACATCTAGCTTCAATAAATCATGTTCTAATAAACAATTGTGTCACATGTCATGTTAAAGACACAAAAAAGGGCAACCACTCTAGTGCTGGACACCTTGATCACGGATCATAACCCAACTGTATTGAGTGTCGGCACGACAAATACGTCACCCAAACCAAATATTTATATTAGGCGTACCGATCATCAAGCTGTGTTAGATGACTTGAGGAAAACAAACCTGTCTTATTTGTTTGATATCAACGATGCTAATGAAGCCGCTAAGTCTCTAATTCATAAAATTTCATCCACAATTGAATCGCATACTAAAGAGGTTTTAATTCCGCACAGTAAAAGGATAATAAAGCCCTGGGTTACCCCTGGAGTTCTGAAATGCATAAAAAACAAAGATACATTGCACCTTAAAGCTCAAAAAGATCTCGATAATGTGACACTTAGTACCACCTACAAACGCTATCGTAATTTTCTCAACAACTTATTGAAAAAACTTAGAATCACTTATGATCGAAGCTTACTTCAGGAGGCCAAGGGTAACTCCAAGGCAACATGGGATGCTATTAAAAGTATTACGGATACGAAGCAACAAAAGACCGTACCAAACGACTTACTGAGTTTAAGTAAAGACCCTAAGGACTCAGTTGATATAGTCAATAAGTACTTTACAAGCATAGGAAAAGTACTAGCAGACCAAATCCCAATTTCCAGGTCTCCCACGTCACAAAACGTAAACATTCCATGTTACTCAATGGGTATTTTTGAGGTATCTGAACAGGAAATAGAAAGTGTTATACTAGGCCTAAAAAACAATTGTGCGGTTGGCTGGGATGGCATATCTTCTTGCTTACTAAAATCGGCCCGTCACTTCTTAATACCAGGTATAAAATATATATTTAACCTTGCAATTGCTACTGGGACCTTTCCTAAAGTTTTTAAGAAGGCCATTGTTCACCCAATTTTTAAGGGTGGCGATAGAGACTGTGTCGCAAATTATAGACCAATTTCGGTACTCACTACCATTTCTAAGGTTTTTGAAAAACTCATAAATAAACAATTAACCAATTATCTAACTAAATATAATATAATTTCTCAAAACCAATACGGGTTTATTAAGGGTAAGTCAACTGAGGACGCTGTCATGGATTTGACAACAACTGTGATTCAGTCTCTAGATAATAAACTAAAAACCATAGCAGTATTTTTGGACCTGTCGAAAGCTTTCGACACGGTTTCAATTTCCATCCTTCTAAAAAAGCTGGAAGCAGTAGGCGTTAGGGGCACGGTTTTAGAAATTTTTCGTAGTTACCTCACTGAACGTAGCCAGTATGTCAGGGTTGGAAATTACACCAGCAATGAAGAATTTCTCACATATGGAGTCCCACAAGGCAGTGTGCTTGGTCCCACCTTATTTTTGGTGTACATTAACGACCTGTGCCAACTGGCAATTAACAACTGCAGATTTATTACATATGCAGATGACACGGCGTTGATTGTACATGCCAAGGACTGGCGGCTAGCTTATAACGAAACTGAAAAGGCACTGTCGTCCGTGACAACCTGGCTAAACGACAACTTGTTAACCCTTAATACACTAAAAACAAAATTTATAACCTTTTCTGGTTCTTCCGCATCGCAACCATCGGACTCCCTAAAAATTATTGCTCACAACTGTCGTCACCCTGGTTCAAATTGTGACTGCCTCCCTCTCATACGCACAAACGACATAAGGTATCTAGGAGTGCAAATTGACTCTCATTTCAGCTGGGCCAAGCATATAGGAAATATAGTTTCCCGCACAAGAAAACTTCTATACATTTTCAAAAAATTAAGATCTTCTGCTGACCTAGAGACATTAAAATTAGTGTATTTTTCCCTAGCACAATCAATACTAATGTACTGTATACCAGCGTGGGGAGGCACGTTTGCTACTAGTATGCTGCGAGTGGAGAGAGCGCAAAGAGCGGTCCTAAAAGTGCTCCTAAAGAAGCCTATTAGGTACCCGACCGTAACCTTATACCAACAATGCTCTGTACTCACAGTAAGACAGCTCTATGTGCTTCAGACCGTCCTGCGAAAGCATGCTACAATCCCATATAAGCCGAACAACAAGCGCAGGAAGGACTTAGTGTGCGAAATTCAGTCGCATAGAACTGCTCTCGCCAGTAGAAATTTTTATGTAAATAGTTCTCGTCTCTACAACCGCATTAACAAAATAGCGTACGTACATAACTTAACAAAACATAAGTGCAAAAAAGAACTACAAATCCTCTTACTTAAGTTAAATTACCAGGAGACTGAAGATCTTCTCAAACCAATCCAATAGAAACAGCACCTATTAGAAAAACGGACACATACATACACTCACTCATACACTCACACTCACTCACTCACTGACAAATACACTCACACTCACTCATACACTTACCTGTGCACTCTCGTGCACGCACAAGCACAAATATTCAACATAAGTAAATAAGTAGCTTAATTTAAGTTAAATATAATTTTAGTTTATAGCATTAATTGTTCTTTTTTTAATTTTTTTTAATTTTTTATGAAATTTAAATTTCTTTTACTTTATTTTTTAAATTATTTTATTAGCATATATTTTTACTACTAGACTAGTTCACTTTGTACCACGTTCGATTTTTTATGCAACCTATTTTGGAAGGCGCTGGTGTCTGTGATACAATGATTTTTAATCATTAGTACAGGCTCCAACGATTCACTTTTGTCTGAAATGCTCATTTTTATTTGAAAATTGTTTTTGTGAAGCTAAAATGTGTGTTTTCTGAAATAAAAAAAAAATTAAAAATTAAAAAAAAAAAAAAAATTAAATTGCATCAGAGTATAAACAAAGACAATATTGTTTGTTTCGTTTTAGATGTTGAGCACAAATATAGGAGCTTTTTTTTTTTTTTTTTTTTTTTATCGTGGTAAAATCATCAAATGAGTCCTCCCACCCAGGGCAGAGTGGGAGGAACTGTCAGACTTGTACTGACTAAAATCCACGGTGTCCTTCAATAGCCCTTTATGATCCAGGGTCACGGTAATTCTATAAGTCCCGCGACCCCGGCAGGCTTTCGCCCTCTAGAGGGGGGCCCCGTCATAATGCTGACACTCTTTGAGGCGCGCGTGGAACACAACGCGCCGTCGACCCGGGCATGGTCCATGGTCGGACAGCGAGTCGCCCATTACTCGCCGCCCGCAAGCCCGCGCCTACGGTGGCCGGAGATCGTCTGCCGACGTCCGGCGCCGTGGGCGTCTACCACTGCGGCTGGGGTGGAGGGAGGACGCTGTCCTCTCCCTCACGCGGCCCGCCTCCTCCTTCGCGAGCATGACTGCTTCGCAGAAGGAGGCGACCGCTTCCCACTCCGTCTCGCCCCGCAGCATGGCCTCGACCAATGCCGGGCGCGAGAGGTCTCCGCCTATCGCCGTTGTGAGGACACGGCGGTGCCCTGCCCAAGCGGGGCAGTCCTGCACCGTATGCTCCACCGTGTCCTCCGGGCGGTCCTCGCAGTGGTGACACCCAGGCGTTTCCTCCTTCCCCATCAGACACAGGTACCTCCCGAAGCTTCCGTGTCCGGTGAGGACCTGCGTCATGCGGTAGGTCAGGACGCCGTGACGCCTATCCAGCCACTCCTCAAAGAGGGGTCTTACCGTCGCGATTGCGGCGTGCCCGGACCTCGGTTGCGACAGTCGTTCCCTCCATACTGCCCTGAGATCGCGCCGGAGCTCTTCCCGCTGCGCCTCGACTTGTCGAGGCAGCAGCGATTCGCCCCGGCACTGCGCCTCCACGCGCCACTCATAGACGCGCTGGAGGGCAGTTGCCTCCAGATCCCAGGGCAGCAATCCGGCAAGGAGGTTGGCCGATTCGCCGGCAATTGTGCGGTATCCTCGGATCATCCGGATAGCCATGGCCCTCTGGCATGCGACCAGCTTCAGTGGTCGCGTCCGAATGCTCAGGGCCCACACGGGGGCCCCGTAGAGGGCCATGGACCGCACGACACCGGCGTACAGCCTCCGGCAGGAGGCGTTTGGCCCGCTGAGATTGGGCAGGAGTCGCCTGAGGGCGGCTGCTGCCCGGTTCAGCTTTGGGGCCAAACGCAGGAAATGCTCCTTGAAGTTCCACCGGCTGTCGAGGACGAGTCCCAGGTACTTCATCGTCCTCCCGACGCCGATGCGAACCCCTCCCACCGTTATGTAGGACTCAGACCGTGGCGCGTTCAGACGGCCATGAAAACACATGGCCTCTGTTTTGTGCAGCGCCACTTCGAGTCCCAACTGCCGGATCCTTCCAACGACTGTCGCAACCGCTTGCGTCGCCAGGTCGGCCGCCGCCTGGTGCGACTCTCCCTCCGCCAGGACTAGCGTGTCGTCGGCGTAACATATTACGCCGGCGCCGTCAGGGAGGTCGCCGCGCAGCACCCAGTCGTAACCGATGTTCCACAGGAGCGGCCCCAAGACCGATCCCTGTGGAACACCGCACGACATCTCTCGCTGGTTCCATTCTCCCCGGTGACCGGGGTAGATGACGGCTCTGTCCGTCAGGTAGTCCTCGACCGTGCGACGGAGGTAGGTCGGCACCCGGTGATACCGGAGTGCCTCCCCGATGCAACTCCAGGGCAGGGTGTTAAAGGCATTGGTGATGTCCAAAGACACCGCCAAGACGACCCTGCCCCGGGATACCGCAGCCCCCGTCGTGAGGGCTCTCACGCGCATGATGGCGTCCACCGTCGAGCGCCCCCTGCGGAAGCCAAACTGGCTCTCCGCAAGGTCCGGACCCATCCGATTCAGGTGCCCGACGAGGCGGTCTGCAATGACTCTTTCAAAGAGCTTGCCCACCTCGTCGAGCAGCACGATGGGCCGGAATGCGGACGGAGAGTCCGCAGGGCGCCCGGGCTTCTGGATGAGGACCAGTTTCCCCGTCTTCCAATGAAGCGGGAACCGGCCCCTCTCCAAGCACGCGCTAAAGAGCCCCCCCAGTCGAGGCCCGAGAGTCCCCGAGGCCAGGACCCAGGCTTTCCCTGGCAGGCCGTCGGGTCCTGGGGCGGTATTTTTGGCTTTGAGCCGCTGTACCGCCACTCTCAGGTCTACCTCGGTCACCTCTGGAGCGTCGTAGACGTCGTCGTCGCTGTGGTCCGCGTTTGCGCCAGCTTCGCCGCCAGGCACCGTCGAAGGCGGGGCCATAGGCGGGGGTGTACCTGTCTCCCCTCGCGATGGGAAACAAATATAGGAGCTTGCGTCACCCAGCCGTCTAAGCGCGGAGTCTGAATTTGGGCCCGGTCGATGACAATAGACTCGCCCCTATTACACGGGCCTTTAAACATAACTGGTGAAATGCGGGTGTACTATTACAGAGGTTTTATAGTGTCTGCTTAGGTTCGAACCCACTTACAACTTGGAAGCCACGGTTAGCGCTGGGCATGTAGATATCAGACGTCACGGACCGTCTTAAAGACAAGGGACTACTTTCTCAATACGAGATTTAAATAAAACATAGGCTATGCTCAAGTGACGGACTTGACTTGCAAAGGACTCCTCGGTGCCATGGCCTAGTGAGAACTATTTGCATCACTGTGACATGACTACCTCGTTGGTCTAGGCAGGCGCGACTGCTGAGTTTGAGGTCCTGAGTTCGATTGTCAGGTCAATGGGCTCGCTCCCTATTTTTATTTTTTTTTATTAAACTTTGCCCCACACTAGGAATTTCTCCTGTATCGTGGGTGCGTTTACAAACATTTAAACTCACATACACAAACAGCCAGACCCGGAACTACCTGTGGATCATACAAATATTTATTCCGTGCGGGGATCGAACCCGCGACACGCAGCGCTGCAGCCAATCGCTCAGCCACTGCGCCAACCGTGCCGTCAGTATTAAATAAGACTTAAACAAAATTGGCATAATGTGGGTATACTATTATGTACACCTCTGCCTAACCCTTCGTGGATCACAGGTGAGATGTTATGGGTTATCCGAGACAGGATCATGATCACCATGTTTTTAGCAAAACTCTGTTGATCTAGTTCTGGTCTGAGAAAAACTACAAAAAATAATTTGGAATAAATGAAAGGGGCTGTGAGTATTTGTGTGCTGTGGTTGCTTTGTTTCCGGAGAAATAACCACAAGTAGAAATCCAGAAACGAGCAATTTCATGTTCGAAAGAACTAGATAAACATCTATTTCCTGATGGGTAAGGAAAAATGCTTGCTGCGATGCTAATACTCATGGAACAGAAGTCAACGGCACGGTTGGCGCAGTGGCTGAGCGATTGGCTGCTGCGCTGCGTGTCGCGGGTTCGATCCCCGCACGGAACAAATATATGTGTGATCTACAGGTAGTTGTTCCGGGTCTGGCTGTTTGTGTATGTGAGTTTAAATGTTCGTAAACGCACCCACGATACAGGAGAAATTCCTAGTGTGGGACTACGTTTTTTAATAAAAAAAAAAATTAAAAAAAAATAGTTTTATAAAGATAATCTCATCTAAGAGACTTTATTTAAGTACTTGAAAACCATCCAGTATCTTAGCATCATCATCATCATTTTCCTGCCCTTGTCCCATGTCACTTGGGTCGGCGCAACACGTTTTTTCTTCCAATCTCCTCTGTCAACCGTCACGCTATCATTTACTCCTTTAACTTTCATATCATTTATCACACAATCCATCCATCGTTTCTTTGGTCTTCCTCTCCCTCTCCATCCAAAAATTATTCAAAATATTAAAAAAAATATACAATCCAATTTTTTCCAAACAATCGAATCAGTCGTTGCAACGCTCCAGAATTGCACCTGTCGCACAGTGGGTCGAAACTATGATTTTAGTGACTTAGGGACCAACTTCGTTTTTTTAATTTTTTCTTTATGCGGATGGATAGAACTCATTAATCTAAAAATAATATTGCCTTGACGTTTTTTCCTAAACTTTATACTTTGGGTAGAAAAATGTGTTTTGTTATTTTTTTGTATGGAGCGGATCAAATTAAATTAAATTCCTGCTAAGTAGCGTGTGATCCCGCTTTGACACTTTTTTTTTCTTATACCTTGTCTAGTCTACTATCATTTGATACCATGAACATGTGCATAAGTTTGCAACTCTGCCAAATAAATGGATCGTAAAAATTGAAAAAATACATAGAATAAAAAGCTTCAAATTTTATTTTCGTAAGTTCTTTTAAGTTAAATTTGATATGGATTAGTAAGTAAAAGCACATAGTAATACACATATTTACTTAACAGCTAACAACAATACATTTAAAAGGTCTCTAATAGAATTAGTTTAGTACATTATTTAAAAATATGGATCTATGAATTTCAGTTTGTTTGTTTAATGACTTTAATTAGTGTATAAAATGTTCTTTTAAGTTAAATTTGTTCAAGGTCTTAGACTTGTGATCTTTGGATCAGAAGACAAAAGAAGTTTGTGTAAAATATCCTCATTTGTCGCCGTTCTACTTACCTTTCTAGAATGATTCTCTCTATATTTCCGGATATCTTTATTGCGAGCTTCCGCTGCCTCTTCCGACAGTTTACCTATAGGTATGGCACCAAAGTGCTTAATTATATCCCTCCCATGTACCAACAATTTATGTATACTGGAAGGCACATAATACCAGGGATATAAGCGAACATACAATTCTGCAGTATCTCTACAAAATTCGGAAAACTTAGAAAGGTCCACGCGCTCTCCAGATGCAACAGTCTGAAGAATCATGTGAAGCCTTTCCCTGTTATGCGGGCTGTTGTTTCTGCATCCCTGAAAAATGTTCTGGCAGTATTGCCATCATTGGTTGTGCTTACTCCTTGCTTGACTATGTCGATAAGTAAACCGCATTCCTTCTTAAACGCTTGCTGTATAGCGCTCTTTCTCAGTGACATTTTTTCTTTGTCATCGCCCGCCCTGAAACTCCATTTTTTGAAGTCCAAACGATAAGCTAGAAACAAAAAAAATGTCACTTAAAAAATAATCTCACAGGAAACTACTTAACATGAAAAAAATTATGAAGTAATAAAATTATAATTACCGAAATGAAGTATGCACTCCATGCATCTTATCCAGGCATGTAAAGATGACATTCCATACTGGAATATTTCTTCGTTATTTTCTTTTTGAGCAAGTGACTCTAAATTGTTCATCTCTGACGGTTTTGCTTGCAAATATCACAGACAGCTGAAGATGTGTCTGACAGATATGACGTTATTTTGCCTTCTATCATCATCATGTGCAATTGATGGCTGAAGTCTTTCCATTTCTTGTGTTATGCTAGCTTTTATAGTTGCCACTGTTGACTGCGTTTCTTTAGTAAATTTGAACATTATCGGCGGCAATAGAAAGTTGATGAGGGTCGGTCGTTTTTCCAAACAATTGTTCCATCACATCGTTGAAGCCTTATAGGAACTAGACTGGCCATGAAAATAGTTGAATCATCAAACTCTGTTTCAGTCTTTTGTTTATAATTACTTTGACTTGAGGCTCCATCAAAGCCCCATTTGCTTATAAGCAGTAACTCTGTTGCCGAGTCCATATCCAAAGCAATCACATCCAAAAGCCTAGATACCGTCAAGTTGAGTAATGCTTGCAGTTTAATAGCAGCTCCATCTTCAGTTACAATTATGTCTTCTTTCCCTGGATAACATTTTGACTTCGCTTGTTTAATTTTATAATAAGAAAGTGAAAATGGGTCTGAGTTATACACTCAGACTCATTTTCACTTGCTGCTTCTCTTAGGCTTATATACTGCCGGAGATCGGGCAATCTTCTATAGACTCTGGTCCAAGAAGCTTTGTTGATTCTAGGATACACAAAACACTTGTTGTGTTTGATGCTTTTCAATTACCAAAGCTCATGGAAATCGCTTAAAAAAAAGGGTATAAATAGTACTTTTAGTAAATCGAATTCTTCATTTTTATTAAAAAAGCAATACCAAGTAGTATGAAGCCCTCAACACTTCATCACTGATAAACATAAGCGTAACCTTCACGACCATAATCCTTAGAGGGGCAAGCAGACAAGTTTCATCGTTTGCTGAAGTTCATAGTTGGTTGCTTTAGTTATTATGAGTTGAAAACGATCTGTTTGCTAAGTCCTGGAGACAAAATCTTCACGACTTTAATCCTTAAAGGAGTAAGCAGACATGTTTCATCGTATGCTGAAGTTCACAGTTGGTCGCAGTAGTTGTCATGTGATGAAAGCGACCCTTTACCAAATCCTTGACACAAAAACCTTAGAGCTGCTTGAGAGTAATCTTACAGGACAGTTGTCCGCACAACCTAAGGGGCCTTAAACAAATGATTCGACTATTAACTATATGCAATAGAGTCGAGGAAATGCACAGGATGGCACTACTTCTTCTTGATGACGTGCCTAGACCAAAGTCCATAATATAGACATTATTATGTGCGCAATGGTACATTTACCGGTAACGCACGTAGAGTAATAATCACCGACGCTCCTTATATCTCTTGAATTATCTTCTAATTCAAGAGATCTTGAATTAGAAGATTTTGTTTTCACTAATTGTGCATTATGGCGTTTAACTTTTTTTGTCCCGGCGCTGATTTGCTTATATTCTTAACAAAGAATAACCCTCTTCTAATAAGCTTTGAAATGATGTGTGTCTGAATCACCGACGCTCCTTGTATCTCTTGAATTAGAAGATTTTGTTTTCACTAATTGTGCATTATGGCGTTTAACTTTTTTCTCCCGGCGCTGATTTGCTTATATTCTTAACAAAGAATAACCCTCTTCTAACAAGCTTTAAAATGATGTGTGTCTGAATCACCGACGCTCCTTGTATCTCTTGAATTAGAAGATTTTGTTTTCACTAATTGTGCATTATGGCGTTTAACTTTTTTCTCCCGGCGCTGATTTGCTTATATTCTTAACAAAGAATAACCCTCTTCTAACAAGCTTTAAAATGATGTGCGTCTGTATCACCGACGCTCCTTGTATCTCTTGAATTAGGAGATTTTGTTATCTGTATTATACATAATGGTCTATAACTTTTTTCTCCCGGCGGTGATTTGCTTATGTTCTTAACAAAGAATAACCCTCTTCTAACAAGCTTTAAAATGATGTATGTCTGAATCACCGACGCTCCTTGTATCTCTTGAATTAGAAGATTTTGTTTTCACTAATTGTGCATTATGGCGTTTAACTTTTTTCTCCCGGCGCTGATTTGCTTATATTCTTAACAAAGAATAACCCTCTTCTAACAAGCTTTAAAATGATGTGCGTCTGTATCACCGACGCTCCTTGTTTCTCTTGAATTAGGAGATTTTGTTATCTATATTATACATAATGGTCTATAACTTTTTTCTCCCGGCGGTGATTTGCTTATGTTCCTAACAAAGAATTACCCTCTTCTAACAAGCTTTAAAATGATATGTGTCTGAATCACCGACGCTCCTTGTATCTCTTGAGTTAGAAGATTTTGTTATCTGTATCATACATAATGGTCTATAACTTTTTTCTCCCGGCGGCGATTTGCTTATGTTCTTAACAAAGAATAACCTTCTTCTAATAAGCTTTAAAATGATATGTGTCTGAATCACCGACGCTCCTTGTATCTCTTTAATTAGAAGATTTTGTTTTCACTAATTGTGCATTATGGCGTTTAACTTTTTTCTCCCGGCGCCGATTTGCTTATGTTGTTAACAAAGAATAACTGTCTTCTAACAACCTTTAAAATGATGTATGTCGTAATCACCGACGGTGTTTGTAATTAATGCCATCGTTGATTACATAGTTCATTTTAAATGATCAATAACTTTTTTCCCCATAGAGGAATTTTTTTGACGCCATAACAAAAAATGATGCTCTTGACATCAGCTTCAAGAAAATATAGGTCTAGTTCACCGACGCTACTTGGACCGCTTCGGCCCGATCTCCTTTAAGTGAAACTAATAAAGACAGTGCCTCATCGGGTGAACTACTCTTCCTTTTACTTGCACTTAAACACTCAACTTTTTCTAGATCTTCGGGGTGATTTAGCAAATAGTTCATTATTTTTCCTACATCCTCATTTCCAGTGTTTCTTAAACTAGCAATTGTAGTAGCTTTCAGTTCATCCGGGGATAACGAAAGCGATTGGTTAATGTGTTCAACGCGTTTTCGTTTTTGCCTGGAGCCCAATTCTTCGAAAGGTTTTCGAGGTGTAAATGTAGATGTTGAAGCTTCTGTAGTAGATGGTGGTGGTGGTAGATTTTCAACATCTTCAGTATTACAAATCTCGAGCCTTTCCTGTTCAGTATTCACAGCTTCAGTAGTATTGTTGTTAGTTGTTAAGTAATTATTTGTATTACTACGTGCTTTTACTTACTAATCCATATCAAATTTAACTTAAAAGAACTTACGAAAATAAAATTTGAAGCTTTTTATTCTATGTATTTTTTCAATTTTTACGATCCATTTATTTGGCAGAGTTGCAAACTTATGCCCATGTTCATGGTATCAAATGATAGTAGACTAGACAAGGTATAAGAAAAATAAAGTGTCAAAGCGGGATCACACGCTACTTAGCAGGAATTTAATTTGATCCGCTCCATACAAAAAAATTACAAAACACATTTTTCTACCCAAAGTATAAAGTTTAGGAAAAAACGTCAAGGCAATATTATTTTTAGATTAATGAGCTCTATCCATCCGCATAAAGAAAAAATTAAAAAAACAAAGTTGGTCCCTAAGTCACTAAAATCATTGTTTCGACCCACTGTGTGTCGTAGCCATCGGTAGACCCACATGTCAGGATAGTCAGCCTTTAGCCAATGCCTCGGTCACTTTGGTACTGTGCCTCAGTAATCGAGGCCTTGATTACAAGACCGATAAGACCGACCTTCTTCACAGACACGCAACCCAGGTAGATGAAGTAGATAGCAGTCAACTAGACTATTTTCTTAATAATGTCATCCGTTTGCGTGTAGGAACATTACATTTATCTCTAGACTGGACCGCCATTATAAGAATTTAGTCTCGTTTATGAATTTAGGTGTTCTCCTTAGGATGACACTAAACAGATGGCTTTGTTTGGGAGTCCTAACGTAAAACAAGTACAAGTTTAGTAACTAACCGACAAGTACCTAATATCGCACTCTGAAAAGTGTGAAACAAAGAGTATCAACTTAAAAAGTAAGTTTAGAAATGTAAATATGTTCAGCATATAGCTGAACACATTTATATTTGTATAATTATAATATTTGAAATATGCCTTTCATTTGAAATCCAAAATGGCGCTTTAAAAAAAAATGCCTTCAATTTATGACTGTCCTCTAGCGGGCACGGGCGAATTTAGTGTGACGTCATATAGCCTAAAACTAACGGACAGGGCACAGTGGTTTGAAATCATAACCCCGAGGAGTTGGGTAAAGGTGGGAACACCACGCATCCGTATTTCTTGTAAGATAACATTGTGATTCGTGGCCTAAAATAGCCTGTATAAGTACATCCGGCTGGTAGCAGTGTCAGGAAGAATACTGCTATCATCATTGTGTGATGATAGCGGTTCCTCTGCCACTGATGATTTGTTGATACAGTAGTCTGTAACTCCTGGAAGGATCACTTTTACTTCCGCTAAAGGATTTTCGTCACCGCCAAAAATACAATATCAAGAGTAATGCTTACGTACCTAAATTGTCATGTCCATCAGAGTGTTTACGGAAAACCGCAAGGCCTTTTTCAATATTATGTTGAAGTCGGCTTCCATTCTAACCGGATGGCTGAATACCAGTATTATAATTATATGGAGCGACTGTCTATCTGACCTCCACAACCCAACTCTCCAAAATCATTCATGTTTTATAGTGATACTATTACATTATCTTCGAAATTGGAAATCGCGTTATGGTACTCAAATGGATTTGGGAAGAACACATAGCAAGGCGCGGTTATTATAACTGTGACCGAATGGTGTCCAAAGACTGGGAAAAGAAATATTGGTAGTCTGGTGGCGAGATGGGCAGACGACGTTGTTGCCATCACGGACCAAAACCTGGATGACGCTAGCCAGGAAAATGAATATTGGCACAAGCAAAGAGAGGCCTATACCCAGCATTGAAGATGACATTGAAACGTTTACCATTTTCGTATTCCCAGATATGCCCGCCCAATGAGGGATGATGATGACTCAATTACACTCGTTTAAAGAGATGATTATCTAGGCAAGTACCGTCTGTCCAAATGTCTGTCTACCCACACTTTGATGCATTTCCTCAACGTATCGTCGTTGCGTGTTAACAAGATATTTTTAAAGCCAGACAGACATGAGCATTGCACGGCATTTCCCTCAGCCAACGATGTGTGACGATCTTGTGAGATTATACACGGCCTGACTCATACCTCTTTTTACAATTTTTTGTATTGGTATAAGAATTAGGTAGTAATGTTGTGTTATACTGTAAAGTCGTCATTACTAGGCAAACTTAATAAAACTACTCAAATTCGTGTGTTTGCTTAAGATTAAACAGTTACTGCTTATTTGTTTGACTTACTACTTTATCTCTTAAGCATTTAGCTCCTACATTATGTTTACCATTTCATCTTGTTTCTACGTTTTCTACTATAACTGACCTTACTTTGCTTACTCTTATTACTGCATATTCTTCTTTGCCTTCATTGACACTGCCTGGTTTTCTTGGCCATTTTTGCTACCGCATAGTTTTATTTGCCTTCTCCGAAACTGTACATCTTACCGAAGTACGTTAGAACAGACAAACCTTCTATTTTTCGTCACCACGTCTTATATGTGGACTTTTCTACCACAGAAATTATTCTTTGCCTTCTGCAGAGCCGCATAGCGTTCTTTGCCATTTTGCCATCACATAACATTTGTCATTTTCGCCAAAATCGTTTTCTTTGCGTTTTCCGTCTTCTACAAAGCAAGTCTTGTCCCTGTCACTGTCGTGAAGCTGTCAACAGCACCTCGGACACCACGGCCTGTCATGCAGTCGAAGTACGGGACGTTTTGCACGGCACGCCAGCATAAACGACATCATTCGTCGAGCTCTTGATACTGCCGGCGTTCCAGCTGTCTTGGCACGCGACGAGGCCAAAAAACCCGATGGCATATCTTTGTTTCCTTGGAAGATGGGGTAGGCCTTTAGTGTGGGACGTAACTTGTGTCGATACTCTTGCGCCACCACATCTTCATCATGCTGGCGCGGCCGCTGCGGCTGTGCATTTCCCCAAGCGGCGTAAATATGCTGGGCTGGCTTTTACCTTGGCCAGAGGCTAAGTATTACCATACAAAGTGGCAACGCCGCCAGTCTCTTGGGCACATTACCAGCTGACAGTATTGTGGAGTTTTTTGATGCCCTTTTACAGTTTGTTGTTATTTTAGTTTATTTAATTATTTTTATTTGTTATAATGTTTATAGTTAGCTTATTAAATAAAATCTTTAAGTGTTATTAACTCGCAAAAAAAGCTACATTAGCTGTAAGCATATCAAATAATTTGAACGACGATGCTTGACATGATTTTATGACCCGAAAAAGGGCCAGGGGCCAGCTTTATACGGGTTAATCGAATTTCCTTTTTATTAAACACAAGCATAGTTGGAAGTCGTTTAAGCCTATTATTTCACGATGTTCAAATAAAGTGTTGAAATAACTCGATTCGTTCTCACATGAGGATTTAATTGATTCGTCTGTACTCAATACGTATATTACCTTATTTGCATAGGTTTTATTATGTAGGTACAGTCATGAGCACCAATACGTAAACACTTAACAACTTTAAAAAGTGCTTTTCTCCTATTGTTCTGATTAAAATTTCATGTTGTCACGAACATAGTATTTTGGAACTCATATTTTTATAAAAACGATCCTATCTCTAAGTTACAATCGTTATTTCTCGCGAAAATTGCTTTTAAATTTAGGAAAGTATATGCATATTGGTGCTCGTGACTGTACATACACAACACCTATGTAGGTATATATTGAAGCCTGAGTAGGTATTTCAAACCGTTCCTAATTGGATTTACCTACCACTAATAGCTAGTTACTAAGTTATACATATACGTAAGTAAATAGTCAGGTAGCCGGTCCGATGGGCTTCAATTTAGTTTGTTGTTAGAATAAAACTCACCTGAAATATTTTGGAACAATTTTAGGTTCCAATTAGTTCATAGGTATATATACATGTATAATTATGTTCATGTATTGCAATAAGTAACATAATATCACGATATTTAACAATCACTTGGCCATCATACAATCCTTCATTCATAGATTCCTACTAAGTGTTTTCCAAAATGGATAAGTAGCCAAAGTCGATATAAAAATCTAAACTGACCACGACCTAATTTAAAACAAAAAAAAAACACGATGGTAACCTAAAAACGTATCGTATACGTAAAACGTATTGTCAATATTTCTGGGAGCAGATCCCCAGTACATTTATTATGAGGTAAAAATAAAATTAATATGATACACACAGACCGAACTATTCTTGCGTGCAAACATTCGTGTACTGTCTGCAGAGAAAAAAGTCAAGGACAGTAATGTTGGCAAAAAGATGCTACGGGATGCCAACTTTACGCAAACAAATATAACACCACAAATAACACACACGTGAATCTTACCGCATTAAGATAAAGTAGGAATTGGAACGTAAATAACTTTATCAACGGTAAATCGATTGGTTTTAACAATTATAACATGACAACAAAGTTTAGTAGTGCGCGCGACGCGACTGAAAACACACGGGTGCTCCGTTATTTTTTAATCTAATAAATTAAAATGAATGTGATATCGTTAGCAATATGGACTTTAGAAAAAAACTGTTTTATAGTTTATAGTGGACTGATAGTTTGTTTTATTGCATTTACTTTGTATCATAAGAATAAGTTGGAAGAACATTATAGAGTGGCGGCGAAAAAGGAAAAGTTGGCGCGAACGGGAACTGGCGGGAAAGGTGACACTGACAGTTATCCTTTTTTTATTTACTTTTTTTTTGTTAAGTTTTGAGGTAAACGTATAAAATAGGTGCACGTATAGATTCAGTAGATAATTTAATCAGCATTTACGTGGAATTGTAACACTTTTACAGTTTGAATTGAAACTTATCTGCAGGATAATTTATTTCTGTTTCTGCAAAAATTACCCGTTTTCAACGCTATAATTTAACCGGTAGAAGTTTATAAATTGGTGATGAATAAGTATAAAACCTTATAAGGTTGTAAAGAAGTAAAAAAAGAGTTTGAAACAAGTTTATGACCGCTAAATGTGGTTAAGGTCTCCGTGACTAACTATAGGTCACCTGTCTACTATAGATATTGATATTTCATTTGTTTATACACTATGCGACCTAACCGATGTTGGAATTCCATAAACATACAATATTTATGTACCGAAAACGTTTGTTAATTAACTACTATTTTCATTTTGTCACTTATTTTGAGGAATTAGTAAACATAGTTTACTACTAAGCATTATAATGACTTACTTATTGTCCTTATCAGGAAATTGGCCAGGGGCACGGAAGTGTATCATCAAGTGGGTATCTCAATAAAGAATACAAGCAAAATGCAAAATACTATCTCATGAACCAGAATCATAAACCACGCAACATGGCAACACTCTTCAAATTAGCTCTGTGGGATTACCCGAAAAATGGAAAATGAAAGGGATGTTCCAAAAATCCCTAATAAATTCATATGGAAAAAAAAATCGGTTTATGTATGCCATTATTATCGCACCAATGTAACCTACAAACCTCATTATATAAACACATAAATCATTCAAAATAGACCAAATAACCCGCAGAACATTTAGTGAATAAATAAAGATAAAATAATATAAATAGACGTGGCTGCCACGTGTGGTCTAATGGTCGCAAACGCTACTTAAGAGCATGGGGTCTTGGGTTCGATTCACAGGTCAGGTAAAGGTTTTTGGTTTTACCTTTAGCAATTTCTCAGCAGTGACTCGGGGCTTGGATTTATGTGCGGTTAATGGCAATCGGACACCGTAACTGACGAATCGGAAGAACTGGGAGGCATGGTTGCCCAGTCGTGGGAAACCGCAAGCTAACATAACATTACGCCTGTAATCCCCGAAGGGTTTGGCCGTGGTGTACCCAATAGTACACCCACATTTCGCCAGTTATGTTTTAGTCCCATGTAATAGGGGCGAGCCTATTGCCATCAACCGGGCACAAATCCAGACTCCGTGGCTGCTACTGAGAAATTCCTGATGGAACAACACAATAACAATTTCCCCGACCCGGGAATCTAACCCAGGACCTGATGCTCGCTTCCGACCACTATACCAATAATACAGTCACTGTTAGCTTTCACGGTTTACAATTACGGAAGATATCTTGTCAGTGACGGTATTAGTTTAATAATACAGTCTACGCTATTTGCGGTATCAATCCTTTAACATCTTGCATACCTATCGCTAAAAAAAATAAACTATCTACATTAACATCTCATAATCCAGGCTTAGTTTTTTTTAAGAAACTGAAACAGGACCCAGGACGTCATGCGCAGCAGTCGCGATTGCGACCACTATACCAACAAGCCGGTCAACAGCGCAAAATGCAAGCTAACAGTAACTTTATCTATGTAGATATATGTATGTATTATATTATTGTGACATGTGCATCACTTATCTCCAGGCGTGGGGAATGAGGGAAGTGGGTTATCAATACTAGGTTGAGAGCTCCGACCCTTTGCCATGTCGAGCTGTGGATATGACGAATATAGACACGTTTATGTATGAGCAGTTATTGTACTTGTACATATGGCCCGAAGTATAAGAATACAGGGTGCACCAAGACCCTTAACGAAGCCGTCAACCAAGCATTATTAGGTAAAATTTATTGCTGGGAAACGTTTTACGGTAGGACTCATTGTAACGCATTCAAAACATTGTGGTGATGGATGGATTGAATATTACAGGGGTCGTGGAGGTGTTTAAAGTAAAAATCTTACATTGAAAACTTGGAACTTTGACCCCCAATATTTCCGTAAGTAGAAGGTTCCCAGATATGGTCTAGAACAAAAAAAATATCGCAATGACGGGGAGACCGCAAGACCGGGGGCCTTTCGGCTATGTTAAGGGTTTTGTTACATCCTTTAGTCTGACCGTTTTCGGTTACGGCGGCCTATCTTGGCGAAGATTAGCCAGACACAGGTGCACTCTCTGTTCCTTTACTCTCATAGTCCGACGGGACACGACTGGACTGAGATCAGGCGCAGGACCAACGGCTTAAAATGCTCTCCAAGGTACGAGGGTATCAGACCGCCGTTACTACTGCGAAATGTCTTATGTTATGTCCAATATCACTTTTGCTCTACCCGGAAATCGAACCCAGGGCCTCATGCTCAGCAGTCGCGCTTGCGACAACGACACCAATGGGGCAGTCCCGACGTATACAGTTCCGAAACGCCAATATAAGCTATGAACCATGTACCATACAACTTGATTCCTACCGGCTTCCCTTTGAAAAATGGCACAGTCAGTATTCTATAGATAATATTAATATAATCACATTTAAGATATGTACTCCGGCTTACCTCTTACAAAAAATGACCCTTCGCTACTAATACAAGGTAAGTATTCAGATTCCGCGTTGCCAATGAGAAATTCCTGTTACCTGATTTGGTCAAAAACCCAGGGCCACAGACAAGCCAGGCGTTGTGATGACGGCCCTAATCAATAACTTTGGAAGGTGTTTTGATTAAGGTTGATCGGGTATTCTCCCAGTTACTCATTTCTATTAATTGCGTTCCCTCTGATTGAGTTAAATCGTTTAAGAACTTCCCTCCAAACCACAAAAAGAACTGCCGGTCATCATAATTAGGTGTATCATAGTTTGATCTTTGACAGTCGTTACAGGTAGTCAGTGATCTGAAAGTCTGACAACCAGGCTTACCAAGGGGTAGGTATCGTATTACCTAGTATTAACTGGGTTGTGGAGGTCAGATCGGAAGTGGCTCCATGTAAAATACAGGTATTCAGCTGCATCCGGTTAGACTGCAAGCCGACCCCAACATAGTTGGGAAAAGGCTAGACTGATGATTATGAGACTTTTGTAACTTTGGTATTGCCCCTCGCATTTATAATAAATTACCGAATACTATAAAAAATTTAACTGTATCTCAATTTAAAAGGGCGCTAAATGAATATTTACTTATTAAATGCTATTACACTATTGACAGTTTTCTTAATGATGATTCACTTGCTGATTGACAGTAATATTACTCTGATTGACATATTTTTATTATGGTTTGACATACTTTTACTTCGTTTGACATTTTATTTTTTTATTTTATATTTGACATTTTTTCTTTTTTTTTAAATGTATTATGTTTTGAATTAAGTATGTTAAACTGAAACTGTATGTACACTATTTGCATGCCCATTGGACGGTAAAATGTGGAGAACTTGGTTTTAAATATGAAACATCTATGTATTTTTTTACCCATGTTTGCAAAGAAGTAAATGATTTGATTTGATTTGTAACTGAGAGTATTTACTTTTTTTAGTACGAACCTTAAAAACATTTTTACGTGAGGGAATCTACCAACTCGAACCACTAACTCATTTATATTTTCAAAGATATCTTCGGCCTGTCCTCACTATTTATGTAACACTAGCACTCCGCCCGCGACTTCGTCCGCGAAAATTGTGATAGCTCGGCTAATTTGCATGATATAAAAATAATTTATAGCCTATAGCACACACGAATAATGTAGCTTTCTGCCAGTGAAAGAATTTTTACAATTGGATCATTAGTTCCGGAGATTACCCCCTACATAAAAACAAATTTTACCTCTTTATAATATTAGTATAGATAAATATCGAATACAACAAGATGTTTTTCTTACCATCTACAGTCGAGGTAATACAGTGTAAATATTTTTCCATAAATATTTGACAAGCCATTATATACCAGCCAAACGGTTTCAAGGAAAATATTATAAAGTATTATATAGGATAGGATATAGGATAGATAGGAACCTAATATTGAGTTTAATAAAAGTTACAAAATGTTTGATTATGACTGATATTGTCATTAGCAGCTTGGTGTACCTAGTTGATGGCATTAGGCTCGCCCCATTAGATAGGAGTTAAACATTACTGGCGCAACGTGGATGTGCTGCGGTACTTCTCTGCCTTACCGGACTACGAAAACAGGCGTGATGCAATGTTAGGATTGGTGTCTTTTTCTTGTGATTGTTGTTTTTTTCTCAAGAGGTCTTTGGACCAAACTGTATTTTGCTTTGTTTGTTGTAGTCTGAATCATGAACGATGAGAAACGCTGTCATTACTTTATTTTTGTACCAAACATGGAAGATTGCAGTCAAAATTGTGCGCAAGCTTGTTGCCACCTTATCTAGTTCAGTACTGAAGTAACGTTAGTTGTGGTATGAGGAAATTAACATTAAAATTTATTTAATTTGCGTCAGACCTATAATTTAGACTTATTAGGTCACGTACATGGTACCACAATTTATAACTACTTTTTTAAATTCAGGATCAGGGAACTGTGGATTTGTGCCTGCTCGATGACAATTTAATACACTCAGCCCCAATTAGTAGAAGTACCCGAGGTGATGTTAATTATATCACTTTAATATGAATTAAAAGTATTTTCAAGCGTTTTCATCTTTAGGGTTCCGTACCCGAAGGGTAACCAACGGGACCCTATTATTAAGTCTACGCTGTCCGACCGTCCGTCCGTCTGTCTGTCAGCGGGCTGTATCTCATGATCGTAATAGGTAGACAGTTGAAATTTTCACAGAAACTGTGTGTTTCTGTTGCCGCTATAACAACTAATATAAAAATAAATTAAAAATTAAAGGCGACTCCCCTACTACGATGGTGCGGAACCCTTTATTCGCGAGGCCGCACTTGACCGGTTTTTATTTTTAAGATTCAAAACTAGCACGATTTTTACAATACTGCCTACTTCGTCACGATTCCGGAGTCATCGGACTACACGTGTAACTAATAAGCACAACATATTAATGAAATAATGTTAGAAATGTATGGCAAATTGTCTGAAATTTAGATTGTGAGATTTCTGTTATCTACAATCCGTTCCGCAAGCTTGATCATTGTACTTATTATCATAACATCTGGCCAAGGCAATGATTACAGATTCAGCATAATCAGCCCATAATGTTCCCTCTGCTGGGACACAGGCCTCCTCTCTATGACAGGTGGCGGTCATCCACCACGCGGGCCCAGTGTGGGTTGGTGGACACCCACCACATATCTTCTCGTTTTTGGTTTTACAACATAACGGTTTTCTATCGTTTTGATAGCAATGGTGGTGAACTTAATTGACTAAAAAGTTTTTTTAAAGTGACATGGTCACTGACACTTAACACAAAACAATAACGTCGTAAATATCCCGTTTTAAGTGTTAATGTGTTAATAATAAAATACACTTAAAAAAACACTTTTTTTAAATAACTCGCCTGGATAACCTGTATTTCGTAAGTCGCTGGGTCAACATTATAGCATTACAGGCTAAAAACTAGATTAAAATACAGTATCTAGTAGGTAGTATTGTATGCAAAATATCTAGTCTGAACTCAGTTACCTAATTATTGATAGGCACCACATTAATTGGGGACAATTAAATTACAAATTGACCTAATAACATTCATTGAGATAAATGAATGACATTGCCCAGTTGTTTTTGTATGAGGCGTCCAATTTGATCTAATTATCTAGGGATGCGTCGATACGCACTTCAGCCGATGTACCGATACCGATACGGACAGTTAGGATCCAAAGAAAGCTATAAAAAGCTGTGGCTTTAGAAACAGACAAAATTACTCATACTTATAATATTTACTCAGAAATAATAATTGAAAACAGATTAGAAGACAAAACTTAATAATTAAAATTCAGAGTTATAAGATTTTTATTCAGGAAACGAAACATTCTTAAATTATTCGGTAAAAGCCGATTTTGTCAGTTTGTTTGAACGAGAGGTCTTTCAGATGCAATAGAACTCATTTGAAAATTGAAATATTTTTGTGATTCAAATTTCAAAAGGTACGGTGTATCGGTAAATTTTATATCGCCGATTCCGATATATCGGAAAACTCGCGATATCGCCGATATATCGGTATCGGTATCGGATGCATCCCTAATTATAACCACAAATTAAGTTTAGCTATAAATAAAACTTCCTAATAGTTAAATAAATAATTTATTAATCGTTATGTTTTCTTATGTTTTGTATGTTCCTGGAAATTATATGTACGTGATATAATATATACCTATGCGATTATTAATTATGGATTTTTAATAAATACGATTGGAAAATAAAGGGGACAGCTCGTAGCAATCTGACCAAAGAGTAGAATACTGATACTGACGTTTATTTTGACAAGATCAATTAAGAAAATGGACGCATAGACAAACATATCATACAAACTACATAACAATGGATAAAACGAAATAATGTAAAAAAAACAACTCATATTTTCAATACGAATAGGTAAAGTACGACGATACTTAAAGACAGAATAGGTACCTCTTTTACATAAATGTATTTTTTGTTGCCGAGTTAGAAAAACGTACGGACCTGTAAAAAAGAGGCTATTTAAATAGGTAAATCATTAAAATAACAAAAAGCTGAAGGCAGCGAACTACGCTCAGTGCTCAGCGTCATTATTTTTATCTTATAAATAACATAAAATGAAATTAGGTATTCTAAATTCTCCTTCCTTATAAAAGTCACTAGCGCGAGTTCGTCCACATGTCGACAATATCGCCACCAGGTGATCCCATACTCATGGTCAGCAGGATGGGCCTTAACTAAAGTTATACCTACACAACCATTTAGGAGGAGAATTATTACGAACACACGCACACCGGAATTGTACACCTAATTTACTAGGTGTTTTTCGCGGCTTCGCTCGCGTTGTAATTGGAAATCATTCCGAACGTTTTAAACATGAGGCCTATGGCTATACTTGGGGATAAAGTAGCTTCCCATTCGTGAAAGAATTTTCGGAATAGCGTCTGTAGTTCCGAAGATTGCCCCCGTGCATCCAAACATACAAACTTCACGTCTCTAAAATATAATATACACACGTTTATCACAAATGTCAACAACATTACCTATTCAATTTCATGATAGCATATCATTTACATAATCGTCTATTTTCATGACTAAACAAGGTATGTCCGGCTGTCTGTTACCTACAGTTATTTTGCTGTAATAGTATGTACCTACACTACCTACCAGTATGTCATTCTTCTACATATTCTTCTACTTACAAAAAAAATGTTCATACCTACATAATTTTTAGGGTTCCATACACATAGGGTAACCAACGGGACCCTATTACTAAGCGTCCGCTGTCCGTCCGTCCGTCTGTCTGTCAGCGGGCCGTATCTCATGATCCGTAATAGGTAGACAGTTGAAATTTTCACAGGATGTGTGTTTCTGGTGCCGCTATAGCAAAAAATATAAAATTTAAAATTAAAGGCCCTCCCCTACTACGATGGTGCGGAAGCCTTCATGCGCGAGTCCGACTCGCACTTGGCTGGTTTTTTTTTCCTTGGCTTAGACATGCTCCCGTTTCTGGCTTGCACTTACTAATAGTTTGATAAAGTTTATTCTAAGTAACTTCAAAGGTTCGATGAAACCGCCTAAATTGCGGACTGGCTGCTAACAACCTATACTATCAATATCAAAATATTTATCAGTGTCCGGTCTCCGGTGTCCGGAAAGCAATTCTATCCGCAATTTAGGCGGGTTTTTTACAACAATAACTATCAGATTAGCCACGTCAATAACATAAAACACACAAAAACATCATCATCTGTCTTTTCACAACTATGTTGGGGTTGGTTTCTAGTCTAACCGGATGCAGCTGACTACCAGTATTTTACATGAAGCGGCTGCCTATCTGACCTCTACAACCCAGTTAGTCCTGGGTAAGACTGGAATTATCAGATTTTCGAGCCATTGACTTCCTTTAACGATTGTTAAAAATCTACAGCTGACAGCCAGCCGGGGCCAACTGCTTAACGTGCTTTCCAAGGCACGAAAGAAATTCGGTTTGTAATGGGTAGTCACCCATCCACAGACCAACCTAGGCAAACACGGCTTAACGTAAAGACCAACCCGAGCGGCTGTTATTATTTAGCCACGTGTTCCTCCAAAAACATAATTGAGCAAAAACTGCAAACTTAATAGCTAGTTGCAGTAATATTTCCAAGCACACAATCATCTGAGATCAAGGAACTGGCTACTGCGTCAGGTATTCATAAAAACTAGTCAAAGACGAATCTAATTATTTACTAGTACATTCTATAAGAACGAATAGAATGCAAACTTGCATTTATGCGTCGAGTCTCACTTGATAACATAACATCACGCCTGTAATTCCCGAAGGGTTACGCATAGGTGTACCTAATAGTACGCCCCCATTTCGCCAGTTATGTTTAAGTTCCTTGTAATAGAGGGCGAGCCTATTGCCATCAACCGCACACAAATCTAGACTCCGTAGCTGCTACTAAGAAATTCCTGACGCTAAAACCCAATAACACTTTGCCCGACCATAAATCGAACCCAGGACCTCATGCTCAGCAGTTGCGCTTGTGGCCACTAGACTAACGAGACAGAGAGGCTAGCGAGAGGCATGCTTTTATGATCTGTAAAAGAAAATGGCTTTTCATGCATGCATCTGACTATGTTTATATATTACTAGCGGTCTATCCCGGAATCGCACGGTGCCTATGTTACTCAGGGATAATGTAGCATTCTAATGGTGAAAGAATTTTTGAAATCGGTCAAGTAGTTTTTGAGTTTATTCGTTACAAACATACAAAAATATAAATCTTTCCTCTTTATAATATTAGTATCGATTATTCTGTGCTACAAACCAACAGCAAAACCAACTGCAATAATGCCCATGTTCATAATATTAGAATATAGATATAAAGTAGTATAGTGATACAAGAATCCTTTGAGCCTTCAGACAGGCGACACAGATTTCTAGTAAAGTTAGGTACCTAGTAGGTATAACCTTGAAAAGGTGATAGTTACTTACCATAAATCATAAAGCGTCGGAAGCATATAATTTTATAGCAGATTAGCCTTTGACCACGACCTCGCCCGCGTGGAGTTGGGTATTTAGCCCAAGGGATCGAAGTAAAAGCATCATATCTGTGTGCCAAATTTCATACAAAGCCGTTTAGTAGTTTTTGCGTAAAAGAGTACGAACACTGTGACACGTAATCTTTATGTATTAAGAAGATTATTAGTGTGTTTTATAAAAGGTTTCTTTCCATGTGAAACGATCCACCACATCACTCGACAATAACCTCGGAAAATCCCCATTACAGGTACTTCATACATAATTTATAATACTGATCGATTTCTCTGACACGCTATTGTCATCACCATAAAATTAGGAATTGTGTTTTGTAATATTATGTACTTACTTTTTGTAGTAGACACGGAATCTAGAATCAGATAAGATAATTTAAAACGTGATTTTTGATAAGGTCTAATAATTTGGCACAATCATAGCGCGTTATTATAGACATCCTTGTACCAATATAAATGCGAAAGTTGGTTAGGATGGATGGATGTGTATTACTCTTTCACGCAAAAACGAATGAACGGATTTAGATGATATCACGGCAGTAGGATCCCGTAGGACAATAACTGAACTCCACGTGGGCGAAGCTGTGTCGCATAAGCTAGGAATAATATAAAACATAATTTTAATCTAAATATGAAGACTCTCGCGCGAGGTGGAAATTATATTTTTCCTGCTCCTCCGCTATTCTTTTCTGATTAATTTCGTTGCGGGACCCAAGACAGTTAAATTGTTTCTCTGGGACTTCGTTGAGGTTCATTGTTTTTTCTGGTGGTCGCCACTATTGATTCTGGCGTTCAGAAGTTGCAGTGGTTTGGGAATAGTGTAGCGGGATTGTCACATGCGAGGTCCGTATGCATCCTTAAATGACTGTTGCTGACTGATACCTTATCGATATTGTTATCACAACAAACAGTGCGTTAGAATAATGTTAGGTTGACGAGTAACCTAAATACACTAACTTCTTCCTTATCTGAACACTTATTTTGAAAATGGGGTCAGTTGAAGATATTTTAGTTTGTTCAACTGTTCGGAGAACGTTATTGCCTCATAAAATAAATGGCAATCACTCTATGTAATTTTGAAGTACAATTTTATCTGTTGTCTGATTAGACATCTTTTAGGTAAAAGATGATGTTAACCAGGGACCAATTTAGTTACCCATTTAAAGGGTTTTCGCGAAAGGGTTTCTGCAATTTCTGCCTATATGTGTTCTAGATACTGTGGAGGTGTTTTAAGGGTTTTAATGGGTTAACCAGTTACCACAATGATACGACTAACCCCTTCCAAAGCCTCATTGGTTAACCCTTCCAAGGTGCTAGCTAATTGAACGACATAACTCTGGCCAGAACCAATGTTATATTGGTTTGTCGGTTGGTGTGATTAGGTTGGTTTGAGAGTTGGTTTGGTTGGTGTTGGTTGGTTGGTTTAGACGACCTGCACCCGATGACAGATTTTCACACAAACTTTCCAAATTTCTTTCTTATCGGACGCCAACGTTATAGTAGCTATCTGTATGCCAAATGGCCCGATCTGTCCAGTTTGTTTGAGCTGTGAGTTGTTAATCAGTCAGAACTTCAGGACAAAAGATTTTCTAAGTATAGATTAGAAGACGCTGCTCCCCATATTCTTAATAATAAATCCAGTTATTTTCCTTTAACAAGAAAAATAACTATATGACAAGGTGTTGCCTTAGGCATAGAATAGATTCCATTACAGTACATTGTATACTAGTTAGCAACGCAGACTATGTGTGTATTCGCATATATTATTACTTACGCAGCTGGTAAACATGCAATAATTTGCGTCGTTTATTATTGTTATCAATGTCACGATATATTTCAAGGGAAATTACTGAATTATTATGTTTCATTTCAATGGCAGACGGGAAATAAAATACATACCTACGCTGATAGTATATAATTAAACCATACATTTTTGAATACATTATCATTATGTATTTATGTTAGTTCGCCCTTTACAAAAATAAAGATACAAATGTACAAAATACTTTGTAATTGCACTGCGTCATAATGTTTAAATAATTGTTGAAATGTCACGTTGTGGCTGAGTTATTAAAGCACGATTAAATGTTTATGAAGAGTATTTAACTTCAAGTTTTTAACGTTTGGCATCGATTACTTGGTCGGGAGGAGCGTGTTCTTGTTTACATTGTTTCTATACCAATCAGTTGGTTAATTGCGTTTCCGCGTTATCGATAATAGAGGGAGATCCCGTGACCGGACCTACGTCATTTTATAAAAGCTGATGCTTTTTCTGCAGAAGTCCCTTACTATTGGCTATTAAAAAACTGATATCTGCCAAAGCCACCACTACTGAAACGTCAGTAGTGGTGGCAGATATCAGGCAACAAAGTTTCGCTGACTAGCTGCCAAGCTACGTCATACTATAAAGCGTGATTTTTTGCTATAGCATGATGATTTACCTCCTGCTGCCAGACGCTTTGTGCGGTGGAAGCCGCCCGCCAGACACCTTTAAAGTATGTTAAATTGTAAGTGAAATTACGCCATTTTGTTTTAACTTATTTCAATAAAAGGTACCTACATAATGATATGTAGATAATGAATAATATATTTAGGAAAAAAATATCCGTTTACTACGTTCCCGTCCGATTTTTTTTCATATCCAAAGCTAATCCACCGACAAAACAGCAGGTAGGTATTCCCAAAACAAACCATACATAAACCACACGTGAATTTAAACAAACATAAATATATGATAATAATTAAAATATCCTTATCACGAACAATGTAGAAAGGTCACGCGATGTCTGCGGGACTTTGTACCCAAATGCATCAATCAGCGTGACAGTTGTGAAAACATAAATAACTCGGCGGTTATCTATTTTTTCCTACATATAATAAAATTGTAACAGGCCGATGTCTGTACATAGAAGATATTGAAAAATAATAATATGGGGGGTCTTCATTAGAGCAACAGAAGCCAAAACAACAGTTTTTAGAATTTCTGTCTGTATGTTTGTACGCGCATCACGCAAAAACTACTGCATAGATTTGAACGCAGCTTTCACCGCTCTACTGCTAGATGCTTAACTTAAAATATAGGCTACATTAGATATAGTTTCGGACCCGATAGGTGGCGCCGTGCGAAGCAAGGGTCGGTCGCTAGTTCTTAATAAAAGTGCTGATAATTACTTTAATTACGTTGATGATAAAAAGTTTTGGTTGTAAGGTTAATGAACTCCATTTTTTCAGGCGTTCTAAATTATAAGGTTTATAAATATTATCATAAGAATGTTTTGAAAAAGTGTTTTCCTTTTCCCGTTACTTACTTAATGGCTGTTAATAAAACTAGCAGGAAAAAAAAATTAATGCAAAAAAAATCACGAAAAAATTATGTAAACGTAAATCAAACAATAATTATCATATTTTAATTAACCAATCCAATAATAGTGGGCGTGTAGGTATGCTATACACGTTACCAGATGTCTGTTCGTATAGCAGACGGCGCTTTCTCAGAAACTGTGTTTAAACCACAACTGATGTTATTTTTGTAACAGTTGATACAGAACTAGTACGTACCTATCAACCAACTTAATTACGCATAAACGTACCGGTTAGTACTGTAAGTGACAAGAAGGGAACTTAGTGGCTATACATGACGTTTGTACACTTATTAAAACTTGCAGCAGCTGGTCTGATAAAATGAAAAATAATACACCATTATTATTGTACATAATAAGACTAATATTATAATTGCGAAAGTTTGTGAGGATGGATGGATGGATGGATGGATGGATGTTTGTTATCTACTCTTCCACGCAAAAACTACTGAAACTCAGATAAACACGGATGGTTAGTATAAGCTATGTGCGTGCTAAATTTCATCCAAATCTGGTCAGTAGCTTTTGCGTGAAAGAGTAACAAACTTCCAGATATCCAGACTCACTTTCGCATTCATAATATTATTTAAGTAGGATAGGATAGTAGGATTTAATGCGGTATGGTGAACTTGAATGACGTTGTGAGGGCGCTAGTGGTAACAGTGAAATGGTCTGTGAATTGATATCAATATCATGGAGACCTGCTTAAAAAATAACTAGTCCGCCATTCTTGGGAGTCCGCCATATTGGATTTGGAAATACGTCACTTAGCTAACCATGCAATATGATCTAAATTATAAGTGTATGTGAAACAGCCCAATCGGTTGCGGATAACTGTTTTAAAATTCAGTTGCAAGATTTGACCTAAACAAATATATACAAATATTGCATGTTAAATAAAAGCTTGTGAACAAAAAAACATCATGGCGGCGATGTTCCGATTATTGCTACGCGCCAACAAAACTATGCACTATATCAAATTTATAATTATATAGCTGGAAATCAGAATGGGTCTTCCAATTGGTAATCTACACAGAATGGTAAGTCATAAAGCTAATTTCGCAATTTAATAATGACGATGTGATGCTAACTCGTTCCATAACTTATATTTACCTACTTGCCTGTTTTTGTATACCTAGGTCTGTGGATATTCGATAGTTGTGAATGCTAAATGCGTCATTAGGTACTTGCTTAGCTCGACAGAAGCCAAAGTCTTGTTTACTAACGGAATTTATGGATAAAAAAATGTTGATTCCTTGTAACATTTTGCGTAACCCAAAAATTTTGCTTGATAATGTTTTGTCTCTGCTAAACATGTTTGAACCGTTGTAATTTTATTTACCATGTATACCATGTTTTATACAAATAAATGAGTACTAATGTTTATGTTTACCTCTCCTATAAAAACCTTACGTTTGTAAATGGTTTATACTTAAATACTTACGTACTCAAAGTTAAGATACAAGAAGGAACTCCTTCCCGCGGCCCCCATGTTAGTTGGGTGTCACATGACTCCACATTTTTGATTCAAGATTTTTTCGTTCAACGTTTTGAGAATGGCGGTGAAGAGGACGGGTCGATATTTAAGGTTAAGCTGCACTTGCCAGGGTTGGTCTGTGGATGGGTGACCACTCATTAGATATCGAGTCCCCTCCGTGCCGCGGAATGCACTTAAACCGTTTGTCCCGGCTGTCATTTGTAGATCTTTGACAGTCAGTGGCCTGAAAGTCTGACAACCAGTCTTACCAAGCAGTACCGTAATACGTAGTACTCACTGGGTTGTGGAGGTAACATAGGCAGTCGCTCCATGTAAAATACTGGTATTCAGCTGCATCCGGTTAGACTGGAAGCCAACCCCCCCCCCCCCCCCCAATGATGATACAGAATCAGATGATGTTTTGAGAGCTGTAGTGGTGATGAAATAATTTACACAAGTGCCTACTTGGGTTCGAACTCGCGAACTTACGACGAATGGCTGTTACCACTGGGTCAACACTACTCTCACTGATTGATGTCCTAAGCCTTTACAGTGAGTTATTTAGGTCCAGTTTCTTTAACCCTTCCTAAAACCATTTTCATCTCTTTCCAGCTCGCGACTTTCCAGACGATGCTGACGATGACCCTGACGTCCTGGTTCCAGCCATCCCAGAGGACACTCCTCAAGTCCCCTACAGACCTCCAAGAAGGTCGGATGACGAGGTCCTGGAGAAATCCCGGGAGTATTACGAGTTGATGGCGGAGAGAAGAACCGTCAGGTCTTTCAGTCCCGAGCCGATACCTCAAGAAGTATTAGATAACCTTATAAAGACTGCTGGTAAGAATCTGATATAATTGTTAACTTTTGTATTTTGTCTTGGTTCTATTTGACTGTATTGTAGGTTTAGTTTTTGTCCTGGGTACTATTCCGTGTCGGACAAAGTGCAAGTGGGTTTTTTCATCAACTTCCCAATAGCAGACTGGAGTTCAGATTTGTGCTCGATTGATGCCTTGATGGCAATAGGTTAGCCCTTATCACGTGACTCAAACATGAGTGGCGAAATCTGGGTGTACCATATAGGTCACCTCTATCAAGCTCGATTACAGGTGATCTGTTATGTTCAGTAGGGTCGTCTCCTATTTAAATTCAATGATTTTATTCTGCCGACACTTCAGCATAACGCATCTTGCGTTATGCTATGGAAGCGATGCTAAAGGAAAAGTGCATGACCTAAATCGAACAGCAAAAAGAATGGTCATCAGCAAGGATAACGCAGATAAACTGCCATGATTGATTGATTGTCTCTCACTTCTACCTCGAAGTACATACTCAACAAAACACTCACAAATGCATGCCAGACGCCTAGTAAGGAAGCTATTGCAAGTGCGGCATGCATTTGAATATCGTGACATTTAGCGTGAACTTGGAACTTATGCAATGAATGTCCCTTTGTGCATACGAAATGAGTATTGAACGAGGATCTACAAACGCCGCCATTTTGTTTTGTTATTTTACAACGTCCCTGTCAATGCAAGCCCACAGCAAAATATAATCATTGATTCAGAAATCGGCAAGAATAAATCTGGCAGATTAACATACGTATTTTCTATACAAAAGGGTCGAAACTGAAATAATTATTCCTTAAATAAAAGTTATCTGAACATTTAAATCGGCCCTAAGGCTCTAGACCCACGGTTCCTAACCTGGGGGTAATTACCCCTGCGGGGGTAAAACTGGTATTCTGCGGGGGTAATAACCTGGTAACATATAAAGATAAATAAATAATGGTAATGTATAAACAGAGTTTATGAACTTCGTGAAGAAATAGGATTGTTTTTGGAAAACCAGAGAACACAAAAAGAATCAGAGTTTTACTTAAAAGTCAAAGACAAAACATTTATCCAGATGCTCTACGTAGACAGTCAATTTGTATTCATGTGTGTTGTTTTGTTTGTGTTCATTGGTAACATGAGGGAGAGCGGGAGGGGTAAATCAGATTCTCTAGCTGAGTCTTGGGGTGACAAGACCGAAAAGGTTAGGAACCACTGCTCTAGACAGACGGACCGCATTTCAACTGCAATCTAACCGCAAATTGCAGTTCGGATGCAGTTTGAATGCAGTTGACACGACTGCAATAGAACTGCAAACCAAACGTGCAGTCCGATTGCAGTTCAATTGCAGTCGGCGTGCAATCTTGTGAACGTTTGGTTTGCAGTTCTATTGCAGTCGTGTCAACTGCATTCAAACTGCACCCTAACTGCAATTTGCGGTAAGATTGCAGTTGAAATGCGGTCCGTCTGTCTAGAGCCTAAGACTATTAAAAATAACTGATAGCTAAAACCTGTTAAAACGGTAGGTAATGATTTTCCAGGAGAAGTGTTTGAATCGAAAGGGTTATATTTATATGGTTAGACTACATAACCACTACTACGTAATGTAAACTTGTTAACTTGCTAATCCTACAATACAAGAACTACCAGTTTCACTCCTACATTTTGCTCAGGACATCCTGTCGTTTCTAGTTTAGCTTCGAAAGCTGTAAAATATTTATTACTTTCTATAGCCAGCATTACTAGAGGCATATTAGGCATTAATTAACGTGTTCCTTATAAGGTAGTAGTGTGATATAAGAACGATGAAAAGCTGAAACAGTAAAAAATAAAATGGAATTACAGGAATCTCCTAAATAAACCGCCTGCGGTTGTGGACTTCTTCACAAAACTAAAAAGTTTTTATGGAAACGTCATTAAAAAAAAATAGGATTCTTAATGACAATCACATTGTCAACGGCATCTCATGCTTTTGGTATCATTTGGTATACGAAGGTTATTTGGTAAATGTAGCTAAAGATATCAAAAGTGTAGGGAGCTTTTCCACGCAAAAAATGTAAATTTATACAAAACATTCTCAAAGCAAATTCTCTGTATTAGTAATGTTATAGTTATTTAGGCTATAGAAACCATGAAAGGGAATCGAATAAATAATTTAGTTCTAATTCACTACGACCATTTATTATTGATCATAATCGGTTCTGCGTTAATGTTAACAGTATTTCATCAAGCATACTTCGGTTATCCAGTCGACCCAACATACGACGAAAACTACAATGAACGCTCTGGAAGTACAGTTTCAGAAAATTCTAATATAATCGATACAGAAAATCAACCAGAGAGAGACAGCCCTTCCGACCATGAACAAATGAAGGCACGTATCAAACTTATAAACCTAAGCCAGTCTGTTTACAATTTGGCTATGGGGGCGATATACCCTCTCACTAACGTTGTAGTGATACAAGTCCATTCAAATGTATTCTACTTCAGGCAACTCTTGGAGTCTATGAAGAATGCCAATGGCATAAGAAGCTCTCTGCTTATTTTCTCTCACGATTACTGGGATGATGAAATCAACAAGCTTGTCAAAACTATCGACTATGTCAGATATATACAAATCTTCTATCCATGTTCATTACAGTTGTACCCAAATGTATTTCCCGGCGAAGACTCCAAATTATGTACTAAGGGCAGTGGTTGTAAAAACTCAACATTGAGAGATCCGAAAGCTTCTCAAGCAAAGCTTCACTGGTGGTGGTTAGTCAACCAAGTGTTCGACCATATGCCCATTATAAGTAATTACCACAATGACATTTTATTTCTAGAAGAAGGGAACTACGTTACAAAAGACTTTTTATACACGTTCAGGTCAATTCAAGATGCTAAAACACAACACTGTCCGTATTGTGAATTTATAAGTTTGGCTGCAGACAAACGTCTCAATGCGTACCATTATCGCAAAATACAGAGCACAGTATTGGTTCGAGTTTGGACCGATGATGTACCCAAAACTGGTTTAGCCTTCGATAGGGAAATTTGGCTAGCTGTGAAGTCGTGGAGCAAGGATTTCTGTTACTACAACGACTCTCGTTGGGACAAATCTTTGAAGAGTCTAAAGAACAGAAAATGGAATGGAAATATGTCTGTGATAGCAATTAAAGGTCCTAGGGTTTTTACTATAGATGAATGCGATGAAAGTTTTGGTTGCAACACCTTGGAAGAAGTGCAAAAGTTTGTACAAACAATATCTAAAGAGCTGTTTCCGAGGAATCTCGTTCTAGGGCTAAGGAAAGAAATGGAGATGAAAGACTCTGAGCCATCAGGGGACTGGCTTGACAGCAGGGATCAGAAGCTCTGCATGCACTTCACTAAACGTAGCCTTTGGTATTAAATTGTATTGCTTTTATTTTTTATGGTTTGTTAATATAAAATGTACTTATCTAAAACAATGCATTTTTGTTTTATAATTTGGAATTTAGCTTGTTTATGATTCCTATCATAAGCTGGCCAAATGGTCATCTGATTTTCTTCAATTAAAATACTTTTTTTTGATTGACTTTGAGAAAAAACGGAACCTCAATGTCATTTTAAAGACCATCTATAGACACCCAGCACGTATAGGTTTGACGATTTTTTTTTTTTATTTTCATGTATGGGACAGAGTCGCAGAAAACATCGAATATCTACTTACCAAGTTTCAACTGTGTAGTCTTAATAATTTCGGAATAAAGTGGCTGTGACATACGGACAGACAGACAGCGAATCTAACGGAACCCTAAAAAGGGTAACTAATTGTCGGCATGGGCGTTGCTTTAACTGGCCATACCATAAACAGGTGATCTTTAGCAAAAGCAGTGGATGAGAGCAGCCGCGAGAATTAGTTCCAGTGGCGTGTTTTTTCGTGTGTGCCTTTGCCCAGCAGCTTAAGGCTGTTAGACACTTAGACATACAATAAAGCTCTCGGAGGGTTTCAGGTTTTCATCGATATTTATTCATTACAAAAAATTGCTACATTCAAAAGATGTTATGATATACACTGTAAAAGCCATAATTTCTCGGTTCAGCGATCCCTTAAACTAAATAGGGCACCAGAGAAAAATCATATACAGATTGCTGTCATCATCTGCCTGGCCTTTTCCAAAAACAATTAAAAAACATAAAATTTATGACGCAATTTAATCAATCAAGACTCTTACGAAACGTTTCGTTTGGAAACCACACGCTTTCATTAGCAAACCGCATGCAAAGCTTTTGGTCTCGAACATCGCTCCAGTTACCAGACTCAGTACCATTGTACTCTTCATCAGCTGGTACTTTAATCGTAAGGCTCTGGGGGAACATGCGTTTCGAAACCAATTTTTTAAGTGCCTTACGACGTTCACTCTGTCGTCCTCATTGCAACCAACATCCTTGGCATCACACTCCTCAATACGAAACACTCTTGGACCATCTATAGCCGCTAAATAAGTATTACCCTGCGTTGTAGAAAGAAACACCAAGATATTTCAAAGAATTATCCCATTTTGAATCAATATAGAAACGGAAAAGTTCTTTCCAGGCTTTGATAATGTGCCAAACCTGGCTATCGAATGCGATAGTTGTACTAGGCATAGTTTTCTTCCAAGCTTCTAGTGTAACAATACTTTTTCTTTTTTTGTATTGGTATACGTCTCTAGATCTCGTGACGGTCCTTCTTTACACACAAGACGTAAATGATCGCCGTTGTATCGAATTGAATAAGAGTTTCATGATTATTGTTTAAAGTATATTTAACAAGGTAATACTTTCTAATTTAAAAATATCACAAATGCTTAAAAATCCACTAAGAAATTCACACATGATTATGTCAAAAGTGACATGAAAACAGATTATAACGTAGGCAATGTGCAAAATAATAGAAGAGTCAAAGACTCGTACATTTTGCTATACAAACTTGTATTGGTTTCCTATAAGAAATCAAAAAACAATACCTTCTTACTGGCCCATTGACATCGTTCAAATATTATCATTGGCAGCCTTGTTTTACCCACTGCTGCGTATAGGCCCCCTTTTGTACCATACTTCCCTGGTCTACGCCAGTCTCGAGCAGATCTTACCCATAATATTCTCAAAGTCATCCACCCTTATAGCTGTTTCTCAAAACTTTTAATTACGTTATCTATCATTCCAGGCACCTCTCCATCGGGGGCACATACAGAACCTTGGACTTTTGTCGTCGTTCAAGACCAAGACATGAAAGCAGCCATACGAGAGATCGTGGAAGAAGAAGAAGAGTTGAATTACAATAAGAGAATGTCAAGGCAGTGGGTGACGGACTTGAAGCCGTTTGCGACGAAGCCTGTGAAGCCGTATCTGTCCGATGCTCCAGCATTGGTGCTGGTGTTCCGACAGACACACTCTTGGAGAGATGATGGGAGGAAAAGGATGCATTACTACAGTGAGATCAGTACAGCGATAGCTGCTGGAGTGTTGCTGGCAGCTATACATGTAAGTTAGAATGAATTATATGATCTTGCACTGCAAACCCTGTCATTTGTGTACTTGATTACGCGGAGCGATATTCGCGTTGCTTAATTTTGGGCCAAATATGTGTATTTGTTTTTTTTTGCAATCGATTCGCTAAGAAGAACCAGCATGATAAATGAATTGAATTGAACTGCCAACCACCATCTCTCATTAAAGCCAGTTTTAGAATCGCACCCACATTTTTCTAACACAAATGGGTAACTATTTCTTGTTCTGTGGGTTTTATTTCTCTTACATTGCCCAGAATTACTTCATCAAATTGATTTGTTTTCGTTGGGCTCCATTGTAAACATGAAATAAACTGCAGATCAAAGAAAATTTCTAGTATTCGTCGGGTAATAAAAAACCTTGACAAGGCTAATAAAGTTCAACCTAGAAAAATAATTTATTAGTTTGCTTTTGGATAACGGCCTTGCTATTTTGGTTTCATTTCCAAATAAGCTTTGTGTAGATTATTACGTATGCAACATAATTATTATTAATTTTTAGAGGTAGTCTTCGATCCTTTTTCTTTCAAAAGATCTTTCTTCGTTTGGTTTATAAGGTCGTTGTTACCCAAATACGTTTATACGTAACAATTATACTTACGACCTCCTCAATCCCGTTATTACCAAGGTGGGATTAAATATTATGGCAGTATTTCGCAATTGTAAATTAGGATTCTGATGCTCGTAAGTAGTCCAAATAGAATTCGATAAACTTTGCATTTTTTTTTGGTAAATTATGTTAATTAGGGTATCACCATATGAAAATATACAGGGTGTAAACAGACCCTTCACATAGCCGTCGACCAAGCATTCTGTACATCAAACTAAGTAACTTTACGCAAAAATTATTGCTGGGAATCGACTTTTTTTTTGCGGTGAAAAATCACGTTTTACGGTAGGACTCGATGGAAAGCACTCAAAGCATTGTGCTGTTGGATGGATTGAACAGTACGAGAGTCGTGGAGGTGTGTAAAGTAAAAATCTCACATTAAAAACAGGTTTAAAAAAAAAATAATTGGAACTTTGACCCCCAATATCTCCGTAACTAGAAGGTTCCCATTTCCAGTTCCCATGGTCTACAACAAAAAAATGATCGCAAAGACGGGGAGAACAAGTGCCTTTCGGCTATGTTAAGGGTCTATTTACACCCTTTATGTTTCAAATAAACCACTTCTTATTTATCGTGTGATTAGTGCTTAACCTGGTGTCAGAGTTTCTATGTCGCTTATGGGCCTCTGACTTGGCTTTTACATGCCGTCGAGAAATATTGCTGGTTTCCTAAATAAAAATCTCACATTAAAAAGAAGTATTTAAAAAAAAAACTTGTGAAAAAGTTGGAACTTTGACCCACAATGTCTCCGTAACTAGAACGTTCCCAGGTATGGTCTAGAACAAAAAAATGATCGCAAAGACGGGGAGAACAAGTGCTTTCCGATATGTTAAGGGCCTATTTACACCCTTTATACCGTTATAAATTCAAATGGCGTCATACAATCAACATCATCATCATCGCAAGAGGGAGGAGGCCAATACTCAGCGTATTGCCCTCCTCCCTTCCCAGTTCTGCGCGAGTCACATCCAGGTCTTTTCTGCGATCTTCTGTTGGACATCAACCCATCTGGCTGTTGGTCTGCCACCGCCCCTATTGGCATCTCTCGGCAATCATTTCGTTAGGGCTCTGCTCCACCTTTAATAACCCCGTCTTGCCATGTACCGAGCTCACCTTCATTTTAGAGCAGATTGACATCCTAATAATGAAACTAGCCTGTAACTACTGCAAGGCAAAAGCCTCGATGTTTGATGACAGTAGCGTCTAAGAAATACATAGAAGAAAAGATTATTAACTCATAATTCATAACATTCCAGTACTGCGGCCTGGTAGCCTTGACTTCAACGCCCCTCAATTGCAACGCACGTCTTCGGGACCTGCTATCCAGGCCACTAAACGAAAGATTGGAACTGCTCCTGCCCGTAGGAAGACCACACGATGACGCCACGGTACCGGCCCTACAGCGGAAGAGTCTGGAAGAGATCATAGTTAAGATCTGAAAGACTGATTTGTAATATTTTTTGTACATATAGAAAGCTGTTATCTAGGTTTTTTGGGTGTGTTATGAAATGATTATCGAATTAAAGCTTTCCCAGGGTTTGTTTAAGAATATTATAACAATAGTATCTAAGTTAAGCATTACTATTGTAAACTGCTATAAATTGATCTTTTTACAATCTGTTCTCATAGGTTTGGTACAGTACTTTTACAGTAATTATACCTGTAACAGCCTGCAGCAATCAAACACACGATAAATAAAGATGTGATTTTGATAGTAAAAGCATATTTGTAGCCAAAATAACTGTGAATGGACTGCAGTTTTGGGGAAAACTTTTTAATGGGGTCTTTTTAGCAGAACATTGTTTTATAACTAGGGAGAAGGAATAATTATTAGGAAGAAAGAGCCGAATGGTTAGCATTTACAAAACATTTATAAAAAAATGTGCATTAGAATTACCTTATGCCGGGTACACATTGGTGTAACGTAACGTGAAATGTAACATGAATGAGCCGTCCAGACTTATGCAATGCAACATGAAATGTTACCCAACAACAGGCGAATTTGTTTCAGCGTGTGTCACATTACATGTTACGTTTCACCAATGTGTATCCGGCATTACCAGGCCTTTGACAGTTAGGTATTTTATCTCTAATTTTGTAGCACTGTCAAAATCACACCGATCTTTATCGCGCGTTTACTCTTGGTCGTTAGCCCGAATTCGGATATTCGAAAGTCGTTACTCGAATTCGATTATTTAACGACTACGAGTTGTTTGAATGTAGTGGCGCCGGGTATCCGTACTCAGGTAACCGAAACGAAAGCTGGTGTAAACTATCCGAAGACGGGTGTACTCGACTCAGTTAATTTACACTTGGTCGTTTGTCCGAATACGGGCTAACGACCAAGTGTAAACGCTCCATTAGTCTCAGTACCTACAATATGGCTGCTGTTGAGATGCTGACACTGATACTCCTTTTAAAATTCATTGTATGCTCATTAAAATGACTTGCTGCTGTGGAAGGTAGGCTGCGAAGAAACTGTAAAACTATTGTCTTTGTACATTAGATACAATTAAAGGATGTCACCAAAATCTGCCCAAACGAAGTACCGAGGTACACTTAGTGGCATAAAATACACTAGATTACACTGAATAATATTGCATTTATATATTTTTCTTATCGTTACCAGTGGACGAGAATAAAATAACTTTTAACGTAATAAAAAGCTCGCCATTTTGGGCACAATTATACTACCTTGGTCCATTACCTTACCTATTAAAAAAGAAAACTGTCATGTTGACAGTTGTCTGTCGGCTTCAGCTGCTGTTGTTTTGGTTTCATTTCAAATATTTTTATAGTTTAATTCAATCTGAATTCAATAGTAACTCATTGTATAATCGATTTTCGTTAGGCAAAGTTATGTACCTACCTAACATAAGAAAGGATGCTTATACCCAAAGTAGCTGATGACCCAAACAATCGGTGAATATTGATGAACAGTACTTAATATGGGAAGCAGTGTTAGAAGTCTATCAGAGCGAATAACAAACTCGATAAATAAATGAGTTCCTTAGTGCCGACATCCAAGGGTTCCAACTTGATGGGACCTGGATCCTCCGTCATATCCCAGCTTAACATAAATCAAGCCAGATCATCCAGGTTTCAGTGAATAGAAGTCGCATTTAAATGAAGCCTTTTATTGACTTTATCTTGATTTCTTGAAATAAATAGAACATTAAGCCAAGAAGCATCGAATTCTTACATAAAATACACTTTTTTATGCTTACTCTGCCTCTATTGTGATGTGCATAAGGGGTGGAAGTTGAATTTGAGATTAAATACTGAGTAGCCCACTTCATGAAATTCAATTAACCTTTCAAGCATTTCCTACTGTTATCGGGCCCTGGAGCCCGAGTGGCACTCAATGAATTAAAGCCTGGAAGTCATCTTTCCAGTAATAAAACCAATAACAATGGAATAAATAGACTTATCGAGTTAGTTGTATGGAATAAAACAACATTTTTTTTTGTTTTTTTATTAGCGTTCTTCATTTTCAATGTCATCTCTCACTAAAATATTATCAAGGAAAGTGGCAGGCGCTGCTATATTTTCTTGATGCCGAGCCCAACCCAAAGCCTGATATATTTTATATATATTTTCTGATAGCCTATTTGGATACTCAAGCCTGAGTATCCAAATCGTAATGTCGATTATGAATAGCCAATCCGTCAGGAGTACAGGAACCAAATCGTGAGGTAACAAAAGTCCAGAAAGAATAGCCAAGATTTCGGGATCGCTGTATCGTCAAGAACCGAATCGTGAGGTGTCAAACGGAATACCAGAAAGAATAGCCAAGTTATTAAACAAAATACACAACACAAACGAACAACAGAGTACCCCGAAACGCAGAAACGAACGGAATGACATGTGAATGACATTTATCCACGAAAAAATGTCCACAGAACACTTAAGCTACTAATGTCAACCCGTACATGCAAAGTTGCCACTTGATTTAATTGTGTTACATGTTATTAAAACTTTAAATAATTTATTAAGTAGTTTTCAATTAATTATGGATAAAAACACAATTATTTTCGAATTCCTCTATTTTTTCTCTACGATTTGGTGCACGTGTACCTCGAGGTACATGTTTGGGCAAAGTTGTATGGGCTTTTGCTGACCTCTTTTAATGATATAAACTTTGTATTGATGACGTTATTGTCTGGTTATAATAAGAATATTTTATAGGCAAAGATAACACTAATGATTTCCTGAACCCTAGTTTTACCTCAATTAAAGACTTAATTACTATCGCATCTCGTTTAGTTCTCCTATTCTTCTTTGTTTCACGAATTCCTACTGACAAAATCCTCCAGGCCGAATTTAAGCCAATTCAGAAATAGATTAGCTATAACTACGCAGGATATGAACAAGTAGTGGTGTAACTATAGTGCACTCTGGGCGGAGCGGAAGGTAGTGTCAGGCTTGTACCGACTAAAACCCATCCATGTTCCTTCTTTGCCCTTTGTGTTCCAGGGCCACGGTATCTCTTTCGAACAGTCCCGCAGCCCTGGCAGGGGAAACTCACCCTTGAATAATTCCTTCTAGGACCTATAGCCGCTATTAGCTGTAGCTCTTCCAAGCGTTTTCTGTTCGCCTTGCGACTTCTTTGTCTTGCCTCGCCTGGAAAGAGACTACTTGGCCCAAGTTCAGGTATTCCTGTACATTATGCATTGTCTTCCCGTCTACTTTTATTATTTTAGGTGTTTCATTTTACAGAACTTTGGTCTTCGACATATTCTTAACCTACGGCGCACAGACTTGGTCTTTGACTAACATCCAGGAGTCTAAACTCAAGGTTTGCCAACGAGCAATGGAGCGCAGTATACTAGGTGTCAAATAAACGGATCGGGTTCGAAACACAATACTGCGCTCCAAAACAAATACAGCTGACTCAAATGGGACTGGGCAGAACATGCCTCCGCGGTCACAGTGAGGCGGGTTCGCGCAGGCCATGAAGGAGACAACAGGACAGGGAGATGGCAGGACGAACTGCACAGGTTTTGTCAGAACTGGAAGAAAGACGCGCGGGTTTGCGAGAAATGGAAAGAGTGGAGGGGACCTTTGCCCAGGAGTGCGACAGAACAGGCTAGGAAATAAAAAATAAAGTGTTTGCGCATGCACAGGCTCTCTTGGCTTAATTGCAAAGAGCCTCGATCAATACCTGAGGAGGCTCTCGTTAGGCAGCTGGATCCAAGGGCTTGATTCAGAAAGCGGTACTCCTGGCTACGGCTCGTATTGTTAGGAGGTTCCTCTCTCTGGAGCCCTGGCCGCCGGTAGCTTGAACCCTGTTTCCGATACCGGTGGGCTACAATTTTTTTATATTTTTAAATGTTTTTAATATTGTTTTTTCTAAGGAATATTTGAAAATGTAAATAATTTGTAAAAATATAAATAAAGGAAATAATTACCATGACTCGACTTCTAATAGAGAGAGCTATTTATTCTAACTTAAATAGTGGTGACGCACCCCACGCACGCATTTATTTTACCCTCTCCTTTCAAATTCTCAACTAGAGAAGGGTTGTCTGAGAATACGGAGTCCTCAGTAAGTACTTTAACTCGATACCTGGCCTTTTTTGTGATTTGTTTTTTCTATGTTTCCTTTTTCTTCTATTAAATCTTGTTTTCTTCACAACTTTATTAGTAGGGTAGTGCATGAAATCAAATGACGTGAGATCGAATAACACTTGCTGGAAAACGTTAACTCGATAGTACTTGAAATCGATAAATCATGAGCGCGAAAAAAAAGAAAATAAAACCTAAACTAAAAACTTTTACGTGGGCCCGTTTTGGACGAAGACATACAAAGTAGTTTTAAACTCACTATGAGTCGTGTCGTCGTGTCTCGTGTGAGTTTGTGAGTTCAGTTTATCCGTGATCATGGTGCTTGCAACAACGCCGAAATATCGGGAACTCATAAGAAACAGTAAACATGGTAAATATCCCGTTTCGAGTAAATAAAGTAGGACAGTGTTTTGCGATAATATCTTGTTTCCACAAATTTTGTTTCGCATTAGCTTTACTCAATCCTCTATGTGAGAATTGAGGGCCCAACTTTATAGTCCATAACTCGCTTATTTGACTTTCACAAAATCTGATTCCAACTTTCACAATTCTTTGGGAATGTTCACTAAATCCTAAGCAAATTTTCAAAGAGTTTTAACAAAGTGACCCTCACACCGCACGGACGTGCACGCGCCGCCTCTCCGTATATGTGCCCTTCCCTTAAGGCTGAGAGTAGGCGCAGGAATGACGGCTTCTGCTCTACGGAGGCTCATTCCATGTATCATGTCAAATATGTGGTACCTCACATCTAGTAACAATCAATGAGGTTTCGATTATTTTCATCGAAGCCAAATCTATGCAGTCAGCCAAGTCAAATCTATCACGAAAACAGGTAAGTAGTCTGTATGCTGTTGTGGTTTTCAGTATCGCAGTGTCACCCATGTTAATTTTCAAAACTAAAAGGAAAACAAAAACAATATTTTAAATACATTTTATTTAAAAAAAAGTCTGAACACAAACATGACGCCGAATTTAACTGGCACAGGCCCGACGAGCACAGTTGGTGGTTCAGCAGCGGCGGCGACGGCGACGCTTGCCGCAGCCCCGGCGGCGGCGCTTGCGTCTGCAGCTGCGCCGGCGTTTGCGGCGGCGACCGCAGCTACGGCGGCGCTTGCGGCGACAGCTGCGGCGTCTACGGCGCTTTTTTGGACAACATTACTCTTTTTAATATTGTTCAGGTGGACTGCATGTTTTGTCCCATATGACATGTTGTCAGTAGGTTGGGAGGTGGGGGGTTTGTCCAAGTGGCCTACCATGACTTTTATAGCAAATATTGTTTAAATCTTACTTGTGTGGGAAAGACATGTAACTATAGGTACATAGGTCATCTAGCATCATCTCTTTGAAAGTAAGATAAAGACAATCCTGCTGAATTATGTCATGTGTTCGCAAACTAAACGGCCCGGCCCGCAGTTACGATAAGGCTGGCGCGCTCACCAGCTTCATGTAGTGTGTCCTGTGCTTTAATCGTTCTACAGTCAGTTCGCCCGAGTGAATAACGACTAAAGCTGTGTGAGATAATGCGCCCTACCCTTACAGTTTAGTCCACCTACTGAGAATCTTCCCTACTTGGATATGAATTAGTATCTAGAACTTCCTTCTAACAGACTCCGGACATAGGTTGATCAGAGTAAAGAAAACGTACCCCGGTGGAGAAAATAGACGATTTTGTTCCACAAACAATGGGGCATGATATCGTGTCCGGATCTATTCGCCGGATATGACTTTTGCTCTTTGCCGATCTTTTTCCTTTCCATTTATTTAATTATTGTTTTGCCGAGTTTTTCTGTAGTGCATATTTTTGCATGTATTTTGCCAACTTTCATTATTTACCGACTTTTTCACTTTTCTCGCATATGAATTAGCTGAAATTCGATTAACAGGATATCTTTTCTTGTATGCTTGGTGTAACGACTATTTGTACAGTCGGCAATAGGATTTCAGAATCTTCTGAGGTTGAATCATTTCATCAATATCTGCCTAGCCTTTTCCCAACTATGTTGTAGGTGTCGGCTTCCAGCCTAACCAGCTGTTGAAGCAGATGTTTAGGTAGCTGAATACCAGTGTTCTACATGGAGCGACTGCTTTTTATTTATAAATCTTTGGCAGTCTTACCGAAGAGTATTGTAATAAAATATGGACTGCAGAAAAAGTCGGCCAAACAATAATTAAATATATGAAAAGGAAAAAGATCGGCAAAGAGCGTAAGTATATACCTACCGAATAGACCGCCCTGATGCCCTCGTAGCTAAGTTCTGCACATATTTAAGGGTATGATAGAGAACAGACCATCAAAATGAACAATATAGTAATCGCGAAAAAGTTCAGCTGTTGGGGCAGCTGAACTTTTTCGCGATTACTTTATTGTTCAGTTTACAACACTTCCCATACCAATACCATAACGACCACATCTTTCTAATACAGTAGTAGATTGCAAGCGACAGTCTGAGAAGACCAGACGATACGGCTCGGTATGGCATTGCAAAGGATTTCGTCTAGTACAAAATGATTTTAAATCTTATTTTCCAACCCATAGTAGTACTTGTCATTTTGTTACTTTTATCCCAAGGGACTGGAGCATACAGCTTAGTCCGTGATTAGGCCTGTCGTACTGCATGGATCGGAAAACTAAGCTGTGAAGACGATGGATGGAAAAAGATTTCATGTAGCGCAGATGCGAATGTTGAAGTGGAAATGTGGTGTGACAAGAATAGATAAAGTAATGGGTAATGAATGAGTATTTAGAGGAAGTTTGAAAGTTGCGCCAGTTACAGGGATGAATAGCATGTGTGACTAAAAGAGTAATGAATATAAATGTTAATGGTTCGAGAGGGAGAGAAAGACCAAAGAAAAGATCGATTGATTGTGTGAGGAATTATATGAAGGAAAAAGAAGTAAATGATAGCATGACGAATGACAGCGGAGAATGGAAGAAAAAAAAGGGGTGCGCCGACCCCAAGTAACATGGGACAAGGGTTGGAAGATGATGATGGACTTGAGCATACGGCCAGAAGCTGCGTAATGCTTTAGCATGTAATGGCAGGCTTTAGTATGATACAGCACTTACAAACCAAATGGCGACAAACTATCTACGGTTCCAGTGAACGGCACCGTGTTGAAGCAAAAATATTCTTTACTCTGTAGGTTAGGGGGCGTCCATTAATTACGTGAGGCGTTTAGGGGAGGGGGGAGGGCGTCGAGCCGAATCTCACCTAATCTTACGAGGAAGAGCGGGGGGTCTCGGCAAATATCACGTATTATTTTTCCCCGCAAGTAACAGTGAAAAATTGCAAGGTAACTAAGTAAATATTTTTCTCCACCAATATGGAATAATAAACATTTAATGAAATCAAAATTAATTTTTCTAAATAAATCCAACGCAATCAAGCAGATTAACAGATTAACTTCTTTACACTAAATCGCGAATTATGATAAATCTCACGTGGTATCAGGGGGGGGCGAGGGGGTCAAGTCAAATCTCACGACATCTTACAAAGGGGGGAGGGGCTGGTCGAAAAATCTCCAAAATTGCGTTAATTAATGAAGATTATAAGAAGAGAATAATTAATTAACATATTAAGAAGGGTAATATTTACAGAGCGGCGGCGGCGGCGCTTCTTCCTCCTGCGGCGGCGGCAGCAGCTATCATCCGGGTCATTATTGGCGGTCCCGGAACGGGAAAACGAGAGGCTGCGGTGCCGGACCTTCTCCCCGGGTCTGCTGACGAAAACACAACAGTCATCAATGAAACAACGATATTGGATGTCAGCACTTTGCATGTCAATGTCAGCATCTTTCACTCGCACGCCTGGAAAAATGAAAAGAAAGGAGCAGAGAATGTTCATTCCTATGTCATTATTATCGGTGTCGAATGAAACGATTTGAAACAAGAATCAAAATCACCCCACTCGATTGAAAGCAAGTGTGCGTATTATGATAAGTATCCACTCCACCTAGCAGTTTACTTCAATCATCTCAGTTTGATAACAGTAGGAGGTACAGTTTAGGAGTCTAGTTACCTTCTGCTCATGCGATCGTCCTCATTAGGGTCTCTAGTCGCGTCAAATCTGCAAACAATTATTTTCTTGACTTCAGGGAGGTGGATACAGTTTTTAAAATTTAGGGGAATGAAGAAATGTACCACATCTAAATAAGTCTACGTCAATCATACAGGGTGTAAACAGACCTTCAAATATCCGTCAACCAAGCATTCTGTACATCAAATTAAGTAACTTTAAGCAAAAAATATTGCTGGGAAACGACTTTTGTTTTTGGGGTGAAAAATCACGTTTTATGGTAGGACTCGATGGAAAGCACTCAAAGTATTGTGCTAATGGATGGATTGAATAGTACGGGGGTCGTGGAGGTGTGTAAAGTAAAATTATTAAATTAAAAACAAGTATTTTTTAAAAAACTTGTTAAAAAGTTGGAACTTTGACCCCCAATATCTCCGTAATTAGAAGGTTCCTAGGTATGGTCTATAAAAAAAATGATCGCAAAGACGGGGAGAACAAGTGCCTTTCGGCTATGTTAAGGATCTATTTACACCCTTTATAAGAGGTTATACACTTGTTCGGTCAGCAGTCGATTGGATACTAAACCGAGCGTTTTTTCCCGAAAGTTTATCTATGAATACTCGATTTTCCGCCCAGCCATACCGAATCAAGCCGACCCAAACAATGTGAAGTGCCAAGCGATTTTGGACCAACCGCTCCAGGTATATTAATTACGCTTCTCATCAAAAAGATCATCAAATGTCTACGGATATTCTACAATGATAAGCATAACTTTAAAAGTACTGGACATTTCAAAAAGAATAAACGCGAATTTGTTCCTGGACCATAACCGTTCCTAAAAAAAAAAAAATTGAGTCTACTTGGCAATTGGTTTTAAAGTTACACCCAGAAACAGAACATGGTTTTTGTTAGCGACCATACTGGCAGGAGGTGAACCACATGAAGTCAACCTTCATGCTCGTACACCATCTCATTCTCATCATCATTCTGCTTCCAGCAATACGACGAGGCAATCGCGGGCTAAGATTAGAATAGGCAAACAAACATTTGGTTTGGAAGATCGCTAATTGTCTAGGATGATACTCTCAGATGAATAAGAAAGAAATACGAAGAATACGTGTTTGGCGAACACCTGGACGTGAGACCCGTTTGCGAAATCCCCAGAAAGTCCATCCATATGAAAGTGGAACAATCATGGTATGGCCTGGACTACGTCTAGGCGAGAGAACTGACCGCGTTTAGATAAAATGCAATTTAACGGCTGCAAAATACCATGATGAGGTGCTGGCGTTTGTATTCCAACCACCGGTTGCAAATGGGTCCAGATTGTATGCCTACGCATGATGAGGCCCACCCAACTACGACTCGAGTAGTAACTTAGCGGCTACAGCAACATAATACATACAATACTACAGCACATAATGGAGCGGCCCTGGACTGGCCCACGCAGTCCCCAGATTTAAATCCTGTTAAGCACGCCTGGAATATGCTGCAACGAAGGTCTTTACGAATTTTTCCGAGAATCTATTGCTGAACAGTCCACTTTTCATGGATTTTCGTCGGACTACAAGGCGAACTTGACAACCTCGTTTTGAGCATGAATAATCTTTACAGATGAGTCATAAACATTGGAGGTGCTCTTACAGTTTATTATTTTTTTATATAAAATTAATTGTTTCATTTTTTTTTGCCCTATTGTTTTAGTTTTGCTAAAACCCAAACTGGTATCTGCTAGATTAGAAGATTGGTAAAATCACATCATAATAATGATCACCTTACCTTTATACGATTTCCACACAAATTGCATTTGCTGCTCTGAGTAGGTGCATCGTATTCATAATATCTATGTACGGCATCTCGCCTCGGTTGTAGAATTTATTAAATCTTACAGTTTGACGCAGCTCCTTTCCCTTCGGGCACTAACTGATGAGTGAGACGATCGAATGACATTTATGATTCCGTAAAAAACACAAGATTATACATGAAACAATCCCGACTATTCCAGAAAAAAAAACAATTGAACTTTAAAATCACTGCAATAATAACTATAATCGTATGTGTATGGAGTCGCTAGGGCCTAGACTGCGTGTAGCGACTTGACGTATACCTGCCGAATGCATGCAGTTTAGTACTTTAAAGGAAAGGCACGAGAGCTAAAATTACAATACATGTAGTCCGAATGGGTAACTCTGTTACAGTCGTTGAAGGGGTAACCCGTTCAAAACGTCTTACCATTAAAAAGTATCACCTACCAAAAATGGGTTTAGAATATACAGGTAATCAAATCGAAAGGGTTTGGAAGAGGTTATCCATTGATGAGTGTTTTCGTAAAAGAGTGTAATAAATATGAAATTGGCTTAAAAAAACACTTTGTTAAAACAACACCAAAATCAGGCGTGGAATCAGAGAGTTTGCACCCAGAACCGTTCTGCGCAAGGGTGGATGTAGAGGTGTGATGGGATTTCTTGGATATCGGGATGGGGCACGAAACTTTAGGAGACTCAGTAGATTAAGGGAATCTATTTTGTGTCTTAAAAGTTTATAAAGAAACAAAGCATCAATTATGTCTCTTCGAGTTGATAACGAATGCACATCTTGAAGTATTTCAATCGTGTATTGTATGAGGGCAGCGTTTTACTTTTCCCTATCGAAGCAAGGTGCCACAGAAACCGCTTTTGGACTCTTTCTAAGAGTAACTTACGCGTGGCGTAGTGTGGCCTCCATACTATACTGCAATACTCCAAGACGCTTCGTACAAGACTATTGTAGAGCATTGTTTTGGTACCAATGAGTTTGAAACTCCTTGTGTTTCTTTGTATAAACCCGAGCATTTTGGATGCTTTTTAATAGTGTTTTCGATGTGAGTGACAATATATTATTATGTTATTTTTTTTTATCAAATCTCTCCTAGATCTCTAATTGTATCAACTTGTTGCATTTGAATTATCGATCAGGTACTCTGAGTGTATAGGGTGAGTTTTCCTTGGAAATGACAGGCAGTTTTTTTTTTTTTTAATTTAATTCACTAATCAACAACCCTGTTTAGATCGTCTTGCAGGAGAGCGATATCACTAGTCGATTCGATCTCTCTAGCAAACTTTAAGTCATCAGCATACAAAAAGCATTCAGGGAACTAAAAGCAGCCAGGGAGGTCATTAATAAATATTATAAATAATATGGGAGCCAGAAGTGAACCTTGAGGAGCGCCGTAAGTCATAAGATAGCCGGTAGATCGAAAACCGTTGACCACAATATAAAATTCACGATCTAATAAATAGAATTTCAGCTATTTCAGCAGGGGTCCAGTAATACTGTAAGTTGCTAGTTTATGTCCTAGTATGGAGTGAGAAATTTTATCAAAAGCTTTGCTTAAGTCGGTGTGTAACACAAATCAAATCATCAAATTGTTTATTGGAGTCAACAGATTCTATTAGGGATTCTAAGAAGGACAACAAATTTGTGGTAGTCGACCTAGACGCAACAAAGCCGTGCTGATGATCACTGAGATAAAGTCTGAAATGATTTTGAATATGAGGACAGATTATCGACTCAAATATCTTGGCAAAGGTGGAGAGAATCGCAATAGGTCTATAGTTGGATATTGTGTCTTTTTTGTCCGACTTGTACACAGGAACCACTTTGGCCTTTTTCGATTCGGTAGGAAAGGTTTCAGTAGCCCACGACACCCTATATATCTTTAGAAGTGGGACAACCAGGGCCGTAGCACAGGCAGACATAAATATTGGTGGACTTCCGTCAGGACCTGCACCTTTTCTGATGTCCACAGATTGTAACTTTTTGAGCAGGGTATCACTGTCTAGTTCAGGGATTGTTAGGCACTGGCTATTAACCTCTTTAGAGTCAAGAAAATTTGAGTCGCTCTTAAATTCAATTCTGTGTCATGATCAGAGGTGTAAACCGATGCAAAATAGTTACCAAAAAGGTCTCAGATGGTTGCGCCATTCGATGCAGTAGTCTGTCCATCAGTCATTATTAGTGGATACACACTACACCCACCACGTTTAGCCTTTACATGCGTACAGAATAATTTGGGGTTATCTTTAATTTCTGATTCTAGTTTTTCCATATAAAACATATTGTACAGATTTTTGGCTAGATTTTGACAACGTTTTGTAATTAACTTTAACTCTAACTCATCCAGCAGGTTTTTATATTTTTTAAAGTGCAACCTTAAATTATTTTTCTCCCAAAGCGTCTTTATAATTGCTTTATTAAACCATGTTTAAATACGTGAATAACTAAAATATACCTTGACACTTTTGATGTGTGATTTAGGCGGCTTATAAAAAAGAGGATTGATAGCATTAAAAAAATACGACAATAAATAGCTGGCAGTTTAGTCTACAGGACGGTGTATCACAATTCCAAATTTTAATTTCCAAAGAAGAAGGATCAAAATTCACCCACGTCCTACAGCAACGAGAAGTATTTCAAAAAATAGATAAAAATGGCATATTTTCTTTTTATTTTCTTTTCATAGCAATTTTTTATATGTTAGACTGTAAGGATAGAGTTTGGAAATATGCCATCTTTTTATACATATTTTTATCATTTTTTTGAGATACTTTTCATTGCTGTAGGACGTGGCTTAATTTTGTATGAACCGTGCTCCTTCTTCTTTTCATAGAATAAATGAATGTGGAGTGTATTTAAATATTAATGAAATGTAAGTGTAAAGTCTTAGCAACTACTTTATCAAAACTTACTCCCCGCCCTTATCCTTGGCGTCGCCATCAGTTTTCTTCCTGGGGTTGGGTTTCTTATCTTGTTGGTAACCATCGGAGTGGCGACGCGCGGCTGCTGCTCGGCGACGCCTATAATTGTAATAGCAAAGTTAGCTAACGCTACAAGTTGCCTGTAAAATTCTAGCAGGTGTATTTTCAATATTTTGTTTATCAAAGAGTCAGGTTCTTTTTTACTTACAATTTACTACTTACAGTACTTACAAAGTTATCGGATTTAAGAATGAAGTATGATTGCTATACTATGCGACTGCAGCATCATACTGCAAAAGATAAGCCTTTTACAATACCTGCCCCCGCAAAAACCGGTCGGTTGGTGTAGCGGCGCTTGGGCGGCAGTGGACATCTTACGGCTGTAATGATGATGATGGTGCTGGTGGTGGTGGTAGCGGTGGTGGTGAGGATTATGACGTTAATAATACCCACTTCTGCTGGAAATCGACGTAAGTCTTCAGCCGGGCGGTGTATCGCGGCGCTTCGGTCTCGCTTCGCTTACGCATGAACACCACGACGTCATCGTTAATCTTCTTTTTCTTCTCGTCTTCGGGTTCCATAGCACCACGCGACATCCAGCTCAGTGGTCACCTGCCGACACGGGGACACGTCTGATAGAAGCGAAAATGCAAGATTTGTATGAGGAACAATAAGCCAATATTGTTTCCTAATGTTTGTTTACTGGTGTTTATACTTATTTTTTTTTTAAGTATAGAGATTTAAGACACCTGCGTACTAGGCGGCCTGACTGCGGCAGCCAGTCTGCGGCAGGAGTGACACTCCGATGTACAATTGTATATTTTAGCCCGGGGACTAGTCAACCAAGAATGCCTAGCCACCGCAGCCATTAGAACGCACATGATTACACGGCAGACAAAGAGAATGTAGGTATGTGGTTACCTTCGAACCTTAATATTAGAATGCAAGAACCGCATGAACAATATGTTATCGGTAGCTGTCAGCGTATGCCTTATGAGATACTTGGACGGTCTATTGAAAACTTTTAGTATCGCAACAGCTGGTGACACGACATTTTACTGGGCCTCAGTTGTTGATCGTCTGTGGGCCATATTGAGACTAAATATGATGAGATCAATAGGACAACTGACATGTCAGCGACAAAACTGGTTTCCATCGGTCTAACTCCATGAAAACGGTAACAGGCGACGTACGGTGGTGAGGAGGTTCTAAAAGTGAGGTTCCCGTGCAAAGATCTTTGGAGAGTTTGTTGAAGGGTTCCGTTGCGGGCAGCAACTTTTGCAAATTTAATTCAGGTACAACTTTTCAATACATACCACTTATGTATTACTCGCTGCAAGAACATTATTGCCAGAACGTTAAATAATAAATTTTGTCAAAAAAAAATAATCCGAAAAAAAAATATTTCCTCAAAACTATATAGTATGTTTTGTTGACATTACAGTAAATTTATTTGTTTCGACTGAACACTTTTCTTCTTTTTATGAAATTGGACATAGATGTCAGAAAAATAATAATCTAGCCATTCTTTTTGAAAAAGACTCCTTTTTTGATAATTCTATCTTCATGGTAGCATTATGTGGAAAAATAATAAGTGAACTTTTATGTGGATTAGACTCTCACTACATACACAATAAAATGTAGACCGTATTCTGGTAATTTGGGACCATGAAAGTATAAATCTGCTTGGATTTACCATCAAAACAAGATTTTTTTTTTACAAAACATTGGCTTGCGTTTGGCCGCAACTCCCTGATGTGAAGCGATGATGTGGCCTAGGGTGGAGCATGCTTGTCTACAAAAAACCGATTCACTCAACTTTGAAGAGATCCAGATTATAAGGAACAGAGAAGCCGGCAGTGAATTCCACAGACTGGCGGTCAACAAATGTGGAAGTCTTGAGCATAATAATTATAGACCTTATGATAAATTATGAAACAATGGGATGTGTGATGTTCCACAGTTCACATCTCTGTTCCACCGCACGGACTTTGAGAAGATCATCAGGCTAAAGTTCTAACCATGTCTGCTTTAACGTATTACAGTACAAGTTATATTATTTAAGTAAATATATTTATTTATTTGCAATCTACAGGTAAAAACATGGTGTTATACAAAAGGCTTAGAGCTAAGAGCCGTTGTAGACCCTGGCGGGGGTTATTTTTTTATTTTTACATTTTGTTTGTAATACAGAAGTAAAAGCTTTTCAGTCACGTATAGATATTTAGTTATTTATACAAGAAATGTTTTTGAAACATCAGGCGTTTAAAAATCAGCTGCTAAATCGCGTACAACACAAGAAAACGAGATTTTTAGTCCCTTTTTCATAAATGGGTTAATGGGCTTGCGGCTCGGAAGCAACGTGTTAGCATTAAGAATGTATTATTACAACAAAATTACATTTTACATAACAATTAAACCTTAACACGTCGCAATAAGGAACATTTTTCTACGCCTACAATGTAAGGAATGTTAAAGTTAAAAATACGTGTTCGGAAACTTTCGTGCGTTTCCGCCGGCGGTCGACAAAGTTCGGCAGTGCGCGGCCGCCCGCCCGCCGTACGTGCGCATACGCGTTGGGCGGCGCTAACGATCAATTAAATATTTAACAGTCTGTAATGGTATAAATAATTGATTCAAATACATATATACCCAATATATAAAACAATAAAAATAGTACTTCATTTTGTTATTTATATTTAAATATAAAAAGTAGGTGTATTAAGAGCTTTAAAATAGTAGAACTGAAGTGTGTATGTGAAAGTGTACCGTGATATGAACGTATTTAAAGTGTAATGTGATAATCCTATTTATGCCCAAAAAATTGTAGACATAATTATTAAAAGAATGTTTCAATAGAAATCACGATTGTATCAAAATGCATTCCGTTATAAGTTGTCGTGCCGCGCCACCGGACGATGCACGTGTTTTTATTTTCATTTATAAATAGTCCAGACACAAACCGACACTCTGCGGCTGCACCATGACGTCACTCAAAGAAGCAAGTGACGTCACCGTCGCAGCTCACGCAGAAGATGAGAAGAATAGCAAAGTTGAACGAAAAGAGCCGAAAGACTTGGCTGAATTACCGCCGAGTGGCACATCTCTACACAAGAGGCGTAGAGGAGAACCCCCTGTCACTCTATCTGTCAAATCCCCCCAAACACCTTCCGATGCTGAAGGTTCCTCCCCCTGCACGGCAGGCCCATCCCCCCCTGAAGAGTACTGGTCTCTAAATGACGGAGAACTCACAGATCCCGAAGCAATATGCGAAACGATGCTGCAACGGCTACGAGACCAAAACGATGCCGTTTCCAGGCGAGGAAAAGAAGTGGCTCAAAGAACGAAAGACACTGTCCAAGCTCTGGATCAGTTAGAGCAGTTACTAGAACTATTAGACCAGTTTGTGACCTTAAAAGAACATAACACCCGTCTTTTGAAAAGACTAAAGGACGTTAATCATTTGAAGAGACTCCACAATGCCCATAAGAGGATAGACAATGAGAATGAAAGGATGAAGTCGGAAACCAAAGAGCTGGAACAGATAAACGAAGCTCTAGATGCCGAGTTTGAGTGTGAATATGGACAAATACTCTTTGATTCCGTGATGATGGGTAACCGAGGTATGAAGAGGTCAGGGTCAAAGTGGAAAGGTCATGCGAGGTTTGGAGGGTCGCTGCTGAGGAAGCAAAGGTCAAGGTCTGCGGGAGGGGATGACAGTGATGCCGCTCCTGGCTCTCCTCTAAGAAGGAGATCCGAAGGCATCTTCATGAAAGAAGTTGAGAAGTCTAAAGTTTCGAAGTGGACAAGGGTTAAAGCTGCATTTAGGTAAATATTTGTGTTTTATTTAAACTGACAGTTATTATAATATGCTATTCTGCAGCTCAATGTCGAGTAGCAGCATTCTTATTGCAATGCTTGCAATTTAGAGTTGTTCCACAAATTTAAATTTAGGATATCGTATGTAGTTGGACCATTTCAATTACCTATACGTAACTATTACTCGTTCAAGCACATAACAATTATGTTAAAGCATTGAATTATGGAGACTTACTTTGTGCAACTAGCAATTTTCTTCAACGGGCAGTGTTACTGAGTTATTCCACATTGAGCATTCTCAATAGGCTCGCTCTGCAGTTTCATTATTCACCAATTATAAAAACTGGATTGATAAAAGAACTTGGCCTATCGAAGTACAACAACACACGCCTCATCTCTGTGGGACGGTGTACTATAATCCAACACGCGAGCCCAGTGTGGGTTGAGAATGTCACAGTTGATTAAATTGTTGTTTCTGTGATGGTTCAATCTTAAAAAGATGGCCAAGACAAGCTTCATCTTCTGCATCCAGAAGACGGTGATTCAAGTGTTGTGAAGCAACTAGGAAAGGTTCTTTTCCTAGTTGATTAATAGCACAGCAGAGGAAAGGTACATATTTACCGCACTTGGCTCGCGTGTTGGGTCCACTCCTCTTCAAAGAGGAGGTCTATGTCCCGGCAGTGGGAACATTATAGGATAAATATGCAAATAACATATTGTCAACTTGAATGATAAATTAAGAAATGAGGTTATGTGAGAACGTTGCGGTTTAAAAGAAGATGTAGTGACAAACATTTAAAAGAGTGTACTTAGATGGTTTGGTCATGTGAAGAGGACGAATGAATGGCGACTTACAAAAGGTTTACAAGCCAGATGTGAGTGGCAATGCCGGGAGAGGACGTCATAGAAGGACGTCCACTGACCTTATTGGTGAGGTTTTTTTTTTTTAATGTGTTAAAATCATCAATTGAGTCCTCCCACCCAGGGCAGAGCGGGAGGGACTGTCAGACTTGTACTGACTAAAATCCACGGTGTCCTTCAATAGCCCTTGATGTTCCAGGGTCACGGTAATTCTATGAGTCCCGTTCTTCATTATTATATTGCCCACATGGTTTTACAGAAACTAAAAATCGGCCCATTTGCGTAGGTAGAAACTACATAAATCTAAGTATATGATGCTAAGTCATTGAACATTAATTAATTTATGATTAATGAAGAGCGATTTTTTGAAAGAGTGAACGAAAATGATAAACGATGCAAATCTATTTGACGCGGAAAATTATTAAGTTTTAGGTATAAGGCGGAAATATATAATTTATCTTGGATGACTGTGAAGTCTGAAGCTTAATAAATTCAGTATTAAGAGCGACACTGGGCTTAGTTAAATTTCCCTTTCTCAATACATAAGCTAGCTGTATGTTTTTTTTTGTGTCGCTAATGGTTGACCAAGAAATATATTTGTTATTAGGGTGAATATGTGGTGAATATCCCCGCAACAAAGGAGAAGGGAAGGACTCCATGGTTTCTCCATGGTTTTGGCCCAGTTGTTAACACAGTCAAACTAGCCTTACAATAGGATATAATAACAAGGCCTCACTGAAAATTTGGTAAAACTTGGCTATCCAGGAATCAAGTTATATGAAGCATAGTAAAAGTGAGGTTGTAACATTGTAGTTTTTTGATGTTATTTGTCAAATATTTATGAATGGCTTCGGTTGTGTAATGGTTTTATACATGGAGTGCAAGTAGAGAGCCTCCATGTCTGACGTGTCGAAGATCTGACACGTTTAGCTCGCCCTGGATGGTCGCTACAATCGAAGACAAGTCTCTACATCCAATGTCCTGCACATAGAAGCAATAGGAATTTGTGTGGTATACTACAACTAAAAAACTCGACTACTGAAAAATCACGATCTAATTAAATTTACAAGAAAAAAATTACTCCTTTTGTTGAAGTCCGTTAAAATAACGCCATAATAACGAATCGATTGACACCTTATTCATTAAAATCGGTTGAATAGTTTGGGCGCTACGGAGGAACATACGTAAATACAAACATACATATACAAACTGACCCTTCCTTTTGGCTTCGCCATAGTCAGATAAAAAAGAGATGAGGAAGTATAATAAAACACCAATATAATACGTATAAAATATTTATTATTCATCTACAATTATTATGAGAATATCATCTAAGAATTGTGGTAGGTATTTGAGGTACGATTTTTTCTTGGGATCTAGTCCAACTGAGATACCAGATTCACATTACATGGGCACAGCAGCCTACAGTTCTATAACAAGGCAAGGCAAGGCAGCAGCGTACAAGAAGGTGTTTGTATCCCAATAACTGTCAATACCTCAAAGCACCAAAGCTTGGGACCGAACCGTAAACAGTAGGTACATCAGTTTGGTTTTGTTCGCTTGGTAGGCTAGAAGTTCGATTTGAATAGGTACTTACAGGCTGTGATGTACGCCACTGACGATTAACTGATATAATCGCCCCGTCGCCCAAGACTCTTCTGCCAATAGAGTTACTGCGACCCGTCGCAATGGTATAATTCACACAGCGATCCGTGTCGTGAATATCCGATTGATAATATATAATCAGTTATCCAAAAAAGAGAGCCGGGTAATTCAAAGTAGCAAGATCCGTCGAATAGTCCTTTATAAACTTATACTGCCACTTACGGAATATCTTCCGTGATTACATTTCGGATACATGAGCGTATTGTATAATTATCACTTGCTTCGGTGAAGGAAAACATCGTGATGAAACCAGCATGCCTGAGAGATATTTCTCGACGGCATGTAAAGCCAAGTCAGAGGCCCATGGGCGGCATAAAACTCTGACACCAGGTTAGGCACTAACCACACGATAAAGAAAGACTCAATCACGGATATCCCGTAAGTGACAGAAGTTGACGGCGAGCTATGGGCTAGCTCGCCGTCCGGCCGTCTTATGACGACAGGCCGTGTCGACGGCGCGTTCGTGTTCCACGCGCGCCTCAAAGAGATGTCAGCAACGATGTAGGGGTCTGCAAGGGCCGATGCCTGCCAGGGCTGCGGAACTGTTCGAAAGAGATACCGTGGCCGTGGAACACAAAGGGCAAAGAAGGAACATGGATGGGTTTTAGTCAGTACAAGTCTGACACTCCCTTCCGCTCCGCCCAGAGTGGGTCATTTGATGATTACCCAACATAAAAAAAAAACAGTGACAGAAGTTTAGTTGTAAACCGTGAAAGCTTAAAACAGTGTTAGTCCTTTATAATAGGCAAAACCGAAGTCGTGGGGTTATACAATAAAACATGGAAAATACAAACACACTCAGAACGAACTTTATCATGAAGTTTCGTGCGTGTACGATCTATCGCGTTTTATTATTTCGCATCTGTCAGTCGTGGGCCAGTACTTGCGCGTAACAGGGTACCTATGTGATTAGAAACGCTCCGAATAAGGAAAATGTTGGGTATGAATGTAGATGACTATAAGAGTAGAGAAAGACCAAAGAAAGGATGGATGGACTGTGTGAAGAATGATATGGCTAGGTGGGAGGTGACTGCTGAGATGACGAGTAACAAACAAGTATGGAAGAAGGAGATATGCTGCGCCGACCCCAAATAAATTCGGATAAAGGCAGGAGAATGATGAAAGCACCCCGATACGGATGTTTTTTGTAACACGACTCATGAAATGACTTTTTGTTGTTGTATTAAAAATAGCGTAGTGGAAAAAACAGACACATTTCAAAATGATCGTCAACATGCTCTTATCGTAATTTGTTTGGGGTCAGCAAAGCATAAATCTTCTAGGTCGATTCATTTCAGTAGCTGTCATCTCAGACTCCTCTCTAGCCATACATACAATTCATCCATCGTTTCTCCGAACGTCCTCTTCTCATACATTCATGCTCATAGCCTTGCTCACATGGAGCAAATACTTTGCTTATTCCAACTTTTGGATTTTTTGAAGTCGAACAGGGACTCATACAAAGTGATTGATCAGATCCCTTTCATACAATAAAAAACTACGCTATAAAACGACTATAGGTACAATTACTGGAACCATTCACCATATAGTAATGTGCCAATAATTTCATGTACAAAGTGAGGTGTGAACAGATTTACAGCTTTGAACTAGTGTTACGTTTAGAATAAATGATTTTATATCGTTACTATTCATATTCATACCTACTACGAGATTATTTTGAAGAAAGTTAATGTTATTTGGCACAAACTGTGCGAGTAATGTGAATGCTGGGCAAACACTCAAAAATGCGTTGAAACCGCAGTCAAACAAGTCACCTATTGCAAATGCACAATTGTGTGTTATTTATGCCTTTGCATATTATTCTGGTAATCCCAAAACAAAGCATATTTAAAAAAAAATACCTGCTATAATTAAAACGGATAAAATTAGGAAATAGGCATTCGATATAATCCGAAACTGTTTCTCTGATCCAAAATTTTCTTTAGCGAAATAAATTCAGCGTCAGTTTACAGAAATATCAAGTTTAATTGGTTACATACAATGGCAGAAGATAACCCCAAGGGCAAGAAGGTGCTCACAATCAAGGACTGACGCAGACACGGGGTAACTTATCAAATACCCATGGCCTTTCATCGAGCAGTGGGTAACTTGCGGCTGCTACGGTTATGACCAAAACATATCTACTTGCAACAAGCGTTAGGTATATTTGAACGAAGTCAGAAAGAAGTGAGTGAGAAATTTTTGCCAAATAATTTCTCTATTTTTTCTGCTTGAATGTTTTATAAACATATTATTTTATTAACATTAGTCATGATCATCATCAAATTGGACAAAAAACGTTAACTGTACCTACACTTGGCATAAGCCTCCCCCAAGCCTCCCCCAAGTGTCGCCACATCTGATCTCTCAAATTTCTGTAACCTTCAGTAGGTCACCGGTAGACCTTGTGAACTCCGCGTAGATCTTCTCCTTCAAGCTCTAAACCTAGCAGCAATCATTACGTTATGATCTTCATAATAACACAAGCTATTTTTTCCAGATGGGAGAAAGCTCAGTGGCCCCAATCAGCCATGGGTAGTGCGGCAAGTGCCGTGGCAGCAGGAGCTATGGTAGGAGCCGTGGCTCTTGCAGGGTCCTCTCCATCATCAGCCACTCTTGCGAACCCGGAGCCTCGTGACTCCGCCAGCTTGACTCCTGGCAGCGCATTATCCCTGACTCCTAACTCATCGTGTGAAGAGTTGAGAGCTGACTCTGGTAAGTTTATAACTATGTTATGTTATCTCCCTAGCTAGTTTATAATATGTATAATCGTTCATGTTGATAGGACCTTAATTTAATGTAATTGTTGTTAATTTATGACAAAAATTATTTACACCAGACATTTCAGGCCCCTCGATAGGGGTTTTTCATAGACAATAATAACAAACTTATTTACAAAAACTGGTTTCTTAATGCTCACCTTAGCTTTAAAGAGACCAGTGAAAAATGTCATGCAGTGAATTTACGTATAATTTATTTTTATCAAGTAGATTAAACTGTAACTGATGTATTTCATTGTTACTACTACCTTCGTCATCTCACCACTTGACAAACGCCTGAATGTTATTGATAGTTAAATCATCATATTCCTGTCCTTTTCCCATTCTACTTTGGAGGAGCTCGTGGCTAAATAATAACAGCCGCTCGGGTCGATCTTTAGGTTAAGCCGTGTTTGCCTGGGTTGGTCTGTGGATGAGTGACCGCCCATTACATACCGAGTTTCCTCCGTGCCTCGGAAAACACGTTAAGCTGTTGGTCCCGGCTGTTATTTGTAGATCTTTGACAGTCGTTAGGCAGTCAGTGGCCCAAAAAGTCTGACAACCAGTCTTACCAATGGGGATCGTATTACCCAGTACTAACAGGGTTGTGGAGGTCCGATAGGCAGTCGCTTCATGTAAAATACTGGTATTCAGCTGCATCCGGTTAGACTGGAAGCCGAGCCCAATATAGTTAGGAAAAGGCTAGCCAGATGATGATGTCCCATTATACTTGGGGTCGGCGCAACACGTTGTCTTCTGCCATTCTCCCCTGTCAGACGTCACGGCATCATTTACTCCTTTCTCTTTCATGTCATTCCTCACACCTTTTCTTTGACCTTTCCCTCTTTAACATTAGTATCCATAAGTTTTTTAGTAACATGCGTTTCAACCCTCCTCATTACATTGTTAATGATAGTTAAATGTTAAACCTTACAGTTGTATTTACAATTGTGCCAATTTATTGAAAACTTTTTTTTTTAAGGAAAAAAAAGTACATTCGGCCTTTTTCAGAGATTGCTTTCTCAGCTGCAATGTTAAGATCGATCCATCTTCTCCTCTTTGTTCAATTTTATTGCCCGAGCTTAAAAGTCAACTTAACAAATAAAGTTCTGATTTACAACTTAACACTCTTGCGTATAAAAAATGAAGTGTTCTCAATCGTAAATGTAAAAGCTAAACAAACCATGGGATACATAAAGCGGTATGTATTTATGTAATATTTTTGTATTTTCGGATATGTTTATGATTCGTGCGAGTTTTAGAGAAACATTGATGTATCAGATGTTTTGAATATCGGTTATTTGTAGGGTATTCTGATAGCAAAAAAGCTTTTGATATCGGAAACTCTTTAAAATCATCATACTACTACTATACACCATGATTTTTTAGTCGTCTCACAACGGCAGCCTACTTCATGTATCCAATGACTACTAAACATTCATAAAAAAAATTAGATATTTATGAGATTTTAAAAATTACAAATAAAAATATTATTCAGTATTATGAGTCGTGACGTAGTAAAACACCCTTTTGCGAGCGATGATCTACTGATCTCGAGCGCTGGGTAGGTATGTTCTCCCGTTTGACGCGTAAACATCATTAACAGGATGTTTCATATTCCAATGTATTATTTATTTTTATTTGTATGTACCTACTATGGTAGGTAAAAAAAGGGCGCCTAGAGCTATTTTATGTCGAGTAGGTACATTGAGTGGACCACCTTTGTAAGACGACTAAAAAGTCACGGTGTATAAGGGTAGGGACCCTTATCCTAATTTATTTGGGGTCAGCGCAGCATATATTCTTCTTCCATACTTCTCTATTACTCGTCATCTTTAAGTTCTTAAAATGAAGAGCAAAATGTCCGTCACTTTCTTTCTTTATTCATTTAAAAAGATATATAAAATACAGTACATCAATGTGAAACTTCTTTCTACTTAAGGAGTAGGAGTAGGTATTCTGATATGGTTGTATTAATGGTGATTCTTTCGCGTCCAATGTCCATTACACTGCATGATTGCATTCAACAGAAACGTATTAATAGTTGTTGCTAAAAATCTTTCATCCTCTTGATTGTAAAATCAAGAGCCAAACGAAAACAGGCGTTAAAGTGTTTCCTCGTTTTCTTTGCCAAAATTTTATACTGTTACAAATATTTCTTGTGAAAGTGTTTTCTTCAGACAAATCACATCTGTACAAAAAAAAATATTGGCAAAGTGCGAATCATACTCATACATCTTGGTTTTGTATCATTTTGTAATTTGCCGAGATTAGTGTGTCACAACAACACACAAAGTATACTCCTGAACAACAGAACAAAAGTAACTGACATTTTAACTCCATGTTCAGAGGGTTCCAGAAAGGTGTGGTCATATTTCAGGGTGTGATTCAGACCATCAGACTGAACAACTTTCTCCACGGGACCACCATAGAAATCGCGAAACAAAAAATGGCTGTCCAGCACATTTGGGTCGAGTAGATTGAATTTTTTTTTGTTCTGGATAGCTGATTTTTTGTGGTCATTTTGATGTCTGAATCACAGCATATAATATGATGGCAATTTAGTTACCTGTAACCTCCTAGGAGGTTCGTCTGTCTGTCTGCAGTTATATAGGAATTGGTTTTTTTATTTCAAGAATCAGGTACGAGTCTTTTTGGGAAGCCTGTTTCATATGACGGGTAAGCTCACAACCTTGCAGGATATAGATATCTAAATCGCCAGCCTGTATACACTTACCCTTAACTGTCATTTAGTGTTCAGAAGCTTGATTCCCTTTGCCATATTACCTACCCATCCCCTAACCATCTTCATCATTGGTATACTTGTTCTACCCTATGCTGGGGTATAAGGCCTTCTCCCTTTTGTGCCAGGTTCCAGGTCTGTGCGAGTCTCAACCAGGTCTTACCCGCAATCTTCTGAATGTCAGCCACGTAACTGGCTGTAAGTCTGCCAACACTTCTTCTACCGTCTGACGGTAATCATTCAGAGAAAGCTCTGCTCTCCACTCCACTTCAGAGCCACTACCCACATCCTGAACTAGTCCTGCGTCAGATTTCTGCGTTACGGACTCAATCTAGTAAAATAGTAGCAGTAATTAGCCAGTAGTCGCGTCTCGTCTCTTTAAATTGAGCACAGAACCGTAAAAGTAAAACTTTTTGGCACAAACCCGTAAACTATAATAACGCGTGTATATTCTGTAAATGGGTGGCCTTATTCTGTCAAAATGAGTCACTCCATACTCGCCTGGAGATCGCGCGATGTTCGTGCGAGTTCGCTCTTTGATCGGGATAGCGTAAACCATCGCGGGAGGCGATGAGAAACATGCTTTGGAGAAGTTTTTTCTTGTGTATGATGAAGTAGCTGTTAACTACGGGTTTGCTTGGGTTTGTAGTCGTAGATTTTGCCTGTCTGCATTAATTGCGTGGACTTAAACTAGGATATTACAGTGAAAAAGCACTAGACAAACATCGAACGAAAATCAACGGAATAGCAAGCATAAATAAACATAAATAAAACTCTTCAAATTAATAATTCATTTTGACGAGTTTTGCTCTGTGCGTGAGTTCTGAAAAACAGGCTCGATTTTGTTACAAAAAAATATAAATTTAACAGAAGACTTGTATTGTTGAGTTTCATCACAACAAATTACTTTAAGGATCATATGTTTTATTTAAAACAAAAAATTACAATTTTAATCTATTAAAAGTAATATAAATTAAAATTAAAATTCTGAAATTATTATGAATGTGACTAAATAAACAATTAACCTACCTCCCACCTTCAACCATCCTCCTACCTCTTTAAAATATTATATAGATTTAGTATACTATAGATGGATGGATTGTGTCAGGAATGATATGAAAGAGAAAGGATTAAATGATGACGTGAGGTCTGTCTGACAGGGGACTCCAAGCAGATCGGGACAAGGGCAGGAAGATGATGATGAATAATATTAATATCTTCCATGATAAATGCGCATAGGTATACAACGAAATCTGAAATTCTGTAGGTAAAACTAAACTCATGTCGAAATACACTTTTTCCTGTAATGACATCCTGTTTAGTGTTTACGTATGCTCTTAAATAAACAAAGATAACGATTATAGGCATTTCCCTCCGAAACTTCTCAAAAAATCTGCACACATTTAATAATAAAATTTCATAACTATCTCCTTAAAAATGTAACATGTTGAAACAGTATTAAACGTAGGCTTTGTGCCTACGTTTAATATATAAGGTCTATCTTTGCATACACGAAATATTTTAAGAGAATGAAAAAATAGATAGATATGTATTTTTTTTTCTATATGTCGTAAAGTCGCCGTAGCAACGAAAAAAAAAATTATCGGAGTGTTTCTTTTTTACAAAATTATTATAATTCTAAAATTTTTTGAGACTTTTTGCATAAAACCCTTACTCCCATATTCTAACAATGACAGTAGATAAATACGACGTAGTAAACTAGCGTAATGGATGTTCAAAAATAAGGAGCAAGCATTTATTTTGTGGGTCAAGTAATTTTAAATTAATTATTTTTTATAAAAATATACTCCGGTTAAAAAAAAAAACCCTTGAAATGGCTTCGTTATAGCCGTTAGATGATTCCCTTAAGATATTTCGTGTATGAATAGTTAGACCTTATATAGTATATGAGATTATTTTCAAAAACAACGTACAACCACATGAGTAAGTAAACGGAACAGAGTTAAAGCTTCTAAAGAACGTTCAAAATTGTTACCTATTTTGGTAGGGTTGTCACAATATGTTAAGACAAATTAAACAAAACATTTGTTATACAGTTTTATTATTGAGTATGATACAGTCCAGTGGCGAAGGGTGAAAATTCAGTCAGGGGAACCCGAAGAAAAAAAATGAGAATTACATTTTTTTTAGTTTTTTATCTCTGTTTATTTTGACCTTATTTTCGTTATCAGTGACCCCGAAAATCATGAAAATGATACCCATGACGAAAAAAACAAAAAAAAAATGTTGGTGCCATCGAATTTTCATTTTGACCTCATTTTTGTTATCAGCGACCCCGAAAACCACGAAAATGACACCCATGACGACAAAACCGAAAATTTCCGTCGGCGCCATCTTGGATTTTCATTTTGACCTCAGTTTCGTTATAAGCGACCCCAAAAACCACGAAAATGACACCTATGACACGAAACCGAAAATTTTAGTCGGCGCCATCTTGGATTTTCATTTTGACCTAATTTTAGTTATCAGCGACCCCAAAAACCATGAAAATGACACCCATGAAGAAAAAACCGAAAATTTTCGTCGACGCCATCTTGAATTTTCATTTTGACCTAATTTTAGTTCTCAGCGACCCCAAAAACCACGAAAATGACACCCATGACAAGAAAGCCGAAAATAAAGTGAAGCATAAAATGCAGGGGGAGTATAATAAAAAAATGTAAATAAGTTAACAAAATAAGAAAACTAGTTGGTACCAAATACGATATAGACCATAACTCATTCTATCTTGTTCTCCCATACATACTTTCTTTTTCTGTCCTTGTCGTAACTCGATAATCTTCGGCTTACCGGGCTCCTTAACTCCTTAGTTACGAGGGAACATAGAAACAGACATTACATACATACAGGTCAAACACATAACCCTCCTTTTGGGCTTCGCCGCAGTCGGGTAAAAACACACCGAGTAGTATCCTCTTCTTATTAAAAAAAAGGATCATACAATAAAATATAGGTACTTACTTGAAAAAGTAATAGTCAAATATTTACTTACATATTGTACTCCTTGGGATAGTTAAAGTATGATATATTTTTGTTTTTTCTACTATTATTCATACACACAGTACAATAAACAACCATTTTAATTTTAATATTCAAACTTGCAACCAATCTTGCAACTGACAAAACAAACAACGTGCCCCTTGGTTGCCATGGCACCGTGCCGTGCTAACCCTGAGATTGTCCACTGGCTGTGCCAGCGTAAACCGGTTTTTTCCAGTTTATCCGCGTACGCGACAAGCGGCCAGTGGTCACGCACACATGCCCCGCGTGCTTGTAGAAGTGCAACCGATTCGCGCGGTTGTATGAAGCTTAACCTCTGTTCCGTTTTCCTACTCATGTGGTACAACTAACTAACAAAGTAAGTACGAATGCCTGACAGATTCGTAAATTTCAATAACTAACTACTTCTCGAAACTACATTTCATTTGGCACAAAATTTATCTAAACAGTTGACAAATCGTATTTACACACACCGTCCGTCGTTTTTCCTACACGTAGAAACACAGACTTTTCCATTCCACGAAAAATCCATTCATCAGACAATGTTTCCAGAAGTTATCCACAATAACCGGTCCATCTGTTTCAGGTATGCGCAAGAGTGTGCGGGACGATGGTGACAACACATTCCTGCAAGCTCCTACGCAGGTCAGAATCAACATTGTATTAATACCACAGTACAACGATTACTACAGTAGTTCCACTCTCACTAACATCAAAAATAAAAAATTCTGTTTCTGTCAATACGTTTCGCTTTAAACAGTTTAAATACATTTTAAACCGACTTTAAAAAATCAGGAGGTTTACGTTGCAGGTGGTCATAATCTAAAATTTAGATTTAGATTCTAAATAGTGATCAAATATCATATTCGGTAGTACCCGTTTGCATTCCTTATTATGTAAGACACGAGCTCTTTTGTAGGGAAATTGTACATCTACATGTAAGTTTGACGTTGATAAGGTTCATGTTCATACGCAAAATGACACTGCACTGGTGGTAAATATTTGTGAGACCGTTCTTGAAAATATTTCCATCTGGGTAAAACACATTGTAAGAGTAAATATTTTTGAGAAAAATGCACAAACAAGATTGTTGTTTTTATGACTAATCTTTTACTGAGAACAGGAAAATGCCAAGATCGAAAATGAATAAAATTGCCAATCTAGTTTTAAAGAATTGTGTCTGTGGATTGTATAACGTATGTCTAATGGCGCTAGCATACCCTGTACCAAGCATCGTCATTGGTTGAAAATCTCCCAATGTCATTTTATATTTCAAAATAGCTTGACCTTATTGGTTAGAAATGGACTAAGTTATATACATGGACACGCCATCTACAATCAGCTTTGACCAGTCTTTCTCATTGTTCGTTATCAATGTCAGTATTACAGTCGTCTCATAGTTATTTTGACTCACTGACAAAATTACAATGAACTTTATTCTCGTTACTTTAGGTTTGATATTTGGTTGCTACTCTCAAAGGTAAAATAACCGTTAAAAGAATACTAAATCACTGCGGAACTAACGCTGCCCTTCTTCTTGTGTTTTGATACAATTTCAGGGAACAATTTCTCAAATATTTACCAACAAAATTCTTCTCTCTGCCAACAACATTAAATTCGTTTTTTGTCAAAAGTTCCTCAGTTTTGTTTGTAATTGACATTCTGACTTACTTAGACTGTGCTGTTCCTTGAAATAGTTATTGAAAATAGACCCATTCAGTAGCGACTCCGTCTGCTAAACGACTGGCAAGATAATTTATGGTGATTATTTTGTGCTATAGTGGGACCGTGAAAAGGTGTAGGAAGCGCACATGATTGATAACATTAGCGGTGGATTAAAATATCGATTTTGAATTTTGGAAAATAATGTTTGTTTTTTCTTCAATACTTACGGAATATTTTGAATTCCGTAAGGCCGATGTTAAATTGATCAGTTTTTTTGGTCTGTTGAAGAAAAGATTTGATTACCAATACCTTCAAGCACAACATTTTGAAACTAAACTCGCAACTCATTTGACGTTACATTCGGTAACAAGTCGCATTCAATTTTTTTTTTCATTGAGATAAGTCGGAGTTATTTTTCGAAGCGGTGTATTTAGAACATAAACAAATAACGCTATTTTTAAGCCTAAACGTTTTAGAACAAAAGTTGTTTATAGATTTCTAGCCACAACAAACCACGTTTTGATCAAGAAAATAAACAAGTTTCTAAAAATGATTTCGATTGACAACCGATGGCTGAACGATGGGCGCGAGGATCATGGGTTCGATTCTTGAACGGATTAAATGTGTGTGGCCTACATAGTTGCTTAGAATCTGGATGTTTGGACATGGTTAATTTTGGTCTGTAAACACACCGACAGAAGAGAAATTCTTGGTGAATATGGGTTGGCTAATGCACGTTTTAGGAGATTTTTAAATAGTTACTACCATTAAATCTATGCTAATTCATATGCACAATCATATACCATGCAATACATAATAAAAATGATACTTACGATTTTTAAAAGCAGAAATTCAGGTACTAAATCATATTCATGCATTATCAGTCTATAATGCCACTGCTGGGATACAGGCCTGCTGTCTATGAGAGGGAATGGGCCATAATCCAGCACGCGGGCCCAGTGCGGGTTGGTAGATGTCACATGTTGTCGAATTTTTGGTTCTAGGACACGCCGGTTTCCTCACGATGTTTTCCTTCACCGTTTTGAGAGCAGTGGTTATGAAACAAATTACACAAATTAATGCGCCTGCCTGGGTTCGAATCCACGACTTACGGCTCGTAAATCCGGGCCGCCACCACTGGGCTACCATTGGGAAACACAAAGTGTGTGTTATATATGCACTTTACCACCTCACAATTTTATATTACACGCCCATAAATCTTAATCTCAAACCAATCAATCTCAATCTTAATCTTAATCTTAATCTTAATCTTAATCTTAATCTTTATCTTTATCTTAATCTTAGCTCTTATCTTAGCTTATCTTAGCTTTCTGATCCACGCTGTATATCAAATAATTCACCCAATCTCTCCCCCTAGGACGACAGCTCTACCTCCCCATCACCGAACAAGCTCCACAAAAGTCCTTGGGGCAAAATGAGGGACATCATTCAGACCCACAGAGAATCCGTCAAGAAGAAGACCTCCAACCGAGGGTCCAAGAGCTCCCCGGACGTGGTGCCCAAGAGACGGAGGTCGCTGAGTGACGGAGGGGACAGCGATGCGCCACCAGCGTTGACCCTCACTATACCATCGTCTGAGGAACTTGGTGAGTTTAGATTTGATTATGAAGAAAAGCAAGACCAAAAGCTGTGTGACATTTTTTTTGCTTTTTCATTACCTAAAACAAATATTTCAAGTAGATCTACTTGAAATATTTGCTTTAGTTGTGAAAGTGTTACAGGCACTTTTGAGTTGTCAAAACTCAAAAAAAAAAAAATAGATAAAGCTACAACCCAGCCACAATGCATACTAATTACTGTGCTGGGGCTGTAGTTGGCCATTCCAAAGTGTAGATCTCTATAGAGAAGAATGGGCAAGTAACGCTATGGACAGTAATAGAAAGAAGGGACTAGTAACATGGCTTACAGTTCATCAGTTTTGTATGTAATATTTGTCAAAATCAATCATGTTGACTGCAACAATGTTAGGCAGTTTTTGTTTGTCATATTTTCAGGATTTTATACGACAGCTGCACACAGCTATCAAAAATATTCGCGCCACTTGTAGAACACTGAATTGTGAACTTTAAAATAAGCCATTATTTTTTTCTTATAATATGACAGCTATGGTAACAGAGGAGTAAAAGTGAACAATAACAGGCTCGTGGCGCAATAATAACAGCAGCTTGGATCAATCTTCAGGTTAAGTCGTGCATGCCTAGGTTGGTCTGTGGATGGGTGACCATTACATACTAAGTTTCCTCCGTGCCTCGGGAAACACGTTAAACCGGCTGTCATTTGTAGATCTGTGCCAGTCGTATCTAAATACCACGTAATATTATGTATTATTTTGGTGTTTCACCATCTATTGCATACCGAGCTTCCTCCGTGCCTCGCAAAGCACGTTAAGCCGTTGGTCCCGGTTGTCATCATTTGTAGATCTTTGACAGTCGTTACAGGTAGTCAGTGGGCCGAAAGTCTGACAACCAGTCTTACCAAGGAGTATCGTATTACCTAGTAGGTACTAACTGGGTTGTGGAGGTCAGATACGCAGTCGCTCTATGTAAAATACTGGTATTCAGCTGTATCCGGTTAGAATGGAAGCCGATCCCAACATAGTTGGGAAAAGGCTAGGCAGATGATGATGATGACACCTATGGTAACAATCAGATTATTGTCTTCTCTTCTTAGTTATAAGGATTAAATCTGTCTGAAGAATTAATATGAGTGTTTACTTCTACCATGCCGGTTTCGCTACGGTGACCATATCTGTTTCGTTTTTGGCAACTATTGATAATGAGTTATATTAGGCTAGTGTCTTGTTATTTGTATATTTGACAAATACGACACAATTGCCCGTTTTCCACCTAACTGTGCCTCACAGGGAGTACGCCCCCTGACACCTGTGATGTTATTATGTTTTGCACTAACAATACACGACACCTAGGTTACTGCCTAAATATTATTGCAATCTCGACTCTCATTGCTGCGTCGAGCGTTGAAAATCCAACAATGTGTTTTTTTAGGCAATAATTTAGGTTTCGCCTAGTGTAAGTGAACACGTACAAATATGATATGTACTGATGTAAATTCTCTAGTCCAATTCCAGTATTGGCAATATTATATTGTAGAAGTTGTCTTGAAGTAATAATCAATATTGGAAATCTAATTGTTTACATAGACTTTAGCGCCAAAGAATAAAATCATGTTGATGTTACCAGTTCGACATTTACGAGTCAAATAATACTAAACGTTTACGATTTAGGTTAAAACTATGCTCGTGTTTTGTTTATTCAATGCAGTAGTTGATCAGATCATCGATATTTTAGGAATTGTCAGGATTTCGCTGTCCAGTGCTAAGACACTGGACTGCGAAATTCACACAAAACCTGACCACACAACTGTGCTATAATGACAACCGAAAAATGCAACGTTACCTTTCGAGTATAGGCTGTTCTAGTGTATCTACAGTAGAATGACTCATACCCATTTTTACCATCATCATTCCCTTTTCCTTATGCTCGAGGAGCTCGTGGCTACATAATAACAGCCGCTCGGGTCGATCTTTAGGTTAAGCCGTGCTTGCCTAGGTTGGTCTGTGGATGGGTGACCACCCATTACATACCGAGTTTCCTCCGTGCCTCGGAAAGCACGTTAAGCCGTTGGTCCCGGCAGTCATTTGTAGATCTTTGACAGTCGTTAGGTAGTCAGTGGCCCAAAAAGTCTGACAACCAGTTTTACCAACGGGTATCGTATTACCCAGTACTAACTGGGTTGTGGAGGTCAGATAGGCAGTCGCTCCATGTAAAATACTGGTATTCAGCTGCATCCGGTTAGACTGGAAGCCGACCCCAACACAGTTGGGAAAAGGCTAAGCAGATGATTCCCTTTTCCTTATCCCAATATATTTGGGGTCGGCGCAGCAAGTCTTCTTCTACCAATTTTCTCTATTAGTTGTCACCTCATTAGTCATCCCCTTTCTAGCCATATCATCCTCAACACAGTCCATGAAACGTTTTTATGGTCATCCTCTACTCGTATCAACAGGCACATTCATGTATATAATGCAGTCATGCTCAAAACTTTCTTCATGATATTTTCCTCATTCGTTCACATCACACAACCATGTTGACTATACCACGACAACCAATTTGCACACAACAATTTTCATGTTACACTGAAGAAGTAGAAGAAGTTACAGACACATACAAAATTGTAAATGTCTACGTAGTTCTGCATGTTTCAGTCGCTGTTTTAGTTTGAATTGTAAACAGAGCTTATATTTGCGCGAATACAAAGTGTATCACTACTTTGTATCCGCTTACAGCACGTGCAACAATCAAAACAATTCTGTTTACATTGAAATCTAAAGTTTCCGTCAGTCCCTCATAAATCATTTACCACAGCTGTTGATGGACAGTCTCTAAATTCCGTGTTTTCCAAAATTCTGGTTTATCAAGCCCGTCCATTTTCTCTTGAGAAATGATGCCAAATATTTCATAACCATTATTTATCCTGGTCTTCTTTCTATACATTATACCGTTACACAAGATCCTCCACTACAAGCTAAAGCCGCAATTCCATAATTGGTACTTTCTTAATCCTGAATGAAGTTTTACTTACCCTTAATCTTTTAAGAGTGCAACGCCACTTAACCTTAAGACTTGACCATCAAAAAGGCTGAATGACTCGACTCTTGGAGTCTTAAGTTTTAAAACCAACAAAGACTTGGTCCAGCTGGGAACTTGACGAGTGTTCTCTCTTCCAGAATCTGAGCCCTCCCACCCTGTTCTTCGCAAGCAGCGATCTCTGGAGCTGGGCGCCAGACCCCCCCAGCACCGCCCCCCTCGGGCCTCCAAGTGGACCAAGGTCAAGAGAGCCTTTCTGACGTCAGCGTCTGCCTCAGTCCCGTCCAGCCCTAACAGGCATTCAGCGTTCTTCACTGATGCAGGTTAGTGCCTATTTTGTCCTTCACCTTCAAACCCCACCTCTTCCATTTTGGTGCTGGTGGATGCATTGAATAGTACGGGGGTCGTGGAGGTATTTAAAGTAAAGTTATAACATTAAAAACATGTATTTAAAAATACATGTATGAAAAAGTTGGAACTTTGACCCTTAATATCTCCGTAACTAGAAGGTTCCAAGGTCTGGAACAAAAAAAATATCGCATTGACGGGGATAACAATTGCCTTTCGGCGGGTACTTTTACACCCATTATTATATTATAGTAACTTCTTCTTCTTTTTTATCGTGTAGTTAGAGCCTAACCTGGTGTCAGAGTTTTTGAGCGAAAGTCAGAGGCCCATGAGCCTCTGACTTGGCTTAAATGCCGTCAAGAAATATCTCAAAGATATATTATGATGGTTGGCGACTTACATTTTGGGACTCAGTACAAGATGACACACGAAAGCACGTAACTCCGTCAATTTGGAAGACTACCTCATTCCCATATCATCACACTTTATGAGAGGTAACAATATTTGCTACGCTCGCAGTTTATTGCCTCAAATATTGCCAAGTTCCTGATTGTCGTCAGTAAGTCGCATATACTTTACAACATGCAATCTTGTAGCAATGTTATTGTTACACTAGCTTTTAGCCGCACCTCTGCCCGCGTGGATGTAGTAAATTGTCCAGGGGGAACGTTGGTACTGCCGTGATTAAAACTATGTTATATCCTACCTGACACAGCCAGAAGGCGACGCGGTAGACCTCTCAGGAGATGGCGGGACGAGCTAGACAAAACTAACGACCAGTGGTCCACATTGGCACTGGATCGAAGAACTTGGAAATCATGGAGAGAGGCCTTTGCCCAGCAGTGGGATGACACAGGCTAACAGTATCAGTATCAGTCTATCCTACCTTACTCAGGTCATAGTGTCCCAAATATCAACGAAATCTGAAGTCGAGACCGATAGTTTCTCTCACATTTTATAATGTTTGTATAGATTGATATGAGTTATGGAAAACGTTGCGATTCAACGCAATTTATGATACTCGATTAGGTAAGTCCCACATCGAAATAAACTAAATTTATTGTAACTGTTCGTATCCCAACTAAGCTGATGTTTTATTATTAACAAGTCAATATTCACAGACTTCTGGTTAAAATTGCTGTCAGGTTAGGGTCAATCGTCTAGCGTCATACATAGACATAGGCTTCCATCATTCTGTACTTAGCTCTCCACATCTAGTCTGACCTAGTTAACTTTTTAAGATCGTCGGTTCATCTAGCTGGGGAGTAAATGGCTGGTGGAAATATACCCATTCAGAAAATATTATCAGACTCGAGCGTTTGTTTCAAATTAACCACTTCTTATTTATCGTGTGATTAGTGCTTAACCTGGTGTCAGAGTTTCTATGTCGCCTATGAGCCTCTGACTTGGCTTAAACATGCCGTCGAGAAATATTGCTGGTTTCCTCACGATGTTTTCCTTCACCAAAGTAAGTGACAATACGCACATGAATCCAAAAAATCAGAGGAACTAGGGGTCTATGAGTTGGCTGTCCGGCGGTTACGCCACTAGACCTTCCACTACTCATTATAAATAAACCACTTATTGTTGAAGTATCGGTCACTAAAAATCAAACAGATAAAGCTACGGTCATGCTACGGTCCATTCACAGACAATCCATCCCCGACAGCATCAACCCAAAAGTCACCTAATTGGAATAAAAATAAAGATCACTATCGTTCTGACTAATATTCAAAATCAGAGGCATAATTTACCGTGAAAGGGCTGCCGTTAGTTACATTAAAACTACGGCACACAGTTCCCAATACCGCACAATACGTAACTGCCACGTATTAGTAAGTTATTTTAGTAATATTACTCATACATTAGCAGATCTGTCGATATTACTGCTTGCCGATCACGTCACGTCCGTCCCTGACACATATTTGTTTCACACGATTGAGTTTTTGCAGTAAATTGTAGGTACGGGAATTTTGGCAATGGACAAAATTTCAGAGGAGGTCGTTAAGGGTCTTATTAATAGCTCTTAAGTTTATTTTAATTTGAGTCAGTTAAACTGCTATTTAAAAATGAGCACAATCTGTTGTTAATATGTATGTTTGAAGGTTTTTATTTTGACAGTTATTTTTGAGATAACTGCTCTCAAACGCCAGTCAACGCGGATTCAGGGCTAGCATAGCAATATTCAGAGCTCGGAATCGCTGCGCCGGCAGCGCCTACAGAAAGTCTGTAGTCTTACTAAAAATGCGTTGAACGCTAACTTCTGTTACAAATCGCAATCAGAGCCGCATTTCTATACGTCATTTGTACCGTTTTGCGAGGAAATGGCTCGATTGGTTTGTCTGCAATGCTGCCCTTAGCGGCGTCGGCTGAGTTGTAATACGTGTTCTGTGGTGCGAAACCAAAGAAGTCAGTGAATACAAATATTTTAGAAAAATATGAGGTACCTCCAGTTTTGGACCAATGACTATTCTGTGTGGTGTGAGCTTTAAGGGACCGCTCTACAGCATCCCACGGCTAAAATACGCGCGTTTATTTAGCTATGATTGACAAAAAAATAAAAACTAAATGTGGGCGAGATCGTTCACTGCCACCGAATGAACTTGCAAACAAATGAACCGCGCAGCAAACATGACAAAAGTCTCCGAGGACATCCTATGTAGCAATGAACGGTCGACTTTACACAACTTTTCAAATTAACACCCGGTTGTTTACGTAAATATACCTTCTGTAAACAAAATTAATGTTTTGTAAATATCTCCTGCTAAATTCTACGTAAGCCATAATCTTATAAACGGAAATTCGTTTTAAATAATACCAAATGTTCCCAGGAAATGATTAGCATAACATGTTCTTTCATCGCAAGCCAACAAGGAAATCTTCATATTTACATAAGGGAATTGTACGTATATTATGTACATTAAAATACCTATGTATAGATATTAAATATTATGTATAACTAACATATTAACATTAAGGCCAAACATAAGACATTAATATAAGTCAGAATCAGAATATGAAGTCCTCGTTGATCTAGTGGTGGCAATCGCGACAGCTAAATATGAGGACCTTGGTTCGACTTCTCAGTAGCGGACACGGAGTCTGAATTTGTGCTCGGTTGATGGCAATAGGCTCGCCCGCTATGAGGGCATGGGACTTAAACATAACTGGCGAAATGTGGGTGTACTATTAGGGACACCTCTGCCTAACGCTTCGTAAATTACAGGCGTGATGTTATGTATATGAAGTCAGTAAATGAAAAGTTCTTATTATGATGTACAAGACTTAGCATTATAATCATGTGGTCAGGAGGGTTACAGGTCTCCTCTCTGTAAGAGGGAATGGGCCGCACTCCACCACGGGTGCTCAGTGCGGGTAGGTGTGGATACGATACATCTTCTTCGAATATTTGTTTGTAAGATGTGCCGGTTTCATCACTACGTTTGCCGTCACCGTTTTGAGAGGAATGTTAATAATTTACACAAACACTAACACGTTACCCGTACCTATAGTCAAGTTAAAGTAATTACTTGAGTTTTAGAATTTAAACGAAGTTAGAACCGTCAATGAAAGCAAAGCTAAGAATTCTTATTTTGACAGTTCTAACTTTAAGCAATTGCTAAACTACAGAGGAAAAGTAATCACCTTCACATACTGGTGTCAGTTTTAAAACTATGTACCTACTATGAAATTTATTGCTTTAAGTTTTTGAAAACAACAAATATAAATGAAATAGGAATTTATGAGACCTGCTGTGACCTTTTACAGAAAAGCTCAAAAATGTTTGTGTCCATTAAGATACTTCAAAAAGGTCTGGTTAAACTGAAGTGAATCTCACACTGGATGCGGGACGGAATCCATTAGCAGTGATTGATTCTAATAATTCGTTTAGGGTTTTTCCACTGAAAATCGCTTGTCTTCCTTATCATTAGCTATTCAGCAGCGTCCCACATCAAGCGCGGGATTGGCTTTAGTTTGACCATAGTTTTATGACTTGAGTTAGATTAACATTTACAACGTGTAGGAAACTCTCGATGTCTCACTATAAGCGCCACTCTAAATCTTAACTTTTAGTTGACGTTTACGAGTCTCACTGGAAGACGAAAACTGTTTTAATATCTTTTACAACTATTCGAGGAAATCTATGTCTAAAATTTTGAGGAAACGGACATGATGATAGATTGTTTAATTTTGTGGTAGGAACTTATAGCCTGGTTTTGAAATGGAAGACTGAATTTATTTATTTATTTATTTAAATAACATTGGAGACTTACAGCTAAAACAAACAGATCAAGGACATTACAATAGTTTGAAAGCCAATTACAGGTCTCCACTTATAAAATACAGAGAGAAAAAAAAAGTAGATTCTACGGACATTCACACCAAGTTACTAAATACTACAGCATAATTACTATGTTGCTTACACTGCATAACAACCATCATAACAAAATAAACTACAAAAAGAAGCTTCGACTTGACCACTTCCTGGCTGATAACACACTTGTTTGGAATGGATCAATATCATAATGAAGGTCCTTACGCAAGTAGTAAAGGCATTTTACCCACCTTTAGCGCATATTAATTTGAGCGATACTGAAAACGATAGATATGTACCTACATACGAAACTGTGTGAGTGATTTGGTCTTTAATTTTCTGCATAGCAATCTTGCCTAGTCAGATAACTTGAAACCCCAGAAAGACCATGACCATATTTTCTTCTCAGATAAAAAGTGGCTTCTTAGCCACTTCTTCTTCTTCAGCATTTCTAATACAGAGAAAGAACCACCCATTTCCTCACAAAAAAGCAATTACCATCCACACATTAACTCAATTACAAATCTTAAACAACCCTTTCATTCTACAGAGATATCACAGACACAACACCACTGATATTTCATCTCATGACAGCAAAAGCAATTTCATAAACAAACGTTACCACTCCAGTTTTTGAGAACATCACCCACAAAACATACGCACGTAACCACAGCACTCCAACATTCACGCATTAACACTTGGAAGCAAGCCAGAAAGGCCAATAATTAAAAAGGCAAAGGGCATTCACCTCACCTACTGAAAAACAATTATAGCAAATAATTATGTCATATAATACATGATCAAAGACACACGTCACGTTTATGAGAAGTCGTTTCCGAGATTAAACGTAATGATGGGACATAAATATCTTGTCCATTTGATATAAAATTACGTAAGGAAACTGAAGGAATTGATCTAATTTTAGAGATTACATAAATATCGTTGGGTTGAATGGATGATGGGCTAGGCTAGTGCGTAGATCTGTCAATCTGAGAAATTAATAAAACACAGTTGCTGGCCGCTTGAGCGGAGACGCGTAACCATTATTTGCTGAGAAAACTAAAATCGTATGAACGTGGACGAGGCGAAAGTATGTAAGGATCGTAGCAGGTGGCGTTCAGTGGTTTCTGCCTACTACCAAAAAGACGTGAATTAATTTATGAACACTAAAATCATCTTAAACCGGCTCCCAATACAGGTGCCTCTTCCATCATCATCGTATCATCCAAACGTCTACTGTTGAATTTAGGCCTCCCTCAAAAGTCGCCACATCGCCCAAACCTGTGGTTCTCGCAACCAAATAATTCACACGGTCTTCACCTCCTCATCGGTTTACTTCTTGTCGCCTTTTCAATGTAATAGTAACTTCTCACGTACTTGGGTTTCAGTCTAGTTTTACTTTCATTAGTAGCAAACTCAGTGCCACACAAATCACCAATATCTGCTAACCTAACGTAAGACATACATAACAACACACCTGTAACATCCGAAAGGAAAAGGTGTATCTAGTACCCCACATTTCACCAGTAAAGTCCCATGAAATAGGAGTCGAGCCTTTGCCATCAACCGGGCACAAATCTAAACTCCATGGCTCCTACTGGGAAGTCCATTTTTTTTGCTTCCGCCTGCGTTTGGCCGCAACTCACCTGATGTAAAGCGATAACGCTGCCTGGGGTGGTGTTTTTCCTGAAGGAAAAACTCAATAACTCTTTGCCCGACCTGGGAATTGAACCTAAAACCTCATGCTCACTAGTCGCACTTGCATCCACTAGACCAACGAGGCAGTCAGATAAGAACACAAAGAAATAAAAATGCTTGGTTTCATCATGAAATAATCATTACAGCCAAACCTAAAAACAAATCCGCAAATACATATACAAACTCGTAAAACCGTGGTTACATCACACAGAATCGTTGCAACCAATCGTGATGCGTGCATCCGCCGTCGGGTAAACAAAAAGTGTAATGCGAACAGCCAACGTTGTCTTAGCGTTTCCATCGTAAACACTTGGATTTCGTAAGTAGACTATTTTTAATGTTTGGATATCGTCTGCATCGCAGATTTGGGTTAGAGATTAAAATTTTATCCGGCAATAAATTTCATTTTGCCGGTATTGGTTTAGGGGAAATAAAGCTGGCTGGGTCGTAAATAAAGCAACAACGTATATTGATAACGAAATGAAATCTAACCCAGGACAGACAGGTCTTGGCGTTGAAAAGTGAAGTGAGGAGACCCGACACCGAGTAATTGGAAAAGGGAACGACAAAGGAGCAGATAAGAGTCCGTAACCAAGCTGACAATTCGTTTTCTTTCTAACCCAACATAAGTACAAAGACCCAAATAAAAAAAACTTTATGTGATCATTTCTGATCCATTTCAAAGGTAAAAAGTACAATAAATATTTTATTACAGTTTATATACTTAAATGATGCTTTATATTAATATAGATTTAACAAAATCAGGCAATTCTATTGACAGAAAGAAAATTAACTTACAGATTAAACATAATTCACACAATTTGCAAAAAAAAACTCATTCCTAGTTAAAAAATACTCTTTATTTGTCAGGCTTAACCTTTTTAACAATTTCATTAGCATCACCCATTGTCAAATCTTGCTGTAACTTCGTCAGTTTATCTTTAAAAGTTGATTCAATGTTCTGCACCTTACTGTTAGTTAACATCCTTCGGATCAAGTCTTTCATATGTTTTACATCTTTTTCTTTGTTTTCTGTATCTGACGTCACTGTCTCTACTGCTGCTGGTTTTACTGAAGTCTCTGTTTTATTAACTTTCTCCTTTCTGGGTATATCAAGAACTGTAGCATTGTTCTCTTTAATATAATCTTTGACATCTTGCATGAAGGTATTATTACTGTAAACGCATACTTTTACATCTTCGACCAGAGCAAATGCTTCATCTTCAATGTTTCTGATGACTTCTATCAGACAGGCTTCGTGCATCGCTCCATGAGCCATCATTTTTGTTAGACTGACCACTCCGTCGATTAGTTTTGAGGTCACGTCCATCATTGCTGATTTTATTATTGGTGACTGAAACAGAGGAATGTTCATTGGAAATTGTATTAACTTGCACTAGACGGGAATTGTAAAGAATGTAAGCAGTGTACCGTAGTCGTAATTCTGCAACTTTTTTGATTCTAGGACAAGGGAGTTTCCTCATGATGTTTAAGTTTTGAGAATAACAAAGGCAAAATTTCATTTTTAGTATTAATATTCAAAATCTGCGAAACAATTTAGCCAAACAGGGTATTATTAACCAAAAAATTCAAATTTCTGATAAGAAATGGGTTAAGGTAAAACATTCTGGTCTTTGGTTGGTATTAAAGCATCAAAACAAGAACTCGTTCGTTGCACTCCTACAGTTTCCACGAAATCCTACCTCAAACACTTAACATTTTTAAACATTTATTTTTCTAACAAAAATGTATCAAATAAAACTATAAAATTATATCAGAATTCAGGCACTGAAAGCTTCATAGCTGAAATATTCTCGTAAAACATTCTACCGTCGCATTTTACTGAATATTATTTTCTTTGCGACCGGATATGAATCATTTTCCGTGAAGTTTACGAATTTTTTGCAGTTCCGACCCGAATTAAGTGTTACGGTAATGGATACGGCAATATCCGTTTCCCGGTTGTGTTTATGAACTATTAAACTGTGGGTTGAATGCACTTATTTTCGGTATCTTTTTAAATAAGAGTAATTCGTCCTTCATGGCCTTTTAATTTCTCTACGCATCGTCTCCTACAAGTAAGACCGCACCTTAGTGATAACTCATTGAGCTGCGGTCAGCTCAATGCGACCTGACCGCAGCTCAATGAGTTATCACTAAGGTGCGGTACGGAGCTTCAGTAGAATCCGAAACCAGCTTAAATAATGACGGCCTACCGTTATTTTTAAATATCGCGTAGTATGCGATTAATTTTGAGTATGACTGTGGATGGGTATTAGAGTAGAGGAAGAAACGATGGATGGACTGTGTGAAGAATGATATGGCACGAAAGGAGGTGTCTGATGAGATGACGAGTAATAGAGAAGTATGGAAGAAGAAGACATGCTGCGCCGACCCCAAATGAATTGGGACAAGGGCAAGAGAATGAGGATGGTTTTATTTTGCTTTACAATCACACATCAGATGTGCTTTGAAAGTTGCCAAAAATGGTATCACGGTGGTAATATAAGTGCCAAATGCTTACAAAACTTGTCAATCATCAAATTAAAATTCTTAAGATGACTGGCTTGTCAGTAAGTGCTGACATGTCGATTAAGATTTATGTATGACATAGCGGAAAGAGAGACCTTTCCGCAATAGATAGACCATCCAAGGGGTACAAGTACGTTGCACGCCTAAATAATTGCTATAAGACTTTTATCATTAATTAACCGTATCATAAATCAAAAGCTATCAAAACATCTGCAATATAATGTATTATTAAAACGTTATTAACAATGTGACGATAGATAGTTTGCAAGTATACTCGTAATAGAGTGTGTTTTGTTTCTTCTCAGGCGAAACATCGGTGAAAATACATCTAGGTATAAAAAGGCGTAGAATAGCTTTGAAGAATGTTTTATTTCTTAGACTAGTCTGAGATAATAACCGTTGGTACATGATGCTTGCAAGTGTACAAGTGGAGAAAGTTTCGAGTATGAATGTGGATGGGTATAAGAGTAGAGGAAGACCAAAGAAACGATGGATGGACTGTGTGAAGGATGGTACAAGAAAAGAGGTGTCCGATGAAATGACGAGTAATAGAGAAGTATGAAATGAGAAGACATGCTGCGCCGACGCTAAATAAATTGGGAAGAAGAATGATGATGACAAGCTTGTAAGTATTTTTCTTTGTAAAGATTCAGTTAGACAGGTACGGACATACAGCGAATCGGCTGAGGACAATGGCCATTGACAGATATTTTTCAGTACATTATCTGGTAGAGTCCAGGGCCCCACCAAAGCGGCGACGAGCGGAGCGGAGAGGAGATGTGCAAGCTTCAATCAAAAACAAGAGAAACGAGAGATGCGATCTAGATTTAAAATAATGTGATTGGTCGTCCGACTTAGGAGAATGGAAGAAGAAAACGTATTGCGCCGACCCCAAGTAGAATGGGACATGGAGAGGAAGATGATGATGATTTCTCACATCTCACCTCAGACATGACCCTGCTCCTGAAGAAATATCTACTGCCTATTGGATTTCTACCGCTTGTTACAATGTTGAGGCATGTTGTTCGTCATTAATATACATTTTATAGTTTAATCATCATCAGAACATAGATGTAGCATGCTTGCCCCAAATCCCATCAGAATCGTGCCAAGGTCTACCACAGTCCCAAAACCAACTCATTAAAGACATATAATTGCTTCTAAACCGCCATAAACACACATAATTGAAACCCCAGACTTTTTCGACTAAGGCAGAGTTCACAAACCGATGATCGGTACGATAAACATACATAGCTGCGGCATAGGTCCCTGTCTGTGGAAAGGAGAGAGCCGTAATCTGCTACGCAGGCCCAGTGCGGGTTGGTGAATGTCTTTGAATTTTTGGTTCTAGGATATGCGGGTTTCCTTCTGGGCTTACATAGCGGCTTCCCACAGAAACCGCTGTGCGATCTCAAAATTATACAGTAGGTCAGTGAAGGTAAACCACACCACGTCGCGAGACGACTTGGATATCTTCCGTAAGAATTGGCAAGAAGTTGCGTGAACCGGGACCGATGGAAAGATTGGAGGAAGGCCTTTTCCCAGCACTGGGACAGAATTAGTTAGCTTTAATACATTATAGTTTACAAAAAAACAGTACTGTCATGGTCGTGTGAACGGAGCCTAAAAGTCATTAAACTACCCACCTTAGAGATGACGCACTTAATGACCTTCTTCAGAGTCTCGTGGTCGTGCCCACAGACCTTCAGAAGACCATAAACCTCCTTCTTTTGCTCGTAAATCTGGAAATTTAATTTAGAGTTATGCACCTGAAATTGCCTTTGATGTTAAATGGAATTGACGTAGGCTATTGATCTGTTTCTTAGTGATGAATTCGTTGGGTTTTTCGCAATTGATGGTTCATAAATAGAGTTTTTTTAAGTGTGAGCGTTTTCCTGCTGATAATTATGCTCCACTTTGTGCATGGGAAAAATTGATGGTTTCTTAGAATTATTAGAGAGACCCACACTTTTGGAAGATCAATGAAGATGACTGGCTATATCTATGGTCCAGGCCAATCTCCCCCAACAGGTTAAATCACTTTTAGATACTAGCATTTTGCCTAGTAGCTATCAACAGCCGCCAACTCCTGACGCCAGAGTACTAGCAGACAACTCCCTGATGTTATTCCTAAATTCCCAGAAATACTGTCTAGATTCCAGTTCAAAACTATTTGCGTGGAACACTGGGCGCTCATGAACACCATCCATCAATGTTGTTTATGAATGAAGAAGAAATATTTTGTTTGCAATAAAGGCAATTCTTGCTACGCAAATGCTAGCTTTTACAAAAAATAAACAAAGGAAATACCACATTCCTTGCCGTGCGAACTGAATTTTCCAAAATCATTTCGATATGCAGATAATTGGATATAAGCCAATTGGATTCCAGACGGACGGCTGAATTGATTTTGATGTTCTAGCACTGCGATAATAGAATGTTAGTGCTGTCTTTTATTTTGATTTCAAAGTCTGGATGTCTTTCGTCTTTCACGTTATAATCATCACAAAATAAAGAGAACAAGAAGCGGTTGATTGATTTTAGATTTTCAGAAATCAGTCAGTAATGCCATTTTTAGAACTTTAACTTTTTTTCGTGAAAGATTAAGACACAGAGTTGGCAATGACTTTTTAGGCAATTGTAGGATTAATCTGAGAAGAATTAAGGTCTATTTTAAGGACAAAATTGTACAGCCCGCTGCCTTTACGAAATAAGACCTCGAATACGGATAAAACCTCTCTCGCTTCTTGACCAGCCTATGAGTTATTTGAATACAATTCACCACTTTCTTTTTATTCATACTAGACCTTAAGAAATATGACAGTCTCACCGGCTTGATACCCTCCCGGATCATGGCCTTAAGAGCTAGAACGCTTTGCACCGCCTGCGCTGGATCGTGGCCGATCAGCGCGTAACCACACACCACCATCTGATGGAGTGCCTTCTCCGCTAACCCTGAAGTCACGTTCTGTTTCTGTTGTAAGCAGACTTCCAGCTGGTTGGAAAATTAATAAAATATTTTAACAATTTAATGAAAAATTGGAACCGGCCGAGTTAACAACTGGGACTTCAAATCCCCGTCTATTTATTTCTTTTTATTTTATGAAGATTATTTTCGGCCTTAAAAACGGTAATGGTGTATTCAACTGTGCCTACCTAAAACAATGAGAAGATTCATTACTTTATACTTATTAACAGATTTTCCAATCCAATTTGTTAGTAAATAATAATATATCTTTTTTTTTATTTTTAAATGTTTTTTTTTCTAAGGAATATTTAAAAATGTAAATAATTTGTAAAAATATAAATAAAGGAAATACATAGACATCTTAAAACACTAGCACAGTATAAGATATTATAACCGTGACACTAGTGTGAGAACATAATTATATTTTATCGTTACTAATAATGTCAAAATAATTAATATTTTTATATTTTTTTTTAATATTTTAAATGTTTTTTTTGTATAATTTCTGTTGATGAAAATATTTGAAAATGTAATTAGTATGTAAGGAAAATGAGGCAGACTCACTAACACCCTCCACACTCGCAGGAAGGCTCGACTTGCCGCTCAGTTTATTGGTGTGCTTCCAAAACTTGCCAAAATCCTTCTCTCTGTGTCAAGATTCTATAATATTCATTTTTGCTCTCTGTTTTCCTGACACCACTTTAGTTGACTTTTAAAAACCCGTTTTTTTCCCTCATGGTATCGTACACACAACCCGCTTTCGGTTCACCACACAACACCAAATTATGAAAAACAAGTCGCGCCTCCGAGTGCGCTTGTCTAACATGTTTGTTCCAACCTATCACTGGTTTTCTTTTGTTTTGATCCGGCCCACAGTAACAAACAAATGCCGCTTCGCTTAATATGTCAACAATTTCATAGTATATTCTATCAATAATGGATCTATGTTCCAAATTAGTTTACAATTTATCACTACATTTTCAAAATTGAGAAGGAAAATCTAGTCTTAGTCTCGTCGTACATAAATTATTATATAAATCAGTTTGTTGCAAGTCCCTCTCACCCCACATGACCTTATTGCATAGGTACCTACTCCATTCACAATAATTTTGCTCGATCGACCAATCGGATCTTTTATCAATCAAATCAAATCATCCTAATAATCCTTGGAAAAAAACCTCACCTCTTTTTCCCCATGACTCTTGATGATTTCCAGCGTTTCCTGGAATTCACCCAGTCTGTCCTGGATGTGCAGCGTCCCATTGTTGAGTAACAGCTTGATCTTCATCAGGACCGTATCCACGGACCTGTACCATCATTTTAATGTTTTATTTTCTTGAATACACGATGTAACTGTCTGCCAAAAGTACCGGGTCGAGTTTATTAATGAGCTTTGTGCAAGATGGGTCGAGATAAGATAGGACCTGGAGAGAATATCCGTCACCTACTGCTATCAATTCCAAAGATATTGAGAAACATGACTTTGCTTTTGCCTTTCCTTTGTTATGTGGTGTCTTTCTCTTTACCGACTGTAAGCACACAGCTGAGAGTAAACCTGGTGGTATAGTCTGCTTATCTCATCATCCAACTAAAATTCTTTAAATTTTCAACTTGGTTATTGGTTTGATCTTGGTTCTTGCGTCGCCGCTTTTCTTGTGGTCGCCATGTTGAGTCTTGCTTTCAGGAGTTGAAGTAGTTAGTAATAGTGTGGTGGACTTGTAATAAGTTTACTTACTTCTGGAGATCAACTTGGAACTTCCTCTCCAGGCTTTGCAGCAGATCTTCGCTCAACTTCTGCGTGATTTCATCTTCTATGACCTTGTCGACTTCTTCTTTACCGATTTCTTTTGCATCTGTTAACTTTTTAAAAGTATTTTGTAAACAGCCTGTAACCTTACTCGTAGATACGGTTGCCAAGCAAATCGATTGCCCTAGGTGAAATATTTTGAAGACTTATTCATATCATTATAGTTACAAACTATAAATCTACTTGCCATAGCAAAATAACCTTATATCAATCTAGATTAGTCTCTCTGTTGAAGCAATTAGGTTTGATTTCAACATTTTCGACCCTAAAAGTTGTTTAAAACCAAATAAATATTAAAGGAAGCTTAATCCTTCCTCTCATAATTAGTTACAAAATATATTAAACTTACCAAAAACACAGAATAGCAAATATAAAGGATAACCACAGTCATGGCATGCCTCATCTTTGAACCGTCGATCAGTCTGCAAAAAAACTGATCCAGAAATAGTGTGAACACAAATAAATCGATTACATTCGAATATAATACAGTTTACGATGCGAAGTCGTAAAATCTTTATTGATATCGAAGTGTAAATAGGCTATTTTTTGTAAGTAAACCCACATTTCGATGCATTATTTTACAATTTCTATTTGGGAGACGTAATTTGCATGTTATGTTGTTATATGTTTTTTTATGAACGCTTGAGTTCTGTGCTGAGTTAAGTCTTCAAAAACATACGTGCTATATGCAATTTATTCTTGATTCGTAAGAAGGCACATCTGTAGTTCATTACCTGTCTAGCTTTTTCCCGGATGCAGCTGTATACCAGTATTTTACATAGAACGACTATCTATCTGACCTCCACAACCCACTTAATATTGGGTAATACGATACCTCTTGGTAAGACTGGTTGTCAAACTTTCGGGACACTGATTACCAGTAACTCTGTGACTGTCAGTGGGTAACACAATAACCCATGAACAGATTGGTTGCCAGAGTTTTGGCCTTCTGACTACATACACGTAACGACTGTCAAAAATCAAATAATGACAGCCAGGACCAAATGCTAAATGTGACCTTTTTTGTTTAATACATACATACTTCTACCAAATACGTATTTACACGGCAAATCCACACATAAGGAAAAGGCATAACAAAGAAACAATAATTTATTAATAACAAAATTTCAAAACTTTATGGACGCGTCGAATATTGCGTCAATTTCCGACTTGACACGTAGTTCTGTCTCCTGAAATTAAAAAAAAACCTGATTTCAACCTAACAACCTGGTAATGTTCATCTTGATTACGTATTGCCGTGCATTAGTACTGCAACTTACCTATTGCCGTGCATTGCTTGATGTGTTGCTGCGTGTACTTGTGATCGTTTGGGAAACGACTACCAACATATTTATTTCTGCCGCCAAGGCCTTGCTGTGTACCAATTAGTAGGATATAAGTTCTGGGGTAGATAGAAAGCACGGAGCCTGATGATTATTGGCACATGACAGATACGTTCTGCAATGGCAACATATCCTCGAGCCCTTTGCTATTGAGGAGGTCCAATGAACACAGTGACTACTTATCATGAAGAGGGCCAACTCCAGTTTGTTTGCAACTAAATACAAAACTACTTAGTGTACTCTCCTGAAACACTTACATCACAACGAATTGAACGACACAAGTCGTGGTTGTCCAACCATCCCAACATCCGATAGAACTGTGGACAACATTTTTAGTATCATTTAGAGTCCCTTCATCATCATCATTATCACTCATTCCCAGATACGTTGGGATCGGCTTTCTGTCTAACCGGATGCAGTTGAATATCCTCTGACCCCGACTACCCAGTAATTGGGTAACACGACACCTCTAACCAAAACTGGTTGTTTGACTTTTGGGTGTCTACCCTTATCGGGTGGCAAATATCTACGTCTGTGCTTTCTGAGACACGGAGGGGTATGTAAGGAATGGTCACCGATCCACGAACCACTTTGGCAAGCATCGCTTAAGCTTGCAGATTGACTCGTGCTGACACCGTTCTTTTCTGATGCAGAAGACTCTCCGCTGGGATCCCAAACTAGTTGGAAGCAGAAGACTCTCAGCTGGGATCCCAAACTAGTTGGAAACAGAAGACTCTCAGCTGGGATCCCAAACTAGTTGGAAGCAGAAGACTCTCAGCTGGGATCCAAAACTAGTTGGATCTTTCTTTTCTTTCTCGTGTGCTTAGTGCCTCACCTGGTGTCAGGGTTTTTATGCCGCCCATGGGCCTCTGCCTTGGCTTTACATGCCGTCGAGAAATATCTCTCACGCATGCTGGTTTCGTTTCCTCACGATGTTTTCCTTCACCGAAGCGAGTGATAATTAGACAATATGCACATGAATCCAAAAAAAAATCAGAGGTGGCGTTTCTTTAGTTCGAACTCGAGACCTATGACTTTACAGTCTGACGGTCACAACACTAAGCTATCACTGCTATAATAATTGGATGAAAGATGTTCAATAGACATACCTGTATTTTGCCTTCGTACAGTAACTCCAAAAGGAGGTTCAAAACTTCTTTGACTACTTGCCCAAAACTGCAAAGAATTATATATTTTATCATTAAAACAATACATTATGCGATCCTATCACAACGTACATCCTGTTCTGCGAACAATCTGCCCTGCCTACTTCCACTTTAGTTTGGCAACTCTTCGGAATATGTGAGTTGAGGCCTTGGGTCTCCTATCGATTCGATCTGTTTGTTCATTTCTGATTCGATCACGCAAAGAAAATCTAAAAATCATCATTATCATCATACACAGCCCGACTTCATACATTGCTGGGTATAGGTCTATCTTTGTTTGTGCAAATGTCTACTCTCCTTTGATAGGCTCACCTAGGTTTTACACCAAGCATAGTGCATATTATTGAGTTATTTTAAGTAATAATAATAATTAGGTAGCTGGATCAAGGGCTTAATTCAGAAAGTGGTACTCCTGGTCACGGCTCGTATTGTTAGGAGGTTCCTCTCTCTGGAGCCCTGACTGCCGGTAGCTTGGACCCTGTTCCCGATACCGGTGGGCTAATTTTTTTAAAATTATTAAATGTTTTTTTTTCTGATTGGAATATTAAAAAATGTAACTTTTAGGTATAGATATGAATAAAGGAAATAATAATTTATTTATTGGCATAAACAAGTAATTTACATGGTAGTGAATCACTGGTGCCTGTGGTAGGTAGCGAAACACGTGTATTACAGGTCACCAAGTTTTCAGAAAGCATTTTAAAATATCATTGTTTCCTACCAATATTAAAGGTTGGTTAAGCAAATTAATAGAAATAAAAATTACATCAGAGAAAGAAAAGTAAAAAGTAATTTAGGATCAAAACAATTTAGAATAATTACTTCTATGGTGTAAGAGGGTGTGTGTGTGTGTGTGTGTATGTGAAAGTGTGCTTGTGCTTCCGCGTGTGCTCATGTGCATGAGCGTGCGTAAGTGTGTATGTGTATGTTGTGCCTCACACAGACCCTCTGTTGCAGTATATGACTGCTGAAGTAGCCAATCTTGAACAGTTACTTTAAGGTCTTATTGGTTTAGTTGGTGCACAGATAGAATTTTGTGAACGTAATTATAGAGGTATGGTCCGAGGAAAACAAAGAAGCGACGGCTGAATGATGTTTTGTTGGGAAAGATGTGGCAACAAGGCGACTTCGGTACACTGTTCCCGATGTGTATTGCGACAGAGAGTGCTGTTAGATGACTGTGGCCAGAATAAATAATTGCTTTACAGTCAGTAATTGACAGTATTCGTAAAGTTCAACTGTAAAACCCGCCATTTCCCAGGCGGGTTTTGAAACAACACACTTTAAGGCCCCAGTTCGGTTACAATGACATCCCGTCGAAATATTCGCGCAGGTGTACAATGTTTTTTTGACTGAAGTTATTAATGAATTATAAATTGAACGAATAATTGAATGAATTTTATTATTAAAAAATCTATCGAGCCAATAAATTCCTTTATATCCTTGTCTTCAAAGTTGACTCGTTACTTTTTTTAAAAAGTCTTTTATTTTCTTAATCCGATTACGATAATATCGTCTAATTTCTTGGTTTTTGCTCTCAAAAAATACGTAGTTTCTGTCAATAGATTAGTGTTATTATCCAATTTTATGGAAGGGCCACTGTTGAATGATACGACATAATAAAAAAAATCATTAAAATTGCCGTACAAAGAAAATTATTAGTATACCAAAACACCCATAAAATTACAGTTTATATATAGAAACGTTTGCCATATTTCCTTCCGATGTAGAAGGACGTCGGGATATCGTCAATTGTTTTCTGGACTTCTCACTCGCACAATCATACTGTTACGCTCATGTTATGTCATGCAGGCTGCTCTACTTAATTATTTTAACCGACTGCAAAGAAAAGAAGGGTTACGTTTTTATCTATGATTTTTAAACGTTTTACACATGCGCGGACACTAGCGCGAACTGAGAAAAAACTTGCGGGAAATAAGATTCCTTTCAATGAATCGAAATCAAAATCAAAGAGGGCGCCGACGAAAATTTTCAGTTTTTTCGTCATGGGTGTCATTTTCTTGGTTTCGGGGTCGCTGATAATGAAAATGAGGTCAAAATGAAAATACAAGTTGCGCGCGTTTTCCCATGATGAAAACACCGATTTCATGTCCATGGTAAATAAATGTACTCATTGAAGTGGATTTCCTCAACTCTACTTTTATTAATTGCCCTGCAAGTTTCTTTATCCCGAAGCTTTTGGCTTTTGTGCTAATAATAATTAGTGATCAGGAATATCACAATTTTATTTTTAATTTTAAAATACCAAAACATCCATGACGAAAAAACTGAAAATTAGGTCAAATTGAAAATCCAAGATGGATTTTCAATTTGACCTAATTTTCGTTATCACCAACCCCGTAATTCACTAAAATGACACCCATGATAAAAAATTCAGAAATTTTCACACAAGTGTCCAGTCGCGCAAGTGGTTGTCGCGCAAGTATCAGCCGCACAAATGACTATTTGCGGATAGGTCCATTCGCGCAAATGTCCTAGATCTTGAAAAATAGTAACTCCTTATTAGTTATTGTAACAATTTTGCGGTGGCAAGGCGTCATGTTCCATTATGCGAAAGACAAAAAAAAATTTCGAAAACATGAGTTTCAAAATACCTATTCAAAAAAGTTTTTTTTATTACGTCTGTATGATGGTTCCTAGAAACAATAATAAAAATCGAATCGAAAAAGCGTCGAATTATTAACCTCCTTTTTTTTTAAGTCGGTTAATATGTAGGTAGAGCAGCTTTGGCATATATAATTTAACTACGTCTAGGTGTCAGAGGGGGAGGTCCCCGCACACACGATGTGTTTTTTTTTGCTGTCAATTTCTGAGTTTTGCACAACAAGACTATCGCCTTAAGGACCGCTCTTTGGGCGCGCTCGACTTTTATCAGGTTAGATTTGGCGGCACCTCCTCAGGTCGTGTTGCAATAGTTTAAAATCGATTGACACTGTGCCTGATAGATCATTTTCATGACTGCACCTGCGGATTCGCGCAATTGATTGAATATACACAGAAAGGGTATAGTCATATGAAAGGCAGCAGACCATCAAACTGAATAACTTCCTCCATGGGTCCAATATCGTAAATGCGAAAAAATTATCAGCTGTTTCATACTAAATTTCAATACCTACTCGACCCAAATGTATGAGACAACTGATAATTTTTTTGCATTTACGATTTTCTACCATGGAAAAAGTTGTTCGGTTTGATGGTCTGCAGTATATCCTTTCATGTGACTTTACCCTTTCTGTTACACCCTGTAGAAATGAGCTTCCGTACACGGTTAGAGAGGTGATCGATTTATTTTTGAATGTCAGATGACAATTTGAAGGAGTACATCAAATGGAATTACGGTACTGCGAATGGAGAAGTTGAGCAACTTGGTTTTGGAGACGTTCAGGGTGAGTAAATTTTTGCAAATAATTCAGCCGCAAGTAATTAAGTCAGTCACTAACAGCATTGAACCCTCTCTGGGCAAGGCGTTACGTTTCAACCCAAATGTTCGAGGAAAATACGAGTGAAAAAAAAAAAAATCCTCATAAAAAAATATCGTCCCGTTTTCGATTATAAGATTACACAAATCATATAGTATAAGAAAAGGCTCGGTCCAAGGATACTGCCTTGGGGCACCCCGTAAACGATCATCATCTCTGAACTAGTGTGTGGCCCTCTTTTTACACATTGGGTTCTTTCGCTGAGATAGCTCTGGAATAGGGACAACTGAGTGCCTCTAATCCCCATATTCTCCAACTTTTTTAACAGGATCAAGTAAAGATACTTACCTTACAGTCACTTTGTACAAGTCACAAAGACGGCACATGGCCGTAGTGTGGTCGTTCCATATTGCCGGCTTTGATTTAGGATTACAGGACGGCTCACAATTTGTGAATCTTCCTAGGGGTACGCACTGAAATAATAAAATCATTAAATCAATGCAATTTGCTGAGATGAGACTTTTTGGATTTACACGGGACCTTTTATCCATTTGTTAGTTTTTTTTAAACATAACATCACGCCTGTAATACCCGAAGGGTTAGGCAGAACTGAACCTAATATACCAAATTTCGGCAGGTATGTCTAAGTCCCATGTAATAAGAAGCAACCTATTGCTTTCAAACGGGCGCAAATCCAAGCTCCGTGGCTGCTACTGAGAAATTATTGATGGAAAAACTCAACAACACTGCCCGACCTGCCAATCGAAACCGAGACCTCGTGCTTAGACCTCAACACCAACGAGGCAGTTTTTAAATTTGTTTATACTTCCTGTGTTCTAAACAAAACCAAATAGGTTCCACTGTCAACACGTCTTAGGAAGCTGGGAGTTTCAGTCCGACATGACCCCTTTCTCCTCAGACGGCAGGTATCCAAGAGGATTTCCCCCACAACAAAAAAGGTTTAGGCAAATGAATAAAATAACCAACATTTAATAGCTGGTTATTTTATTCGTTTGCCTAAACTTTTTTATGTTACTACAAACACACACACACACACTTCACACTCACACACACTACACACACACTATACACGCACTCACTACTATTTAATAAGTAAAAAAATACCCAAGTCATCAAAGGACACTGTTGGGCTCGCCTAGTTTTATTTGCTCACATGTTAATTTTACCTATTGGACAAGTTTATTGCGTTCTATCGGAAAGCCTACATTGTAACTGCGCACTGTTCGAGCAAGACAGTAATCATAGATTAAAGGATACCTAAACGCGACTCACCAATATTATTGTAGAAAGGCCAAGAAACAACAGTAGTTTGGCTGCGCACTCCACAGGACAGACATGTTCTGAAAATATACTTATTTTTAACATAATTTGGGTAGTACGAATCTGCTGCATTCTTCATCGTTAAATTAACTTATCGCAATTAGTTCCGCGGCGAAGGTGGTGTGACGATCTGATTTCGTTTGCGGGGCGAACATGGCCAGATATTGCAGAGAGCTTTGGAAGGAGAAAGGGGAGGCCTTCGCCCAGCAGTGGGACGGACATTTAAATGAGCTAACAAAAAATATCTAGACAGAAATCTCTCCTAAATTAACAACATCAGCCTTGTCATCATTATGCTCACTGCCGGGATACAAGCACACTCAGAGAGAGAGTGTGCCGTAATCCACCACGCCGGTGCAGAGAGTTTCATAATCGAGATCAATTCAGTCCTAAATCACTCACTGCTCTGTGTGTTAGGCCTCTGGTCCTCTCTAACATACTTTCCGGTTCCTTGCACGTCTCGTCTAGCTGTATTGCGCGACTCTGACTATATCGTCGGCCCAACTCGTATTTTTATCGCCGTAATTCCCTGCCACACCTCCTTCCACCTGTCCACAATTTGGATTACAAATCAAGTTTAAAATCAATTTACCTCCAAACAACAATGAACTTCGTACCGTTCTCGGATAAGGGTACGCCATCACTCAAAATTCACCTCATTTTCGGTTGTGTGGTGTTTTCATCCACCGTTTTTATTAAAACTACAATAATTTATTCCAAACACAATAAATTTAGATATATTTTACATCTTCTATGTCCAAATGATGTCAAGCACAGAGCATCAATATAATACTGGTAATGTCAAGTCCAAAGAGTAGAACAAACAGTATAATAATATAATAATATAAATATATATTTTTTTAAATATTTTTAAATGTTTTTATTTTTTTTTTCTAAGGAATATTTAAAAATGTAAACAATTTGTAAAAATATAAATAAAGGAAATAATAATATAATACTCCTCAAGAAAGTCAATTCTGTCAGAGATGTCACGTTGATTTCGTTTTTAATTGATTAAACTCTTTTTATTAACAAAGAGTTTACGTTCCATGAGAAAAAGATGAAAAAAATAACACCCAATCCGTAAGTGGGTCCGCGCCCTCACTATAATATGATCTCAACATGAATGATGTAACCAAGATTTTGCAACAATATTTTGATTTAAAAGAGTGTCCATGGAGTTTCTTGCCCATTCTTCTCCAGAGAGATCTACGCTTTGGGATGGGCAATTTACTTCCACAAGTTGTTATGCCTTGTCACTGTGAACTGCGAGCTTCGCTTTTTTGTTGCACATTCAAATGACCATTATAGGCATGTAATGGTCTAATTGAAATAAATGCTGTGAGTTTGTGTTTGCACTCTTAATCAGTTGCGGACCGTACCTTCGACATCTCAAATATATTATAACACCACTGTGGACCCCCCCCCCCTAGGATACACCCCCACCCCCCCACCTTTCCTACACATGCTGCACAACCACCCGCACCTTCCTAGATTTGAACGAAGCCAACAGAGAGTTAGAACTGTGCTGGTGGCTACATCGGACATAATTTGAGTCCATCGACACGCAAAGAAGAAGACCACTATGTCCGCTCATACATCCGTTTGGTATTTAAGTATCCTATTGTTTTACTAGCTTATGCCTGCGGCTTCGTCCGCGTGGAGTTCGGGAATCGCCCACGGGATCTTACTTCTGGGATAATAAGTAATCTATGTATGTATAGTGCATACATGTAGATTTATATATAACTGATACACATGTCTCATAATTTTAATTGAAGAGAGTGTACACCAAGTTTCAAGTCAATGGACCTAGAAAAAATTAACTTTCACAGAAAATTCAATCCATTTCACCCTTAGGGGTGGAATTTCGAAAAACTCTTTCATAGTGGATACCGACTCTTCATAAAGAATACACCCGCCAAATTTCATGTCTTTAAGAACAGCAGTTTAGTCTGTCCGTTGATATGTCAGTCAGTCAGGACTTTGAATTTTATATTGGGGGACGATTTTGGAAAAACTGTGATACACGTTTCTCATAATTTTATCTGAAGAGCATGCACACTAATTTACAAGTCAATTGACCCCGAGAATAAAAAGTTTCATAGAAAATTCAACACCCCATTTTACCCTCTTAGGGGTGGAATTTCAAAAATCCCTTTCTTAGTGAAAACTTACTTTTACAAAGAATACACCTTCAAAATTTCATGTCTCCCGGAACAGTGATTTGGGTTGTGCGTTGAACATAAAACTTTAAATTAGGGGATGATTTTGGAAAAACTGTGATACGCGTTTCTCATAATTTTATCTGAAAAGTATTTATAAAGATTAGTACACCAAAACAGACATGAATTTGACTTATTTGATTTAATGATGTTGTATTCAGACCCAGCCGCAAAGTGCATAATATGCTTAACATTAAGCATGGCGTAGAATTAAATTGTTTTCTAATAATAACAAATTACCTGTGGTCTTCAAAACCCCGGCAGCCTCAGAACATTTAAATGTAAGTTATTTGCCTTTCTTTTATGCAAATGTTATTACTTGACTAAAGATTATATGACTGAAAAATTTACCTGAATATTTGACATTATTGACATTGTTAATCATAATTTATCTCCTTGACTTAACTGAATTCTGACTTATATGATTAATCTCGTTTACTACTATTGTTCTTCAACCAACTTAATTCTAATGTAATGATGATGATGACCCATAATTTTAAAAACTATATTTGTGCGCCGGAAACGGCAGAATATTATGATCATAATAATATAGTGCACATAACAACTATGTACAATATTCTGACAAATAAATGATTCTATTCTATTCTATTCTATTCTATTCTTTGGCTCACACTCGCATTGGTTATCGAGCGGAGCCGCGTGCGAGCGGCAGGATTTAAATCCTATGTTTCTTGGTATCGGCACAACAAGTTTTATTCTTCCATTCTCCCTTGTCTAGCTATCATTTACTTATTTTTCTTTCTTATCATTTCTAACATAATCTATCCTTGTTTTCTTTAGTCTTCCTCTCCCTCTCCGTACATAAATATTTATATTTAACACTCTTGTAGTCACATGCGATTCATTCCTCCTTAATCATGTCTAGGACAGACGACTCTTTTTCAACTATTCTGTAACTGGCACAACTTTCAACTGTCCTTTATTATACTCATTTCTTATTACTTAATCCATTCTACCAGAAGCGGATTTCTTAAATCAGTTAAATCTATATCCTCGACCTTGTAGGTTCATTTGCATCGTCAACAATCCTGACATACGTCTTGTGGCATAAAAAAACATTTTGTTTAAATCCGATATCGCGAAAATTTTGACAAATACGCCTGGTGAAGTGCCAGCATAATAAGTTGTTCAGAGGCAATGATTGACAGTTGCTTAGAACAAAGATTCTTCTTCTTCTATTACTTCTCTGGCCGTTATATCTAAAAAACAATAACTTGTTCTTTGCGAGGTAGAGCAGCTCAACAGCGTGTCTCGCCCGAGCTACTACCAACCTTACTACCAGTATACGCTATTGACGCAACCCCACCGCGGTCCAACCCTGCTGTTGTAGAGGAAGATGATAGGGTTGCCACGGTAAGTAGTCAGTGCTTAGGGTTACCCATGCATAGGATAAATAGGCGCTGGTGTGTGCCCTGGACTCGCAACTCAATAATCTATTCGAGAGTAGTGAGGACCTCGTTGATGCACACTCGATCCTGTGCTGTGGGACTGTTGCGGCATGTCGTTTAGCCAATGTCAAATTCACAAATAATAACGCAGCTACTCGACCAAAACCGGCTGTACCAGCCTGGCAGTGCAGGATCGAGCGCTGCATCGACGGGGCCAGGGTACTCATCGGCAAACTATACTGCTTCAGGGAGGGCAATACACGACCTCGTGTTATGCGCTTTGTGAGGCGGGCATTCTTTGGGACTGGAATCAGTCCTCAAGAATACATGACCTGTGTCACAGAGCGAGTCTACAGGTACTTGTTCCGGGTCTAGCTGTTTGTGTATGTGAATTTAAACGTTTGTAAACGCAGCTACGATACAGGAGAAATTCCAAGTGTGCGTCAAAGTTTAAAAAAAAAAAATCCAGGATGTCGCTGTCGACATCCTGGCTATCCAAGCTATCCGGCATGCTCATCGTTGCCCTGGATCTGTATCCAGGGGAACGATGCGCCTGTATGGGTTAAACGGGGAATATTCCAGGGCGACAGTCTGAGTCCACTTTGGTTCTGTCTAACCCTGAATCCTCTGAACACATTGTTGGAGGATTCAGGTCTGAGCTACCGGTTGAGGAGAGGTTGTCAGGTCATATCTCACCTTCTTTACATGGATGATCTGAAACTCTTTGCCCCAAACAATTTGCGACTGATGGAGCTACTGAAAGTAACTGAAACTTTTAGTAGCGCCATCAGGATGGACTTTGGTGTGGACAAATGTGCAGTCATGTATGTAAAGCGAGCGGAGATTATAAAATCCGAGGGACTTCAGCTCTCATATCTAAGTATAGCTCTCATAATAAGCTACAAGCATTTGGGTATGTCAGAAGCCTTAGGCATTAACGTAACTGACATGAAGCAATAGTTGTGGGAGCGCTTCTTCGGTCGCTTGAAGAAGGTATTAAATAGCCTTCTTTCAGGCAGGAATAAGGTGCGCGCCTTCAACAGTTGTCATGCCGGTTTTAATGTACTCTTTCGGCATACTCAAATGGACTCAGACCGAACTCGACGCCCTGGATAGGAGAGTTCGTACACTGCTGACCGTAAACCGAATGCATCACGCACGATCATCGGTGATGAGACTGTACATCCCGCGAAAGTGCGGAGGTCGAGGCTTTTTAAATGCGAAGACCCTCCACAACCGCGAGGTGTGCATTCTCAGAGATTTTTTTTAAAACCGAGGTGGGTATACACCGAGATGTGGTTGCAGTGGACAAGGGACTCACCCCGCTGTCCATGGCTAAAGAGGACTGGTGCAAACCTGTGGTATTTACTACCGATGACCGCAAGGATTCACGGTCGCTTCTACCGGGCTCTTTATGAGCCTGATGTAGATTTTCTAGCATCCGTGTCCTGGCTACGTTTCGGCGACCTCTTTTGGGAAACTGAAGGTTTTGACTGTGCGATTATGGGCGAAGTTATGTTGACGAACAACTACCCGAAATATATTATGAAGGATGGGACGGTTGACATGTGTCGGGAATGCCATCTTCCGGGTGAGTCCATCAGACGTATTATTTCCGGTTGTTCTCGTCTGGCTAACGGCGAGTACTTGCACAGGCACAACCAAGTAGCCAGGATTATTCACCAGCAAATTGCCTTGAAATATAAACTTGTGGAATCTGAGGTACTGTACTACAACTATGTGACCGACCCAGTTCTCGAGAAACACCATGTCGCGCTGTACTGGGATCAGTCTATCATTACTGGCAGGACTATTGTCGCCAATAAGCCTGACATAGTTGTGATAGACCGATCAGCGCGCCGCGTAATGATAGTCGATGTTACCATCCCGCATGACAAGAACCTCGTGAAAGCTGAGAAAGAGAAACAAATAAAATATCTCGACTTTGCACACGAGGCTGTCGACATGTGGAATGTGAACGCAGCTATCATTGTGCCGATTGCCGTCACGGCCAATGGCCTCATAGCCAAGAGCCTCGACGACAACCTTTCGAGGCTCTCCTTAGGCGTTTGGATAAAGGGTCTGATTCAGAAAAGAAAGAATTTTCGCCTAGATACGGCTCGCTCTCTGGAGCCCTAACCACCGGTAGCTTGGACCCTGCTCCCGATACCGGCGGTCCACTATTTTTATAAATTTAAATGTTTTTATATACTTTTTTTAATATTTTAAAAAGTAATTAATACGTAAGGAAAATGAATATACGAAATAACATTATTAATAAATTATTCCCGTGTCTCAGCAGCACTCGTGGTTCCGGTCCACCGTTTCTATCCAGCGCCAGCGGTTTAAACTGAGCATTGTCTGTCGGTAAATTTAGTAGATTTCTAAGTACTGACGGATACAAAAGACTGTGTCGTGTTTATTTACAATTATGATACTTATTGATTTCATTTTTGTTGGATAATTATAAAGGAGAATGGTAACCGTAACTGAACCTACTGGCACTAGCATAGCTAGTTGTAAGCTTTGTCATTGGTTGTAAATCTGTTAAAGTCATTTTACATTTCAAAATAGGTCGACCGCATTGGTCAGATTGGGACCTAGCTATGGTCTGGTCACGCCAATACAATGAGCTTTGACAGACCTTCACCATTCAGTACGTTTAAAAAGACATGAAGCTACTAAAACATTTTTATTGTTTACTTTGTTCACGTTGTTTCCGCTTCTTATCCGCGTTGGGACACTCTCTTAAACAAACTTTACCGTCTCGAACACATTCCGAACAATTTTGTCCTGGGTCTAATGTTTCCCCCTTGTCACTTGGTCTATTAATTTTGGAACCATGGTCCGCGTCTAATTTAGACCTTTGGTTAGGAGGCGACACCAGCATCTTATCTTCGTCTTGACTAGTTGTTGCGGCGGGTGGTATTTCACTATTCTTGTTAGGTGGGTCAGAGACTGTTTCGGTTTCCTGGGTAGATATTATGTCTGGGGCTTTCCCCGGTTTCCGAGTAGATACTTCGGAGGCTTTTCCGGGTTTCCGGGTAGATACGTCTGAAACTTTTACGGGTTTTGTATCGGTCAGTATTTAGAAATCTACTATTTCTAAGTACTGATCGATACAAAAGACTGTGTCGTGTTTATTTACAATGATGATACTTATTAATTTCAATTTTGTTGAATAATTATAAAGGAGAATGGTAACCGTAACTGAACCTACTGGCACTAGCATAGCTAGTTGTAAGCTTTGTCATTGATTGTAAATCTGTTAAAGTCATTTTACATTTCAAAATAGGTCGACCTCATTGGTCAGATTGGGACATAGCTATAGTCTGGTCACGCCAATACCATTGTATTGGCGTGACCAGACTATGAATGACAGACTGAATGACAAACGTACTGAATGGTGAAGGTCTGTCAAAGCTAATGAGCTTTGACAGACCTTCACCATTCAGTACGTTTAAAAAGACATGAATTCATCAACAGAGTCATTTTACATTTCAAAATAGGTCGACCTCATTGGTCAGATTGGGACATAGCTAGTGCTTGTAGCACCAGCATAGCTAGTTCTATGCTTTGTCATTGGTTGTAAATCTGTTAAAGTCATTTTACATTTCAAAATAGGTCGACCTCTATAGCCTCTATAGCTATGGTCTGGTCACGCCAATACAATGAGCTTTGACAGACCTTCACCATTCAGTACGTTTAAAAAGACATGAAGCTACTAAAACATTTTTATTGTTTACTTTGTTCACGTTGTTTCCGCTTCTTATCCGCGCTGGGACACTCTCTTAAACAAGCTTTACCGTCTCGAACACATTCCGAACAATTTTGTCCTGGGTCTAATGTTTCCCCCTTCTTACTTGGTCTATTAATTTTGGAACCATCGTCCGCGTCTAATTTAGACCTTTGGTTAGGAGGTGACATCAGCATCTTATCTTCGTCTTTTCCCGGTTTCCGAGTAGATACTTCTGAGGCTTTTCCGGGTTTCCGGGTAGATATGTCTGAAACTTTTTCGGGTTTTGTATCGGTCAGTATTTAGAAATCTACTATTTCTAAGTACTGATCGATACAAAAGACTGTGTCGTGTTTATTTACAATTATGATGCTTTTTGATTTCATTTTTGTTGGATAATTATAAAGGAGAATGGTAACCGTAACTGAACCTACTGGCACTAGCATAGCTAGTTGTAAGCTTTGTCATTGGTTGTAAATCTGTTAAAGTCATTTTACATTTCAAAATAGGTTGACCTCATTGGTCAGATTGGGACATAGCTATGGTCTGGTCACGCCAATACAATGAGCTTTGACAGACCTTCACCATTCAGTACGTTTAAAAAGACGTGGAGCTACTAAAACTAAAACATTTTTATTGTTTACTTTGTTCACGTTGTTTCCGCTTCTTATCCGCGCTGGGACACTCTCTTAAACAAACTTTACCGTCTCGAACACATTCCGAACAATTTTGTCCTGGGTCCAATGTTTCCTCATTCTCACTTGGTCTATTAATTTTGGAACCATCGTCCGCGTCTAATTTAGACCTTTGGTTAGGGGGCGACGTCAGCATCTTATCCTCGTCTTGACTAGTTGTTGCGGCGGGTGCTATTTCACTATTCTTGTTAGGTGGGTCAGAGGCTGTTACGGTTACATTGTCAGTTGAGACTTTATCGTATTTTTGGGCAGTTAGGTCGTAAGTGATTTCAGCCTTCTTGACAATTATTTCGGAAGTTGCTTCGGTTTCTTGGGTAGATATTATGTCTGGGGCTTTTTCCGGTTTCCGAGTAGATACTTCTGAAACTTTTTCTGGTTTCTGAGCGACGTCTGAGGCGGTTTCGGTTTCCTCGATAGTCTGATTGGAGCCTTCTATGGGTATGTAAACAAATCGGCCGGAGGTGTTTTGGCTGGTAACTGTTCCGGCAATCCGTTGAACTAAATCTCCAATATACTGCGCGCTGTTAAGCACAGAAGGTCTCAGAGAAACAGTTGCTGAAGGATCAGTATGTTTCTGAAACCTCGGATTTTCAACAAGTCTAAGCTCTTCAATTGATTCACTAAACAATGCAGTTCTGGAATGGATAATCTGTAAAGAATATTACTTGTATTATTTTCTGAATAAGGTTATAAAATTATTGTACAGTCACGAGTAAAACATACAAACGCCCTTAAAATTCAAATTCATGTCGCAACAGTAAATCACAAAAATAAGTCTATGCTAACTGTGTCCAATAATTATGTTAACGTTCAATTTTGTCAAAATTAACTAAACATTTTTATCAAATTTCAAATATTTGTTTTGTTTGATTACCAAGAAATAATATTAACTTTTAGTTCCATAATTGTGCACCCAAAGAAATTTCAAAAATATGTGTACAGTACAGTTTCGAAATTATGTAAACAATTACAAAGCAGCAGTTCTTGAAACTGCTGCTTTGTAATTGTTTACTATTGAGCTCGGAAATAAGGGTTAGAGTGTACGTAGCAGGGCACTGAGGAAAATAGACTTAGAATTTAACCAAAAAAAGTGTTATTTTCTCAAAACGTTACTCTCTTGATTCTATCGTTTAAACACCTAAATACAGGGTGTAAACAGACCCTTCCCTTCACATAGCCGTCAACCAAGCATTCTGTACATCAAACTAAGTAACTTTACGCAAAAATTATTGCTGGGAATCGACTTTTTTGTTTGGGGTGAAGAATCACGATTTAAGGTAGGACTAGATGGAAAACACTCAAAGCATTGTGCTGATGGAAGGATTGAATAGTACGGGGGTCGTGGAGGTGTGTAAAGTAAAAATCTTATATTAAAAACATGTATTTAAAAAAATAAAACTTGTGAAAAACTTGGAACTTTGGCCCCAATATCTCCGTAACTAGAAAGGTTCTCAAGTATGGTCTAGGACAAAAAAATGATCGCAAAGACGGGGAGAACAAGTGCCTTTGGGATGTGTTAAGGGTCTATTTACACCCCTTATGAGGCTAAAAGCATTTTGGTGCTTTTTGTCTCAGATCAGCCGTTTGTCGTAAAAATTATATCGAAGGGATCGGTACAAAATGCAATATTACTTTACTAGGAGAATTTAGGAAGCAAGAGCGAGCGAAGCGAGCTCGGGACTTTGGACACCCCAACTCGAACAGGTTAGGTTTTTATTTCCTTCGTGATTATTTTTTTTTAAGCCACCCAGAAGTAGGAGACCCGCAAAGCGGGGCTTTTTCGACTACGTCTTATTTTGTTGCCCGAATGGAATGTTACAGTATTAAGCAGATTTAGGATGCTAGAGCGATGGACGCGAGATCGGGACTGGTTCCGAGGTGACTTTAAACCCTGCAAACAAAAATAGAAGCCCCGCGCCGGGTTACGTCGACTACGCCTTATTATTATTGGCATGCAGAAATAGGAAGCCTCGCCTCGACTTGCTTAGGATTGGCACCTACAACCACCTGACAAACCTCCATTGACAAGCCTGATACCACGTCTGCCATGCCCAGGCTAGACGCGGTGAATATCCCGTATGAGACGACAAAAGCGAGCGGGATTATTACCTACATGTTGAGAATAACGGGGTAGGGGCTGATTAAAGGGGGAAATTTTTCATTATTTTTGCGATAGTACGTTTTCGAGATATAAGCAAATTTAGAACAAAAATAGAAATACTATTTTTGCACTCAAAGTTAAGGGGTCGGTAGTGTCAGGCGCACTGGAATTCTAAAGACACTCCCAAGGTCACTTGACCAGGACCTCCAAGGTATCATGACCTCCGGTATCACTTGTCCTTGACTTCAAAGTCACTTGTCCTTGACCCTAAGGTCACTTGATCCTAAAGTCACTTGACCTTAACCGTGGTCACTAACCATGAATATTAACCTGGTACTGCTCCTGAGAATCGCAGATCTTGACTTTCGGAATTTTTACCTTGACCTCAAAGTCCCTGAGGTCAAGCTCAATGCCCTTGAGGTGTCCCATGGTGTTCCCCCACCCTACTACTCCCACATCCCACCGAGTCCCAAAGGCTGATTAGGCGATGGATTATGGTGAAATTTTTCTAAGTCTGTTTTATAGTGCCCCGTTGCGTATCCACTGAGCAAAAACTAAAACCCCCCACTACTGAAGGGGATGACATAAGAATCCATTCATAGCTTATAAGTATGTTAGTACGGGAACGTTCTTTCTTAATATTTCTTTCAGAAACCATTGTATAATACAGTGGTATATGAATAAACTTAACAAAAACAGGAAAAAGTAGGTATACACTTTCAATGTCAATTTAATGTATCCATGATAATTTCTATAACACTTATACAATTTCTACAAAATGTATACATGTTATCGAAGTTGTCATGTATACTTAAAAATTACATTGGAAATGAAAACCTTTTACTGGTTTTGTTTCGTTTATATTACTGTGAAACCAATATATCCCCAGTTTTGACAAAGTTTGATGGTTAGGTAATTTAGAAAAAAATGGCGTACACATATTTTTTTATGGTAGAATTTAAGATATTTTAGAAAATGTGACAATGTATAATAATATTATTACTTGTGACTGTACAGTCAAGTCTTTGATACTGTCGTAAGTTTTTGACTTGTTACAGGCTCGATATTATATCGACGTCATCTGCCTTGCCTATTCCCAACTTTGTTGGAATCGGCTTCCAGTCTAACCGGATGCAGCTAAATGCCAGTATTTTACATGGAGCGACGGCCTATCTGACCTGCACAACCCAGTCACTGGGTACCACGATACCACTTGGCAAGACTAGTTGTCGAGCATTCGGGTTGATGACTAACCGTAACGAACTAATTCTACTGTCAAAAATCGACGAATGACCGCCGAGACCAACTGTTTTAGTTCTTTTCCAGGCACAAATGGTTACCCATCCCCGAACCGACTACGGCCAGCGTAGTTTACTACGCTTTCTTTTGATACTTTGAGGATTGATCCAAACAGCTGTTATTATTAATCCCAAGCCCCTTGTAACTCGAGATATTCAGTCATCACAAACACACAAAAAATATACAGAGTCACCTGTGCTTGTCTTGGGCCTGCGGTGTAACTGTGCGCCAGGAAGCCGCCGATGTGCAGCAACAACTGGAAAAAAAGAAAGACTTTATACTAAACAGTAGATATGAGAAGAAATACTTAAGAACATTTCTAAATTGAAGCGTCAACGTAGCCCACAAAATTAAAATTTTCTTACATTTCTTGCAATTTGCAGGTCAGTATCAGATAGTTTGATGTTAACTGATTGAAATGCGACCGTAAAAAGTGTGTATATGTACACAGAGTTCTAACTCATAACCAATAAAATTTTTCCCTAACGGAAAGTATCCCCGGGATTCATCATTAAGTGCGGCCGATCCCACCATCCTTTCATAGAGGAGAGAGCTGCGTCATCTTTTCTAGGTATGACTGGTCCTTGCAGGACTCCTTAAGGTAGCTGGAGGCTCTTCTGATGCGGGTGGAGTGAAGTGTTTCCTTCTTTAATAGTTTATATTTAAACGCAAATAAAATTCTTAAAAACCAAACAAAAGAATATCACTCTTCGGATAACACAAATAAGGAAAGAACACTCAACACCTTTGATTTACTTTCTCAACAGGTTTAGTGGGATCTTTTCCAAAAAACGCAAGTTTTCTGCCGTGTGTAAATATGTTAACATAAACTTATACTGTCACTTACGGGATATTAATGAACAATCACGGCAGATATCCCGTAAGTGACAGTATAAGTTTAGTTGTAAACCGTGAAAGCTTAAAACTGTGTTATGTTAACATAATAGCTACGGCAGAAAACAAATGTTTTTTACTATACCTTCATCATCATCATCATCATTTCAGCCGAAAGACGTCCACTGCTGGACATAGGCCTCCCCCAAGTGTCGCCACATTGACCGGTCCCGTGCGTCCACCCACCACCACCCACCACCACCCTACCACACCACTTACCCTATCCGTGATGCAATTGAAGTACTCGAATGCTGTGTCTACTGAGCTCATGCCGACCATCGCAACCGGTCTGCAAAAGACAATCATTTTAATCTCTCATTACTGTCTTTAGTCAGAGAGCCCTGACGGCTGCTACTACAGGCCGGCAAGCATTTTTTACTCGCGCTATGACAAAATTGACATAAGAGCTTTGAATGGCGTGACAGATTGTAAGCAATTGCTCAAGTAACAAGTACCCTTGTTTCTATAATTTGCCGTCAACTATAAGCTAAAGACTTCACCATACTGCTGTTATTGCTGTCAGTTGTGTTTACATCTTGTTGTGATAATTTCAAGGTATTTAATCAATTAATCAGTCACTTTTGTTTTCAGGCATCGAAGGCCCATATAATGAGGATGGCACTTTTTTTTAATTATTCCTATTTACAAAAAAAAAATCTGACGGAAATTCTGGTGATATACTTTCATGTTCACAATTTTTTTTTTTTCTTTTATATAATATGTATTCTGTAATCATGGCAGTTCTTCTATGGGACGTAAATGCAACACATATAGTTACTGTCACATACACGACAAATTTCTCGATCACCGCGCAGGGGCAGGCCTCGCAGGTACATCTGTCTTCCTTTCCCCGTGAGGACAGTGCCAGGACACTGCCGCTGCAGGAGCAGCTGGAACCGCTGCAGGTGCAGCTGGAATCGCTGCAGGTGGCACTAACGGGGCCTTTGCAAGGGCCGCTGCTGGGGCCCCTACTGGCGCCGCCACTGGGGCTACTAGTGGGGGATATGTAGATATGTGGTGCCACTGCCGCTGCTGGTGCCGCTGGGACCGCTGCTGGTGGCTCTAACGGGACCTTTGCGGGGCTACCGCTGCCAGGGCCACTGGGGCTGTTGCGGTCGCTTCTACTACTTTTGAGGAAACTGATCACACTGCTACTAGCACCGCGGTCGGAGGTTTCTTCGATTTCCTTAGCAGTTATTTCGGTTTTCAGGGGATGTAGGTCTGAGGCTTCTTTGGTTTTCTGGGTAGATAGGTCTGGAGCTTTTTCAGTTTTCTGGGTAAATAGGTTTGGGGCTTTTTCGGTTTTCAGGGGTTTACTAGGGCCACCACTTGGACCGATAACGGAGTCACTGCGGTCGTTGCGGCCGCTGCTGCTTGTTTTGAGGACACTGATGCTACTGGTGGAAAACCCAAAAGGGCGATTACTGTTGGGACCGCCGATGGTGCCGCAGCTGGGGAGTCTGATGGCACCAAGAGTGTCATCAGTATTGCCGTATCTGCCAGGCCGGCAGCCAAGGCCACATTCGCCCGCCCATATCTGTCGGATAGCCAATGTTCAATGGGAAAAAGCTAGGTAGAAGATGATAACATTAATTTCAATATTAAGTTGGGAGGTATTAAAACATAATCACTAGCTTTTACACGGATGTTGGATTTCACGGGATCGTTCTACCGCAATAAGGGGTAACCACGTGAGCCAAATGTCGTGAAAAGTTAACATACGCAAAAACAGACAGACAGAACTTTGCCATTTATAGCGGCTGGCTGCCCACGGCTTCGCTTGCGTTATGATCAGTGGTTTAAAATATATCCAATATCACTGGGGATAGTGCAGCTTCCTTCTTTCCTTCCTTCAATTAGTGTAATTAGTAAAACAATTCGGAATCGTATCAGTTGTTTTGTCAAAAGATTACATTGACAAAACAACACACATTACACACAAACACACACATTGCATTTTTTTTTTCATTGCCATAAACATCTGTACCTTTGTGCTTGAAGTGATAAATAAATAAATAAATTACTCTTATAAAATTATTAGTTAAGAAGTATGGAATAAATTCTTACCGAGACGTATATTACAATAATTACTATTGCCAAGATAACGAGGTAATTAACCATTTGTGTTCTGGCTGCCACCTGAAAACAATGTTGCAAGCTAAAAGGGAAATAATCTAAAAATATTCATCTTACTACTATTTCCTATAAATGCGAAAGTTTGACAACTACTACATAGGTTTAATAAAAATAATAAGAAATGTGTATCTGAGAGAGTAGAGGCAAAGCAAATTAGAATGGAGACGCCGGGAGGTGATGCCCTGGAAAAGCATACATTGATCTTATTGGTGATGTTGTGCAGATTGGCCAGGTGCGTAGTACGGCTACTGGCTTATGTGTATGACCAGATGTATGAACGTGAACGAAGCACAAGGAGTATGTAAGGATCGTAGCAGGTGGCGTTCTGTGCTTTCTGCCCCCATGCGAAAAAGGCTGAAGTTTATGTATGAATGAACTGACTCGTACAAAACTTCTACTCATGCATTGCAAAATTACAAATAAAATGTACTTCTTCTTCTCCTTCTTTATCGTGTGTCTAGTACCTAACCGGGAGTCAGAGTTTTCATGCTGCCCATAGGCCTCGGACTTGGCTTAGAAATATCTTTCAGGCATGCTGGTTTAGTTTCCTCGCGATGTTTTCCTTCACCGAGGCAAGTGATAATTATACAATTCTCACATGAATCCGAATAATCAGAGGTGGTGGTTATGAGAGGTGATAAATTCTACTGAATCCATACAATACGGGGTTCTAATTGTTCTTCCCAAATCTGACTATAATACAAATGTAAGTCTTGAACAAAAACTTGGGAAAATTTGCCATTCATTCGTACAACAGGCCATATTTTATGAGAATTCTTAAAAACTTTAGCTGGACCAAAACTTTACACGCTGTTCTCGACATACAATAAAGGCAGAAACATCAAATTGACTACTGACATGGTACTGGTTTTTAAATCATATTTGTTGCAGGCATTGCATTTTATTTTATGTCTGGTCCATATCTAATGTTTATTGTAGTTCATTTATATTGTTTTGGGGTCACACCTTTACTTTTGACACTGCGTTCGCGTCACAATTTTGATGTGTAAAGACAAGAAAGCATATTTTTATGGTTCTTTCACAACGAGATAATTTAACCATAAATAGAAAACATGCCTTTTTACACTTATAGTAGAAACTTAATAATATTCCAAAGGGATGAACCTAGATGTTAATCATTTGGAGATTCGTAGATGACGGCGCTGGAATGTTAAAATGTCGGCTATTCTACAAACGACATTTATAAAATCTTGTACTGCGTTTCCTGATGTCTGCACGGTACAGGAACTGATAGTCGCTACTGAAGATGCCAAGCTCGTTACTAAATTCTAGGCCGATTAAACTTAATTGCCATCAACTCGCCTATAACAAGGGGTAGACACTCAGAGGCTCATATTTACCAACCTCATAGTGGAACTAGTTTAATTGATTCAGATTACACAAGGTCCAAATGGTAGTGTGGGAAACGTTTATTCCTTGAACCTTGTTAAATTTCTACTTGACTACCAAACTTTATACTTACACTAGCGACCCAGCCTGCTTCGCACGGCGGGCGCCACCTATCGGATCAAAAACTATACCATTTTTCAAGCTGGAACCAACCATACATTTTGCAAAATTTCTTTAAAATCGGTTGGGTGATTTCGGAGATATGCGTGTAGGTATGAACAACAGGTGTTTTTAGGGTTCCGTACCCGAAGGCTAACCAACGGAACCCTATTGCTAAGACTCCGCTGTCCGTCCGTCCGTCCGTCTGTCTGTCAGCGGGCTGTATCTCATGATCCTTAATAGGTAGACATTTGAAATTTTCACAGAATGTGTATAGCTTTTGCTACTTTAACAACAAATAAATTACAAATAAAAGGGGGCTCCCCTCCTACAATGGTACGGAACCTTTCATGCGCGAATCCGGCTTGGCCGGTTTTTATAAATAAGAAGAATACAGCTAATATTATCTAGCCTTAGTCTAAATCTATTCCAAAATAGTCTAATATCAATTGGATAACGTGGAATGGGATTGATTTATTAATGGACGATAACAATGACTCATTTGTTCCAGAAACAGAGGGACTTAGCAGTGGATGCGAGGCTAGTGGCGTGAGAGAAGAAATAGCGCGAGACTACGCTGCACTGCAGTCGCGGCTGAGGAGAGAATTCTCTGATCGACGAGGGAAGCTGTACGCAGGTAAGAGCTGGAAGGCTGGACTAGACTATTAAGAGTCGGGTTCACAATACACAGCATACACAATAATAAAGCGTCAGTGTTCCCCGTGATGGAATAAGAACTCATTCATCAAAATCTGCCTAGCCTTTTCCAAACTATGCTGTCGACGTTATTATTATTTGATATCTATATTTGTGCTTAATCTATAAGACATAGTAAAATAATTTATTAGTACTGTAATCATTTTCTTTATTATTTCATAATTTCATTGATACTGACATTATTTGTTAAATTTTGCATGCCAAAACTCAGGCAGAATGAACCCGGCTCAATATATTTAATAACAACTTTATTATAAAATACCTACATTGTATGCGAATAAATGATTTGATTTGTCGGCTTTCAATCTAACCGGATGTAGCAGAATGCCAGTATTTTGTAGAATAGCGACGGCTTTTCTGACCTTCACGACGAGAAGGAGTGTTATTGTTCCTAGAATGAATGAATGAATTCCATCAGAAGAGTGGTTTTAGGCTGCGCTTCCACCAGAGATGCGAGGATACGTAGCGAAGGATGTGTGGAGTAGAACTAACCAATCACATAGCTAGAATAGCTCAAGCTGTGAAAAAGAAGCGAAGCGATACTATTGTTTAGTTTCACACACATCCCTCGCTACGCGTCCTCGCTCATCTCTGGTAGAAATGCAGACTTAAGTTGTGTAATTAAGTTTAGACCTAATTAGGTATAGCAATGATATTATAAAACTTTGTGATCAGTCTTTTCATTATTTGAACTGTGATACCTATTCTCGTTCTTATAAGGTTGCTGGTGATCCGAGTTGCTTGTAGCAGAAGTAAAATAACTGTGAATGAACTGTAATTTAATTGTTTAAAGAAGAATAGCTTAACTAAAAGTAATTTTCTGTTTCTTGTTTTCTAAGCAGTAGACTTATAAAGGATAGGATAATCAAGATGAAACCAAGCAGTTTCTTTCAATTATTTCAGCTACTCGTCCAGTGGCTACAGAGGAGCAGTTGTCAGCAGACTTCCGCAAGAAGCTAGCAGAGTGGCAGCTCAAGAAGGGAGTCAAGCAGCCGCTGCCAGTGCCAGCCAGACAGGATCTTAGCGAAGACTTTCTTAGGAGATGGGGTAAGCAGTTATGAACAACGGTATAAAGACGTTGATAATGGGGTGTTTACGCCAAACACTTAACTAAAAACTGGACCAAGATTTGGGAGATTTTTTTTTATCCTAAATGGGCTTACTCTTGACCTCAATCTAATCCTGGGGACAGAGATGAGATCGATGATGGAACGAGCTAACCCAAAAGAAGCCTATTAACTCGCGACTTAAATAGATTGGGGTCATATGAACTTGAGAACACCGACGCAGGCAGGGAATTCCACACGGCTGTGCGCATAATAAATGATGTAGCAAAGCGCTTCGTGCGAATGTGTGGAACATCGACAAGGTATGAGTGATAACCTGCAGTACGACCAAAGAACGGCGCTTAAAGCTTAAAACACACTTATAAGCCCTGCATCAGGTTCGCACCACCTCACCTCATTTTTAGGATTCCGTACCTCAGTCGGCAAAAACATGCATGTCCGTCTGACAAGACCCTCAGGTATCAAGCCGAAATTAATTTCAAATACTTGGCTCTGCTACCCTTTGCAGCAGTGAAAATTCAGTCAGTCAGTCAACGCGATCAAAAATATGACCGTTTATGTCGCATATTTTGCGATTTCACAAGGGAATCAAAACTTATAGCTAGGGTATTTCCCGTTGACGTGGAATCATGAAATTTGGCAAGAAGCAATGTCTTACAGCACATGTAAAGGAATAAATCTGAAAACCGTAAATATGCAGTTTAATAACAAAATACCTACACGTTTACATGGAAGCCTCGGTGCGCGAGTCCGACTCGCACTTGGCTGGTTATTTTACTAGCTGATACTGATCAGAAGGGATGCAGTCACGGTGGCTTACAAGAAGTGTGCGTCACAGTGTTAAATACTCTTGAACGGCTTAAGTTGAGGCAATTCTAATACTGCGCAGTGCTTTGACCTTAAATTGGAATCCAAGAAAACATAATTATAGGTTTTATTCATCATTGTAAATCATGTTGATTAATTGCAGACGAATGGAAACGCATGAAAGAAACAAATTCAGTGCCAGCTTGGGAAGAGGAAGCGAAACCTGATGAAGTTCTTGTGCAAACTTCAACTGGACTCTTCAAATTCCAAGGTATGTAATCATCTGCCTAGTCTTTTCAGTTTTCAGTTAGTCAAACCGGATGCAGCTGAATACCGGTATTTTACAAAAACTTGAGCAAAAACGAGGGTTTTTATATTGTATCTGCTAAAGATTGTTATTAGTGTGACTAATGGTAATAATATATTTACATGGTAACAAACAAGATGTCCCAACGTGGCGTCGTGATGAACTACTACAGTAAAAATGAAATGAGTACAAAACTCTCTGAAATTTGCATCTCGGAAATAATTGGGTTTTAATGTTTTCGTCTGCTTTATAACGTTCCAGGAATATCCCGATCTTTCACCCGCAAGCTCCATGAATGGGAGAAGTCCCGCGGCATCGCCCCTGAAGCCTCCACATCAGCTCTCCTCCGTGCAGCACGAGCTCGCAACAGCAAGGTTCCTCAAGCCCCTCTCACCAGGACTCAGTCTGATGGCAGCGTGGCTCCGTCAGCTGCAGGGTCCAGCAGCAGACTCCATGCGTCCAGTCTCAGTGTCAATGATGCTGATGATTTCGATTCGGAGTACGATAGAGAGGAACATTCTGTAAGTATGAGGCGCCAATAAATACAAATATAATCCTATTGTTGGGTTTTCAAATTATTATTGAGAGAATCAAGAAAGATCCATGTTTTCTTAATACCATTTATTTTACTAATGTTGGTCTTCTCTTCGTTTGAAGAAGAAGGAGAAGACCTTTCCCTCTTGTAATTCGTCCCTAGACTTTATGACTTCGCCTCAAAGGGTGACTCACAAAACTATTCAACATCGATATAATAATATATTTTCAAACTTTCCGCGAGTCTAAGGCCAAACACTTTACTTAACACTTACTTGGGCTAAGCTTCCTAACCCTATTGCACAACTGTCAAAATACAAGTGCAAGATAGAGACAGGAACATGCTAAAGCCAAACCATACGCTAAATCATCATCATCATCATTTCAGCCAAAAGACGTCCACGGCTGGACATAGGCCTACGCTAAATATCGTTTATGAATCTCAGCGTGACTTGACCCTACTAGCCACTACCAATAACAAAAGCCATCTCACATTGTTCATTAATACCTCCACAGCTTGACGGCATCGATGACTGCGATGGTCCACAGAGCCGCGGGGCTGTTCTCGTGGAGGTCGAGGCCGAAGAGGTCTGCACAGCAGCTCCTCTGATGGCTGTATCCCCTCGCCATACTCCTCAGAAGCCAGTGTATACTTATGGGCAGGCTGAAGCCAGGCTGCTATGTGAAACTAGCTCGGCAGTCACAGGGACAGCAGTGCTGCAGCCTAATGGGGCTGGTAAATTGTTTATTTTATATCTTACGTATACACTTTAATAAACTTTATGCCTGTAAACCTCAAAGGGTTACGCAGAGGTGCACCTATTTATAACAGCTATGCAGTTATGTATTAGGGGCGAGCCACCAATTACTCCACTAGACACCAGCCGGTCACAAATCCAGAATATAAAACAGAATATAAAAATTAAAAATGAATTAATCATTTTTCACAGTGGTCCTTTCCGATGCTCGCAGTGTGAACTCCAAAGAGTCTTCCGGAGCACGACCGAAGATTCGTGAACAGGTAACACACATATTCTTCACAATCTGAGAAATTCAGTCTAAATACTTCATAAGTAAATAACATTACAGAACAAACACACAGAGAAGACCAGAAGAAAGATCATGAGGCAACCGAGCATTGAAGAAGATGCCATGTTTATTAGAAAAACAATAGAAGAAATAGAGAGAGGAAGTTCTAGTCGTTTTAGAGATAGAGAAGCTACTGATAACGAAACTCGACATAAAAGCCCTGAGAGAGAACTACCAACTATACCACAGAGAGAAATAGAAAGAGATTATAGCCCAAAAATTAACAAAAGTGATAAAGAAAGAAACGTTGATAAAGATAGAGATAGTTTTGAAGAATCCAAAGATGATAGTAAGAAAAAAGATTTAGAGAAGACCAATGGTAAAAAGAAATCCAAGTCAAGAGCTAGGTTAGAGCGAGAGCAGTCAAAGCCTTCAGAAACTGATACGGAGCCTGAAGTGGATACAGTCACAGTCGAGATACCTAGGAGAAGGAAGAGACCACGACGTGCGTCTGAAAAGCCGAGAACACCGCCAACGTCACTACATTCAGATTCAGAAGGAGAAGTAAGTACCACACACCATAGTATAGTTCATCTCACGAAAGCAGTCTCGCAGACGCGGCGCTACTGTCATACGAAGTTCCTCTTATTGGTACGTAGTTCAATTATAGCCACGGGACTTCTCTCGTCGACGGACTTCATCTAATTTTAAATTATTATTTTACATCTTTGTCTAATATTATAATGCAATATTTCTGATGGATGAGCAATTTTAATTACATATTATGTAAGTACCTGTTAAAAAGAACAAAAAGTTAATTCAATATCCACAAATACAATACAATACAATATATACATGATTGTAATAAACCACGTCGTCATCCGCTTGTAAACGTGTCTACCCACGAATAATCCACTTGTCCACCAGTAAAATAACGACGTCATGATTTCCAGATCTTTGTCCTCAAACTAAAAGCACCAGAACAACGCGACCACTCTCCAGAAGTAATAGTAAAAACTACTCGCAAAATATTCTCGCCTGTAGTACGCAGCGGTGAATCAGTACCCAGAGCCGTTATACCAGTCAACGTCGAAGATTTAGCCGAAGTCAGAACCTCAGACCACAGCCACCGAAGCGAAGGGAAAAAGAAAGAGGCTAAATCTGAAAAAGGAAAACAGGAAAAGAGCACTCGGTCTAAGAGTTCTGGTGATCTTCAAGAGGCTGAGGAGTTGAAGAAGAGGACCAGGCCTCCATTGCCGTCTTCGCCATCGTCGCAGAGGAAGCCGCAGCCTCCTAAGGAAACTGCACCGTCCATTCGGATTATGATACAGCGTTATAATAAGAAGATAAATGAAGAAGGTAAGTGATACAATGCTGTTACTACTATTGCTACTTTTTGCCGTTAGTAAAAAATTGTTTTTTTTCCAAAAAAAACTGTAATATGCTCAATCAATCCTTGGGAGCTTAGGCGCTACCTGGGCACTACAATAGGTATATTCTTAGGGTTCCGAACCCGAAAGGTAACCAACGGGACCCTCCTATTACTAAGCCTCCGATGTCTGTCTGTCCATCCATCCGTCTGTCTGCGGGCTGTATCTCATGATCCGTAATAGGTAGACAGTTGAAATTTTCACAGAATGTGTCTTCCTGTTGCCGCAATAACAACATCACCTGCCTAGCCTTTTCCCAACTATGTTAGGGTCGGCTTCCAGTCTAACCGGATGCAGCTGAATACCAGTATTTTACATGGAGCGATTGCCTGTCTGACCTCTACAACCCAGTTAGTACTTGGTAAGACTGGTTGTCAGTCTTTTTGGACCACTAAAGACCACTAACCTGTAACGGCTGTCAAAGATCTACAAATGACAGCCGGGACCAACGGCTTAACGTGCTTTCCGAGGCACGGAGGAAACTCGGTATGTAATGGGCGGTCACCCATCCACAGACCAACCTAGGCAAGCACGGCTTAACCTAAAGATCGATCCGTGCGGCTTAGCTTTAGCCACGAGCTCCTCGTTGCCGCAATAACAACAAATAATAAAAAAATAAAAGGGGGCTCCTACTACGATGGTACGGAACCGTACCATGCGCGAGTCCGACTCGTACTTGACCGGTTTTTTTAAAGTACGTATACACGCTGATCAAGTTATATTTTTCATCATGGAACATACATCAAACAACTAATAAAATGTTAGTGCACCTACCTGCAGAGGACAAAGTGTTATTAAAATACCAGTTTTAAGATAAACACAGAAACAAGTTTGTAGCTAAATCGTTTATGGCGTTTGCAAATCACGATGTTATTATAATCACAGTCAGCTTCTTACTACGGTCGAACAGTGTTGTGAGGAGTAAATATGCACAAAAGTAAATAATATCTGATTTTTATAGTAACGATTTATTTATAATCTTCATTAGCCTCATAGAAGTCCACAATTATCAATCAATGATCGATTTCCATTGAAATATCATCATTGGTCTATTTTTTTCCCAATTATGTTGGAGTCATCTTCTAGTCTTACCGGATGTAGCTTATATACATCTCACAGGTACTAATAAATTCAATTTCCATTGAAATAATGATATTAAAATGATTTCAGTTCATACATCTGGAGCCAGCAGTGGTGCATCTTCACCAGCATGGCGATCACCGTCCACTGAGCGTCGAAGACCTCCAGATATGCCCGTTGGTGTTAACATCCGGTAACTACGACTATATATAAGTTTTATCTTATGTCTCTTAACCTACTTTACAATAGTGATTCATAATGCGCATTTTTTGTGTACTATGCTGATGAACAAACATGTCATCAATTTAATTGCCTGTTTTTGCGTAAATTATCTTCATTAAGGGTGTAAATCTATACATATAAAATTCAAAGTCCTGACTGACTGACTGACTGACTGACTGACTGACTGACTGACTGACTGACTGACTTATATATCAACGCACAGCCCAAACCGCTGGTCCTAGAAACATGAAATTTGAACAGTGTACTCTTTGTGACAAGTAAGTATCCACTAAGAAAGGGTTTTTCAAAATTCCACCCCTAAGAGGGTGAAATGGGGTGTTTAATTTTCTGTGAAACTTTTTATTCCCTGAGTCGATTGACTTGAAAATTTGTGTATTTATTCTTCAGTTAAAATTATGAGATACGTGTATCGCAGTTTTTCCAAAATCATCCCCAATTTTAAATTAAACGTCCTGACTGGCTAACTGATATATCAACCCCCAGCCCAAACCACTGATCCTAGAGACATGAAATTTGGACGGTGAATTGTTTGTGAAGAGTAAATATCCACTAAGAAAGGGTTTTTTGAAATTCCACCCCTAAGAGGGTGAAATGGGGTGTTGAATTATATGTGGAACTTTTTATTCTCGGAGTCGATTGACTTAAAAATATGTAAACATACTCTTTAGTTAAAATTATGAGATACATGTATCACAGTTTTTCCAAAATCATCCCAAAATTTAAAATTTAATGTCCTGTCTGGCGGACTGATATATCAACGCACAGCCCAGACCGCTGGTCCGAGAGACATGAAATTTGGACGGTGTATTCTTTGTGAAGAGTAGGTATCCACTAAGCAAGGGTTTTTTGAAATTCTACCCCTAAGAGGGTAAAATGGGGTGTTGAATTTTCTGTGAATCTTAATATTTACTGGGTCGATTGACTCGAAAATTGATGTTCACACTCTTCAATTAAAATTATAAGACATATGTATCAGTTTTTCCAAAATCATCCCCCAATATAGTTAAATAGGGCTTCGAAGCTCACGTAGAAGGGTGCATGCCGCGCAGCGCTGCGTGGCGTGCGGGGTGTGGGAGTATTTACCTATTACTAAGTAGGTAGGATTTTTCTGAGGTAGACGTGTCTGTGAATATGGTTTATTCCACCGATTTTCGCGTTGGCTCGCGATACGGGACATTGATATTAAATATTATGTCAAAGTATTATGTCTATAAATAGATTCCTAATAAATCATTTGATTGGTGTCCCGGTGTCCAATCTCAAACCAAGATTTTTCACATATGTAATTTAATTGATATTACCATGAACAAATATTTACAATAGCAAGTACACGTAAATCTATGTATGTACTATACATACATAGATTACTTATTATCCCATAAGTAAGATTCCGTGGGCAATTTCCGAACTCCACGCGGGCGAAGCCGCGGGCAGAAGCTAGTAGAACCATAACGTAGCCGAAAGGCACTTGTTCTCCCCGTCTTTGCGATCATTTTTTTGTTCTAGACCATACCTGGGAACCTTCTAGTTACAGAGATATTGGGGGTCAAATTTCCAACTTTTTCACGAGTTTTTTTAAATACATGTTTTTAATGTAAGATTTTTACTTTACACAACTCCACGACCTCCGTATTATTCAATCCATCCATCAGCACAATGCTTTGAGTGCTTTCCATCGAGTCCTACCGTAAAATGTGATTTTTCACCCCAGAAAAAAAGTCGTTTCCCAGCAATAATTTTTGCGTAACGTTACTTAGTTTGATGTACAGAATGCTTTGGTTGACGGCTATGTGAAGGCTCTGTTTACACCCTGTATACACTAAGAGGTTTAATCATCAACTTCTGCCTCTAATGCAACAACAGACTGGACATAGGCCCCTCCATCCGCACTCTACAAAAATAAAGATTGCAACAAAATCATCATCATGTCTCTTTTCCATTTCCAGAAATAACCCATTCCTCGAAAGGGAAGTACAAAAATCAGCAAGTGCCTGCCAACTGTCAAGACGTGATGCTTCATCAGCGGAGAAACGCCTTACTCCGGCACCTACAATTGGGCTTGATGGTGTGCTGAAGTCTCACAGCGCAAATGCTTTACACCCAGAAAAATCAACAGGTGAAGCCCTCATACAGAAGAAGATTGAAGATAGTCAGGAGACTATAATACCGACTAATACAGCTAGCACTGACACTATTGTGCCAGACTTGACAAGGAACCTTCCAGAAACGTCTTCGAAGACCGAATCCCTTCCAGCTCTAAGACATGTTTCCGATATCACAGTACCCACATTCAGCAGTTTCATGTCTGGAGAACCAGGGTTATTCGGGAGGTCGATATCAACGGTGGAGACACCGACGACTTACGTGGACTATGAAGCCTCGGCAGCAACGTTGTCAGAGAGGGCGACGAAACTTCGAGCTGCGAGGGAGAAGTTCTTGTCTTCAACGGTGCCCATGAGAAGGGAGGGTACTAGTTCGGCCAGCGATTTGAGGCCTGGAGACAGGTGAGCTATTCTTCTATCTTTTAAGGCAAACGAAGCTGTTGACTTATCTTTCAAAATGTTTTTCTTTTAACATTGTGGTGACTGAGATAAATTGAGATTTCATCGTACGATTGCCTTCCATTTTTATCACTATAACCATAACCCTCATAATCATCATTGGTAGTCTTGTTTCACCCACGTCCACTGCTGATGTGCCATGTCACCCTGGTCTGCGCAAGTAACAAGGTCATACCTGCAATCTGACCACATAATCTTCTTCTTCTTCGCGTGTCGTTGGCAATCCAAATTGTATCAGCTCAGAACTGAGACACCAGTCACCACATAATTAATGTTATTTTATGAATTGTTATTTTCATCAGTTCGTATTTCATAATGAAAATTATGTTTTCCTGTTTTCAGGTCAAGTAGAATAAGTTGTGAGAGCGACGTGGCAGAATCTCAAGGGTCCAGCACTCAGGAGGCTGCGGCGTTGGGCAGGAGTGCGTCCACGGGCATGGTCAACGTGGACAGAGAGGCTTGGCAGAGGGTGGCTGAAGGTAGGCTACTGAGTTATTAGCAAACATATTAATATCCTGGACCTTAAATTTAATCAAAAGAGAAATTCAATCCACCCCTTGTTAATAAATAACAAAACAAGCAGCGGTAAAACTTTTCGCCTTCAATGTTTGAGTCCCATGTGATCGGGGGTGAGCCTATTGCTATCAACTGGGTACAAATCCAGAGTCGGGCCTGCTACTGATGATCCCTGTTAATTTAATATACGTAGCTAAATTTATCTCACACAATGAAGATCAACTTGTGTGATGTATCAGGATTCAGTAGGGCTTCTTACTTTCGCGGGTTTATTCTAAGCGACACGTATGATCTGTATCAGTTTCATCATGGATCATACCAAGTGTTTGCTAACTGCACTCTTACTAGAAACACCATGGTTACGACTAAACTGTTGCTCTTTGCTAACATTAACTATCTATCCAACAGGTTCACGTCGTGAAGGTCGAACCCGCTCCCGCTTCAGCCTGGCCCGCCTGGCGGCCAAGCTGCGTCGACGTGACGAGGGCGGTGCGGTGTCCCGCCTCTGTCGCCAGAGCCTACTCGTGCAGCTCATCAATAAACACTAAATATAATATAATTTAATTATACTGTACGCCTTGTATCTGGTGTTTTATTTCTTGGAAACCTTTGACAAGGACAACAATATTTATTTGCGGAAAACTATGTGTAAAAGGTTGGTTCAATCGCCAGCGCATTAAGTAACTACAACCTGTTATATTTTTCATTCGATTTTGAACTTAACCATCAAAATGTTACGGTTTAAGATCATTTGGAAAAATTTGACAGTTTATGGTAACTTGATTTGCTGGCGACTGTACAACAGTTAAATTCTGGACATATCCGCCGCTACGCATATTTAAAAAAAAAAAAAAGTATTCGTATCGTTCTGTGATCATTTACTGTCGGACTAACCAGTCAAGAAACTGTTTAAAGCAGTAGAACTATTAATGTTGGTTCTGCCAGACGAATTACTTTATATTTTAGTCCTTCGAATGCTTCCATTTCTGTTGTTTCTATCTGTCGGAATACTATTTATTAACTACCGACCTCTCCTACACTATACTGGTGTGTCTATACTTTGGCAGAAACAGTAAAAAAAATATAAGAAACACTCGTGTATGCTGTCTTGGGGCCACGCAAATGGATGGAAGGGTTAAACATAAAACAATGAAACAATAAGAACCATACTTTATTTTCAAATTTAATATCGTTTCGTACAATACCGTGTTAACAGTCCGACGCCCGCATTCAATAGTTCGGTAACAATAATTACCATATCAAAAGGTGGATGCTCGAACTAATAGCATTTATTATAAAAAAACACTACATTTTAGTTATTTATTAGTAATAATAAGACTCAAAAGAACACTTATAAACAATATTAATGGGTAATTTGGTTGAGGTAGATTCAGTTATATTTTTAAATAACTAACTTTTTTTTGTTTGGGGGCACATGATTTAGGCAACAATCGCACTGTATTTTTTCCGTTCTTTTTGCGCAATTTTCTTGGTACGTTTAGTTTGTCAAAAATACTTTTTTTCATAGGCGTATGTGCTATTTTTATGACCCAAATATTTTGCATTTTTCTTTACTTTCGTATGTAGATAATTCTATAATATTTATTAATATTAAAACCAAATACAAACCAAAAAATTATAATAATTTTATCATGTCCCCACGTTATAATTTGAATAATTCCTTATTTTACAGTGTTTTCAAACGAAAATTTGGGATATTTTAATAAATGAACGAGGGAATTTAGAATTACTTTAATAAAACTAGATTTATCATAAAACCATAACGAAAGGAAATTTTAGAATTCACTAACCCAAAATTATATTGAAAAATGTTCTAATTTTAGAATAAAGGAGATTAAACTATCCCAATTTCTCGGTATATACAAAATATTTGACTTAAAAGCACGGATTGTGGCTATCATCAATAGGTACTTATATCGAAATTGAGCCACCACAATGGTCTTTAAATTTTTAAACTTGTATAATATTAATAATTATACAACAACACCCTTAAATTATCTCTTGTAGAAATGCTATTGGTGCTTTGCAACGAATTTTGAAAATTATTTTTATAATGTGGACATTTCTGCCTTGTCTTGCCAGCAAAATACAATTTGATTATACGAGTCAAGATTCTTTAGAATAAAACAAGACGAATTAAATAAATAACGAAAACAATTAAAATAGAAAAAATACGTATATATGTATGATATATATGCTTTCATAATTACGAAAAAAAATAAAAGACAAACTAATTTCATCCGACTAAAATTGATTTATTCTTAGTCTTTTCTATTGGTACATTTTTCAACGTATAGAAAAGAAGTATTTTGCAATGAAATCCGAAGTTTATTTCCCACTGGCAAGGCAGTGGATCCACCATTGCTTCCCGCACAAAAATCGCTCTAAAAGTTAGAAGCGAGAAGTTGGTGAAATACTGTTCCCAGAGGCAGAAAGTAATCATTATAAAAGCTGGCATTATATTCAAAAACTCTAGGCCAATTTTTATGGGAAAAAACCCTGAGAGAAATAAAAGAAAATTACTACAGAGGTTGGTCCCCTGATTTTTTATATTTTAAAATAGTAAAAATATGAAAGAGGAAGAAAAACTAGGTACTTAATTTACCTTAAAGTTATTTTTTTTTTCGTCGCAAAGGTAACCAATAACATACAATCTGTCAAAAAGGGAACAAAATAAAATCAAGCTAACTCACAATACAAACTTAAAACCAACTCGTGTTAGATCTCGAACTATGTTAAATTTTATGTTAAATACTTTTTTTTATATATTTTGGACGCTTTTCACTAAGTACATGCTACTAAATCAACGTCACACTAAACTGAGTCTTAGTACTGTTATTTTGTTTATTTTTGTTTCGTCGTTCTTCAATGAAAACATACGTTTTCCGAAAAAAAATCTTCAAACCGATTTCAGACAAAAAAAAATGGTTCCTTTTACCCGTTTCCGAAAACAAAGTTTTATCAGTTATTATCGCCCGAATCGTTATTTCCTAAAAACTTTACAAATAACAATTTTAACGTCATATTTTGATTGAAAAACGTACGATACATTAGAACAGAGATTTCTTTATAACCAGCACATAATAAACAAGTATAATATACAACAAAATATATAACTGTTCTATTGCTTCACAGCTTCAGGTGTATCATATTAGTCGCGAATTTGTAACATTTGCTTCCAGTGTAACTAGTAAAGGGTCTGCACATAATGCCCATTTCAGCGATGGTATAAAAATCCATTACAAAGTTTTTTGCTAGATGTTTTTCCAGGTAGGTATGTTGTGATCAATCGATCGATCAAGGAAATTAATTGCTAAACAAATTGACACCGCAGGCGTTTGTTATAGCTGTCACAAAACCACAGCTATGAATTTAAATTGGTAGTAAATTAGTTAATCAATGAATTTCCCTGACTGTACGTTGAACATAGCTGCAAGAACATCATGTAGACACCTTCACACAGAGTTAAAACTATAGACGCGAAAAAATCTTACCGTGTTTTAACAACGTGGCTAATTAATAACATATTATTGCTTATTAGTGAGTTCTATTATTAATATTTTGTAACAAATTGGTCAGCTATACAGCTTAGTTCCTCCAAAACGTACCAACCCACATCAATTTTTTTCCCATTTCCTGAAGTAATGGTACTGATTCGAAATCATTAAAATTACTATACCTATAATAAAATCTGTATACATTTTGGCTGTATAGGGGACTCATTTTACTGTATAGTAATATACCACATTTAGAATGTTGATTATTCTGTCCTATTTAACTGAAAGAGATTGTGGATTAGCTCATTTTGACAGAACTAAGTCCTTGCAGTTCGCAAATCTACTTAATCATTAAATGTAACGTTACGTTTGTGTATAGTTTAAATAAAATAATAATTATACAAAAAAAAAAACAAGAAAAACTGTATTTACAACATAAAATCTGTTTGGTAAGTATGAAACTATTGCAGTCAATATGGAATGTGCGTGAGTAGAAATAATGTATCTATTGTAATAAATATAGTGGAATGGTATACCCGCTTTGATATTGTAATAAAAAAACATGTGAACAATGATTGTGGAGAAAACGTAAAAATGAGAATCTTTGTCAGAGGGGGGATGGCTAGTTACGTATTTTGTCCTGGATGCCTTTTCGCGCTTAAAGAAGCAAAAACTTCAAATGAAGATGAAAAACTGGAAATAATGGTTTTGGCAATATATTTTTGTACGAAAAGTTTTAGTAAAGGTATGTTAAACCATCCCCATTTTACAGTTTACAATTAATTATACTGCGAAATAAGATTCAAAATTATCATCAGAGGCACAACATCAGGCTTTTAATTTTAGTTTCTTATTTTTCACTCCAAGGACGGACAAGCCAATATAAAAACGTTAAAAAAACTGTATATAAACAACATTAAAATCAATATCAGCATTATGGGAACAACTATTGTAGTAAACCTTAATCTATTCATTCATTTGTTTGGTCCATGTTTTGGTAAACAATTTTTTTTTGTAATATATTATACATAATATACTGAGAACTTTTATGCGGAATGTGCTTTCAAAATGTTCAATATTCAAAAACTTGCTAAATGAAATGATTTTCAAAAAAGCGATTTAAAAGTCTGAGATTGCGTTCAGATTAATAGCAATTGTGTTTTTACCAAATAATAGACCAAACAAACAAATATACAACATATTTTATAAATGCATGCACTACAGTTTTATAAATAAGTTACAAAAAAACATTGTACATCATTCAGGTATCTGTTATTGCGTCGACGTTTTAATTGTTTTGGTTTCTCAATACAATAATGATTAATAATAGAAAAATAATAATAAATCCAACAGTTTTCAGTAATACAGACAAAGTGGTTAAATTATTTCTTAACACAACCACGAGTGAACTTGAAACTCCATAATAATTGAATAAAAAATAATAATAAAAATAAGTTACATTAAAATTGTTAACTAGACAATAATCCTATGGTAGAAATTAATAATTCTTATTTTACAACTACGGTACTTTTTGAACATTCAAAGTTAAACCTATTTTCTTTAAGTTGTATAAAATCAAATGCGTTAAAGTTATATTATTTTCATTTAAGAGTCGGAAATACAATTTTTCGTCATATTTTTAATTTATAATTCTTAAAAATGCAACGATTATTTCTTTACAAAAATTGTTATCCTTCATAAAATTTTATTCTTTGCGAAACAGTATCTTTTTCTCTTCTCAAATTATCTCAAATTTTAAGAAAATATGTTTGGTGTTATAGTTATAGAAGTCGTTAATTTATTATTACTTTACACTATAGAAAACATTGAAATTGTTATTTTTATTTTATTAAAATAGTCACCGAAGCATTTGTATTTTAAATGTAATATTATTATTCTCGAATTTTTTATACAACTTACATTTAAAACTGAAATAGGCGATTAAATAAATGGTGCATTTATACATTTTTGGCTGTAAATGGTCCTTAAGACTTTATTATACTTTTAAACAGAAACAAGTCATAAATGGTGATCCGAAAAAAGACAACAGCGAAATTCTGTAACGCAATGTAGCAATACTGGGATGAAATAAAAACAAAACAATAAAGTTAGATGTGTAATATGTTAGAAAAAACTAAAAAAACCAGCGCACTAGCGTCGAGCCCTTGAAAAAAATATAAAAGTAATGCACATTTTTTTTGCTAAAACTAAGGGAAAAAACAGCGCTTATTTTGCAACTAGTCAGAATCGAAGCTTAGACCCTGTGACAAAACCTAGCGTCAAAGATAAAATTCTAGATTTTTAAAGACCTAACACTACACCTAAGTCTAGCTAACTTAGTGTAATTGAATTTTTTCAGGTACATAGTCGGCGTTTTTTCCTTTTCAATTTAATTTTAAACTGAGTTTATATTTTATATTATTTACAATGGCGACCGGGAGCCGTAACAAGTCAAAAATATTTATCATCATATAAATTACAATTAGATGCTGAAATGTAATTTTAATAAAACATTTAAGAGAAAATTTATACAGTGAAAACTTTTACATGATTTATTTTTTAATAAATTTTATTTTTTGACCTTTAATTCCACGGCCGCCAAACCTTACAGTGTAATAAATTGTACCTAGGTGCTTTTAACTCAAGATATAAATAGGTACGTTATATATATTTTATACTCGAAGATAGGCGTCTGATTTTAGTGCTATAAAACATAACAAAATCAGTCATGATTTTTTTTTGTACAGATAGAAACCAAAAATGCGATATTAAAGGTATGCCGTAAAATGTTTCTATCAATTTCTAGTGGTGGTCGATATTATTATTATTAAGAGGAATTCAAATTAAATGCATTTGTTGTTATAATAACATAAATGAGAATCATAAATATTTTAAAACTTCAACTTATTATAATGGTAAGTATTTAAATAGAACTTAAAATAAAAATAATAAGTATTTTTATAATTACTACAAACAAATTACAAAGTGTGATATTTAAAAAAATAATAATAATTTCGATCAAACACCACCTTCAGACACTAATTTTAAATAAAAACTGGGAGACAAGAAAAAAAAAACATTACGAATTATATCAGTGAAATACTTACTGTCCTAACAATAAATAAATAAAAAAAAAACACCACTAAAACTATCCAGTAAGTGCCATTTAACCACTTCGATGGGTTAACGTAGAAAACTTAATCGTCAATCGTATCAACATTTAAATTTTCCAATAACATCTAAAATAAGCTTAAAACGAATAAAATGAGGTAGATATAAATTGTGATATGGAATAATGGTCAGCTCACATTAGTTTTGTAATGTTGGCTGCGCTAAAATATGCATAGCTTTCGTCACGACAGATTCGTCCACGTCAGTCTTATATTTTACATTGATCAACAAAAAGAAAATATTTTAGCTGTCCTGCCAAAATGTACCAACCCAGTTTATCCCGCTATTAGAATTAATTGTAATGATTTTGAATGGTTAACGCTGATTAATTTTAAATCTATTTTATATTTACGTTTTGGATAAATACTCGTAATAGACTGATTTTACTGGATATTAATATACCATATTTTTAATATGTATTACGAAATTTTGACACTTGGACGATTACAAATTAAACAACCGCAAGAGAACTAAGGTTACCGACGTAGCCCGAAGAATTGCCAAACTTAAGTGGCAGTGGGCAGGGCACATTGCTCGCAGAACGGATGACCGTAAGGTTCTGGAGTGGCAACCGCGAAGCGGAAGACGTTGCGTTGGAATGCCTCCCATTAGGTGGACCGATGACCTGTTGAAGGTTGCGGGGATCCGCTGCATGCGAATCGCACAGGATCGGTCAATGTGGCGGCACTTGGGGGAAGCCTATGTCCAGCGATGGATGTCTTTCGGCTGACATGATGATGATGATTACGAATTTAACTGAATTAATAAGGATTGTGGATTGGCTTATTTTAGCAGAACTACGTCCATAGTATATTCGATTTTTGCGAACATTTGGTTTAAGAAAGGCAATGAATAACAATTCTGCCAAAACTGGATGCATTACTGACATTCACAGAGCATTAATCTTCAGTACTAAAGTATGTGAGAATATAAATTATTTATGTATGTATACTGTATTATTAAAAACTACTGTGTAAGGAATGTGACAACTGGGTGGGTTAAGGAAATCAACTGTCAAGTAATATCATCGAACAAATATAAACAGAATAATCAGCGTGCCTAAAATAATACCTAATTTGTAGGTAGGATGACTTTTTTTTAATTAATCACGAGTTGCCGTGGCCGACTTGGAAACAGAGTTCGAACCCAAGTCGGCCGGAGCAAAGGCAATCTCTGCAAATGGGGGTTCATGGACGGCTCAGACCTCAAGTGCGTATGCGGCGTCTCCCCACAAACAATGGCCCACCTTCCATCTTGCCCCGCATGGCGCTATCACCTGCGCTCTTGATGATTTATTTACTGCATCAGTGAGCGGGGTACGCGTGGCTGAGTTTTGGGCTAAACTTATTTAAACTTTTTGCTATCGAAACGCTAAGAACAAGAAGATTAATGACAAGGATTTTTTTGTTTTATTTTTCATATTGAATACGGTTAGGGGCTTAAATGACCCGTTGAATGAATGATTAGTTTTTTCAGCGTAGTTAGACGAAAGCTAAACATATCCCAGCTTATAAAAAAGAGGGAAAATGTGCAATAACGTTTTATTAACTTTTATAACGATAACGCGTGATTTTATAAACTATTTTCATTTTATAATAATCATAGTTCGTTGTAATAAATTATTACTTTTATATCATAATATATATTTTATATTTTACAATTACTTTTTAATCTATCTACTTGATTTCTTAGGTTTTAAGTATCTAGAAATTTGTGGATTAAAAGATGTAAAACTGCATTAAATAAATTATAACAGTAATATATATAAAAAAAACCTGTGCGTTTGTATTAATACTATTGTGATGTGTGTTAAATATATATATTAAAAAAAAACTGGAATGTACGTTGTGAAGATTACTAGCATCTGAGGCTTTGTCTGTGATCTGTGTGAAAATAATAATCAGGAGAAAATAAATATAGTTATATTTACTTCTTTTCAACATCGATAAAATACTTTTTTATGTTATGTACACGCGATTTTCAATGGGTGTTTGGAATTATTTTGGTCTATATTTTGTACGATTATGTTGCACTAACGGTGAAATCTATTTTGTATGACTTATGTATCAGTGTGTACTTCTTAGAGGCACTGTTTATATTCATAACGCAAGTATATAAGACGGCGGGAGGTAGACGCCGTCGCTATGTACTCAGTTATGTGCGAACGCGCCATTCCTACTTATTGTCGGGCGCATATAATCTCAGGCCGTAAACAACGCTATATACAAGTGCATGTTGCCATAAAAACGGCAATAAAAACGTTATATATACATAATAACAATCATAGGGGGGTGATCCTCTCTAGGGCGAAGTTACGAACAGATTAGGCGAGAATAACTCCACGTGCTGTAGAACAACGGTTACTTTCGACCTGAATCCATTTTTAACACTTAAATTATTTACCCGTACTATTGTTTACCAAAAAAATATCAGCCTTACAATCATTAAAAATAAATTCTAACGTTAGGAACGAAACACGATAAGCTATCCTCGCGCGAACCCGTATCTCTCGGACTATCTGAAGCCTCATTATTATCTATTAAAAAACTTTAAGTATTACCCTTCCTTATTTATAGTCGTATATCCATTTTACTGTGTCTAACGAGCAGCTAGTAAAAAAACGATGTCTGTACACAATCTCAATCCTTGACTTAATAATAGCAACACCATTCGAATTGACGCAGGAGACGGTACCTCAGGCACCAGCTCTCAGGGGCCGCCTACCCCAGTGTAGTTCTTGGTTACCGGAAGGGAAGGGATCTCAACCGTTAGGCTGGAGCGTGGGGAGAATTTTGCTGTTGTCTAATTGGAAGTCGGTACTCCGAGTGAGCTCTGAGTTCATGTTATCGTCAGGGAGTTTGTTGAAGGAGTTGTTCACACTTAGATCTCTTGAGGATCTTGAGACGTCGTACTCTGGTCTTCTCGAAGTGTCGAGAAGGTTGAAGGTGGTTGATGCGGAGGTGTCGGGGTCCAGGACGGTCTCCAGCGTAGTGTCAGGGTCTTCGTAGCGCGCCACGTCGAATGCGGCCTCGTAGCGACGGCCCTTGCGCATGCGGCCGTTTGGTGTCTTTGATTGCTGGTGAACAAAATGAAGGACTTTATTCAAAAACCGTAATATATTAAGTAACGTTAATTCTACCAGATTATAAAGATAAGATTGTGCTGTAGAGCAATACGTATCCGGAAATAATCACCAAAGTATATTATTAATCATCTGTTGTTCCAATTTTGATTGGGGTTGGCGCAGAATATCTTCTTCTTCCATACTTCTGTATTAGTGGTCATCTAGGTAGTCACGCCCTTCCAATCATATCATCTTTCATACAGTCCATATTACGATTCCTTGGTCATCCCTTATTATAACCGAATTCATTCACACTCAAAACTTCCTTCACGTAATTTTCCTAATTTAATTTCTGTTGTCATTGAGTAAATCGAAGTATCCACCAAAATGATAACAAGTGTATGCTCACGTTGGGGTTCTCAGTGATATGAACATGCCCGTTGAGGAGCGGCTCCCCCGCGTCCTTCGAGCCGCCGCCATTGGCCAGACGGTTGCCGATGTTCTGCGTAAAAAACATTATCATTATAAACTCGATCCCCTTAGTATTAGAGTTCATTTCAGCAATAGCAAGAATCACCACAAACGTCATAGAACATCTTCTTTATCGTGTGGTTAGTGTCTAACCTGGTGTCAGAGTTTTTATCCCGCCCATGGGCCTCTGACTTGGCTTAACACGCCGTCGAGAAATATCTCTCAAGCATGCTGGTTTCCTCACGATGTTTTCCTTCACCGAAGCAAATGATAACAATACAATACGCACATGAATCCGAAAAATCAGAGGTGCGTGTCTTGGGTTCTACCTCGAGACCTATGATTTGGCAGTCCGACGATCGCACCACTAGGCTATCACTGCTTACATAGAACATAATCATTATAGACGCTATCAGCATAGTGATGGAGCTCATTATAGCAATAGAAGGGACTACATACGGTACATACCTCGGTACATACCTTCATCTCTGCTCCTTCTTCTTCGTTACCCTCGTTTGAGGATAGATTTCGTCGACGTGATCTGAAAAATATATAATTAACTTTAAGATTTTGAATACTACAAGAGATTGAACCGAGGAATTAGATGCATAGGAATATTACCACTGCTGAGACATAGACCTCGTCTCTATGAGATACACCACGCGGATCCAGTGAGGGTTGGTGGACTTCAGTTTTTTGTTCCTTAGACATGCCATTTTCCAAACGATGATTCGTTCACAGTTCTTAGGGTGATGATATACAGAATTACAGAAAGTCCCTGCCTGGATTGGAACCCGCGAAGTACGATACACAATTATTAATTTGCAGGCGACACTACTGGGCCACCACTATTTACGCTTGCTTTACAAGCACACAGCATATGGCAAGACGTTCCTGGATACCATTTAGTAAGTCTTCATCAAATTCACATAACAAGCCTATAATATATTCTTACTTTATTCATATGAAAACTGGTTTAGAAGCTGTTCCTTAAGATAGAATCAAAAGCTTACCTGACAGGAGACTGTGCCCTCTTCCTCCTCCGCCATATACAGACAGCAGCAACCGCCAACACACACAGCAACAACGCTCCACAGCCGAGGCCGATGATCAGGTAGAACGAGGAGTGGTCTGGTGGTGGACGAGGTGGTACCGTCAGCACTTGGCTACGGGGGCTCGGGCCTGGGGCTGCTACCATCACGTAGGTAGACTGTTCCGGTTCTAGGCCGGTGATCTGGAAGAACGCAGGGATAGTATAACGACTTTTTCTCATTTAAGAAATCGGGTAGTTGGTATGAAAATGCATTCAATATGGTTTTATGGAAACTATAACGGTGGTTATCCATAAGGTAATAGGATATCCCTTGGTTGCTAAGTCTACAAATGACAGCCTTTATTTAAAACCCCTTCACTTACTTGGGACAGTACAAAGAAATACCGCACGAATCGATCTTCAAGGCTATGCAGCGTTTGCCAAGGTCAGTCTGTGGATGGCTGATCAGCGATTACATACCGAGGTTCCTCCGTGTTTCGGAAAGCACGTTAAGTCATTGGTCCCGGGTGTAATTTGTAGATCTTTGACAGTCGTTACAGGTAGCCAGTGGCCCGAAAGTCTGACAACCAGTCTAACCAAGAGGTATCGTATTACCCAGTGACTGGGTTGTGGAGGTCAAATAGAGAAGCTGCAGTCCATTAGACAAAAAGCCATCTCCAACATGGTTGGGAACAGGCTCGGCATACGATGACTTACCTGGACAGTATTAGTGGTGACATTGATGGTGGGCCACTTGTCGAGCGACTGTGTGAGGTTCTGTGAGTAGCGCACGATACGCGGCCCGTCGCCTCGCCAGGTCACCTGCACGCCGCCGCCTGTGAACCAGTACTGCAGATCTTTGGCTTCTGGAACAACGAAGTAGCAGTTTCTAGTCTTGATAAACAAATCTTTTACGCGACGTAACTTGATTAAAAGCGCTACTGTTGGATTGAAAGGTTCTTCGCCTCTTGTAAAAGTGGTGCCAAAGAGTTTGATATGCCTTTGCATTTACAAAACAGATGGCGATAGACTTATGTATACATATATACAAATAAATAAAATTGAAGTGTCTGTTTGTAATATAAAATAACAGCTTTTTACTGAATGTATATGAAAGTAAATACGATACTTGTAACAAAAAAAACTTTTTCTTTTTGATTTTTGTGTCTGTCTGATTGTTCCGGCTAATCTCCGAAACGGCTGCACCGATATTGATGGGACTTTTACTGGCAGATAGCTGATGTTATATGGAGTACTTCGTTTATTTTAGAAAAAGGATTAGGGTTCCGTGCAAAAAATTAAAACCCTTTGAATCAGAATCATTTATTTGTTAAACATAGGTATCAACATTCTTAGATCTTATAGGTAGTAAAGGTTCTTCTATGTTTTGACATACAAATAAAAATATAAAAAGCCAATTAAAATTACAAATAAAAAAAAAGTCAATTCAATTAAAAGATTACGAATATAAAAATGTCAACGAAAATAAAAAAATACAAATAAGAAAAGTCAATGAAAATAAAAATATTACAAGTACAAAATACCAATAAAATTAAAAATCATAAAAAGCTCAAATAGAAAATTTAAATTAGGAATTAAAAAAATTAAAAACAGAATAATTCATACAAAAAAAATGTCATTTCAATATTCACAAAATTCGGTTCTAATAGGAAAGTAATATTTTTTAATAATAATTTCACGCGAACGAAGGTCGCCGGCAACAGCTAGTGAAAAATATATTTTTGTCTCAATTTTAAAAACAGTTTATGTTAAACACCTTTGAAGTCTTTTTAATAACTTTTTTTTACTACATATGTGTTTAAAGCTCCAGTTATACAACCCTGTGGGTTCTCAGGACAGTGCATACCGATGTATTATTAATAATTACCACTTACCAGGCACTTGTACCGGTATGGTCAGGATGGGGCTGAGACCAAGAGGATCGTACCCCGTCACCACCACGTACAACTCCTTGGTCAAGTCTAACCCAGGTAACTGCAACAAAATCATCATCATGAGGACCAAGCTTCAAGTTTAGGTATCCACCAATCCGTACTCGGTTAGTTTTACAATTAATTATAAACTGTATACTCATACAAAACAAAGTTGCTTTCAGAATGATAACACAAAAAATAATGCATTTTAAACTCAATAAACTTTGAGAATAAGATTTAAAATCTCTCAGCACTTACCAGCACAGTATTGCCCACGGTATCAACACAGGGCCACTGGCTGATGGGAAGCTTCAGTTCGTTGCTGTAGTGGATGGTATACTTGTCAGGGACACTGTTCCAGGAGACGCGAAGAGTTGAGGCGTTCACCAGCTTGTAGTCCAGGTCTTTGAAGCGCTGGGCACCTGGAGAGGGAAAATCAAATTTCTCTGTTTTGTCATTGAAATAAATCGCTTGTGTTTCTCGAACGGGTTTTTTGCGTCTTTGGAGAAAGTAGTCGAAGCCAACTCGCTGAAACCCTTTAGACTGTTGTAACTAATTGAGCGCATTATTATAATTACTTGGTAAGATCTCTAGCAGCTAATTACTAGGTAATTGGACAATTAGTAACCAGGAACTAAGATTGGCATAGACTACTGACATGTTACGTGGTTTTATTAACGAGAACTCAAACTCCAAAGCATTTATTTCAGTTAGACCTTCACAAGCACTTTTTAATGTCAAAAAAACAAAAAAACGCGAAGCTACAGTCACAGTCACAAGGCATAATAACTTGAGAAAGTACTGTAGTTGCACATTCCACAGCGTAGATCTCTATGGAGAAGAATGGGCAAGAAACTCCATGGACACTCCATGGAGAAAATTGGTTACCAGGCGTACAGTTTAATTTTGTCTAGGACCCTCTAGAGATCGATCACAAGTTTGCGAAAAAAAAAGCACAGTTTAACAAGTCAATTACCCCATTGGTCTAGTGGTCGCAAGCGCACCGACTGCTGAGCATGAGGTCCTGGGTTCGATTCCCAGGCCAGGCAAAGTGTTATTGGGTTTTTCCATCGTAATTTCTCAGTAGCAGACACGAGTCTGGATTTGTGCCTAGTTAATGGCAATAGGCTCGCCCTATATTACATGGGAATTAAACATTACTGGCGTAATGTGGGTGTACTACTAGGTACACCTCTGCCTAACCCTTCGGGGATCACAGGTTGTTTCTTACCTTCAGAAGGCGTGCTAATATGTATGGGTGCGGAGAACTCTCCGACCGCCATCCTGGCAGGTACGCGGGCTTGCACCCGCACCTCGTACTCCGTGCTCGGTGATAGCTTCTCGATCCGCGCTGACTTGCTGTGGCTGATGACAGAAGAATGAGTATGAATTGCAAAGCTCACCAGATGGAAAAGCTACCAACACCGCTACTATAAATAGTCAAAAAAGGGGGATCAAATGATTCACCCAACCGTGCTTATAAAGCTCGTATCACACGCATAAGCAATGCACGGAACATCATGATTATCATGAATGAGGTGACCAGACTTCATTTTACGGGCTTATCCGACGCGATGTAGTTAACTCGTTACGCTGCTTAAAATTCTGTATTGCAGGCTGGAGTTTTATAGAAATTTTTATGGTGAACGGCTCGAGCTGAGGTAATTCGATCAGAGAAAGTGTATAAACGTGTGCGTTGAACTGTTTTTTTTTTCGCCACAAGAAAAACAAAATTAGAATCGTGGTTTCTGGTAGTTTCTTTATCCTAATTATTCTTCGTGCGGTGGGGCCAAAGGGAATACACCTTAATTTGTACCTACCTCTCAAAACATTCCTCATTGCCATCCACCTTCCTGGTGCAGACCATGTAGGAGTAGATCTCGAGCGCCACATCGGCCTCCTCGCAGCGCCAGCGCACGGTGAACTCCCGGGGGCCCACGTCCGTCACCTCCACGTCTTCCGGAACCGCTTTCACCTCGCTAGAATGATGAAGGATATGTATGATACTGTCTTGGTTAAGTTTTACTTTAAAAGCTCCCAGGAGTGGCGATCCTTCTTACATCTAAACCTGGACAGTCAGCCTTACTCCACCGCGATGCGGGCTAGTACTTGCTGCTTATGATGAAGCAAGTACTACCGAGTTTTCTGACGGTCTGCCACTTTTCACTGTTATGCCCTATGTAATAAGGTTGAAAAGTAGCCGATCGTAGAACTCATTAGGACCTTTACCTAACCACCGCTTAGATAAACGAATACTTTAGGTAATTGATCAGCGCGGCCGATGAGCAATTGAGCGTCTGTCAGAGACAAACATGAAAACAACGTTATTTGCGTGTAGTTAGACCAGCCCTTCAAACCAAAACACAGTAAACCCGTTTAGTTGATACCCATATCATGGGGATGCAAATAAAATAACTAGTCCGCCATATTGGATTTAGAATGACGTCACTTAGCTAACAATGCATTGTCATCGAAACTGAACGTGTAAGTTAGATTTCAGCTCAATCGGTTGGAGATAGCTGTTTTAAAATTCAGTTGCAAGATTTGACCTAAACGAATATACATATGTACAAACACTGCAAGTTAAATAAAAGCCTGTAATAAAAAGGTTCAACCTACGAGGAACCCCTACACAAAGCTTTTCTATTTGAGCTCAACGGTCTTGAAAAACTAAGCTAAGCTTTCATAAAAAGTCCACCTTAATTTTAAGTTGGTAACTTAAAATTACAAAATAGAAGATTCATCTGTTTGTTGGCAACAGAACCTCACCCAGCGTCGGGCGTGTGGATGGCGATGCTGGTGGACGTCCAGGGGACCAGTGTCAGGTTCTGCTGCAGCCAGGGGAGAAGCTTCGTGCCCAGGACGCGGACTTGGAGCGGCTCCGGTGATGAAACTGTGGAAAATAATCAAATTTATAATATTTTTACATGGCATGTTGCAGCCGAATTGATATAATTATTTATGAAGAATGGATATAACAGGATAATAAAAGTAAGTAATCTTAAGTATACTCTCAATACTAAAAGTCAGATTAACCATGCTTGGTAGAGAAAGTAATTATCGAGAATTTTATCGCTTTTGAGAAAGAAGACTGGTGATGGCTTATCGAAGTTTAGATATACAGGGTAGCAGGGATACCGACGACGACGCACAGACGTTGACCACGTATTCAGTACATAATAATATATATATACTTCTTACATCCATTTTGAGAGCTAAAATTAACAAACACATTGATGACAATTCTATCATGTCTGCTTCTCAAAATGGATGTAGGAACGGGTCCCGCGGTACTAAGGAGCTACTCCTCATTGATATGGCCATTAGTCAACAGGTTCGCCGTTCCCGAAAGGATCTGTCGACATGTTGGATAGACTATAAGAAGGCCTATGATTCGGTGCCATATACATGGCTCATGAGGGTGCTAGAGTTGTATAAAGTTGATGCAACTCTGCGCACCTTCCTGATGTCATGTATGAGGCAATGGCGGACAGTCCTTCGCTATCCAGGATGTCGGCAAATCCAGAGGAATAGCGAGCCGATAAGGATAGAGCGAGGTATATTTCAGGGCGATAGTTTGAGTCCACTTTGGTTCTGCTTAGCCTTGAATCCTCTTAGCACGCTGCTGGAGGATTCAGGTCTAGGCTATCGGTTGAGGAGAGGTGGTCAAGTTATATCTCACCTCCTTTACATGGATGACCTGAAACTCTTTGCCCCCAACGATTTACAACTGATGGAGCTACTGAAGGTAACTGAAACTTTCAGTAGCGCCATCAGGATGGAATTTGGTGTGGACAAATGTGCGGTCATGCATGTAAAGCGAGGGGAGATTGTGGAATCCGTGGGAACCCAGCTCTCGAATTCCATAAATCTTAGATCCCTCTCAGCAACCGAAACCTACAAGTATTTGGGTATGTCGGAAGCGCTGGGCATCAATGTTGCTGACATGAAGCAATCGTTGAAGGAGCGCTTCTTTGGCCGCCTGAAAAAAGTATTTAATAGTCTTTTATCAGGCGGAAATAAGGTACGTGCCTTCAACGGTTGGGTCATGCCGGTTTTGATGTACTCTTTCGGCATACTCAAATGGACTCAAACAGAACTAGACGCCCTGGATAGGAGGGTCCGTACATTGTTGACGGCATATCGTATGCATCACCCGCGTTCTTCAGTTATGAGATTGTATATCCCGCGGAAGTGTGGGGGTCGAGGCTTTTTAAATGTTAAGACTCTCCACAATCGCGAGATATGCAATCTCAGGGAATATTTCCTTGAAGCCGACGTGGGGATGCATCGAGATGTCGTCGTGGTGGACAAGGGCCTCACCCCGCTTTCCTTGGCTAAAGAGAACTGGCGCAAACCTGTAGTGCTTGACACTAACGACCGCATGGAGGTATGGCAGAGTAAGGAGCTTCACGGACGCTTTTTCCGGGCCTTGCATGGACCCGATGTAGACCTATCAGCGTCCGTAGCCTGGCTACGTTCCGGGGACCTTTTTGGCGAAACCGAAGGTTTTGTCTGTGTAATTATGGATGAAGTTATGATGACGAATAACTACCGGAAATTTATTGTGAAGGATGGTACGGTGGACATATGTCGGGCATGCCACCGTCCAGGCGAATCAATCCGTCACATTATCTCCGGGTGTTCTCGTCTGGCTAACGGAGAGTACTTGCATAGACACAACCTTGTAGCCAGGATTATACATCAGCAACTTGCTCTAAAATACAACCTTGTGGAATCGGAAGTGCCGTACTATAAGTATGTGCCCGACCCAGTTCTCGAAAATGGTAGTATCACATTGTACTGGGATCGATCCATCATCACTGACAGGACTATTGTAGCCAATAAGCCTGATATAGTGGTGGGGGATCGATCAGAGCGGCGCGCAATGATTGTTGACATAACGGTCCCGCATGATGAGAACCTCGTGAAAGCCGAGAAAGATAAGCAAATCAAGTATCTTGACTTGGCTCACGAGGTTGTCGACATGTGGGATGTGGACTCAGCGATCATTGTGCCGATAGTTGTATCAGCCCATGGCTTAATTGCCAAGAGCCTCGGCCAATACCTGAGGAGGCTCTCGTTAGGCAGCTGGATCAAGGGCTTGATTCAGAGAGCGGTACTTCTAGACACGGCTCGTATTGTCAGGAGGTTCCTCTCTTTGGAGCCCTGACCGCCGGTAGCTTGGACCCTGTTCCCGATACCGGTGGGCTACAATTTTTTATATTTTTAAATGTTTTTTATATTGTTTTTTCTAAGGAATATTTAAAAATGTTAAAAATTTGTAAAAATATAAATAAAGGAAATAAATATATACTCGTATATACATATTTTTGAACTTTTAAATTACCGATGACAAATTTCTGTGCGGGGCGGTTCAGAGTGATGTACTGACTACATGATAGCGTTTATGCGTCGGTTTCCCTCCACTGTATTTTTGGTCAGAATCACATGTTTACATTCAGTGCTCTCCCGACGGAAAACGAAGCGACCTAGTTTTTTCATATTACTAGAAGCGGTGATAATTGAGTTTCAGAAAACTTACCTTTAACAGTATGATTGGTGACTTTCCCAATGAGCGTAACGTTGTGCTCATCAGTGCTGTTCTCAGCCTTGAACTGCAGGATCCACTCCTGCACTCCCGGAGTCTGGTCTGCGAACTGCTTCCAGGATACTAGGATGTCGTCGCTTTGGCGGGCCAGTTTTATTGGCACTGGAAAAGGTTTAATACGGTTAAAAATACGATGAAGATAAGGAGCAGATACGAGGAGAGGGATGTAGGTCGGTTTAGAAAGTACTGTGAGCTTGGCTCTATTTGTTTTTAGAAACAACGCTAATTGCAGTCCATCGTTTAAGACATGATGGAATCCTGAACAATTTAATCGTGTTACTTGATAGGAGAGGTATAAGAGTAGAGGGAGACCAAAGAAACGATGGATGGACTGTGTAAAGGATGATATGGCAAGAATCAGACACCTCCTGGTGTCTGATCAGATGAAGAGTAGGTTATAGAGAAGTATTGAAGAAGAAGACATGCTGCACCGACCCCAAATGAATTGGGATAAGGGCAAGATAATGATGATGACTTGATAGGAGAGATTATATGACGAGATAGTTCATCGACTTTCCAGTTGCTCAGTCAGAATAATTATTAGAATGTATCTTTCATTATATCCCGCCCACCAGAGCAATAACTTGTCTACCCAAGACGTAGTAATCTCTTCTGTGTTCTGTAATGGGCTGGATAAGAAGAAGTAGAAAGAAAATAAGGTAGGAAAGAAGTCCTTACCTCCCTGTCCTTGACATGTAACGCTTTCCGACATGTCGCTGGCAACATTTCTGTTTGTTGTTGATGACTTGATGTAGGCACGAATCTGCAAAGAAGAGGTTAAGTATTTCCAATTGTATTGAGAGATAGGAAGTGTTGAAGGAACCCTAAAAAAATTCTAGCTTAGTCAAAAATAAGTAACTCATTACTGAAATAGGTACTAACCTGGAATCCGTAGGGTGTTAGTGGTTCCGCAACCTGGATTACATCTTCAAGGCCAATGACAGGCTGGCCGGGTAGTGATGTTCCACCTGGAAAAAATTTGGTATTTTGAACTTTTAATAATACTAACGATTTCATCATACATTTACGATAGATATATAGGTAGATTTACGTCGACTTTGCCAAACAAATACTTAGAAGGTTCTGTTCTGATCCGAAAAATCAGACAAGTTTGTAACAAACACGTCACGAAAAATCTGAATGTCTAATAACATTAACTCATGATATTACACCACGCCTGCAATCCCCGCAGGGTTAGGCAGAGCTAGTATACCCACATTTCACCAGGTATGTTTCAGTCCGGGAATCGAACCTAGCATTCTACGCAACCATCCCCATTGTGTATAAATGGCTCCACTTAAACTCTCTACCATAATCATTGGATTACATTTAATTGTGCAATCCAGTTGGTCGGCAGGAAGCAGTCAATTTGGTTATTCATGTTTTGACCCTTACCTGGTGTAGTGGTCTGCACAGTATAAGCCATGACATCAGCGTTGACCTTGGGCCATCTGACGGCGACGGCGCGTGCGCCGGTGGGCCAGCATCGCACACCGGTGGGGGCAGCCGCGCCCGCCCCCGTCACGTTGAGCGTGGCCCACGATGACGCCGATGATGTGGGGTTCTGGGCGAAGCACTGGTATACTCCTGGGAAAATAATGTAATGGTCAGGTAATGGTCTGATGGTGGTGGTGGTAATATTTCAAGATGTGTTGCAGATTTGAGATCAATGCTAGTTCCTACTCAAAAATATGCATAAGCTAACGAGCATGCATCTGGGTGGATGTATTATTTTCAGAACTGACATCATATAAGAGCTCGTGGCTAAATAATAACAGCCGCACGGGTCGATCTTCAAGGTTCAGCTGCGCTTGCCAAGGTCGGTCTGTGGGTGAGTGACCATCATTACATACTGAGTTTCCTCCGTACCTCGGAAAGCTCGTTAAGCCGTTGGTCCCGGCTGTCATTTGTAGTTCTTTGTCAGTGATTACAGGTAGTCAGTGGTTCGAAAGTCTGACAACTAGTCTTACCAAGGGGTACAGTATTACTTATTACTAACTGGGATGTGGAGGTCAGACAAGCATTCGCTCCATGTAATATAGCTGCATCCAGTAAGTAAGACTGGAAGCCGATTACAAAGGCTTGGCAGATGATGATTTTGCTGATGATGAATTTTACGTTATTGTTAATTTATTTTATTAAAATCTCTTTATTTACCTGCATCTTCCGAGGTGACACTCCTGATAAGTAGTTCTAATCTCTTGCCATCTGCTGACGGTAATACCACAATCTGCAATAAACACAAATATTTAAATAGGGTCAAAGTTATTGCAAATAAGACCTAGTATCACCCATTTCAAGGAATACACCCAATTACCAATCAACCTGTATATATGCTCGTGATAATAATAACACCTACCCGTCCAGCCAGCGCCAGTGGCTTCCCATCCTTGTACCAGGTGACAGTGGGGGCTGGCTTCCCCACAGCCGTGCAATTAAACCGCACCGTGCTCGCCCTGAACGTCTGCTTCGACGTCGGAGGCACTGTGATCTTCACCGGCTCTGTTATAGTGACGTTAAAAGTCTGAGGAAGATGAAAAAAGGAATTAGATGCTTCTTCTAACTTTACTATATTTTGTAGGTATGTCTGTTCGGGAATGGGACTCCTAGCTAGCGTCTGTTTCCCCGTAACTATACACATTGTCCAAGGAGTTTTCCAACCTTGAGTAAGGCTCCGTTTACAATCTCAGGCGATACGACACGCGGGGGCCTTATTTATTTCATTCAGGAGAGCGCGCATGTCGCGATGACTTCTTGCATGCTCTAAGCATTTTATTTTGTCGCGTTGTATCGGTAACGTATCGGCTGAAGTGCGTATCGATGCATCCCTAGTTTCAATATTCAACGCTATCAATCGTGGCCAGTTTGAACACTGAGTTTTTGCAGATAGTTTATTTGATCCAGATTTAGCCATTATCTAACAAATTCCGATCAGATAGAAAAGTCAGTTTTACCATAGGTATAAAAATAACCTGTAAGATTTATGTTTGACATGTCGAAATAGAAAATGTATATGGGTGAAGGCGACGATTTCTGGCATACATTATATTCTATTCTATTCTACAGGTTTTTATTTAGTTTGGGATTCAGAGGCCTCATAGGATATTGTAACCTCATATATTATGACAGTAAAAATATTCTTATATTCTTAGTTCTATTTATTGACTGAAACCAAAATAAACTGAGCATAGATTGGGTCCATTGTATTAAAAAACAATTTCCCTCTCAACAGGAGAATCAAATATCATTCAGTAAACAAATATCGAAACCCTCCTCAGGTTAACATTTGGTTAAATAAGGCAATATGTATTCAATTCTTAACACAAATGGCTGCGAGGCATACAAGGATGTTCGTAGAAGACACGACGGAATATAATATACTACAATGTACAGCGAAAAGCAATTATATAGATAACTTTACCTTATTTGAATTAAATATTTGATAAGGTTTCGCGTTTGCCTGATGTAGGGTGTGTACACATAGTCAGATACGCACGGATTGCGACTTTGTGATTTAAGAAAGGGATTTGCAAGCGTCTACCTTTCAGCCTACCTTATCAATTTTCCGTATTTTTGACAGTAAGATGACCTATAAAAAAGACTATAATTAATACGAAAAAAAATCATAAACATAACATAAAATCATTCTCTTTCTCGAAGGTTTGTACCCAGCATTCACAGCATTCGAGATACCATTCGCACATTTCGACGGGGTTTTTTTTAAATATAAGTAAGTAATAAAATAAGTGATAAATTTATTTCATAAAAAAGGAGATTGTAGTACTTGAGGCATACACAAAAAAATAATACCAAATAGGCTTGCATTTGGCTGCAACTCGCCTGATGTGAAGCTATGACGCGGCCCAGGATGATTAAGTTTTATAAATTGCAAGCCTATTGCCATAAACTGGGCACAAATCCAGACTCTCAGCTGCTATTGGAAAACCTAATAAGACTGTGCCAGCCTGAGAACCTAACCCAGGATCAGCAGTAACAACGATTGCCTCGTTGGTCTAGTAGTCATAAGCGCTACACAAAGCGACACTCAAGAACATGACAGCTCATTTACTCCAAAAATAGGTTTAGTACAAAACGTGGGTAGTTTTGCCCTTGATTTAGCCTGTTCACCTTATCTCATTGTTACCTCAGTATAATTACATACTAAAAGATAAGAGTCTACAGACTATGTATTACCAACCTGTACATGCCCTTAAATACAAGTCTTGATACGTACCGTAGGCAAGTAGTTGAACACATTATGTGTAAAACAATAGTTTCATATTACATTTCATACTGTAGAAAATAATGAGTAGACTACCCTTATCTGTTCATCAAAATGATGGCTTATGTTGTACTATGTGTGATATACAAAAGGCTTCGAGAATTATCTGCGTTTTCAAATCAAAATAATATATTGTAATATTTTGTTGTCCTACTAATTAGCGGTAGTAATCTGAATACCTACAGTCCTGGTATTAGTTTTTAAACTGTCATGGTCACTAACATTATCATTAATGGGATATTTACCATGTTTACTGTTTACCATGATTACAGTCCTGGTGTTACTATACTAGATTTGTAAAAAAAAAAACTATGAAAATCGACGAAAGAAAACTTGGAATGTCGGGGATTAAACTCGAAGATGCTAGATGAGAGTCGCACGGGACCGGTCAATGTGGTGGCACTTGGGGGAGGCCTATGTCCAGCAGTGGAAGTCTTTCGGCTGTAATGATGATGATGAAACTCGAAGAACAATTCAGATCAAATTTCTATATACATTGGCTGTATAAAAGCCTTCAATATCCAAAAAGAAATCCACATCCCATATAATAATTTACAGCGTAAAACACAAAGTTATTCGACAACACACTTAAACACGTTATGGTCGTAAATACGATAAAAGACATAATTCCTTTCAGTCGAGAACCTCAAAATAAAAAAAAGGACGTAAACTCACCTTGACCAGGTCGCTGTTCCCCTCGACTGTGCAGGTGTAGACTCCTTCTTGCTCCAGGTCTACGCGGCGAAGAGTTAGGACTTCGAAGGTCTCCTCCAATTCGCTCGTTCTCTGTCCGGGTTGGGAGAACTCCCATATTAACTGCAAAGGAAAATATTGGGTTGATAGGGAAAATTGATGAAGGGCTCTCTCAGTTATTGAAACCCTGGTAGATCGATTAGTGTTTGGTATCAAATCCCATGTTGGTTATCGATGATCAAAATATTAACCACCCCATAAATTAACTTTTAGAATATCTGACACAAGGAAAACTGGAAACATTGTGTTATAGGCTTTCAAAATTCAGGGGTAAGTCGTGAAGAAATACGTCGTGTATTTTTGTAATTATAAGTCCATAGTCTACACAAAATATTTTTATTTTTTATTTATTTATTATATTAGGTCTACCAACAATTGTTCACACTGGATACAGCGACATAAATCATTATAAAAATTTAATTACAGCGCAACAATTACTTAAAGGTAAACACCACATGCACAAAACAATAAATTCGGAAAATAAGCTAAGCTTAGTAAGTACTAAGCGCTAATATTCAATTATGAAATTAAAACTGTAAATAATGAATAAAACAGAATTATGACAAAATCGATTAAAAATAAGATTGATAAATTCATTACAATGGTAACATTGGTAAATAGATAAAAATTAAATTAAAATTATATTACATTGGTAAATTGCTAAAATTGATAAATTATAAATAAAATGGACATAAAATTAAAATTCATTGAATAAAATAAATAAATTGGTGAATTATTAAACATAAAAGAGAAAAAAATAAATTAAATTAATAACAGTTGTAAAATTGACACAATGAAATAATTAATTATTGTAAAATTGACGATATAATATGAAATAACTGATTATGATTAGAGGTTGCCTGGTAAACGATTAAGGATGGCTTTTTGTTTAGCAAGAGAGTCAAAGTGGAGATCAATAACGTCACTGTAGCCATTCACAGCTTTACACATTCTTGCAACAGGCGAATTGGCTCCCAAAACTGTTCTTCTAAAAGGTGTACAAAGAGGTGTGATGGCACTACGCGGGATTCTAGAGGGTGCACGAAAACTGAAAAGGGCAAGTAAGCTGGGACTGTCTATTTTATGTTTAAAAACTTTGTAGGTAAACATTGCATCTATTAGGTGTCTACGTCTGTCTAGTGAAGTCATGTTAAAATGCTTCAATCTTTTATTGTAAGAAGGTATTTTTTTGGCGATACCATTGGAAAATGCGAGGTGCCAAGCGAAGCGTTTCTGGACACGTTCAAGTCGCAATGAATGTGTGGCGTAGTGAGGACGCCAAACTACACTATTATATTCTAGGATGCTACGAATGAGACTGTTATACAGCAGTATTTTGGTTCTGTTGTGGCGAAAGGTTTTACAATTTCTTAGTACGAATCCTAACATTTTCGAAGCTCTTTTTATAATACTATCAAGATGTGGTGTGAAAGTTAACTTCTTGTCAAAGAGTACACCGAGGTCCTTTATTGTGTCAACTTCCTTAATTTCAATTCCGGATATGTGGTAACTACTGCTTATTGGGATATTCCTTCTTGTGAATTTTACATGGTAACATTTTTTGGGATTCAGTTCCATTTTATTACTGTTGCACCATTGAACAAGACGATTGAGGTCACTTTGAATTAGTAATGGATCATCTTCAGACTTAATAATTCTCAAAAACTTTAAATCGTCAGCGTACATAAAAAAATCCGAGTGCAGAAAACACCGTGGGATATCGTTTATAAAATAAATGAATAAAATTGGCCCCAAGTGCGAGCCCTGGGGAACACCGGAAGAAACGCATTGCAGGGTTGACTGATAACCGTTAACGACAACAAAGAAAAATCTATCCGTTAAATACGAACCTAGCCAATCCAAAAAGGATCCAGAGATGCCATAGGCGCGCAATTTAGTCATTAAGATTTTATGGGAAAATATGATGTACGTATGTCAAAATAAAACTGCTGTCGAAAGTTCAAAATCCACCACGGTGTTTTTTAAACACTTTTGTATAGGTGACTACTGGATCTTCACTATCTTTTTCAAAATATTGATGACAGTAATTAATCTTACCTTAGGTCTAGGCCACCCGGTGATAGGACACGGCAGCACCACGGTACCGTCCTTGGGCACAGCGATGTCCCGCTCATGATGCACCGGTAGGATGGCAGTATCCAGCTCGGCAGCGTACTCCTCCACTTGCAGTCTACCTCCATGACTGACGCGCGTTCGGTTCGCGTAGGAGTTTGTTGCTTTGCATCTGGTGATGTTAGGGAGAAATGGTTACAAGTGTAGACATAAAGTTCGATGAAACCTGTGCGGACTAATTAAAGACGCGATTCCAAACACCGGATATTGACAGATAATGTTCTGAGATATCCGTCAGTGTTCGCTGTCCGCACGCGATCCACAATCTGTTCGTAGTGGTTTGACCAAACTTTTACTTGAAGGAAAATAAATAGACTCTGGCTTTTTATGACGTATGTTAGAAAATGTTCGTCTTTTTATAGCGTTGTCTCTGTCACTCGTATTTACTTGGGTGAAGGTATCCATCTAAGGCTCGATGCAACATATTAAAGCCCACGAACAATAAATCAGCTTAAATTAAACGCGAAGAAAGCTTTTGCCGCAGCGTAGCGAAATCGTAGCACAGTGCTACGCCGTAGCACCGTAGCGCTGCAAGACGCATACTTCGTAGGCTCGTAGCCAAGAAATCACATGCGGCGGTGAATTTTATGGAATGCTCTAGTGGTTTTCCTGAACTATCCTTTTGGCAAATTTTTAAGAAAAAAATAGTAGTAGTTATATTCGGTAATTACCTGTACAATCCTGCATCTTCACTTGTCACGTCCGTTATAAGTAGCTGATTTTTCAGCAAATGATATCTGAAACAATTATTTTTTTAGTAAAATGGTCCTGTTGGATCGAAAGGATTGGCTGGCACTAGCAAACTGTGTGGTTAAGGGAGGCCTTTGCCCTGCAGTGTAATGATACAGGTTAGTGCTGACTACCCAGTCTACGATCAGAAAAATGTGGTCAAATTATTTCTTCTAAAGTTCATCCTAACAGTTCTTTAAGTAGTTCCACACCATACCTGTTATTCTCAGGCAGTGGTTCTCCATCCCTCTGCCAGGAGACGGCGGCGGCGGGCCCCGAGCTGATGTCGCAGTTCAGGACGAAGGGCTGGCCGCGCCATGCCGTCGCGTTCTCGGGGTGCACCGAGAACTGCTTATCTAGGTCTGCAAACAACGAAAACTTTGTATTAATACCTTGATAATGGAATTCTTGGTGGTTCTTTTCTATAGTAACATACATTTGAACAATTTTAAAATGAAAATGGTCGTTTCGCATATAATTATACGGATGATACTATATATTGATGACCAATAAATTGTGCTTGGCAAAAATTCAAACTGAAATTATCTAGCTTTCAGCTCAAACATTCATCGTGCTAGGCTCTGAAAAACAAAGCGTAATGGGCCTTTCTCGTATTCTCCGAAAGGATAGGCAATGAGGTGAATGGCACCTACATTTTGACGGAAAGTCCTTTGTAATAGCAGTAATAGGGGGAAAATCTTGACTCCAATTCAAGACAACCACGTACTTATTAATACACTTTTTAGTGTTGGTTTTAAGTTAAAATACTTGAAAGGGAACTTAGTGAAAACAAAGTTTAGAAAATAAACTTTAATTTAAGATTGTTGCAAATAGGATCGTCCCACGCACTCTATTTAATCACCAGCTGAAATTTTGGGGTTCAAAATTTTGTTTACGAAATAGAATGCGATCAGTTTCAAATTTCTTGTTTGTTTTTAGATATAATGAAGCCAAAAGTTACAAAACTCCTGAAGTTTTAAGTGACTTCCTGAAAATAATAATAATCGAACCAGTTATGAAAGATTCTCCAGGAGTAACAGGGTATTAAGCCACGTACCACCTCAATCACACTTATAATCTTTACAACAGCACGAGCAATTTCTCTAAAAAAAATAACTGGGTGCAGGTGGTGTGGACCTCTGATAGGCAGCAAAGCATAATCAGCTTTCAATGTTCCCATTACTGAGTTTCCTCTCTATGAGAGGGGGAGATAGCCAGCCACACCAAATTAAATACCTGCTGCATCCGGTGAGACTGGATCCCAATTGTTCTTTTTAAATAATCTAGGATTTTTCTTGCATGTGGGTGCGTTTACAAACATTTAAACTCACCTACAAAAACGACCACACCCGGAACAACTACCTGTACAGTCACGAGCACCAATATGTATCATTATTATCATCATTCACTTTCCTAAATTTAAAAGCAACTTTCACAAGAAATAACGATTGTAACTTGGAGATAGGATCTTTTTCATAAAAATATGAGTTCCAAAATACTATGTTCGTAACAATATGACGTTTTAATCAGAACAGTAGGAGAAAAACACTTTTAAAAGTTGTTAAGTGTTTACGCATTGGTGCTCGTGACTGTACACAGTAGTAGTAGTGTACATAGTTGGAAAGACTCGGTAGAAGATGATCAACGCATTAAGAAAGGAATAGTTTAGCCCCACACAATCGGTGCCTACAGCCCATAACACTTTCAAAACCGTTCTGGGAGGTGGAAGGCCAAAAAACGGTTATGCCTCACATCATAAACATTGATGTTGGGGCCTCATACCGTTTCAGTGTGGTACATGGCAGCAATGATACTGAAATGTTATCGCCACGAAGATTTTAAGGGCAATATCCGAAATTGGTAAGCTTGTTTAGAGATTTTTTTTGTTGTAAGGAAATGCGTGAGGAAAATTAAATTGGTACTCACAAGTAATTAAGTAGTTCAATCATGTTTGCATTTTCTCATCAAGAAAAACCGAAAGATTTCGTGGTGAGGGAAGACAGTAACTGAGTTGGGTATTCATTATTTGAGGATTAAGTTTTTCTGTCGAGAAGTACCCGCAAAGTCGGTACTCGCTGAGGATATGCAGCTGTTACAGGTGTTACCAACAAAGCAAATATGAATAACCAGCTATTATGAATAATGTTATGAACATAAGTCTGCCGGGGTGTCCTCTGTGGTCCTCTGTGAGAGGAAGGAGGTAATCCACCTAGCGAGCCCAGTGCAGGTGCCAGATGTGCACGTTTACACAATTCATAAAGTGTCTTCCTAGTTTCCAAATTCACGACTTACTTATAACTCGACTGCCTTATTGGTGTAGGGGTTGCAAGCACGAATGCTGAGCATGAGGTCCTGGGTTCGGTTCCCAGATCGGGCTTAGTGTTATTGGGTTTTTCCACCAGGAATTTCTCAGTAGCAGCCACGGAGTCTGGATTTGTGCCCGGTTGATGGCAATAGGCTTGCCCCCTTTCTCATGGGATTTAAACATAACTGGCGAAATGTGGGTGTACTATTAGGTACACCTCCTGCCTAGCACTTCGGGGATTACAGGCGTGATGTTATGTTATGACATGTGACCTACTTAAAAGCCGCGGCCCTTCCCAATGGGCCACTATACTGCTCACAATCAACAAAGCAAAGATTTTCACAAGACACATCCTTTTTTCACCACACTTAAACGACTCATCATCCCAACCAATAAAGACCAGTTCTACAGAGCCGGCCATTATAAATCAGCGCCGATACACAACAGTAAATCATTGTCTGTGAGTCCTGTCGAACGTCAGCGCTGGTATCAGTCCCTATCCGTCGGTTTGATTGATTGAGGAGGCAACTCGCGTGTCATGGCGGTTATGTGGAGCATACGTAGAGGGGTAGCGGGTTTCTAGGTTAGGGGGGTCAGGGGGGTGGAGGGGTAAGGGTGCTTGGGGTGGATTTAGATTTGGTGAAAGGAAGTGTGTTTTGGGAAAAAAAAAGCTATAAGGTGCAGGGAGCCGCAAGTCAGTATTTACGAATAATATGAAGAAACTGCTCGTGATGCGGAAAATGTAATGAGGAAAGTTTTGAGTATGAGTGTGGATGGGTATAAGGTAGAGGAAGACCAAAGAAACGATGGATGGACTGTGTGAAGAATGATATGGCAAGAAAGGAGGTGCCTGATGAGATGACGAGTCATAGAGAAGTATGGAAGAAGAAGACATGCTGCGCCGACCACAAATGAATTGGGATAAGGGCAAGAGAATGATGATGATAAAGAAATTGCTTTTTACGCGAAATTCCTAATTTTAAATATTGTTCAACAGCTGGCTGCCAGCCCTGCAAGCATTCTTACAAAAAAGTATATCAAGCATAAAATATCTGAAGGTTCAGTTCTCACTTAAGTGAACCACGACTAAAATAAAGCAGTTTTCTATAACTAAAAACAACAGTAGTAAAAGAAGAAATAACAGACATTAATGAAAAGATCTTTAAACGTTAGCACGTGTTTTAAAAAATGCCCTCTCTAGCTTGAGGTCTTATAGTTTGAAAGCTGTGTGACAGTGGCAAAAATAACGCTTCGCCAAAGTAAATACTTAGAATAAATTTATAAAATCTCGGCCACAGAGTAGTCTTAGGTAGGTGCCATCACTTCCATCTTAACGATTCGAAGCCTCGCCAAGCAACCGCTGTCACCCGCCCGTGTGTTACCAGCTTAACACCACTGACGAAAATTACCAGGAAGTGAGCCCTATTTGCTCTTAAATAGTCGACAACAATCATCTCGCTCCAGAAACGTTCTAAAATAATCTTTTATTCATTGAAAAACAAAATTATAACGTTTATTACGTCTTTTCCGCGTTTACTGAACAAGCTTGATGGAATAAGGTCAATACCTCCCTTACGGCCGTACGTTTCTCAGCAGATCTATAAATTATTCATAGCTAAATATTATCTTGGTATCCGAGACTCACAAGTAAATTATCTAGGGACGTTGCTTAGGGCTAACTTGGCAGTCCTCGGCCCTACATTATTGACTAATGTGTTTCTAAAATTGTGTGCTTGTATTTTTACTCCATTATCTTTCGCTTAATTTATTGCGAAGGGACCAGCTGTCATTCTTTTATTTGATGGATGAGTTTTTGTTTCATTTGCATACGAGGACAATAAGTTGACGTAATATTATATGCATAGCAAGTTTCCATGTTAATCTTCCAGATGTGCAAAGCTTATTATGGTTTTTAGTGAAGCAATAGCAATTTTATATCTATTCATCATCATCATCATCATGATGATGATGATGAATAGATAACATAATTGATTGGAACTCAAAGGATCTGAACCTAAAATTAAATTAAAATAGAAATTATATGAATACTTTGCCTGTTATATTAATTCTTCATCTTTATTATTTTCCTTTTAGCTACAACAAAATCCACTCTTAGCTTACCATAATATATTGTTATATTTTAACTGAATATTCGGTTTATTGTCCAAATCTCTTTTTAATTAAAGTTAGCATACCCATAGTAATTTCAGATAGCCCGTAGGTCAAAGATCTCAAAATTGTAGGTCTTTGATTTCCAGGCACAAACATGTTTTGCAAAACAAGTCAATGTTTTGTTGAAAAAACTCGCAACAAAAAAAAATGAATATCGTATAATATGATAACGATACAATTGTTTTGATTGAAGATTATTAATGAACCAAAATATGGTGATAATTCGCGCCAAGCTTAATTATGATTTTATTAATTAGTACCTATAAATTTAAAATTAATTGTTTGGAATGGCTTCAATTTATCGAAAAAGGTGCCGTGTGAACTCCGACAAGATAAAGAGTACCTCCATTTTAATTTCAATTTTTGTGTAGTTGATAGGCAACGGGGCAACGGGGCATAGTAATGCCAATTATGTTTTCAGTTCTATGTAAACGGGAGACAGCTTCCCGGGAAGCGTCGGTCTTACCGTTATAATAGGACTGAAAATGGAACCTGAAAAATTCGAAGAAAAAGTCATATAATAACGGTTAGACTGACGCTACCCGGGGATCGTACCACGAGGTACTTTTGAGAAATATGGACTCGTTCGTTTTTCAAGGAATTCAGTAATAGAGTTGATGATGCAGATTCAGATTCAGAATTTCATTTGAGCAATTATAAGGGATATAAGGTGTATGAGAATTCAAAGGTGTTGGTTGAAAACATACTGACTCGTGTTTGATGCGGGTATGTTGAACTGTAAATGCCTAGGTAAAATGCTTGTTTTTGATCTTGAGATGGCATTTTTAAATACAGCATAATTTATATAGCATAACATTACGCCTGTAATCCCCGAAGGGTTAGGCAAAGTGTTCCTAATAGTTCACCCACGTTTAGCCAAGACCCATGTAATAAGGTGCGAGTCTATTGCCATGCCATGCCAACCGAGTCTATTGCCATGCCATTTCAACCGGGCATAAACCCAGACTCCGTGGCGTCTACTAAGAACTTTCTGATGGAAAAACCCAATAACACTTTTCCCGTAATGGGAATCGAACCCAGGACCACGTGCTCAGCAGTCACTTTAAATATTTAAAAAGTTTTAACAAAATGATGACAAATCTTAAACATTTTAATCACTGTTCTTCCCTTTATTCTCCAGTATATCTTCCACGTTTATAAACTAAAATTGAATGTAAGTTAGATCAAAGAGTCCTGATTGACTGAAGCCGACGGCGACGTTTAACTTAATTTGTAAAGTTAAAGGCAGACGAAAGAGATACGATGTACTACTGGGAATATCTTGTAAGTTTCCGTTTGATATGTGTATATTTTGAAGTTCGTGGGTAGTTGTGAGTTTATATAATTACAATAAACGAGTTGATTTAAAGGTGAAAGGCCAGGATAGGCCGTGAAATTGAAATTTGCTTAGGTTTTTTGAATTTGCTATGACGGTTTTCCGCAAGTAAAAATTCTTTAAGTTTCGAGAAGTAGTTCGCCAACCCCGGAGCAGTGAGCTCCGCTACCCGAAACTCCCACTACCAACCATGCTTACTGAATTTTGAATTTCTGATTAGAAGCTCAGAGTCAGGATTTGTGCCTCGTTGATGGCAATAAGCCCGCCCTTATATAACATAACTGGTGAAAAATGGCTAACCTAACCTTACCCATCGACGAATACACGCGTGCTGTTTGTGTAATGTTACCAATAAGAAATGAAACCTATTTACATCTAGTTCCCGTATCAAACTCCAAGACCTAAATACCGACCAAGACAAACGACTCCTTCCAGCAGTTTATGATACGCATAACTTACAAGCTTAAAGGAAACGCTTTAATACACACCCAAGTGCAATAATAAACAAAGACAGATGGCGAGACAAGACGGTAATAAATTCTAGGCTGAATAACTAGCTTATAACTTAGGACAATAACGGGCGTGTCCGGCCTAGGACAGGCTAGGCCTAAGACTAGCCTGTGTCCCGGTAGGTATGAGAGAGATTTATCTGATGGATGGCTGTAATTTCTACCTGGGGCCTGATAAGATCTGAAAGGGAAAGAGCAAACATGTTTGTCATAGAGAGTGGAAAAACAACCTTTTTTACATGATGTACGATGTTTCCAGCGAGACTGTGCGTAAATTGGTGTGTAAGTTCAAAACAAGCAGTGATAGTCTAGTGGTGTGACCGTCGGACTGCCAATTCATAGGTCTCGAGTTCGAGCCCCAGACCCAGATACACTTGGTCGTTTGCCCGAATTCAATTGGCTTTGTAATTCAAACGACCACGTGTAAAAGAACGGGGTCGAGTAGGCCCGTTTTCAAACAATCTTTTTTGGTTTCATGGTTCGACTTAATTCAAACTACTCGTTGTGTTATAAATAAATGCTTCGGGTGCCCGAATTCGAGTAGTCTTTCGAACACCCGAATGCGGGCTAACGACCAAGTGTAATTTTTTTTTTTTTTGTTTTTTTTATCGTGGTAAAATCATCAAATGAGTCCTCCCACCCAGGGCAGAGCGGGAGGGACTGTCAGACTTATACTGACTAAAATCCACGGTGTCCTTCAATAGCCCTTTATGTTCCAGGGTTACGGTAATTCTATGAGTCCCGCGACCCCAGCAGGCTTTGGCCCTCTAGAGGGGGCCCCGACATTATGCTGACACTCTTTGAGGCGCGCGTGGAACACAACGCGCCGTCGACCCGGGCATACGACCAAGTGTAATTGCACCATTTGATTAGTTATCAGGTTAATCTCAAAAAAATATCAACGCTTGACTGTATCGTTGGCAAATTGAAAATGCTCGAAATATCAAAAATGTAGTACAAAACAACAAGGTCGTAAATTAGTACTTCCTGGTTACAGATACATCCAACTCCCGACCGTTGGGGACGTAAACAACTTATATTTCTAATAACCTGAACTTGTGTAAATACATGTTATTTACAACGTTTCCGTGTAAATGGAAAATGTTTGAAGATAAACCCACGCACTTCCTACCAGAGCCTTTTGATTAGTATTTAACTAATGAATCATTAACTTATTTTGGGTAGGTACTTATATATTAACAACATAACATGAGGCCTGATTTCCCCTAAGGGTTAGGTAGAAACGTACTTAGAACGCCCACAGTTCTCCAGAAAAATATGTTTCAGTTCCATGTAATAGGGACGAACCTATTGCCATCAACCGGGTTCGGTCTCAGCCTCCGGGCCATATTTTGAAATTCTTGAACATAAAGATAATGAATTTGCAAAATACCGGTAAGTCGTGTTACTTTCTTAGAACAAGCCAACCATTTTGTTATTGTTTTTTTAGCGTGGCCTTTCACTGAAATGTAATATTATTTGCCATCAGAATAGTACCTTTCAATGCAAAGTGTGTTACTATGCAAATTAGCAAGTACAAAGGGTGACAAAAGCTATCGGAGTCCATAATTCACAAAAATGATGTTACTGACTGTTCTTGGACGGAACGTATCAGGCCAAAAAATATTCTTTTTTTGAAAAGTAAGTGAGACCATGTCCAACTGTTTTGTCACCGACCAACACCGTCGCGTGTCATAGACGAAACCCATCGGCGCCGGCAAAATATTCTCGCCATCAATAAAATTATTGACGCTCCGTGCATGGCACGCTACGGTGACGGAACAGTCCAGTGGACATAGGCTCATACTTTTCAATACAAAGAATATTTTAAAATATATTTTGAATATTAAAGGTTTTAACCGCGTATGATAACCGTACTAAACACGTTACAACCGCGTATGAGGACCGTTCTAAACCCGCTATAAACGGGTATGATATGTTGTTGATACGTTCTATTGGACATAGTAGTTTCTTTCCGTGACTGATACGTTCATAACACGGTCATGGTATGGTACGGTGTCGTGGGCAGAGTCCCTAAATAATAACAGCCGCACGGGTCGATCTCCATGGTTAAGCAGTGCTTGCCGAGGTCGGTCCGTGGAGGGGTGACCATCATTACAAACCGAGTTTTTTCCGTGCTTCGGAAAGCACGTTAAACCGTTGGTCCCTGCTGTCATTTGTAGATCTTTGACAGTTGTTACGAGTAGTAAGAACCCCGAAATTCTGGCAACCAGTCTTGCCAAGTGGTATCGTATTACCTAGTAAGTGGGTTGTGGTGGTCAGACAGCCAGTTGCCCCATGAAAAATACTGGTATTCAGCTGCATCCTGTTATACTGGCAGCAGCTGTCCTCAACAGGACAGGTCCACTCAAATCCGTTATGTTCTTTCTTCAAAAGACCATCTCAAACACTTATCTGCATAGTCCTCATGTGAGTAGACCAAGATTATGTCTGGATCTAAAAAGAGACTATGATCTCTGAGTTTGTTACGGCTATTTCTTCTCAGAGTAGTCAGGTACGAAACACCGGCCCCATCTAGTTTAAAAAGCAAGTTTTTGTAAAAACCTATTTGCAAAATAAACATCATTTATCATAATTTGGGGAAAAGTCTAGGCAGGTGATGAAGACAAGAGTCTTTTTTTTTTCTTAAAATATTCCATAATCATTTTATTTAATCTCTATTATATTAAATGATATTTCAAAAAGTGAAGTTGGAGCCAGTTTTATTTCCATAACTCCACAATAAGTACAACACAGGGTACATGTTGGCAGCAGATACCCATACAAAAGATAAACAGAACATATCTCCCGGATCACATTTCCCAGTAACTACCCAATATTTTCTCGCCGAACACAAATGGGTAAAAACAAAAGGCTTCTAATATACCGTATCAGGCTGCTATTGTTACAGAAGTAGGTGTGATTACAGCGGTATAATTAAACGCAGCCATGTAATCGGGTCATGTGTTCAGAGGTCCAGGCACTTGTCCCGCTGCTAGCGTAAAGCGAGTAGTTAGCAGTAGCCAAGGGGCAATTTTTGTAAGAGGTAAGCCAGAGTACATGTTTAATGTGATTATATTATTTGCCTATAGAATACTGACTCTGCCATTTTTCAAAGGGAAGCCGGTAGGAATCGAGTTGTATGGAACCTTCGCCACTGGCTGTTAGCAACTAGAAACGTATTGTTTGTTGGATTGAGTTTTAACTGGCGGTAGTGTGCTCAGCGACTAACTCATCATCTGCCTAGCCTTTTCCCAACTATGTTGGGGTCGGCTTCCAGTCCAACCGAATACAGCTGTATACGATAATTTTACATGGAGCGGTTGCCTATCTGACATCCACAACCCAGTTAGCACTGGATACGATACCCTTTGATAAACTTTCGAGCCGCTGACTACCTGTAACAACTGACAAAGATCTGCAAATGACAGCCGGGATGAACGGTTTAATGTGATAATATCCGAGGCACGGAGGAAACTCGGTATGTAATTAATGAATAAAAAGTGGTCAACCATCCACGAACCGACCTTGCCAAGCGCTGCTTAACCTTAACAGACCCGTGCGGCTGTTATTATATTAAGCCATGAGATCCTTCAAGCCAGCCTCTTTCCTTCGAGTCAGCGATAAGCTATTAGAATAATTTATGTATCTCTTGTACTGATACGGGATCTACAATGTTTTGTACGTTCTTGAGCGAGAAAATATTAGATACTCATAGATTGTCGCTTCTTCGTCGGTGGTGGGACAGACGCCTTCAGTCGTACAATGCTCAGGTTGTTGGGGCGACATCTGTCGGGGCTCTGGGGAATTAGGCCACCTGATAGGGTTGGCGAAGGTTTTTTAGTTTTAATTTGTTTGAATTAATAGAAAGAGGTGTAAAGTAAGGAGTCTTTCACAAAACAAGTGTTTGTTTTTCACTCAGAGAATTTTTGTGGTATTTTAAACCATGTACAAACATTTAGACCCGGGAAAGCACGAACATTCAGACCAAATATGTTTTTTCGCACAGGAATCCAATCAATGATACATTATTGCACATGTGCTTTTTTTTTTTTTTTTTTTTTTTTATCGTGGTAAAATCATCAAATGAGTCCTCCCACCCAGGCAGAGTGGGAAGAACTGTCAGACTTGTACTGACTAAAATCCACGGTGTCCTTCAATAGCCCTTTATGATCCAGGGTCACGGTAATTCTATAAGTCCCGCGACCCCGGCAGGCTTTCGCCCTCTAGAGGGGGGCCCCGTCATAATGCTGACACTCTTTGAGGCGCGCGTGGAACACAACGCGCCGTCGACCCGGGCATGGTCCATGGTCGGACAGCGAGTCGCCCATTACTCGCCGCCCGCAAGCCCGCGCCTACGGTGGCCGGAGATCGTCTGCCGACGTCCGGCGCCGTGGGCGTCTACCACTGCGGCTGGGGTGGAGGGAGGACGCTGTCCTCTCCCTCACGCGGCCCGCCTCCTCCTTCGCGAGCATGACTGCTTCGCAGAAGGAGGCGACCGCTTCCCACTCCGTCTCGCCCCGCAGCATGGCCTCGACCAATGCCGGGCGCGAGAGGTCTCCGCCTATCGCCGCCGTGAGGACACGGCGGTGCTCTGCCCAAGCGGGGCAGTCCTGCACCGTATGCTCCACCGTGTCCTCCGGGCGGTCCTCGCAGTGGTGACACCCAGGCGTTTCCTCCTTCCCCATCAGACACAGGTACCTCCCGAAGCTTCCGTGTCCGGTGAGGACCTGCGTCATGCGGTAGGTCAGGACGCCGTGACGCCTATCCAGCCACTCCTCAAAGAGGGGTCTTACCGCCGCGATTGCGGCGTGCCCGTTGCACATGTGCTTTCGGTATTTCTTCTCAAGGATCAGTCAGAATAGTAAACGCCGACGTCATCATTGTTTAAATAAATTGACGTAAAACAATATCATAAAACATCTGTTTACAATAAATAAATCTTATATTATCATCGTTATATAAGATTTTAAACTATCATGGTCACTAACATTTCTATTAAAACTAACGGGATATTTACCATGTTTACTGTTTGTTATGAGTTCCCGATATTTCGGCGCTGACACCCACCCGCAATAACTTCAGTTTATCCGTGATCATGGTGCTTGCAACAGCGCCGAAATATCGGAAACTCATAACAAACAGTAAACATGGTAAATATCCCGTTAGTTTTAATAGAAATTATTATAGTTTCACTGTAAAAGAAGAAAACCTGTAGGTAGACTTGAAAATTAATTCTAGGTAAAACTGGACCCCTAACCTAGGTTTCTAAGAATTATTCAATTTAACGTATTGTTAAAATGAAAGCAATAGTACTCTTCCGAGAATAATATATATAAATAAATAAATAGTTGATATTTCTATCAACCATTTCCAACGGTTAGATGAGAACTGACAACTGTCTAGATCACTTCTTAGAATCCATGAGAAACCCAATCAGAATGCTCCGGAACTCCTAGTTTCAGTTTCAAACACATAATAACTCAAAGCAAATACTATTCCCTAATGATAACAGTCAAACAATAGTTAGAAATATAGATTATTCCGTCTAGTTCTCGGTAGTAGAGTACCTATTCAAATAATTTCGTTTTCTAGTTAGTGTTGTCAGAACTTCGAGAAAATATGTGTTTATTTTGATTTATTGTTGGATAACTGTATTTATTAGGACTTATGTTTGGTTAACTATTATGATATGGTTCTGGATTTGGGACACCATTGTACGTTAAGGGGCTTCCTGACTAAAGATTTGGCCACCTCTTCAAAAATAATTAATATTTTTCCACTTCTACGAAGCCTTTTCCTATCTTTTTCTTTCTTTTTTTTTATAAAACGTTGCCCCACATTAGGAATTTCTCCTGTATCGTGGGTGCGTTCACAAACATTGAAACTCACATACACAAACAGCCAGACCCGGAACAACTAACTGTAGACCATACAAATATTTGTTCCGTGCGGGGATCGAACCCGCGATACGCAGCGCAGCAGCCGATCGCTCAGCCGCTGTGCCAACCGTGCCGTCTCTCGTATATATGTTTGGCCTGCTTCCAATCTTACCAGATGCAGCTGAATATATCTGGTAAGATGATAAACTCCCTTTTTCCCAAGGGGTAGGCAGAAACCACAGAACGCCATCTGCTACGATCCTTACATACTCTTTTTGCCTCGTCCACCTTCATACATCTGTTCATACACACACGCCGGTTGTGAGTACCATTCACCTTACCTTTCGGAAGAACCTCACACACACAGGGACACCCTAGAAGGACATACACTGACTGAGGTCAGTGTATGTCCTTCTAGGGTGTCCCTTCCTGGTGTTGTCACTCACATCTGCCTTGCTAAATAGTACCAGTATTTTTCATTGAGAAACTGCCCATCTGACCTTCACAACTCAGTAGCTGGTGGTGAGACTGGTTGTCAGACTGTCTGGTTTCTGACTTTCAAACTCAAACTCAAAGCATTTATTTCAATTAGACCATCACAGGCACTTTTGAATGTCAAAAAAAAAAAAAAAAAGAAGCGAAGCTACAGTCACAAGGCATAATAACTTGAGAAGGTACTGTAGTTGCACATTCCAAAGCGTAGATCTCTATGGAGAAAAATGGGCAAGAAACTCCATGGAGACTCTTTTAAAAATTGTCAACGATCTACAAATGACAACCGGTACCAAATATTTAACCTGCTTTCTGAGGCACAGCGGCACTCGTTACCTACCCTTTAAAGTTGAACCGAGGATCAACACAAATATAATATAGTACAGGACTACGGATGAATTTCAACCCGGGGAGCTGTACCACTAAAAGTTACACCCACCACAAGCCCGATTACTTCGCAAACTATAATATCTTCCGCAACAGTACACCTACAACTGCCACTCCAAATAAACACGACTAGCAGTTCTGCTCACCTAAATAAATAACTTAGTTAGCGTGAACCAGTCAAAACAGGCCCCCAACAATAATGAAACCTGACAGATTATTCATGAAGAGCCGTTCGGTTGGGAATAACTTAATAACTAGTACAAGTTTATTGTTACTGAGATTTGTTGGGAATTCTGCGGTGACAATCATTGTACATACCAACCGGCACTGGGCCCGCGTGGTGGATTCCCCATTGGTCCATTCCCTCTCATAGAGAGGAGACCGTGTGTCCCAGCAGTGGGAACATTATAGGCTGATTATGCAATCATTGTGGTTACTTATGAATTTCGAGGAAATTGAAACGCTGTGTTCGTCGTAAGGTTGACCCGAAGATGGAACTGTATCACCATCAAAACTTATACTGTCACTTACGGGATATCTTCCATGATCGTTATTTTTCTTTTCTTGTTGTTTTTCTTGTTGTTTTTAGTATAAGTTTAGTTGTAAACCGTGAAAGCTTAAAACAGTGTTTGTATCACCATCGCTTAAAGTATTATATTAATTCAACTTCAGTCTGCAGTGTGACAAAAAAGAGATGGAGCTATAAAGAGTGTAAAAACACCCTTATGGGGGAAGCGCCGCCGTGGCCAGCGATATCCAACTTTTGTTACGGTTTTTGTTTGTTTGTTTTTGCAATTTACAGATCAGTGTCAGGCTATATCATCATCATCTGCCTGGCCTTTCCTCAACTATGTTGGGGTACATATTTAACAAAAAATTATTCGCTACCGTAACAAATATGGCTTAACAGTGCTCTCTATAACCATTAACATTATGAATATAACCCTTTAAACTCATTTAAACGTAAGGAAATCTGATTTCGCGGTCTGCCGTGGCGCGAAGCCGAGAGGCACTTGTTCTTCCCGCCGTAACGCATTTTTGTTTTAATGTTCTGGTTTTAGCTCGTGTTAAAACCAAATGATACTAGATTTAGCCCGAATAATAAAAACACTGCTTGTGACGCTGTCAAATATTGATAACACTTGAACTTAATTGGAGAACCATGATGATGAGATGTTACGTACATTTTATTAATTTGTTTTCTTTGTTGACTAAGAACTTAGAATTTGTTTTAAAAAACTACTGGTTATTTTACAAAAGCTACTAACCGACACGGGGCCCACGTGGTGGATTAAAGCCCTGTGTCCCAGCTGTGGGAGCATTTAAAGCTAATTATGCTATGTTTAGGCTCACAAACGCTCGAAAAAAAATCTTCTTCTTATCGCATCGATGTTCCTTTCATATTACACGGTTTGGGCCCATTAGGTGGCCACGTTTATTGCAGCGGCAGAGGGGCTATTCACGTCGTCGAGAACCATGTTTGAAAACAGTTCTCAGTAAAACACTACTTCACTAAGGTTTGAAAACTATCCGAATGTCACATGGATCATACTGTCTATGAAGTCTATACCAAAAGCACGGGAAAAGACGTGATCTCAGAGTTTAAAGCGACTTTTAACAATGACATTCAACCTGACTGATAAAGCAGCTTAGGTTTTGGTTAGTTCAGTTAGAAAACTTGTCCTTTGATCTCTATTCTTTCCATAAAAGGCTGAAAACATCTCCGACACAAGCCTTTATATTTAATCGACTGTAGATTGTAAGTACACAAGGGCTTAAATAAATAACAAAGTAAACAACACAATTGCCTACCCGTGCGAGCTAAGTAAATGTTTGTAGATAATAGCGTCCTCCTCGATGTATGGAGGGAAGGTACTCTTGTATATTTTCCAGAAGAGGGCAATGAATCAAGTTTATCGTGTAGATGGAGTAATGAGGCTGGTGATTGTTGATATAGGATTAGAATTTCAATCTTTAAGGGAGATTATAATATGTTGAGATGAAGTTCGAATATTTTTAGGGCATTTCTCAATGAAAAAAATCATACAGATTCTTCCGTCTAAATGTTGGGCATGGCTGCCAATCTCAAGAACTCGAGATTAGCCAAGTCATCATCTGCCTAGCCTTTTCCCAACTATGTTGGGGTCGGCTTCCAGTCTAACCAAATGCAGCTGAATAGAATTTGTATTTTACATGGAGCGACTGCCTATCTGACCTCCACAATCCAGTTAGTACTAGGTAATACGATACCCCTTGGTGAGACTGGTGGTAAGACTTTCGGGCCTCTGACTACATATAACGACTGTCAAAAATCTACAAATGACAGCCGGGGCGAACGGCTTTACGTGCTTTCCGAGGCACGGGTATGTAATGGGCGGTCACCCTTCCACGGACCAACCTAGGCAAGCGCGGCTTAACCTTAAGATTGACCCGAGTGGCTGTTATTATTTAGCCTCGAACTCAAGATTAGCCAAGTATACAGAGATTATTATAGTGCAAAGGAGTGAGCGAAAACACAGGTGCACTGCTTCTTGTTTCACTCTCATTATCCGACGAAATGGCAATCGCTGCGCAACAGCAGTCATGCTTACTACAAGATCGGGGAAGTTAACATCAAGCAAGTAATGAAGCTGCAAAAACTGCATCTTAGGGGATTTAAGCAAATCCAAATATGTCTCTGACACCTTTCGTCAGCAGTTTTTTTCAACCGTGTTACGCAGTAAACAAACCTGGAGACTTTCTTTGGTATACAATATTACAGATAGTAAAACTGTGGTACTCACAAGCAAACTTCAAGTGGACTGGGTATCCAAGCACCAGGCCTGCATGGTGCCGCACGGTGCACTGGTACACGCCCTCGGAGCTCCCATCCTTCTTCCTCGATACTTCGAGGGTACCGTTGCTTAGTACCCTGGAACAAAACATCATCGTTATACAACTTATATCCAGCTCGTCTACTTACTATTCCGATGTTTTTGGTTATTTGCGCAACTGATTACTAGGTGGTTTGAAGTGATAAAGGGCTTACGATAAGTTGGTCAAAGATGGGCTTTCTTAAACATAGCCACAGTAACCAAACCAGCGCCATGTTTGGCAAGAATAACTTGCTTATCCAGTTCCCACTGCTGGGACAGAGGGCTTCTCTTTGTAGGAGGCGAGAGTGGGCCATAATCCAACCCGCAAACTGGTAGCTGCCTTGTCATATTTTCACCATTTTCCATCCAGATAACTCGGTCAGCATTTTATATCTAGTTTCAAAATCTTTAAATGATACCAACTAACCTTTTAACCTCCTCATCTCCTTTCCTCCAGATGTAAGGCTTCGGTCGGGGCCTGTCGTCGGCCTCCAGCGGCGGTGGGGGGCGCCGGGTGGGGATGCGGTCGGCGTCCGGCACCACACACGGCACCGACGCGCGCGGTGACGATAACCACGTTATCGGGACATCTGCTGGAAGAGGGGGGGGTTGAGAAGGTGGATCTTGTGGTGAAATTGTACATTGAAATAGGTAGGTGGGGTCTTGTTATCAATTTGAGAATGCGTTCTTAAACAAGACAATATAGAGGGCCTAGATGAAGTGATCTTTCAGTGATAACCATGATGTAGTGTATTGGATTGAAATAGCTATCTAAAAGTTTATGGATATTTTCATTTACATGTATATTTTACAGGATTGACCTGTTGAAAGACGTTGCAGAAATTTAGAACCTTTTGAAAGCGGTAGGCACATATCTAGGACCTCAGGTTATAAAGGGTTTAAATAGACCCTTACCAAACCCGAAAGGCACTTGTTCTCCGCGTCTTTGCCAACTTTTTTTTTGTTCTAGACCATACCTGGGAACCTTCTAGTTACGGAGAGATTGGGGGTCAAAGTTCTAACTTTTTCACAAGTTTTTTTTTAAATACGTCATGTTTTAATGAACATTTTTAAACACCTCCATGACCCCCGTACTATTCAATCCATCCATCAGCACAATGCTTTGAGTGCGTTCCGTCGAGTCCTACCGTAAAATGTGATTTTTCACCCCAAAAAAAAGACGTTTTCCAGCAATAATTTTTGGGTAAAGTTACTTAGTTTGATGTACAGAATGCTTGGTTGACGGCTGCGTGAAGGATCTGTTTACACCCTGTATGTATGTGTGACGGGGAAAATATGTGCGTTTTTATAAGCACTAGCGCCAAGTCTCAAAATACAACATTGATGTAGCAATATTTTAAAACATAAAATTACAACTGATTTTATAAATAACAATTACTGTACCAGCAAACACAGATTGTTTATGCGTATACAGTTAAAACCAAAAACTTTTATCTCAATGTAGGTATTACATAACAATACTTGCTTTTACGTAGGTATTGGGAAATATGGAGGCAAAATATCTACGCACTTTTATAAAAAATCACAACAAAAAATAACAGTGAGTTATCTAAAATGATACAACAATAACGTTTTTACATATTCCGAGACTTGGTGTTATCATAACGGTCTAGATAGGTACCCAACAAAATTAAAACAAATCACACTGCCGATATCAGAGCAGTTTTATAACATCGGCCAAAAAAACAATGTAAAAAGTAAAAAACATGCCAAAAATGGTTAAAGGAAAACAAACCTTGGTCCGTTGTTTTAAAGCCTGCTGTCAACGAACTAGAACTTAAGTAAATTAAGTTTGATACATACCGATGTGTTGTGAACTTAGATCACGCAGGAATGCTTGTTGAAACTCAGTTATATTCCAAGTCATTGATGAAATAACAAAAAAAACAATATGTCTTACCTTTGACGATTATCGGCAGGGCAGAAAAGATATAACTACATGTCATAATATCACGCCATTAATCCTCGGTGGGGTAAGGCAGAGGTGTACTCATTAGCACACCCAAATTTCGTCAGTTATGTTTAAGTCCCATGTAAAAAAGGGCGCGCCTATTGCCATCAGCCGGGCACACATCCAGACTATGGAGTCTGGATGGGGCTGCTACTGAGAAATTCCTGATGGAAAAACCCAGTAACACTTTGCCCGACCTGAGAATCGAACCCAGAACCTTATGCTCAGCACTCAGCAGTCGCGCTTACGACCACTACACCAACGAGGCTATCAGAGCAACGAGATAGAACTAATGAAAGTGATTAAAGAAATTGGTACTGCACTCTCAACATGCTTTTAAAGAACTATAATGGAAGGTCCTAATGGAATGTGGATCCTCTGCTCATACCGCCGTAAGTTACACTTTTTGAGAGTAGTGCTTACTAACTCGTGCGTGATAACTCTGCCAAGGAATCCCTGAACTGTCTTTTATCCCATCCATTATATGGTTGAAGTTCCACGGATCCAAACAAAGCGCTATGCTTCCACATTTATTGTGCGAAACGCCAGTCTGTGGAATTCACTGCTGGCTCCTCTGTTCCCTGATCATTATAATCTGGATCTATTCACAGTGAATCAGTTTATTGTAGGCAAGCGTGCTCCACCCTGGGCCGCGTCATCGCTTCACATCAGCGAGTTGTGGACAAACTCAAGCCTATGCAGTAAAAAAAAACACAATAAATACCATCTTTTCTTGATTGGAAGGTCCTCAAAATGTGTTCAGTAACAAATAATATTAATCTAACCTAGGCCGCGCCCACTCAGTAGTTTTTTTGAACCCAATTTCAACGTAAGATTTTGATGAAAACATTCAAAATTAATTCTCGAAACTTTATTATTAAGAAAATTTGCAAAACAAACGCTGGGCGGATATTAGATGAAACAATTAGGCTATAGTTTGTGGCTAGAAGTAAAATAACAGTGTAACTGAATCTGTTCATAGTTAAACTATTAGTACAAAGGGCAGACCACAGACAGAGATAATTAGTTGGTAACTCTAGGCGTGTTTATGGTAAATGATTTGTAATTGAGCAAAATTGTTTAGTGAGATATACCGGGTGTTTTTTTAAACGTGGGCAATACTTTAGGGGCGTGTAGTACTCATGAAAATAAGCAACTTTTAATTTTTGACCGACTATGAAATCGCGAAAAAAATATCAGTTGCTCCACACATTATTGGTCGCGTAGCTCGAAAAAATGTAGGCAACAGCAGATTTTTAAATCATATTTCATAGTTAGTCCCACAGGTCCCATAGTAAGAGTCGCTCATATTTATGAGTACTTCACTCCCTTAAAGTATTGCCCACGTTTCACCAAACACCCTGTATTTTTGGCATTTATTTTAGAAGATTATATTGTATTTAGTTGATAAGTACAGTCACGAGCACCAATGTGTTAAAACTTTCATTTACAATTTTCGCGACAAATAACGATCGCCATTGTAACTTGAAGATAGAATCTTTTTCATAAAAATATGAGTTCCAGAATACTATGTTCGTATCAACATGTACTCGTAATTTTAATCACAACAGTAGGAGAAAACAATTTTTTAAATAAAAGTTGTTAAATGTTTACATATTGGTGCTCGTGACTGTACTTCCACTATGTAAGTTCACTTAATTTTGAAAAGAGCCGAACAACAAAAAAATACCAACCCTCAATAAACTGAAAAAAAGAAAATTTTTTCTTCCTTTCTTTTCATTATATTAACATGAAAATTCTTCACAATTAATTAGACTTAATTAATTGTGAAAAAATTAAGACATCACAATTAATTAAGTCTAATTAATTGTGATGTCTTAATTTTTTAACAACCCTAAAACTATGTATTATGAAGCTAAAAAACAACAAGATTCATTGTTTTTCGCACAAAACAATAGAAAGAAAATCCCCAATCAAAAAGGTATTCAGAAAAAGTTCCTTGTAACACGAATTTAACCCAAATTCTGTCAAAAAGTACCCGTTACTGTTACGGTAATGAGTTTTGGTCCTAAAGGAAATTGGGCATTTAGCCTCTGGCCCTCTTTGTCAACAGCTTGCTTAAATTCTCTCTACCCACACAATGTTTGAATACAACGTTTGACAATCCATTTAATTTTTATAACAAGTGATAGAATTGCGTAAGAAATGTGAAGTTGAGAAGTGTACCTAGTAAAGTTTTACTAAAGGTCTAAGAGTTGAAAGGGAGACGTTGACTTTTGTAGAAAGGATCAAGATAATCTTATCAAAGGTGACAGAAGAGGTAGAAATATGAAAAGGTAATTTTTATCGCGGTAGGTAATAAGATGTTACCAGAAGAACCCTATGTTTGGGTGTAGATTTAAGAAAAGATAAAAGAATAAAATGAACACATAATGAAGAAAGGTGATGAAACGATGAAGGAAAATATAGTGAGGAAAACGACACGTCGTCGTAGAATCAAAAACTGGGCCACTCCCTCTCGCAAAGTCGGCCAATGGTTCATCAGTCGGAACAGTTATCATCTCCCTAACCTTTTCTCAGCTATGTTAGGGTCAGCTTCGGCCTTCTTTGGAATCAGGGTCTGCTGGGTTGAAGAGGTCAGGCAGGCAGTCGCTTCATGTAAAATATTGGTATTCATTTGCTTCCGGTTAGACTGGAAGCCGACCCCAACATAGTTGGGAAAAGGCAAGGCAGATGATGATGTTAGGGTCGGCTGATACAGCTGAGTACCAGTATTTTATATGGAGCGACTGCCTATCTGACCTCGACAACCCAGTTAGTACAGGACGACAAGGTTGTACTGGTTAGACTGGTTGTCAGACTTTTGCGCCACTGACTACCTGTAACGACTGTCAAAGATCTACAAATGACAGACGGGACCAACGGCGTAACGTGGTTTCCGAGGCACAGAGGACACTTGGTATGTAATGGGTGGTCACCCATCCACGGGCCAACTTAGGAAAGCACGGTTTAACCTAAAGATCGTCACGAGCGGTTGTTATTATAAAGCTACGAGCTTCTCCAGTAAAAGTAGACAAAGAATGATTTTGATTATGCAATCAAATCCTGGAATGGACTCCAGGAAAAGATCTTTCATTCCCACAGCCTCTAAATAGCATTCCAGAACGCCATGTCAATATATGGCAATTCTCGAAACACAGAAATTACAATAAACTCGTGTTTTGTAATCTACGCAACAGTCTTCAGGTGTTATGTATTCAGTAGGAGGCGAGTTCAAAGGAAACGCTCAATGAATGCGTGGTATGTATCGGTAGCATGTTTTAAGAAATGGCGCTTGTAAATGAATGTACTTCTTGTTTCTGGGTCAATATTAACATTTTGTTGGTTGTAATAAGGGAGACATCTGCATATTTCTTACATAACATAACATCACGCCTGTAATTCCTAAAAGGTTCGACAGAGGTATCCGTGTAACTAATCGTACACCCGTTAGGCAATAAGGGGCAGTGCAGTTATGCAATAATCCCATTTAATAGGAGGCGAGTCTATTACGATCAACCGGCCACAAATCCAGACTTCGAGGCTGCTACTGAGGAATTCCTTATGGAAAAATAAAGCTTTGTCTAGAATCGAACCCAGGTCCTTGTGCTCAGCAGTCGAGCTTGCGACCGCTAGATCATTGAAATAGCATATTTCTTACTATAATGTATTCATGTCCTACAAGACCTCCTCCGACGTCTGTCCGCGGACATAATCTATGGCAATTTATATTGTCTTCTACCTCGGTTCATGATTTTTTCTCTAAGATGGAAGCGCCCGGATAACCCGCGAAATTCAATTTCTTTTAAGTTTTTTGCAATTTGTAAGGTCAGTGTCAGGTTGTATGATGATGAAAATATTGCTCGCATCCGTAACACGTATGTAGTTACAGAATTATAATCATTAAAATCATCAATATAACCCTTTATGTTCATTTAAATCCATTGAATGACTTTTTCATGAAATAGTTATGTTTCGTTTCAAAACACATAAATCTTCCGCCTTAAGTTTCGCTTAGTGCGCAAAAATTACAATTCTTCCTTGAATTTAAAACAGAAATACTACCTACCTAGTGAGCCATTCAATTTATTACCTAACAATTTTTACAAATATTTTAATTTGTTAACAAAGCTGTCTGTTACAAATACTTTAAAAAATGAACATTCTAGGTAAACTTAACAAATTTCTAGATTCTCACAAACCATTAGGAGCTATTCTCAGTATCAGAATTTCTAAGACCTGTCTTGAGAGCTAAATAACGAAGGTTTTAGTTGTTTTTGAAAGGTTTTTATTAAATACTTAATTTGCTTTCCTTTGTGGATTGTAATACGAAGCAATGTTATTTATTATACAGACAATACCTATAATAATAAATTGTTTATTACCAACGATTTAATTACTTTTAATTAAATAAATTATTTAGAGCTAGAATTATTTTCGGGGTGGAATTTTCAGAAACATGAGATGGCCTAGTACCTACGTTAGTCCTGTGGTCTCAAGCGCGACTACTACGTGAGCATGAGGTCTTGGGTACGGTAAATTGGGATTTTCCATCGCGAATTTCTCAGTTGCAACCACGGAGTTTGAATTTGTGCTCGGTTGATGGCGAAACATAACTGGCGCAATGTTGGTGTACTAAATTAAATACACCGGTGCCTTAGCCTTAGGATGTAACAAGCGTGATGTTATGAAATGAAAATATGTTTTTTTAACCCAACTTATTAAGTACATATAGCTATACAACACTACACCACCATTCTACGCATTTGTACTTGAAAAGTTACACAAGGTTACGTAATGTACAATAAAAGATACCGCAGGCAGTGTTTCTTTTGTGACCGTCGTCTTCACGGGAACACTTCCGTGTTTCCGTCCTATCACGTTACATAACATCTTCGATGGCTATTCCTTTCCATTTACCTACTATCACAAATGTCCTTTTCATCGTATGCTCTAAGTCAATAAAGTAAAATTAGAGGGAGCTATTCGAGGGCGATTTGCCCATACCCTTCAAACTCAAGCTGACTGTGTATCCTGTCATATGGTGCACAGAATTGGTCTTTGAACAACATCCAGAAGTCCAAACTCAAGGGTTGCCAACGAGCGATGGAGCGCAGCATACTGAATCTTAAAATAACTGACCGGATAAGAAAAACCACACTGCGCTCCAGAACGCCAATTGCTAAAATGGAACCCGGCAGGCAATGGCTGCTGTGGGCCCGAATATCGCAAGTCTGGAGACCTGAGAAGCTAGACGTGGTCGCGGCAGTACGGGGAGAAGATGGCGGGACGCCTTGAATGGCTTTTGCGCGAATTGGCGAGAAGAAGCACACCATCGTGAGTAGTGGAAGGAATGGGGGGAGGTTTGCCCAGGAGTGGGACAATACGGGCTAACTATTATTATAGCAAACGAAACTAGTTACTAACAAGTTTCGCCGTTTAGAAAGTACAGCCGATGTCTGTAGGTACGAAGGTCCAATACCTAGTGTCCATTACTTAATGCGACAAGATCCCATTCACACCGTTCCCACGATAAAGCAAAACAAACATAAACCTATCAATTTAAAACAAAAAACTCCAAATAAATACCTTTCTCAACAAAGCAATTTATTAACGCTATTACGTCACGTATCATGTCAATTTGTGGATAAAATTCGGCGGCCATTCCTCGCGCCATTTATTATTAATATTGTAGTTCCGATATACGCCGCCGGGTGGCGTTGTGCGCTTCCACTGCGCAGGTCAAGGTTATCTAGCGCTGTTCTTATCTTACACCCTTGTTTTGAGTGTGGTCTCGCTCGCACGCACGCGGTCCACGTGATGAGTACGTCCGTATTTTGTTTTGGGTGTTGCCATTTTTTTTTTGCTAGAATTGTGGGAAAGTTTTGTTTTTTGTTGTTTGAAAATTACTTTTACGTAGAGGTAAAAAAGCTGAATTTTATATGACATCGCTTATCATGAAATACAAAGACGTCCGTAGTACTCGCAACCGGCGTGAGTGTATGACCAGCACGAGTAGCATGACCACAGTAGAAACGGGTTTTGTCGACGGAAGAATCGACAAAATGACAGATCAACAAAAGAAATCTGTCATTTTGTGGATTCTTCCGTCGACAAAACCCGACGGTGGTCATGCTACGCGTGCAGATGTATGAACGTGGACGAAGCAAAAGGAGAATGGTTCCTGCCTATCCCCACAAGAAAAGGCGTGAATTTATGTATGTATGTAGGTACGGTTAAGGCGTACCGTATAAGATAACCATTATATTATTAATTACCTGTTGTAAATGTATACTAATATTATTTGAATTTATGACCAAATTGATTGATGCCAACCTACTATGTCGTTAATTAAGTTGTTTGACTGATAATTTTATGATTCTCAATTAATCATGAGTAGGTAATTACTACTTTCTGATGGTATTTGTTGACTTTTTAAAAAATTAAGAATTAATATCGATCATATTGTGAGTCTTAAATTAATAAAGAAAGTAAATAATTGAATTGATTAATTGATTCCAATACAAGTACCTACAAATATGGAATTCACATCTTCAACGTAAAAATATTATTCTTTTATCGTTATAAACATAAAAAGATATGATAGTAAAACAAGTGTTTCTTTACGTAATGCAAATAAATATCTAAATAATATGTTTGTGACGAGTAGAGACCAAGAACAAGAATTGCTTTAAATGCCTAGTTAAACATTTGAACCCAAGCAGTAAATCTTACCCGAAACTAAGATACATAAATCCCCAAATCATGGCCAAGGTCACCTTTATCACAAAACATTTGTGGACTTTTGTAACCTGACCTGGTATACCCCTCAATTCCGCACTAATGTCCCTCTGATTACATCACTGCGCCATTCCAGGCTTTATTTACAGAGCATCAAGTTTCATTATCGTTTGATAGCCTTGTTTGACGCACACATATTTACCGAACTGCGCGTAATTTTTTATGCTAGATGAAATTCAGCCTTGGTTTTTAGGTGTTAAGGTTGTTTATTGTATGCGTGGTTTATTGTTTATATGTGTATGTTACTCCAAATTTTTATGGCGTGTAGTAAAGAGTTTTTTTCGCTTATGTCTGTAGTATTGTTGGGTGAATGCGGAAGAGTAATGCTTTTACTATGGCATTGATGTATAGATCTGCATAAAGTGTTCGACTGAAAACGTTTACAGTATTATTCTAGTTGTTTTCTTTTAGTTTGTGTATTTCTCGAGGCTGTTCTACGAATAGGATGGTTATGGGAATTAATTTTCATGGTTGTAAGAGCTGGGTCTCTTGTAGTCGAGGGATATACAATAAGTTTTAGTCCTTCATATCATCATCTTCCTATCCTTGTCCCATTCTATCTACGGTCGGCGAAACACGTTTTTTTCTTCCATTCTCCCGTCAGTCGTCACGGCATCATTTACTCCTTTCTCTTTCATATCATTCCTCACACAATCCATCCATTTTTTCTTTGGCCTTCCTCTCCCTCCCCATCCATCAACATTCATGTCCATCACTCTTTTAGTCACATGTATTTTTAGTCCTATAGATGAAGCGGATTTAAAAATTATGGATTCAATGGATACCAACTGTAGTTTTCTCTGAAGGCTGTTGGTCAGTCCTTATTGGTATATCCTTTGTTGATTAAGGTGTAAGGCAAGTCCTAAGAAACGATAGATGGATTGAAGGCGGGGACAGAGCCAGGAATGGTGGTAATTATGATGACAGCTGATAGAAATGCTTAAAAGGAGGAAGAAGAGATGACCCCAAGTTCATCGAAACACATGACAGTTTCCTCATGTAAACAAACCTCATAATTACCCATCAATGAGACAATACAGATGCAATGGAGGTGATTATGTCTAGGGCATGCGGAACCCGGTGGGATATTATAATGGGACCGAAACCGAGTTCTGCATGCTATAACTACGACTAGGTTTTCCGATAATTACTTACTTATGGGATTAGGAAGGCACATTATATTTCAGCTTAGGCGTTTCATGAGCTGTTAAAGACGCGTAAATATAAAAATGTAGGAAACTAGTATAACGTACAAGGTTCCCCACTGGAGGTTTAACATGAAAATGCAATAAATAATAGATAAAAGGTTCTTTCATGGCTCCCAGCAGGACCCCGCTACTATGCACAAGAGAAAAATGTGTCAAAATAAAAATACATTATTCTTCTGTGCGGGTAAGAATGGACCGGACTCACTAGGAAAATCTGTGCGAAGTTTCTTTATGGATCTATGGTCGTGTTCTGTAATCATCGTTTTCACTAAAACTAAGCACCACCCAAGTCAGTCAGTCAGTTTTCAGTCGCTGAAAATCGAGTTGAATGGCGTGCGATTGAGGAGGCCTATGTCCAGCAGTGGACTGCTATAGGCTGATGATGAAGCACCACCCAGATAAATGTCTAAATAAAAGAGCACTGTTGAATTTTCAATTCTCAACACTAAGCTAAAAGTTCGAAATCGAGCGTTATAATTTTGACAGGAATAATACCTAGCTTTCACTGACATTAAGCTACGCCCAGGTATTTTATTCACACACAAAGAGACTGCCTCGTTAGTTTAGTGACCACTAAACCAACGAGGTACGATTCCCGGGTCGGGCAAATTGTGGGTTTTTCAGACCCTGTACCCGGTCGATGGCAATAGGCTCGCCCCTATACATAGGACTTAAACCCATTCATAACTGGCAAAATGTGACTGTACTATTAGGGTACACCTCTTAACCCTTCGGCGATTACAGGCGTGATGTTGTTAATGGAGAAGTAAAGAAGAAGACATGCTGCGTCGACCACAATGATGAGAATGATGATGATTCACAGATTTCTATAGGTATCGCGTATTTTACGTGAAAACGACCATTGTCGTAAAACAACCGCAAAGAGTACATCGATTTAGGTATAGCTGGTGATGATATTTAGCCTTCAACTCATCGATCTGATACCAAAAAGAGAAACAAGCTTATTTCAACTGTAAGTTAAAATACCAACACTATTATCATTTGTAAAGTCATCACACAAGGCTATAATTTGAGGAAAATGTACAGTCAACAAGAAAAGTCTTTCACTGAACAATAGGGATTTCTTCCACATTTACGCTTAGGTTGTAACAATAGAAAATATTGTGCTGATAAAAATGTTTTTTATCTGAAATCTCGGTTTTATTTATTAAACTATTGTATTGACTAAAATCACAATAGTCAACTAAATAGATGACGGGGTTGTTAGTTTCTTTGTCATGTCAAATGAGGGTAGTCAGAAATAGTCGTTATCTCAAGATTTTTATATTGTCTAGTCAGTAACTTTGGACAGGCCGCAATTTTATAAATCTTCCTCTTGTTCAACAAAAAAGAAAAGAAAATAACTTAAATTTTCACAGATCATTATTAACAACTGGACATAGGCTATTGGTAAAGATTTAACAATAATTATACTATTGATCTTAAGGAAATCGTCTGTTTTATCAGAACCCTATAAATTGACAATCATCTCGAATGAATTTCTCTCCCTTCTAATTCTTCTAATTATCAACACAAGGAGCACCTACCTAATTAATTGGACATTGCCTTAATCGTCACGATTATCATACAGCTTAACAAAGTTAGTAATAGTACGTAGGTATGTAGGTACCCATGCTCAAATGCCATATTGGAGAGGTCTATATTGCAAAGGAACCCTTGTAGAACCATGAAGCAGCTTAATTCTCATTCCTATCATCAACATTCACTGCTGAAGGAAACTGCTCTTTCAAACCACCGCTGTTCTCGTACACACACATTCTCATCACGAACACCACGTTATTGTAACTTCCCAGCATCGAACGTGTTCACAATATCGACATAACGCCTTACTCACACGAGCACAGCACTTACAACACTCCTCCTACGATCAAAATTACAAGCTCCCATATTGTCATCAACTATTACAAAGTTTCAGAGGATAAAAAAACGTACCAACTTAGTCTTTGTAACATTCGGGGCACGGTTACTCTCGATCGCAAGTTTGAAGACGTGTTTACAAGTTTACCAACATGTTGATAAAGTACTGAGCCACTGTTATCCCTACTAGCTCAAGAAGTTACCGAGGTTTGTTACAAAAGTGGATTCTGGAAATATCAACCAATTGATCTGAAAACGTACTGGTCTGATGGCAATTGGTTTTCTTTTTTAAAATACAATGTTATATCCGAAATTCTAATTTTAAATCACAGTAAAGATTGTTTTTAGTTGACACCAAACTTGAGGTTAATATTATTGTAGAACATCAATTTACGACAAAGATTTTTCATTAACAATTCAATAAGCTGTTCAACCAACATGTGTTGTAAAAACTGGTGACATATAAAGTTGAAACCTTCCTTTAGTGAGGGCGTAAGTACGAGTATGTAACCTGAACACGATGTGTTTACACTTTCATCAGATAGTTTTGGAACAGTCCATTGTACGACAAAATGTTTTCCTTTGACACGAGAAACAAAGGTAGCTTGGAAACAATCTACAGCACTCCGGTTTCACCGATCAGATTGTGTTGGGAGTAAAAGTATCGATATCAAAGAGATATTGACACTCCACAGATTGTTGCTTTATTGAGCATCAGTTGACAAAACAATGTAGCAATATTGCTTACGGTTTTACTTCTGTGGTATTCTTTGAGGGATGTGTTATGAAAGTTATTTAACACACCATGCATGTATTTTCGCGATGGGTTAGGCAGACGCCAGAGGTGGTCACCGTCATTTCATCAGTTTTGTTTCAAGTCCCGTGGACTAGAGGAAGAGACACAAATTCAGACTCCGGGCTCCTATCGAGAAAAATCCAGATGGAAAAACCTTATAACACTTTGACGGAACTGGAGACTGAACCATGAAGACCTCATACTTAGCAATTAAGCGATATGTTATTAGAAAATTGCTAAATGCTTACCAAGTACACAATAGGAACACCATAACAGCACATTGCAAATCAACATGGTATTTGCAACACACGTAACATATTGATTATGTCCAAAAACGTGACCATTGTTTAATAACACCAACTTATTTTCCACCACGTCAGTTTTTTCAGCAGAGTTCGTTTTCGCTTAAAATTGAAATGCAAATAGCCAGATTAGAAAAATAATTCAGTCTCACACGGGGAACCATTGCATGGCCTAACTCATTCATCTAACTCGCGCAACTAACTGTCCTAAAATGACTCCCTGCACACTACTCGCATCTGAACGCACCATACTTCACTCCTATAGGCTGCAGCACGTCGGCAACTCGCCGGGGTTGGTCGAACTGGGTCGAACTCGGTCAAGGTTCAACCGGTTTGGGGACAATTGCGTTAAGCACTCGGATAAAATTCCCCCATTTCCTAAAAACAAAACGGCTGGGGGATAAATAAATTAGGCTTATCTGTGACCTTGGGTTGAGTTAGTTGGACTAGATAATATTAGATTTGAACCTAGCGTGGCACGTGTGCTCTTGGGAGGCTTTATAGCCGAATTTGGGAACGCCTGGAGGACGCCTGTGTCCGGAAGGCTAGCAAAGGTCAGCGTTAATCATAATGGGACAGTCAACAATGTATTGGATTGACGGAAGCTACCGAAGACCTGTAAATTCTCTCTGTTGAAAAACGATTCAGATATACGCTTTAATAGCCACTCGTACTTAGAAATTAACGTTTCCAGCTGAAAAACTAATGAAGATTTAATTGTCTTATTCAGCAGAAAAAGACAGTAAAATTTTGCTTTCCAATTTACATTTTAGAGACCCTTCTTCGGATGATCCTAGAAGGATCTTTATAAATGCTAACTAATTGTAACAAATAAACTTGCATATTTACAAGGAAATCTAGTTATGTACATATCTTTTATCAACATGAGCTATATTATTGGCAGGGTTTCAAACTTGTAATGAACTTTCCTAAAACATTTTAAAATACAATGAACATTATCGCAGTGCCAAACTGTATGTTTTGTAAGTAATTTTGTTACAAAACACAATAGGTTTACCTGCCTCACAAAGTTTGTTCCTCTCGATTTTTTGTTTTGTCGGTTATAAACGGATTAGGATACAATTTCACAGAGTGGGTGCTTTAACAAGCTCAATATAAATGCTTACTTCCAACATACAGGTTTGTAAAGTTTTGTAAAATACTTTGTTAAGTTCTCTTTGTACGATTATAAACTTCTTAATCGTACAAAGAGAACTTAACAAAGTATTTTTCTTTGGAAAAGTACTAAATTCCATGTTCACTCACACAAAGGGACAACTAAATGTAAACCGAATGTCATCATCATCTGCCTAGCCTTTTCCCAACTATGTTAGGGTCTGGTTCCAGACTAACCGAATGCAGCTGAATACAAGTATTTTACATGGAACGACTGCCTATCTGACCTCCACAACCCAGCCAGTGCCACGCAATACGATACCCCTTGGTAAGACTGGCTGTCAGACTTTTTGGGCCACTGACTACCTGTAATGACTGTCAAAGATCTACAAATGACAGCCGGGACCAACGGCTTAACGTGCTTTCCGAGGCACGGAGGACACTCGGTATGTAACCTAAACAAATTGTTGTACTCACAACATTCAGTTCAGCTTAGAAATTTAAAATTCCTGGTAAAATCATTAGGCAATACATCAGGTTTCCCCCAGCATCAATGCTGCCTTTAAGTCAATTCATAAATGCACGCCATGAAAAATCACACAGCATTTCCTTTAGTGACTAATTCTGATTAATTAAGCAATTAGGGTGTTGCCATGGCACCCCATGGACCATGTGTGAGAGAGAGAGCAATACAGTTAGATGAACGAATGGGGTGCGTCTCTTTGCCCTTAACCTTCCAGATGAAGTGAAGGGTGGCTCTCTGGCTCCTCTCATATGATTCAATCATATAGGATGAAAAATAGTTAACTGTGTTATCTTGGAACGGTATAGGGGGTGGCTGTATTTGTATATAACTGAGCTATACTGACGTTAGACAGTTACATTTTCTTCGAGATTGTGTCAAAGTTTAAAACTGAGCTCTGCAACTTTTGAATTTATGAAATAATTGGGAAACAATTATTTTCATAACCAATTATATGTTCCCAATAACTTCATATATTAAAAACATTAATTTATAAATTAATATAATTATAGAAAAATCTAGGCATAGAAAAGCCTAGGTAGATGATGATTTAATGAAATGAAAAAGCCCTTATGAATCCCTATACATGACTACTCTCACTGTTAGCAAGTCAGTGACATAAGTAAGTGATACTTTAATTTACATGACTTCAAGGTAAGAATGTAAATATTTACATTCTTTCTAAAGCAAAACAATCATTTCAAGGTATAATAGAGCCATCAATTAAAATTACAGGGGTCATTTGAAAACCTTCAATTTGACCCATAACAGATCTACTCCTTCAACAATCAACGAAAGCCCTAGTTGTAATTAAAACAACACTATCCTAACTGCAAACTACCCTCCTTTACGGTATTAATTCTATTTACCAGTTGAAACCTTAACGCTTGTGGTCAAAGCTGTAACACGTAAAGTTTATAACAAAGTGCTGGTTATTTAATTCAGTTTAGTTTCTGAACGCTGGTAAGGTCTACCTACAGTTGGACTTAGGGACATACCTACATCTAAATGTTGGATTTAGGCGACCTATATTGTTATAACAATGAACGGTATTAGGTCCAAAATTCTAAAATCATTATGGAGATTTTTGACATTGCGTCATTACTGTGCTCTTACTGGATTCATAGCAAATGTCATTTTGTCATAAGGGCAATAAATATTTGAATTCAATGGGGAAGTCCGTTAAAAGCTAATGGTAGTTGGCGCGACCATAGTAAGGTCTCAATCTGACCAATGAGGTCAAGCTATTTTGAAATATAAAATGACATTAGCAGACTTTCAACGAATGACTATGCTTGAAACCAGCTATGCTAGCGCCATTAGTTTCCCAGTTGCCATCCCCATTTTGAACCTCAATGATTTTGGAAAATTCCAATTTCGAAACACTTGACAGAAAATACTAAGACTTGGAATCAGAACATTTTGAACGTCCAAGAAGAGAGAAACATGTTCCAAAATAGCTGCCCATACTTATATACTTCCTTATTTTTTAGTTCTGTGAATAAGAAGAATAACAAATTCCCCGGCAGACAACAATATTATTTACCAGTGGTGCGTAGGGTATTGTATTATTACTGCACACAGTCTGCCACATCCAAAGCAGTTATAAAAGAGAAAGTGGCCCGTGACCCCTCGTAGGGGAAACGGATTATTAACCACCAAGCTAACCCTTTCGAAGAATTGGTGCAAAAAACTTAATTCAAACGTCACGAACTCCTGACCTATCCAACTCAATCCAATTGTCATCTCCAGATAGCTACACCATCTGCAGATCCATCAAATCGTAAACACACAATACCATGCTACCCCTCTGACTGAAACACTGACCCAACCCTTTCGCGGCGCAAAAAGACGAAACACAAACTCATGTCATAATACATTCCCCAAGCAATGCAAGTTGCAGACCTAACAAGCTAACTCGTTCAATAAATTCTTCGACCGGCCGGTCCCGGTGTGAATGAGACAAAAGATCAATAGTCAAAGGAGTAAAGAGTGCAGCAACACTGACCTACATCAATAAGTGGACATTTCGCACAGCGGAAGGAATGCTGCAGGCTTTCTATGTGTGTGTTTGCTTGTTTGTTTGTGTGTGTGTATCTATCGTCGGGTATTTTGTGAGTATTTGGTCATAGCATAGGTTTGCGCTAGGCTTGCTGCTGAGTTATTTGGAAAAAGTTGGACGTTAGTGTAATAGAAGCAAAGTTTTTGCTTTGAAAGTCACTGTGAGCAGCAATTGGTTTATGTGATTATGGCTTTTTTCGTTTGTTTAAGGAGATTGGCACGTCTTAGTTTTTAAAGGGATTCTGTTTCGAGTATTTAAAAGAAATTCATTCGTCAGATTACATCATGTAAGGACCTTTTTCATAATTTTTCATTATACCCCACCACTAGAGGCTACTGCACAGTAGGTGCTCAGAAGGGAATAAAATTGATTTTTTTATTTTATTCTCGATTGAGCTCCAAGCTAAAATATTGATGTGTGCTAAAATGCGAATATCTTTGATGCTCTAAGAATTGGTGCTCTTGAAATCGGTGCTCAAATGGGTATAGATACTTCCACTTAACTGTTGACAGTGGAATTCTGAAAATCCCAATTATTTTCGCCAATTTTCTAGTTTCTTAAATCGGTGTGATGTTAGAACCAAAAGATGGTTTTATCAATTGGGTAAAAGGCATAGCATCATTATCAAAATATTACTCAAATGACCATAAATAAAACTTTTACTTTAATTGATTAAAGCGCTAAAAATGTTACCTTTAACCGAGGCCGTTTACAGGTTAACTCAAATTGAATATCAGAAAAAAAAACCCGAACGAAAATAAAATTCTTAAGCCATAAAAATAATTATTTAATAACGAAAAAGTTATTATATTTTATACCTTAAGATTTATGTACCGATTATTAACTTTGCCCGTAACATTCAGCTCTTCCGGGCATTAAGCGGTCAATCTAGCTAATGCTGGCACTTGAAGCAGGCTTATAAAATTACATTTTTTATAGTCTGGCAATAAAATCGAGCGGTGTTCTTTTGTTACGCTTATAAATATAAAATAATAACTGATACTTGTAGGGTTGACAACTTTCCAAAACATTATGTGAAAGAGTTTACCAACATTCTAGTTTCCATTTTTTCCTCAAAAAAAAAATCAAATCAGAAATGTTTTATTTCATTAGTCTATACTAACCAGAATGGATAGCTATCGCTCACATTATCCGCAGCTCAATTGCGTATAAACATACGAGTAATTACGTTAGGAAGACTTTTGATAGAAATTCCTTACTCATTGCTTCACAGTTAGTTTTTTGGTCAAGTAAAAACCCAATGAAAATTGTACACTCGACAGCACATAAAGTTACCGCAAACTGTCAAATTTCTCCAAATGAATTTAAACCATAAAATGTTGATGGTTAAGTTCAAAATCGAATGAAAAAATTTGACAGTTTGTAGTAACTTGATGCGCTGGCGACTGTACAAAGAAAAGCATAGGGATTGGGGTCGACGTTACCAACCCGAATAAATTCCTATCGGTCAAAAATCAAGTTGTCTACAACCCATCTAATGCACAAGACAGATAAGCATCTGCCTCATTCTCATTACAGCGAGTTTCTGGTCCAGACAAGTCCTCCCCTCGTTTTTAAACCCCTTCCAACTATCCCAATTCAAACGGTACATACAATGTACACACACATACTAATAGGTACTAATATAATGCGAAAGTAATTCAGTCTGTCTGTCGGTCTTTCATCTCTTAACGACTGAACGGATTTCGATAAAATTCGGCACACAAGTAGTCAATGATCCAGATTAGAACATAGGATGATTTTTATCCCAGTGGTATGATCCCGTGGAGTAACTTTTAATTAAAAAAATATTGTTGGAGATTTTCAACCACATTGTGGGCAAAGCTGCTGGTAAAAGCTAGTGTTTTTCTTATGTCCTCGACCGTGATGACCCTTGAAACGTAGGGAATGGCTTTATCCTTATACTGTGGCCTTCACCAAGTAAATTTTATGATATTTATCAGATATAAATAATTGATTGGTTACAGTCTCCATTTTGTGCGTAAATACACCGTATAGCCTGTTTTAATGTTGCTTTATGACTTAATTTGATGATTTTGTGGTTAAAACAATGTTTTGAACTTTTGTGGCAATTAAGTTTAATTCTTAAGTTCACAATTTTTATGGATTTAAACTGCGGCTCAACACTCAGGAACTTCTTTTTTAGTAGGAAATTGAATGTCAAACAAGCCGACCACAGGGTGGAAAGTGGGAATTTTCACCTTAAAATGAGTCAGACCCACTTCCACAAGGATTTCCTAACTTAGATTGCAACCTTGAATTTGACATAAATGATATCCCTGAAATTAATAATACCAAATACCATTGACCTACGCCCGTGAATTTACCGACATAATTTTCGACGAAGGCTTTATACCACCCAAAAAAAAAATTAAACTATCAACATTCAAACCACACGATACCTACTTCGATTTAAATGGTGCACACTTTAAAAATCAGTGCTGCATATATCATGACGTCAGTAAGTGCAATGATCTTAACGAGACTGCGCCTGAGTGCGATTGTGTCACGCTTTTTATTAACGGGCAACACTTTGAACACTCCTGTTTACCCACAGAGTAATGTTGTGCTGTGAAACTGAAGATTACGTCATTTTTGATAGGGTAGTTATTGGGTTTCTTTTATAATGCATGTAGTTTGCGTAGTCTATTGCGCACACGCAAAGGATCTATCAGGCATTCAGATACACGGCCTGAACTGGATGGCACCTTACCATGTTACCTCCCTTTGAAAGCCAAAATTTACAATAACGATCAAAGAACAGGACGCCTAGTTATTAAAGCAAAATTTGGGAAATATTGAATGAAATTTTAAGACCTTGCAAATTATGTTAACCGTATACACTGACGGTTATGGAAGACCTTTAGAACTAGAGATAAAAGCCTTACCAGTGGAAATATGAATACAAACTGAAAATACAAAAGCTACAATGAATCATTCGAATTCACAAACAATCCCATCACGTAAATTCATTCAAATATCATAATTTTTATTACAATTAAATGATGATAACATTTTACATGGTTAACTTACATAATTATGCAAAGCTAACAACAGAACAAAATAAGTTGCATCGTTCAACTAACGCACAGAATGACGTAACCGCGCAGTGCAATGATCTTGATCAATGTGCGCGGAGAGGCCGCTTTTTGCCCAGCTTTAATTTGACGTACTATGTAGCTAAAGTTTTATTTTGATCGTTGAGTTCGTCCTTATATTAATTACTTTATCTAGATTTTTAATGTTTTTTTACTCGGGAATCTGAGTTCGCATATTGGTCTATCGAGGAGTGCAATGGATACCTAGAACCTCTTCGGACCTAAAATGTGTCCCTATTGCACTACTATCATCGAGACAAATAAAAAATCTCGTGTAACTACAATTTCACTAGCATTTATCATTTTTAAAATCGAGACACATCAGAGGTTATTTGTTTTCTTTCTGACATGGTTTAATTCGTTTTCCATGCCTTAGCATAAGCTTAATCAGCCTATAACCTTCCTACTGCTGAGACACTGGCTGCCTCTCTGTCTCTCAGAGGGAGTGGGCCATCACCCACCACACGGGCCCAATACTGGTCGGTTTATGTCACATGTCTTCTTGTTTCCATTTCGTACTAATTATTGACTAGATAGTCCTTGACGCAAGTGACTAAAAGAGTGATGGACATGAATGTTGATGAATGAAGAGAGAGAGGAAGGCCATAGAAAAAATGGATGGATTTTGTGCGGAATGATATAAAAGCGAAAGGAGTAAATGATGCCGTGACGTCTGACAGGGGAGAATGGAAGAAGACAACGTTGCACCGACCCCAAGTAGAATCGGGCAAGAGCAGGAAGATGATGATTGACCAGAAAGTCCTTCTTAGAACGTCCCCGTTACAATGAGTTTAGTAACCACTCTAAAACTAGGAACCTATTATGACAATTAGGAACCATGTTCCAAGTAACAACTACGTAGATAGGAATTCAAACGACCAATCAAATCTTTAACAGTCAGTTATTCAATACGCTGACAAACTAAATGGTCCTAAACAACTTGCATCGTTTAATGAGCTTGCTGCACTCGATGACGTAAGCGTGCATTGATCTTGATGAAAGTGCGACAGATTTTGTTGCTCTTGCGCAAGGCAAACGTTTCTTTTGGTGTTGTGAAGGTTTTTACTGCAGGAGTTAGATGTTTTGTGGGTGGAATTACCAAATTAAAGCAGGATTACAAACAACTCGACTGAATTGTTGGTTTAATGTTCGCAAGCGCAAGCGGTGAGCATGAAGTCTAGGATTCGATTCCCAGATCAAAGTTGTCGGGTTTTTGTAACAGGACTTTGTGAGCAGTCACACAGAGCCTGGCTTTGTGCCCAGTCGATGGCAATAGGCACACATAATAAACACATGAGATAACATAGAAACCTAGGTCTGAAAAACAAGTAGCAAATTGCGACTGTACACTACACCGGTACAACTCTGCCTAACCCTTCAAGGGTTACAGGTGTGATGTTAAGTTATATAAATCCGAAATCGATACGAACCAAATCTACATCAATAAAAATCTCCAATCTTCAAAAACAACTGCGAAAAAATAATTAATTCAAAACAAGTCGTAACAACGTACGCCGACATCTTTGATCCATCGCAAATTCTGCCCACAATCCATAAGCATGCATATTTCATCGCACAGGAAGGCATTACAGGATGCCGTGACGTCAGTACACCCCCGACTTGTGACGTCATAGGTCCATGAATTATTGATGAGCAACATGAGGAAGATGATGCGTCGTGGAGTTATGGTTGAAAAGTTATAAGTCATGGGCCATTGTGTACTCGCTTGGCATCTTGATTTAGGAAGAGGCGGGCTTGTTGGAACTTTTCTGGCTAACTTTAATTTATCTTGCTGAGATAAATAGTTCACGACTTGCCCGGAGTTTGGAATTAGGTGGTATGATACCCCCGTGTCTTGTAAAATATTTTAAGCTGCTAGTCCGGCGCCTTTTCTCTCTTCGTGTCGGCTTGCCGCCCCATCAGACTATGCGAGTAAGGGAAGTGAGAGCGAGTCTGTGTTTGCGCACACACTTGCGTACACTTAATACTCCCTGCGTCGATTTCTAGTCTCTTCTAAGATTGGCCGCCATGATCGACATTTTATTCTACACGAACTACCAACATACCTTCTAAGTTAACTTAGTTGTGTTCATCAGATTCAGTCTTGTAGTTTAGCTGGGGCACCTATCCACACTAACTAACTTTATTTTATACTAGCTTATGCCCGCGGCTACGCCCGCGTGGAGCCCCGTAATTGTCCCTCGAGATCGTATTACCGAGATAAAAGTATACTATGTGTTAATCAAGGATATAAACTATCTGTATGCCAAATTTCACCCAAATCCGTTCATTAGTTTTTGCGTGAAATAGTAACAAACATTCATACATCCTCACAAACTTTTGCATTTATAATAGTAAATAAGAAGTGAGATAAGCTGTGCCTTTGTACTCTAAGTTATGATGCTTCCTTATGTTCTCTCTCTCTCTTCTGTGTACATAAATGAACTTACCCCTACAATCCATGGTTGAAACAGACTTTGTCCTTCATCTTGTACAAGTTGTTTAACATTGTCGATATTATACAAGACTCTTGCCATAAATAAATAATTTCCTTTGCCCCTGTGTGTAAACATTTTTTTGGGAATTTATCATTTCATCTCTGAAAGAACTTTTGCGCGGCATATTATAGGCTAATAGTCGAGGAGACCAGGTGTCGATAGTTTATGTTATGTTCTGTTTAATTGCCGAGGTGCGGTCGGGTTAGTCAAGGCCTTATGGGAATATTAACATAAAATATGCCCGGTTAAAAGTCAATCTATAGACATTTTTCATAATTAATTAGACAATTCCCAGAAATACGTAGGCAGCGTAGTGAACAAATAAAAACCTAATGTTCGCCTTCATTAACTTATCAAAGACGGTTCAATTCGCATAAAATATTCAAAATTTGATTATAAAATATAGTCGGTCCCTTAATTTATGTTCCACAAATAAGGCCTCGGATCTAGCAAACAATTTCGCTACATTCATCTCGAATTCTAATCAAGTTATAAATTCTTGACATCATTAGGATTATAATCATTCATTTTGCGAAGTCAAAATATAATTTGTCACGATAAAATATTTGAATAGGTTTTTTTATAGAATAAAAACATGTTTGCAAATGACTATTTTCGAATAAAAGTAATAAGTTGAAAGTAATTTATATTATCTAAACACAAAATTACACAGTATCTACAAATTATCCTGTAGAAAAAACGCTAAAAATACACAAACAAAAATTACGCATTTGTAGTTTGAAAACAAACTAGCGTCCAAGCTTCAATTAATAACATTCCGGGCAGAGAGCCGAGCGCGATCGTGAAACTTCGGTTTTTACGAACACAGACGGACAAACACAGGTTGTGTAACGGCACACGATGATCGCGAAAACAACTGTCGCGGTCGGCGCAGACGCATGTATTAGGTGGCGTGAACGTCCTCGCACAAGGCTGTCTGACACTGATGCAATTCAATCAGATTCTAGATACGTATTTCTCATACATAATCTCAGACCTTTGAAAATGTTTATTTTTTATAACCATTCGCATGATTTGTCTGTATCTAATAGCATAATTAATCGATTTCTGACTAGTTTGGCATCCGCGTCTGGTTATGATTTTTTAAAGATTATATTTAAGTAGCGTCCATTGATTATTTCAACTGCCGGACGTTTTATTCTAATGTGAAGTTTCGTTTAAAACGTTTGATAACAGCCAGACACAAAAGATAAAAAAACTTGATTTAGCTAGAAAGCGATATTATTCTCGGTATACACTTTCTCTGTCTACGCTATAACAGGACATAGATAAATTATACGCTTCGTCACTGACACAGCGGTCGTATATAGTCCACACAGGAGCATACATGCCAAATAGGACTTTAAAATAACAAAGGAAATGCATTGTCGTTCTGAGAACTAGAGCTACCCCTGGCGGTGGCTCGGAATACAAACGCACGAACATTTTCTTTAAAAAGAGGAACTGTTGTAGACTTCCGGAATGAACAATAGTGGTGGACGAGACCTGAATCGCAATAATCTTCGCCTATTTTCGTACAGCGGCTACAATGTAAAGTGACTTAATGAGTTCCGATTAACTTACAATCCCGTATATAGATTATATCGGCGGCCATTTACGAATATTCAATTCGATTTAATTGCTTTAGAGCAATAAACTGCAAGCATTTCAATAACTATTTATCGCGTTGACATTTGTATTTTTCCTCTAAAACTACTTTATCTTTTTTCCTTTCGCGGATGTTCTACGTCGTACCTAAACTTTAATTGCCACTGAACTTTACTTAAATGCTATTACGTCGCAGCTTAAGCAATAACCATGAAACAAGATAATACACCTCAAAATAACGGGCACCGTTCGGTCTGCAGCGACAACAAAATGTTTCCACATCTAATTTTCATGCTAGAAAACAAAATAAATTACGATTTACGCAATCTTTGTAACCTTCTAAGTTTTATAGCGAGTTTCAGCTTCAAAACCTAACCTACCTCACTTTTTAACCTCCAGCTAGGCGGAAATTACTAGTAGTAGTAATTCACTTGGAGTTTTTTAGCAATCGCCGAGCTCCTGGCCTATATTATTGAGTACGTAGGGCGGAAAAAACGCTGCTATCATATATCAGGGATAATTTGTGTAGCTGTGTACTGCCGGGATGGTATGCAAATGGGGTGAATGTGGGACGGGGGTGGATGGTAGGGGGCGAGTCAAAGGGGGTAGGATGTACTTATAATTTGTTTTTGGGGAGTCTTTGTCGGTATTTGATGCGAAGGTCAGGTCGTTTGGGAGATGTTGTTATTTCGAAATGAAGGTTAAGAAAGATATAGGCGTATGACATTTTTATTTTTGAACTTTTTCTATGAACAAAGACTCGTTATGTTCAAGCATTAAGTTTTATTATTATTAAAAATAACAACATAACTAAACAGCAGTTTGACCGAGGTCTTATAGTCACCCATTGTGTGTTGCCCATTCCATGACCTACTCATTTAATTCTCTTCTATATCAAGCCAATAAATTATTTCAGCAAAGAGCCTGCTGTCCCTGAAACCCCGCCCCCTATGACCTCATAGCAAGAATCAAATGATACGAAATGAAATACAGGCCACAAGACCGTAATAAAAACGGAAAACCCTTTACGCTGCAGATTTATAAGCAGAAGTTCAGTTGGAAGGTCTCATCGTTTAACTATGAGATTGCGTGGTGACAATACGTTTTTTTAAAGAAATATGAGCTATGGGCGATGATACCAAGGTGCTTATTCCTAAGTTATTGGCCATGCAACAGCAGTAAAGGCCTCATGGGCAAATGACTGAAGAATTATGGAAAAATGAACTAATCAACAAACTCTCATCTTCTTTTAATTTAGGGGACCAAGAAACTACTCACAAGTGTGATGTGCTCATTTTAATTTTAATGTGTAAAGAATTAAGGAACCCTTGCAACATTTCATGATTTTAAGCATTTTTTTAACCCAACGGCTATGCGTTGTCTGTTAGTGAATTTAAGTTTTTATACAGTGCTAGCTGTTGCCCGCGGCTTCGTCCGCAAGAAATTATTACTTCCCTATTTAAATCGGATTTTGTTAAAAATTTCAAGGGTTTTAATTTTATTCACGTAGCCCTAATCCTTTTTCTTAAATAAAAGAAGCCTAAGTTACTAATATATCATCAGGTATCCACCAGTGAAAGTCCAGTCAGAATCGGTCTAGCTGTTTCGGAGATTAGCCAGAAAAAACAAACAGACAGACAGATAAACATTTAAAAAAATATTGTTCGTTATAAGTACCGTACTTTCATATGCATTCAGTAAAAATCTGTTATTTTGAAATTACAAATATAAAAGGTGTAAATAGGCCCTTAACATAACCGAAAGGCACTTGTTCTCCCCGTCTTTGCGATCATTTTTTTGTTCTAGACCACATCTGGAAACCTTCTATTTACGGAGATAAATACATTTTTTAATGTAAGATTTTTGCTTAGCTCACTTCCACGACCCCCGTACTATTCAATCGATCCATCGGCACAATGCTTTGAGTGCTTTCCATCGAATCCTACCGTAAAACGTGATTTTTCACCCTAAAAAAGTCTCAGCAAAAATTTTTGCGTAGAGTTACTTAGTTTGATGGACATAATGCTTGGTTGACGGCTATGTGAAGGGTCTGTTTACACCCTGTATACTTCAATTTTGTTTATTTGTATAGACAGGTATTGTTCTGGCCTTCGTTTTATTATACATTAAGACAATGATACTTTTGTACGTGCGTCTTGCACGGACATTTAGCAAAGGGTTGCGTTTAAATCGAGTTATTTGCATTTACGAGTTCCTACAACCCTCCCCTGAGATAGTCTTCCGGTCTTGAGTGAGGTACGGCTGAGGTAAGAGCCTAAAGTTTTATAATGGTCACTAGAACTTAGTCTTGTTTGTTTTAACTTGTGGAGACTTCTGCTTGTTTCACTAAAACGAAGAGACAAAGTGGGTGCCCAAATATGAACTCACTGTTTTAATTCCGGCTCTCGTCGCTTCGTGACCCTGCGTATTTGTGCGGATAGGCATATTAGGATCATTCTTTTTTGTCCGATTGGCCAAGAAGGACTACCCCAAGAAGTTTTGAAAATGATTGACTATGTTTTTCAAAACTTTTTTGGTTGTCTTATTGTTTTTTGATTTGATAAAGACAAAAATAAAGACATTATATAAGGTTACTAGCTGTACCCGGCATGCGTTGCAATGCACCTTTTCTTACTACCTACCTACTACCTACCCACTACCTAACCACTACCTAACCACTACCTAACCACTACCTACCCACTACCTACCCACTACCTACCTACTACCCAGCTAAGAACCTTTTCCTGACAATAAAAAACACAACAAAAAAAAAATTTTGAAATCGGTCCAGCCGTTCACTCGTGACGGCGTGACCAAGTGAAAGAGGGATTCATTTTTATATATATAGATTGAAGCGTAAAATAAAACAAAAGCTGAACTGATAAAAATAATAATGCAAGCTTTTTAAGATCTTCCCTAAGAGAAGTCTTACTGTTCGTACTTGTTTTTAGATTTCATAAGGCAAGGTTAAAAATAATGGGGTTATACAAGGTTACAGAAGGGTGAAATAATACTTTAAGGGGTGAAACAAAACGAGAATGTGAATAACTTTTGAAGAAACTTTTTGTTCACAAAAATATGAATTTTACCTTTTCAAATAACTGTTTATTTGTACTGTTGACCTACCTTGAACCACGATTATTATTTTTAGTTCACAGGGACTTTCTTGTTATTTTTCAACCGTAAAGTATTCTGGGTAACTGCCGTCATGTAAGTATACCTTATAAGAAAACATAATATTCACACATTTAGCTGATGTAATTAGGAGAAATGGCAGATGAAATTTACCTCTATTCTTTGACAGCATCATACTTGAAACTTTTAGCCCCGATCAAAACCACAGCGTCTCAATGGCAATCGCTTTTAAAGTCTTTCATATTTCTACTTTAGCTTGGCTGGACATAAAATGCGGCAGCCAAAAAAAAACCAATGTAAACATATTATCTTTCCCATCTTTATTACTGATAGAATCTCGCTTCGTCAAGTGCCTCAGATTTATTAATGGCAACTTGATAAAACTCACTTGCCATAATAAAAAAAACTACACACACACAAAAAATAAAGTTAAACAACCTTCTAGTTACTGGTAACACAGTTTCGTGAGGCCGGAAGTTCCTCCCTCCATTTTGCAGTGTTTCCTCCCTGAATATTTCATGAGTCCTTTAACGGACCGTGTTTATTGTTGAATAAATCGTTTTTAAAGGTTATTCAACGGTGTTACTCAAGAATTAATGGGTGGAGGTGGCGAATTTTGAAATAATTTCCAGTAAAAAAGAGAGAAGTATAGAAGAAGAGGACAGCAGACATCAAATAAATTAGGAGGGCAGGAGAATGATGACTAAATAAAATATTTAAATTTGGTTAGAAGATGAGTTAATGCTGATGATATGTGGGATCTTAGACTATTGCCTATGAACACAAGATTCTGACCGAAGAAATGTTATAAATCTTAGCAGAATTCTCCGTGCTTTTTTTCGGTTTCTTATCTCAACACCAAGCAAATTCATCATCTGCCTAGCCCTTTCTCAACAGCGCAAACTTACGTCTCAATGCTTAGAGTAGACAGCAAAAGAAATAAATCAAATGATAAAATGCACCATCTAAACTCACACGCAAACATAAAAAACACGAAAATGTCGCTGTATCTAGCCCAAATCCTGTCTATTTAACAAATGAATAGCGCAGGCTGCACCTTGTAAATAACATACTACACGGCTATAAATCTGTGAGTCAGAAACGAAATCGTTCAGTTATAACTAAAGGTGCAGTGCGCATGCCAGCTGCGACTGCAGTACTTTTGACTGATCGGATTCATTTATCTTGATCGAAAATTGTAAAATCGAAATTGGTGAGATTAGGACTATTTTATTTTTGAGGAACTTTAGTAAAGCCAGAAGGTATCACAGTCGTTAAAAACAGGACAGGACAAGTTGCACACAACCAACTGGACATCACGAGGAAAGCCCAGCGATGAGGATATAAGAAGAGGATTCCTTTTACCATGGTTAAGAATTTTGGCACTAGACTCTTTTTCGATAATCATCATCTGCCTGCCCTTGTCCCATTCTACTTGGGGTCGGCGCAATACGTTTTATTCTTCAATTCTTCCCTGTCAGACGTCACGGCATCGTTTACTCCTTTCTCTTTCATATCATTCCTCAGACAATCCATCCATCTTTTTTTTGGCCTTCCTCTCCCTCTCCATCCATCAACATTCATACATCACTCTTTTAGTCACATGTATTTAATTTGAAGGATTATCTGATCAATAATAGTACGAAATGGAATCAAAAAGACATCCACCGACATACGAATATACTCTTAAAATAAGAATAGGCTTTATTTCCCTATAATTTACAATTCTATATTTTCATAAACTTAACCTATTATGCGGTTTTCCATTTCTGAATGAAGGCCTCATCCTCTCTTACGCTTCATTAAATAAACCTTTAAAAGCGAATCCGTTTTGGTTGGTTGTTGTAAACAGTACTCAAAAATTCATTAAAGTCATATTTAGAGTAACACGGGTAAATGTTGACGAGGGATGTGGGTAATTAAAACAGTATCAACGTGTGAAGCTGTTTTCATCACAAATTGGGTATAACGTTGTGTGTGATTAATTTGACAAATTAGCCTTTGAATCATCCAATGCCAAAGATACACCGAAGGCTTCTGGTCTACTTTCTCCTCATAGTGGAGTTAAATAAAATTTCAACATATCATAACATCACGCCTGTAATCCCTGAAGGGTTAGGCAAAGGTGTGCCTAATAGTACACCACATTTCGCCAGTTATGTTTAAGTCCCATGTAATAGCCCTACATGGGACTACATGGGACTTCAACCCACTACATGGGACTTCAACATAACGATGAACCTATTGCCATCAACCGCGCACAAATCCAGACTCTGTGGCTGCTACTGAGAAATTCCTGATGGAAAAACCAAATAACACTTTGCCCGATATGGAATTCGTACCCAGTGCCTCATGCTCAGCAGTTGCACTACCACTAGACCAACATAATCATAGAAAAAAACCATTTTGTTCCGTTCTAGATCAAACCCGAAGCTGGTCTATATTTCATAGCCTTATCCCATAGATCTAGCCTGGCCTTATCAGTAACACATTAACCTTTTTTATACTCCAATGATTAAAATTAATAACACAAATCCCAGTTTTCCTCCTACAAAAATCCTGAAGAGGAAAAAAAACACCAGACAAAACCATACTGCGAAAAAAAAACTAATAATTTTTCTCTCATTGTTATTCTTTAAAAGCTCGCCATCATGAATGCACCGTCATCTCCGCTTCCAACCACGAAGGAGTAATTTGTGGAGGGAGGCTCCCCCTTCCCGGGGAGGGCCTCCCCCCTCCTAAGGGAAGTGGGGGGGACGTATCGTGTCAAATTGTACCAACATGGTATTTTGATAAATGTGTTGTAGTAACGCGGAGTAGGTATAGTATGTACATTATTTATTTGGTTAAGGAGAAAGACATATATTTTGCTATTTGTCATTTCGACTTGTGAGTAAATACTTGTCTGCTGGGAAGTCAATTTGGTTATTGTCTTCTAGAGACGTATATTCCTCATTCATAGATAAGCTCTCATCTTTTTCTCACATGGGTAGACAGGACCATAGGCTTATTTCTTATAATTACAAGAATAAGCTTGATTAATTGGAAATTGTTGAAAATTTATGCTTTTAGCAGATCAGCCTGGACCTTTGTACTAATGGGACCGACCCTATGGAAGTCCTGTACCCGTTGTCAGTGGATGCTCAACAGAATTTTTTATCCTGTAGTGGCGTTTGACACGCTTAAAGCCCGAGGATTCCCAATAACGTTATAAAGTTTTATAAACACAAGTTTCACTCTAAAGAAAAAGTGTGTTCTTACCTATTCGCAGCTAAGGTGCTAAAAGTTTAAAAGGAAATTCTTTATTAAACGTCTACGGGGACCTTAAAGAACCTAAAAGACTACTTTAACAAAAATATTTCGAGAAAACTTTTACACCAAAAACTGTCACGGAACCGTTCTCCACAAAAACTCTACACATCATTGACATTTAAGTAAGTACGGTGTAAAAACTTAGTTTATCAGTTCGCATGGGTCGCGTGTTAGCAGGCCGGAGGGTAGGGGAACAATTAGAGTGGGTTCGATGCCCGGCCCACCCCGCTGCACCGTTCCTACACGCCCGTTAACCAATATTTATGATCTCACGTATTTGCGAAATGAGGTGGTATGTGGCTAATTAGGTACCTACTTGCTCATTATGTTTTGTGGTAAAAATGTTTTTTTTTTTCTTATAGTAGAAAAATGAAACAGTATAATGTAGTACAGGGTAGATGTGTTTGTAGATGGCACCAACTGAAACGGACGTACCGTTTGTCAAAATAGAGTAAGAAAAAATGAGAGCGTTGTTATCGACTTTCTGGCAACACTGAGCACTGACAGGCCAATGACAATGCCGAGTTTGACAGAAAACGTAGCATTGCCAGGTAGGAAATATGGAGTTCCGCTTTTCCCCACCATCTAAACTTTTTTGTCGGGCTGTATGTTAGAGGACTTTGAGAGACAAAGAACGATGGGCAACTGACTATTAGGCCGAGTCCCCAATTTCCACATTGATCCAACAGATATTTAAGCTCTCTTTATTTTTGTTATAAGCTGTTTAGTAACAAACCCGATACATTTGTCCTTTTCCTCTTCACCGTTTCATAAAGTGATTGAACTGAGTAAAAAATGGTGAAAATTCTTCAGTTTTGTTTAAAAAGAAGAGGTTTAGCTAATGTTGCCTATAAAGAATCTTATGAGGCATCTCTTCTTACTTTTTTATATTATTAAAAATGCGAAAGTTTGTGAAGATGTATGGTATGGATGTTTATTATGTACTTGGATTTGGATGAAATTTAGCACACAGATAGTTTATAACCTGGATTGACAAAAAATACTTTTAGTCCCGGTAGTACGATCCCGTAGTTTAATTACCGAATTCCACGCGGGCGAAGCCGGAGATAAAGCTAGTTCTCTATATAGTACCTGTAGGTCCAGGTGTAGGTACTTTATACTTACTTTACTACAAAAGTGTTGGGGAAGTAATTTTTTACAGTCGTGAATCGGGAATTAGCAAAAATGCTAGAACACTCAACAATTTCACGGTATTAAAAAAAAAAGAAATTGCTCTATTAATGAAGCAATATGTAAAACACCTCATGCATACATTACAGGTAACTCACTTCTTCACACTACCTACCTCCCAAGCTATGAAGCGGATCGACGCTTTTGTTCAAATAATTAAAAGTAATTAGCTAACAGCCCACCCCTTTAAAGCGCAGGCGTGAAGCTACGTTACAAAGGAAAGCGTCAGATCAAAGACGGTTATACGCCGACATTTTACCAAGTAGTTAGATTTTTTTGTTAAGCTTGAGTTAATCTTAACCGTTACTACTGATGTCGGCGGAACAAGACAAGGCTTTTGATGAAGGCTCAAAGAAAGTGTAAGACAGGTAATGTAAACCTTATTTTCGGGGTAATAACTAAGGATCTAGGTGAGCAGGGATGATCCAGTGCTAACGGCCCCGGTTAATTTACACATAACCTGTGCTATGTGTAAATTAACAGAGGTAACAGAATGGTGCCCAGGACAACACAAAAAGAAAGAAAGGGAGACAGCGTCGTAGATGGGAGGCTGACGTTATAATAATAGCGGGTAATACTTGGATGAGACAAGCTCAGAACCGTATACAGTGGAAAGATGTAGTGGAGGCCTATGCTGGAAAGCCATCTTCAGTTACCGGTGCCAAATAACTAAATAGAAACGTATTGCAATAGATTTTAAGTAATTTTTTTGTCATCATCATCAGTATCATCATCGGCATGTCCTACCATAACTACAAAGATATGTGAAACCCGCACTAATTAACTACCTCAATCTGTAATCCCTCTGCACCTCTAGAAGAGACAGGATATCAAACCAGTTGGTTGTTTACTGAATAAATTGCCCATGCTTTAAATGTTAAAGGAATCCCAGGGATTCACTGAATCAACCTGGACAATCCGCCAAGATATTAATAGCTACCAAGCTCTAAGATATTAATAGCTACCAAGCTTTCAGACACTACCACTTTCCAACCAAACGTCAAAGTCAATTATAATTCCATCCACACCACTACAAATTCACCTCAATACTAACTATAAGTAACATCCCTTCGAAATGATGGACAGGTACACAGGACCTCGATATCGAGTGAGTCCCGTCTAGGGTTACCAATCTCGAAAATATTCGGCTTTTAGACTTTTCGCCCTGAATTTATCCGGGCTTGTAATTGGTTCAATCTTTTCAAATTATATGGGGATTATGGGAATTTTTATCAAATAAAATAAAGTGTTAAACAACAACCGAATAATCCCATGGGGTAAGTAAAAATTGAAGAACGCTCCCTACTGCTATCCTTAGATGACATCCTCCGTCTACTTTGTCCACGTTCCCACATCTGGGAATACACGCATGCCATTCAGTACAGAGTACTACGCACTTGGCCCTATCCTTCTAGCGCAACCGCTCGCAGCTTTTCCACTCACATTTGCCTTTTTGTTATTCTGTTGTAATACCTTGTGTTAAAGGAGATGATAACCCTAGCCCTGACAGGCGTAGGCCAGAGGCGAGGCGTTGTGGAGAAGCGACAGAGGGCACAATTTCATGCGCGATTTAACCACAGCTCCACGATTCAATAATAGTTGGTTTGGGTGTGCCTTTAGGGGTAGCGGGCAGCGGAAATGGGAAATTTTTGAGGTTTTGCTAGTACTAGAACGGTAAGCCTTTAGACTAAGTTTAAAAGATAGTAAGTAGATGCTATGTGCGTGTGAAGTCTGAGTTTTAAACAAAATCTAGGCTACACAGAAACTATTGTTTTTCTAATATGTTCTACCTAATTTTATACAAACATCCGAACTATACGTTATTAGAAACTTTCAGATTTGAAAATATAACATAACAACCAGCTGGAACTAATGATAATATAATATAGATTATGGAATCCGTGGGAATTCAACTCTCGGATTCCATACACCTTAGATCCCTCTCCTCAACAGAAACGTACAAGTATTTCTATTTGGGTATGTCGGAAGCATTAGGTATCAATACTGTCGACATGAAACAATCGTTGAGGGAGCGCTTCTTTGGCCGCCTGAATAAGGTACTTGGTAGTCTTTTGTCAGGCGGTAACAAGGTGCGCGCCTTCAACGGTTGGGTCATACCGGTTTTGATGTATTCTTTCGGCATACTCAAATGGACTCAGACGGAACTTGATGCCCTGGATAGGAGGGTCCGCGCACTGCTGACCGCAAATCGAATGCATCACCCGCGGTCGTCGGTGATGAGACTGTATATCCCGCGGAAGTGCGGGGGTCGTGGCTTCTTAAATGCTAAGACCCTGCACAACCGTGAGGTATGCAGTCTCAGGGAATACTTCCTAGAAGCCGACGTGGGGATGCACCAAGATGTGGTCTCAGTGGACAACGGCCTCACCCCGCTCTCCCTGGTTAACGAGAACTGGCGCAAACCTAGAGTATTAGATACGAATGATCGCAAGGAGGTATGGCAGGGCAAGGAGCTTCACGGACGCTATTACCGGGCCTTACATGGACCCGATGTAGACTTCTTAGCGTCCGTATCTTGGCTGCGCTTCGGTGACCTATTCGGGGAAACCGAAGGTTTTGTCTGTGCAATAATGGACGAAGTTATGATGACGAATAACTACCGGAAATACATTGTGAAGGATGGCACGGTTGACATATGTCGGGCATGCCACCGTCCGGGTGAATCGATCCGACACATTATTTCTGGATGTTCTCGTCTGGCTAACGGAGAGTACTTGCATAGACACAACCTCGTTGCCAGGATTATCCACCAGCAACTTTCTTTGAAGTACAATCTTGTGGAATCAGAAGTACCATACTATAAGTATGCGCCCGACCCAGTTCTCGATGATGGTAATATCACGTTGTATTGGGATCGATCTATCGTCACTGACAGGACTATTGTTGCCAATAAGCCTGGCATAGTGGTGATAGATCGATTGGAGCGTCGCGCAATGATTGTTGATATAACGGTTCCGCATGACGAGAATCTCGTGAAAGCAGAGAAAGATAAACAATTCAAATATCTTGATCTGGCTCGCGAGGTTGTCGACATGTGGGACGTAAGTACAGCAGTCATTGTGCCGATAGTCGTGTCGGCCAATGGCTTAAAAGCCAATAGCCTCGAGCAACATCTGAGGAGGCTCTCGCTTGGCAGCTGGATCAAGGGCTTCATTCAGAAAGAAGTACTTCTGGACACGGCGCGTATCGTTAGGAGGTTCCTCTCTCAAGAGCCCTGACCACTGGTAGATCGGACCCTGTTCCCGATGCCGGTGGGTTACTATTTTTTATATTTTTAAATGTTTTTTTTTATATTACTTTATATAGAAATATTTAAAAATATAAAGAATATGTATAGAAAAGAAATAAAGGACATATAATATTATTATGTGAACTTACAACAATATTTTATGTTAAGTAGAAGCCAATTATAAATTTCATGTTCCTACTTGCCGTGTCTAACAGGGCCATGTTCTAAAGTTTAAGCTAGTCATAGCATAGTTGTAACTTTATGTTCATTGTGAAATAAATAAAGAACCTGCGTGTTTGACCAGATGTATGACGTGGACGAGACGAAGAGTAGGAGGAGAGGAGGAGTTTGTGTAAATCGCAGCAGGTAAAAACTACCCGCATGGGAAAAACGCTTGAGTTAAGCTATAGGCACTTCTTTAATTATAATATAAACAGGCACAGTTTGTTAGTTACATCCATGTAGGGTAATCTTTGAAGCTACTCATCCGATTCCAAAAATTCATTCACTAATGGATATTAGCTAAAGCTACATTATTCCCAACTGCCCCCGAGTGGTTCATAGGCTATGTTCACGACACGACGTTCCCCTGTGGTAATTCCCAATCATAAGGCGAGAGAAGCTGCGCAAAGTATGAACAAAATACCCTCAAAGGCCTCAACAGATCGATATCCAGCAGTCGGTAAGCAAGGAGCGAAGAACCAAGACTAACGATGTTTGGTGGTCGATGTGGTCATTGTGCTGAGGAAAGCTAGAGAGGCCCCAATTTCATGGACGATTGGCCTGCTGCAGGGTTCAATAACATTTCAATGGCGTAGCATCTGCGAGGTATGGCCGTAGTAAAAGCGACTTGTGTAGCCGATTGACGAAAAATAGCCGATGTTTTGGAGACACATTTTTCGCGCAGTTTTTTTTGTTTTGTTTGTACTCGAGTTCAGATTTAGATCCACATTTCTAATCATAAGTAGACTAAAACAAATGAAAAGAAGTTTTTGCACGCAGATGAATTTTTTCGATGTTTTGAAATTCGCTGTTTTGGTAAATGACATACAGTAACAGTATGACCACTTTAAGTGTGCGGTTCAAGGTGGCGTTGCTCGTCAAGATAATATGCATGCACAGATAAGTTGGCTGAAGGTGTAAGCATTTCAGAAGCTTATGCCAATGTTACTACAGAAAGATCTTATTTTTGCGTAGGTCCTCAGTTTGCGTACGGGCAAATTATTTTTATAAAAATGACAAATGTAAAAAACTTACAAAAATTAGATAGTATCTTAACTATCAGCTCCCAATTACAGAAATATCATTGTAAAGAGCAAATTTAATCGAGGCTATAAATCTTTCAGAACAGCAGGTGCTGAGCATCTGCCCGTCCAGTGCGACCGTTGACCGACTGTCGCGAAAAAGTAGGGGGTTATGCGTTGTTGGGTAGTTGAATCAGTTTAATGGCAAAAGGAAGGTAGAAATGCCAGTCGGGTTTTCTGCGACAGGAAAAGTATTATTCGTTTTTTTTTATAAAACATATACAGGGTGTGGCGTAAGTAGTGGTAAATCAAAATGAAAAAATAATGGTTTTTGTTGAAACTACAAACAAATTTGTAATAAGAGGTAGAAATTTCGTAAATAAAAGACAGAAAGGAAATATTTTCGTAACCCTTGGGTAAAAATGGTTAAAATTTTTAATTGTTATAGTTAATTATCTGGTTCATCGAATCCTGAACGATGGGCCACTACTTACGCCACACCCTGTATATACATATATATAGCGAGAGGGAGAAACGATGGATGAACTGTATGAAGGATGATATATCAAGAAAGGAGGCGTCTGATGGGATGCCGAGTACTAGAGAAGTATGGAAGAAGAAGACATGCTGCGCCGACCCCAAATGAAATGGGATAAGGGCAAGAGAATGATGATATAGTGAAGAGTTTTCGGTTGTATGTAACATGGGATATCCTGTACCTTGTACCGTAAAATCATTAGAAATTATGGAAATATGGTTGGTAGCTTATATCCTTTCTTTTTCTAGGTGCCTATTTCCTATCGAATATTAAAACAACTAGCTTATTTTTTAATACTTCAAGTGTTCTGGCTCTTAAATTTGCAGAGTGGAGTTCAGATAGGCAGTCGCTCCATGTAAAATGGTGGTTAGACTCTGCGTTTAAATTGGAATCCAACCCCAACATAGTTGGGAAAATACTGGGAAGATGATGATAGTATATTTTTTACTTTCAATCTGTCTGTGTATTCAAAATATATTAAGAAATGATTACTTGCTTATTGTGATCCGGCTCGAAGGACCACAACAAGCATGTAGAATAAAATGCTTGTAGATTTTTAGCAGTTGATTGTATTTCCAAAATAGGTTTAAATTTTACATACGAGCAGAAGTAACATATCACCGAGAAAGAAAAATTCTAATCTTCCAATGTTACCAGTACATAAAAACTAGGTCTAATCATATTATAAATGTTGCTATTGCAAGTAAATCATTTATGTTTGAATTATTCTTAAACAGAATCCTTTGAATTGAAAACAACCAAACAACTTTACTCTTATTCTGTAATAGCTTTTAAAATTTTCTTCTAGTCTGGTAATGTTACCCACACCCACATAAATTGAAGTTCATGTTAAAGCTAAGTTATCCGATCATATTGAAAGGACGATTAAACGTTCAAGGATTATCTTTGTAAGATGAAGATATCACAAGGATGACTGGGAGTTATTTCAAGGTCTTAAATTCTAATTTTGGAATGATTTACTACAGATTGTTATGAATGAAATTTGTGGGAGGATGAATGAAATAAGCGGGTGGAGGGGTGATGTGTGATGTTTTAAACATCATTCTGTTTCGAACAATCTGATGAATATTACAAAGACAGAATTTTAAAAATATGTTTACCGTTAAATGCATAATATATCAAAACACCACACCGGTGAATTCCAAAGTGCTAATGGCGGCAGAATTGTACACAAACATTTCGCATGTTTTGTTAAATTAAATTAATAGTTAGCGTTAAATACATTTAATTTATTAATGGTACATACAAACGGGCCAAAACGTTAACTTTATTTATTATAAACATTATACATGTTACCGTAATTTGGTAATTACGGTAACATGCTGGTACAACAACCTCTTAGCTAGATAAAACCGTTTCTCAAACGGAAGTTATCCACGGCCACAACCTCGGGTCAAAGCGACACGTTCTCCAGCGACCACAGTATCATCACGCCACGTTATCAGTAACACAATACTATCAGTGACGAGATGACATCATATTCACGCGTTACGCGGCTCCTTTGATATTTTATCTGTCAGATATTGTCGTCGGATGCTTTGGCCACCCATTGAATAAGAACAGGATGGTAAGTAGTACGTAGTTAAGGTTATATGAGTAGAGATACGTTTGTACTACTTGAAATGAGGAAAACGATTAAGCTCACTCAATTTTCAGCGATATTTCAAGATGGCTTAAGTTATACAGGGTGGAAAACTTTCAGCGGGGCAGTAAGAGGAACTACCTTAACCGTTGTAGCTACACGAAAATGGAACTGAAGTGGAATGGAACTTTTGTAGGAAACAGCTGATTTTTTTTTTCGCTCGCCATTCTACTTGCTGTCTAAAAAGCTATTCCTTCAGACTGAGTTAAGAATTAATGGTTATAGACATCTGTGGGTGCGGCAGTAGGACCTTTGAAAAATACGTTTGATACGTTACTTTACTGTCAAAATTTCTTCAAAACAACATGTTCCTAAAATTAAGTCAGTTAAATTAAATAATTTAAAATAGCTAGGTGAGCAGACAGAACATTGTAGAATAAAATTTTGACTCCTTTAATATTTTAAAAACCCTCTACCTACATTTTAACTGGAGAGGTTAGGATTGCGATAATGTCCGCCTGTCTAGACTAAGTTTTAGATTATTTAAAGAACTATCGAGGGTATTGAAATGTAGGAGAAAAAATTCTTTAAAATGCTTAACTTGAAGTGTTTAAAATTTAACGAAGGTATCACGTAGTCAATCGCAGATCAGTGGTAACCGTTTCCTACGAAAGTCACGCTTAATGCTACGACATAAAAGCTCTGCTAATATCTTGAATATTTTGTAGGATTCTCCTGCGACCTACAGAGTTCAAAAAGATTTGATTTGAAGGTAGGTAGTAAAGACTAAAATGTAAACGAGAGAGTTCATAGAAAAAGTCAACGAAAGAACTTAAACAAACTAAGTAGAGGTGCTTACTTAACCTATGAATTAATACCATTATTTTATTATCAAGGACTCATAGACACTAAAATTTACGTGGAAAAACTACATTACAATTCCAAAAACATAGCAATTAACTACTACGAAGACATTAACAAACCACCTTTAAAATCAATCGCAAATACCTAACACACAACTCTCTAACAAGCCTAACCTACCTGATAACAGAACTGATAAGACCAACTTTCTATACCCACCCTCTATCAAGCTAAAATACTACCGCCGTATCCGTTACAGTACATACCGATGCAGGTAGTGACCAACATTCCTAAGCAAAGGCTCTCCCACGATAACCCCCCCTCCTTCACTCCCCCCCCCCCGTGCACCGCAACGCCCCGCCCCTCGCCCCCCTCTCCGGAAATGCCAGCGCCCGCGCAGCGAGCATGCAAAGCCTAGCGCAGGGTGAATGCACTCGATACTGACCAACCGATTTAGGGATCAGAGCATTTTTGATATTTTTTATTTTTGTTATATTTTTTTGTTTGTTTTTCTTTAACAGGTTTCTAGTTTTAAAGGATGTGTATTGTGTAGATAGCGTTGTGGGTCGTTAGTGTGTACAGTTGATTTTTTTTGGTATTTATTTGCTCTGAGTGATTTTTTGGCGCATTTGTTTTCTTTGGTTTTTCCTTTTTGAAAATTAGAATGTGGAACGTGTTCAAAATACTGTAAGTTTCCGTTCTTCCCGAAACGAGTTTTTGTGTGTGTTTATTTTTTCAAATATTTTAAAGATTTTACAAATGACAACGGACCGTTCTAAAATCTTCGTAAATAAAGTCTTTATTTTATTACAAATTCCGTTCTCCTATTAAAGAACATCATAATATAATAAGTTCGAAACTTATGACAACCCATTGAGAACCAAATTACGTATTCCTTCTAATAAAAAAGCCCAATAAAATGTTAATAAAACAATAAAATCGCTTAGTTCGCACGAAAAGGTCACCTTCGCCACGTCACACCCCATCGGTTCACATGGGGTTATAAGCTGTACCATAAAAACAAACATATGGGGGTGCTGATGCTAATGCCTTCGTTTTCACGGAAAAGGGGGGTTTTTTATTACTTGAAAAGGGTTTAAAAGATTAGTGATTCGTTATCCAAGTGGGTTTTTTTGTTTTAATAAGTGGTGAAAGTTTCTTTGATGCTATAAGGTATGGGATACTTCCTTTTGATGTGTAGTAGCTAAGTACCTCATGGATAAAATGTTGTGAGGTCCTTTTTTGTATGTTAATTCATTTCGTATTCTTTATACAAAAAATCGATAGTTTTTTACCATGTTATCGTCTAACAAATCTATCGCACAACCAACCGGACATTCTTCATTCTTCACACAAAATATCTCAAATTATAAACGGCCATTCCAAAGATTACGTAAATTACGAACGGACGTGCAAATCTCTTATTATTATCACATCTGGCAATAAAATTTTATAACAAAATTACACCTTGTCCTTCCTTTGTTTCATCGATCGTTCATCACGTTCATTCAATCGTTTGATTAGTTCATTCACTTCGGTCATGGTTTGCGCGCATTTACTATAGTAGTTAGCACTTGGATTCACTAGGTTGATTTTCGAATAGGACTTTTTTCAGCTTCTGGAAATTCGTTGAGTCCATTTTAAATTTAAACTTTAACTACATGTTTCTACCTGCCTGGTTTTACATGGAACGACTGCATATCTGACCTCCACACGATTCCAATTGATAAAAGCTGGTAGTTTTTGACGTATGTATTACATTAGAATTTTGAACTCCTTCACTAAACTTGTAGATATTATGAACTACCATGCCAGCATCTAATTTCTAAAGTACTAACCATTTTCAATTAATTATTACTGAAATATGTATGTCTCGCAAGAACCAGGTGGTCGTGATTAGCAAGCTGTCACAACTTCTGCAATATACACCTAATACATAACCGCTGTTATATGGTTAAGTGTCATTTAATAACATGATTTAATGTTCAAATTGGTTTACAACTTTACATGACCAAATACCTATGACATGAATTAGTGGTCTTATAACACCATTAATTAAATGGCAGATTGCGAAACCATAACCAATCTATACATAAAATAAATTGTTTAAAACTGATATTTCATAGTAACAATAAAATGATCGAATAAAAACAAATAAACGAAGAAAAACAAATTAAACTCCAAATATTTTGTGGAAATCCGCTAACTTGCCAACTATCACAGTCTTAAATAAGATTGGGAACTTAATCTAGTAATCACGAAGCAAAAAAGATCTTTATTGAGCGTTAAACGTTAATATAAAAAGCTGGTAAAATACTTTTATTTGGAAACCGCAGGGTGATTCATTGAAGCCAGAGGAAATGCATCAAAGTGGTGACGCACTCGGCAGGCTGCGCAAGACTCGATTCAAAAGGCTAGCCGACCATTTTTTTCTTTCTTTAAAACCATTATTGAGTCATGACCGGAAATTATCTGATTCCAAGATACAATCGGACTGTCCATCATGGTTTTCTATTAGCGATGTCTGAGTTTAAGGCTTCTTGCAAAATATGAAGATGGTATTTAATAATTGTGCAGTATGATATATTATATGCGAATTTATGATAATTATTTCTATGATAATTATTGATGACGTATAAGTATTTATTAATGGTGAGAAACATAGCAAACGTGTTCTTCACAAGATATTTTTAAATATGTCTCGTAATCTTTTGTTAATAATTTTAGTAATTATTAACAAAAGATTAATAATTATATAGTATCTAAGCAATTATATTCTCAATATCTACAATTCTTCTACTAAGTTTAAGAATTAAATTTACTGTACAAATTGATGTTTATAATAATTTATATTTCTATTCAATACAGCAATAGATTCCGGAGTCAGCCAATCATGCTTCAACAAAGGCGCTCCAACTTTTTGTATAAAATTGGCAGGACGATATTTGGAGCGCTCACCCTTGTAGGTGACAAGGAAAATAATAAAATTAATTTCTTAGTTAATTCTAATAGGCCTTTATACCAGTTGGTCTCAGTTATTTTAATTAATAACTGACAAATGAAGTAAACAACTATTCTTTTATCAAAGTCATTTCATATTTTGATTAATTGTGTTTCATCGTTCGTTTAGTTATTTCTTCAAGATTTAAATTATTCTAATCATTTAAATCATTCGAAACCACAGGTTCAAATTAAGTTAGAAATCTAAACTCCACAGATCAGGTGAATATTGATGTCTAAACACAAAAAAAAAACCATAAAATTTATGATTTTATTGGCGTCAACGACCACAGGTAGTCTTAAAATTATAAGCACATAATTATAAAAACGAAGTTTTATCTATTTCAATATTTTGTTTGTCTGTTCTTGCTGTAAAAAAACCTCTTTCTAATGGAATGACTAATACTTCGAAGGAAATGTTGAACATATTTGCAATACTAACGCGTAGTACTAACACGTAGTTATTATATCCGACTAGGTGTTTGTGCATGTAAATTGTGCATGCGATGCCCACACAGGAAGTGCTAATGCTGGATTATGAGTGCTAAGTGTGTTTTTACTTTTAGCTTGATATTTTATTTGAATATTATACATGGTGTGAGGGACCTCGTACACAAACTCATACCACGGACTCAGTAGGTATAATAATCCATCCATAGCATACAACAATATAAATTTAATCCAGTTATAATAATTATATTCTATTTGCTGTTCTATATTTCTCAATGAGGTAAAATTCCTACTTAATTCGTCTATTTCTATTATACCAGTAATTAAGTGAAATAATTATAATCAAATACCTGCAAACCAAAGTCTTTCCTGTTGGAATTAACTTCTGAATTCATTAAAATATTTTCCTTGTCACCTTATAGGGTAAACGCACCAACTACCGGCCTACTAGTTTAATTCTAAAAAAAAGGTTGGAATGTTACTGTTGAAACATGATCGAACGGCTCCGGAATCTATTAAGCTGTTTTATATTTCTGTATTGAAAAGAAAATTAAAATGTTTCAACAATCAATTGCTTGAGAATAAAGCTCATAATCCTTTTTAGAATTGTTGTTACAAAGAGATGGGATTTACATAAAAATACTTAGTAAATATAATAATAGACTTTAAAAATACTCAAGCTTAAAAATGATATTACTTAAATACCAAACGAGTTTCATGGCGTAAGCGGTTTAAAATAAATCTAGACGTTTAATACGTAAGCTCAAAATTAATCCTATAATACAGATTGTGGCGCCTCTAAATTAAATAAGAACAAATAAAATTATTTCACTGACACCATTCCTATGTCAGCTATGTACATGAAATCAAAATATTGTATTGTCGTAAGATTTACACAGGTGTGCAAAATGTAAACTTGTTCTGATTGTAGGAAGTCTTAAATTCAGTCAACAAGAGCCTGTCGGATAGTAAGTCAATGTTGAAATTATGTTAGTAAGTAAAATTGCAAAAACTGGAAGCTAACATTCCCTTGGAGCCCTAAAATTATCGTTACAAAAAAATAAAAATGTATGTGTTTAGTCATACAGGTGCAAATCGCAACAATAAGCAAAAAAAACGAAAAACACAACCTAAGAATGCCACATTCCTCACATACTTCAATAACGACAAAAATACCCTTCCTTATGCAAATATGTACTTAAACCCGGAGATACACTATTTAAAGTCCTTTCGAAGGCTATATACACCGTGTACATAGCATTAAATACTCGTTACATTATATGTCCCCCTTGCACCTGGTGTCGGGGTGAATGCACTAATAATGACTGAGCTGAAGGCTGGAGTGCGCCGGGTATGAAATACTGTCTATGCATAGTGAAATACAACGTAGTGTGGTGGGGTTGCTATGGGAGTGTAGGTTTTTCAGGAAAATTGTTAGTTAATTTGTAATTGTATAATGTAGCGGTTCATGACGCTGCTTTAAGTTAAGTAATGATTAATCTCTGTTTAATCATAATTTTTATAAACTTTAATCAACATTTATAAACTCCTAAATGTGTTTTATTAGGTCCTCTGACTTTGACTACACTAGCATAGGAGGTAAAAGGAAGGTTATCTGTTTAGTAATAAATATTATAACTTTATTTGCCGTTAATGTTTGATGTCATTAATACCAATACTTAATGTCAAACTAAGCAAGCATTGGCAAGCTGCCACGTCCATTACTCGTGTTGACATAATTCTCACGTCAAAATCGAACAGTCAGATGAGTAATATATTCCACATCAATAAACTAATCTGAGAGAAAAATCTAAGAGATAAAACGGACTACCAAGAATAAAAATCTCAACAAAAACTTATACAATTCCGAAGTCAAATTCTAATCGAATAAAAAGAAAAAAAAAACTTTGCCAAAACGACCGTTACTAAACGCAATGGAATGCAAAACGAGAGAGAAAACACTTCGTTCAAATTTCAGTCATCCTCAAGCGTGCGAATGCCAGTATAATTAGAAAATAAAAAAAGGTCTTACACGGTTTATCTAGAAACCGTATCTGTATAGAAAAGAATGAGGCATTAAGGAACCAAATTCTAACACGCCATCCTGCATACAAGGCTAAAAAAGTAAAAAATTCTCTATGATTTCTGTATCAAAATTTTTATTACGTTTGAGAAAACACTTTGATGTTTCAATCGTTAAAATGGCGGATTAAATGGACGAATCGGACACGGCTACTATAACCCTGATAACTTGAGATGGACTGTGTAATAGCTATAGACTACATACAATGTAAAGTAAACCTCCGTTAAATTAACAGGGAAACTAACCAGCGATTAGCATGGAGCCATGAAATAAAATATCATTGTCATTGACCGTGAGAAGCACTCTCTTAAAAAGAATTAGACTGAAACGGTGAGTTAATAAAAATGAGTTGATGCACTAAATAGATGTAATGGACTTTCATGTACTTCTGAAGTGATTTTCAAAGCGCAATTTTTAATAAAGAAAGATTTTAATCTTTTTTCTGATTAACAGTGCGAGTTTATTTATAGAATTTAAAAATAAACTTTTGATTTAATATTTTAAAGTCGATATGATACTGTGAAATAAAGTAGTAGTGCATGTAGAAAGTTGAACACTGATTACGATTAAAATTTATTTAACAAAAAAAACAAGCAAGTACGAAAAAAAACGTGTAATTAAGTAAGTAATTTAAGTAACTAATTTCTAATTTAAAATAAAATCAACTAAAATGCCTAATTCAAAAAACAATTCGCATAACCGACAACAGTGCGCTCCGCCTCACGGTATGCGCTAGGAGTCACGAGCGTCGAGTTTATCGCCAACAAATACCTTCGCAGTGACAGGTAACGGGCCGGGAGTCGAACCCGGGCCCTAACAGTTCCCTGGCAAACGCATAATTCTGCAGTTAACTTAGTACCAGATTGGAATGCCGCTATCGTTTTGTGGTAGTAAAATGTTTGGTTTATCTTACGGTTACGTTGGATTTGAAACTAGGGATTGGTTATTAAGTTGTAGTATGTAAATTTTAAAGAGCAGCCGCGGTGGTTCAGTTATAACGGTCTCGAATTACCTTGTGTACGTTATTTCATCATCTGTCGAAAAGATGTGACTTCCAGCTACTGGGCCTGCGTCGGAGATTACGGCTCAATTTCTCCCGTATCCCAGCCGTGGGAACTAGTTTTGATATCGTGTAAATTACGGAAACTACGATGTGTCTTTTCTACGCGTGCTTCTTAAACTAAATTTCTTAATTCATTGATGAGTCTGTTATTTCAGGCACAATACATTCTCAGTAAAACCATTAGAAAAATACCCAATCTAGCTGAAAGATAAATCACTATTTAATTCATTCCAAAAAAAAACCCACGACCTATCCCAAAAAAAACATATAACTGACGATTTTCAATAAGTAGGTCCCGATTATTCAATCGACAATACCATAAGGTCATCACACCTTGACCCACATGGGGATAGACAGTCATTATACCCACCACAATACCGTCTAGTGCATCATCGATAACCAACGACCGTTGACCCCCACTTTCACTACCTGACAATAGCTGAAGAGGTCAGTTAGTCTGGCTGTCATTTGTTCAGATGAAAGAATGACTGCATTGATTGTGTGGATTACTGGAGACAAAAGACTGTCTAGGTTATTGTTTTTCGAAAGGTCCTAGTTTTGAATAGGAACGAGGAGCTCATTAATTTGGTACAGCATAAGTTTCAACCTGACCTAACCTAACCTGCAATTGTTGGCTTACAGCCCCCTCTCCCTCACAGAGAGGGAGCCTGGAAGCCCAGTTAGTTACATGAAATATGTAATATTTATTCTTGTAAATGGAAGGAATTGGGGGAGGCCTTTGCCCAACAGTGGGACTGTAGAGGCGATAACAAAAAAACGTTGTAAAACCCCCTATTACATGAGACTTACAAACATAACTGGCGAAATGTGGGTGTGACATTAGGGACACCTCTGCCTAACCTTACATGGATTACAGGCTTGATGTTTTCGGCTTAACGGAGAAAATCGATTAAGACAACCGGTAAAAGTATCAGAAAAAATGCCGAGATCGTCCCTTCTCCTGATTTTACTATCACTAAAGAAACCATACTCAACAAAACTTATTTATTACACTACACTACAACTTTAGGTTATAAACTGACTTTTACATATTTTATATCCACTATAAAAAGCACAGTGAACAAACTCGAGCGAATCATCTCGGCACAATAAATTTTATTTGCGACAACGTAATATAATAAAAATCATAAAACTGTTATATCGGGCTTAATACTGTGTATAAACAGTAAAACAATTCTTATGATCTTGCAGCAGTGGTGGACATCAAAACATAGGGATGACCAGTAGTATAAAGAATTCTTTTGACTAAGGTATTCATTTGTTTTCAATCAATCCAAACATTGCTCATTTATCAGTAGCAGCAAGCGCTAATGCTGATCATGAGGTTCTGGGCTCGATTCCCAAGTCGGGCAGAGTATTTTTGCCCGTTTGATGGCAATAGACTCGCGAAATGTGGTTATACTGAGTAGGGTATATCTCTGTCTAACCGTTCGGGCATTACAGGCGTGTTTCCGTTGCCTTGAATTCCTGATGGAATAACAGCAGCAGCAGCAGTTTAGCTTGCGGCCACTAGACTAACGAGGCAGTCAATTGCAGGCACATATTAAAATAGTATAAAAATAAATATAAATGCGAAAGTAACTCTGTTTGTCTGTTTGACCATAGTAGTGTAAGGCACACAGGATCCCATATCCTGGGAACCCAGGTCATGGATCCTGTCCTGTCCGTTCATAGGATAAGATTTTTATTCCAGCAGCACGCTCCTGTGGGATGACTTCCGAAAATCAACGCAGGCGAAGCTGCGGGAAAAGCTAGTAAATATATCACACAACATCGACCCTGTAGTAATTTTCATATTTTGGCTATACAAATAAACTAAGATAAATCCAACATCAAAGCTTTTATTTACTTATATTTATATACTTTTTTAATATCTGGTATATTGCCAAATGGTTTCCGGAACCTAAATTCCTAACAGAGAATTCAAGCTGTTTATTTTTGCCCTATCTCGGAAATTGTCCTCTGTCGACGCAAAAAGGGTTGTAATAAGAGAACCCTGTGTGTTTACACAACCTTTTTAATATTTAGCCAAACCGTTGTTTACTTGAGTTACACAATTTTAGAACCTAGTACTTAGCTTCCTCGATTAGTACAGACGACAACTAAATACGATTAACAACTTTTTTTAATCTTAATAATTCAGAAAGAAACAAAAAAAAAACGTGGCCAGAAATTGCACTGAACAGAGGTTTGGAGGGAGAAAGGGGAGCCCTTTGCCCAGCAGTGGGACACAATGTACCTAGTCTATCAAAAAAAAAGATATCCAAGAAAATACTGACCTAATAGGAATTTCAGATTGCGAAAGTTATGGAGCTACCAGTAAAACAGGACGTAGTCTGAGTAAACACTGTTTTAAGCTTTCACGGTTTACAACTAAAACAACTGAACAATCACGGAAGATATCAAACACTGTTTTAAGCTTTCACGGTTTACAACTAAACTTATACTGTCACTTACGGAATATCAAAAAAAAAAAAAAAAAAATGAACAATCACGGAAGATATCCCGTAAGTGACAGTATAAGTTCACGGAAGATATCCCGTAAGTGACAGTATAAGTGTAGTCTGAGCATCTCTTAGCACATGAAATACTATAAATCAATCATGTATCGAATCATTTTGTATCAATTTAGATGATACATTGCTACCTGTATATACTGAACAAGGGACTTTAGCTTGAAGTCAAACTAAAGGTGTGTAAATCAAGCTTATAAGGTATTATGCTAACCAAATATGCTTCCTGTTTTCATAAGTGCTTCACTAAAAAGGACTTGTGAAAGAAAATTGTACGTAACTGAAAAAGTGACTCATGAAATTGAATATCAAATGACGTTAACTCTGTGTGGGTTGCCATATCACTTCGCGTCTTTCTTTGAACAGGTATATCAAATCAAGTTAGTCAGTCTTTCTTTTGCGAAACTCTGGTTATGAGGGAAGGAAACGTTATTTAGTGGGTTATAAAATGCAAAATTATCGTTACTTTCAGCCATTTTTCAACATTTTTCATTTCATCATCGTGTTATGACCAGGCTCAGTTACTTGCTTACAGACCTGTGGACCAGTTTTATTAAGTCTTACATCCGTATCTTTGAACAAGTCAAAGTGATTACTTGAGCAAAAGTCACTATTTAAAATACGATTTTTATTCTGTAGTTCGGTAATTGCTTGAAGCTAAAACTGTCAATATTTTGAATTCTTAGCTTTGCTTCCTCTGACGGTTCTTACTTCGTTTAAATTCTTGTCTATTGCATAAAAATGATTGCATTAAATAATTAGGTACTTTATCAGTAGCAGTGTATCACCTAGTACCTACTTAGCTTTTACTTAGTATTATGGGACCTATTTTAAAACAACAAAAAGAAACGATAACGCAATAATTGCTTACCACCAAACTTACGTCAGCTTTTGACAGTTCAACATAAAAATAATCATACAAAAAAATAACGTGAAAACAAAAGAAAACCATAAACCTGTCAATTGGTAAGAAAGTACGTTTGATAGAACACGATATTTCCCCGAGGAGCCGCGACGCTGGTAACACTGGCAACCGAGCCTGATCGCGAGAATTACAACGTACTTTTCTTCTTTACTTTCGAGAAAAATATTACTTGATCGATAGCTGTCACGTTTGTTTGTGTTGCTTGACGGTTTTCAGAAGTTATTTTATCCTTTAGACGTTTTTAGACTTTAGGTAAAAAATTATAAAATGAGTTCGGTGATTGCGATTAGCTGTTGGTTTTCTGCAACCCAAGAGAGGCCGTAACCTTTTCAAAAACTTTCTCGGCCCAATTTAATCCATCTTAAATTTCTTTGATTTCATAAAATTCTTCTCACTAAATCAAAAGAAAAACCAAAGAAAAAAGTATTTTACCTACATTTTGTCTTAATATCCTAATCCCAAGAGTTTTATAGTAGCAGGCTGATTAAATAGATACATTTTTGAAATGCATCACCGGCGCACGGGGTGAATGAACTTTTGACGTTTGCAGCAATATGGCTGACGCGGGAAACCCGAGAGCACTTATTTAAATTGCCTCTTGACTATTTTTTAGTGGGTTGTGGTTTTAATAATTTTGTTTTATTTAATGTTGTTACGAGAGTTGTTTTTTAATGATTTTGTAACTTAATTGCGAATTAATATGGATCAATGAGTTTGGGTAGGTATTAGTTACAAGTTTTTTGGAAAAAATAATAAACAAGAGGCTTAGGTATTCAAATATGTTACCTATTAGGTATTGTTTCCTCTCTGGCCATCTCAAGATTACACATAAAAACTGTAGTATTGGAAACGCGTAGTATAGTAGAAACAAAATATTTTAGTGACGCTTTCAGGCGACCTAGATTCGGTTGGTGAAAATCGGACATTCCACAGTTACGTAAGTCTAAATCCTATTATCCGCGTTGAGTAGAATAGTATGCCATTTTAAGAGGTTTTTAAATGGTTTTGAGCTACCAAAAGTAACGTGGACGAAGTAAAAGGAGTGTTTAAATATCACAGCAAGTTGGTTCTGTACATGTTTGTGTTACATGTATGGTTACAGCAAGGTTGAAGCCTCCAAGATTATCACGATGAAAACACCATCGAAATTATCTTACAACTTCAATGATCCTGATTTAATAACGTCAATCAACCCTGACTTGAACTCAAACAATGCACACATTTAAAGTGCAAATATGCCAAATAGCTTACCTAGTTAAAACAACAGCTCGTCTTACTCGATATCAAAACGTTACTCTATGCTATAAAACTAAGTCTATACGCAGATAATTGTCGTAGGTTAGTGATTGCAAATGGCTCCCCTCCCGCCTACGTGTCGCTTCAAATAGCGCCAATGTTTTCCTAAGAATTATACCGTGTATTTGCAACAGACTTCTCAGATGAGGTCATTTAGGGTAGCATTTTAAGTTGTGATGTTCATGTTATAAGTGATTGTACTTTCTTTAACATAAGGATGTCATTTCCTAGATGGAACTTTTTTGTGTTTGTCGTTAGGTAAATCAGAGAGCCTGGACCCATTTATGAGTTCACGTGAAGAAAACATTTTGGCGAAACCGTCAAGAAATGTACTAGTTTTATGACATCTGGCAACCAGCTCTGGGCCACATGGTAGTTTACTATCCGCTCTCTCAAAGAGGCCTGAGTATGAGCTGTCGGACCGTTAAAAGTTGATTATACTTATTACGCTATGAGTTTCTGTCTAATTCAACCATTGCCAATTCAATCGGAGTTAAAGGCTTCTAGGAATAAGCCAATGTAATCAAGTACCCATTTATTGATTGACAAAACATGCTTTTCACAATACTAACACAATAAGACGACCGTGATACGAGTACCCTTTATCGACAAAACACAGGCCATTTCCAACTATACTTCAGTGAGTGAAGTTGCTGAAAACTTTTCTTTCGTGATGTGAATTAAAAAAAAATGGAAAATTTAGATTTTCCCGGTGTGTATTTTTGACCAATATTTCCAATATACTAAAAAAAAATCAGGACTTATTTTAGTGATAAGCGACTGATCCTTTATTAACTCAAGTACCTCTCACAATGCGACAAAAATCTATGTCATTCAAAAAATATCAGCGTCCTATCAAATTGGATTTATTTCATCAATAAAGGTGGATGTAAGCGAGTGGATTACGTAATAATTTGGGGGGAGAGAGGGTGGGAAGGGGACATTATCGCGAATTGGCCTGCTACTGACGAGAATTACCTTTAAAGGAAACTGTGTGCCTCGCTGTTATCGGGATAGCGCTTAAAATAGAAGATCGAGGGAAGTTGAAGTTGTGAGATTATAAGATTCCGAGGTATTTTTAGATGGTGTAACGTTAAAACAATAACAGATGGGGAAGACTTTTCTATCAGTAATATTATCTCTATTTTCTATTATTAGTTAATTTCCTACTTAACCTAAAGTCGTGTAGGAGGATTATGGCTCTTAGTCTTAGTATCTACTATACTCCACAACAGCCTTATTACCTAACATACTTATACTCATTCAAAAATATTCGTTGGTTTATTTATTTGAATAGTACGTGGTCGTGAAGGTATTTAAAGTAAAGCATAAAAAACTTGTATTTAAATAAAAACTTGCGAAAAGTTAGAACTTTGACCCCCAATATCTCCGTAACTAGGTTTCCAGGTAAGGTCTAAAACAAAAAAAATATCGCAATGACGGGAAGAACAAGTGCCTTTCGGTTTCGTTAAGGGTACTTTTACGACCATTTTACGATTTTTATTTAAAAATAAAAACGGTAAAAATGAAGATCATATTTTATTCATGGAATATTGGCACTGTCAGCTCTTGAACTCGGTTCAGATAAGCCATTAATCACAAACTAACCAGCAACGTCCAATTAATCAAATCTAAAGTACGACACTGCCAGCTGGGACTGATCCCTGTAAAAACTCCAAGATAACGTCCCTAGGTATATAAAAACATGAGTAGCAACGTAAGAGCGGTCCATTCAGCCTCCCCTACCTATCTTTATGTACTAAACATACGTCAAGAAAGAAGTACAGTGAACCAAGTCTGTGTTATGCATGAGAAACCAACTTTGGCACTTAAAACTGTTTGGTAGAGGGAATGAATGAATGAATGATAAAGAGGCGTGTAACACTCACTAGTGTTCTAATAATTTCGTGAAGGGACTACCGTCTACCACTATGGAAGGATTCCTTCGGCGAAAAAGTTATTCAGTGAAAACACTCAAGGCTGATTGTTTACGCCATGTAAAAACTAGTTTTGGCTATTTTCAAAAAGATGATGAGGTACTATTCCATCATCATCATAATTCTCTTGCCCTTATCCCAATTTATTTGGGGTCCGCACAGCATGTCTTCTTCTTCCATACTTTTCTATTACTCGTCATCTCAGTAAACAACTCCTTTTTAGCCATCTTCCTTCACCCAGTCCATCCATATGATTAGGTACTATTCAATTTCGGTCTTATTTTAGTATACGGGTGTCTTAAGTGAGCCTTCTGCGTCTACTCTCTGCTAATAGCCTTACTAAGGGCTGTCAGCCATAACAATTGGGTATCAATAGACATCACATCGTGAGAGAGTTTTACAGTTATTGTTTCAGCCCGATATCGAACCTTAGTGCTTACGACTACGATAGAGATAAATTGGCTGAAATTGATTGAGCTGTGTTCAGTGCGAATTTTTTAGGAAAGTTCAAATAAATCTTTTACTTACTTAATAAAATATTGGAACGCTATTTTAGGAGGAAACTGGCATGTTCTAGGACCAAAAAATCTGACATCCACCAACAGGCACTCGGCCCACGTGGTCGATGTAGGCCCACTCTTTCCCACAGGGTGGACGCCTAAGTCTTTACAGTGGGTATCAATAGGCTGTTTTTTTACTATTATACTTTTCAATCACATTCTTTTTAATTCCGTTTTATTACTTTGGCAGAACATGTATTTTTCGAACAAATAAATCGCTGTCAGTACAAGAACCAACAATATTTTCTTTCCATTACACAAAAAAAAGTAAAGATTACAACAATTAAAATAAACATTGTTTCGACAATTTCTCTACATCTTTCCCAACCAAAAATATTTAATCCTTACCTTTTTAAGCATCAAAGAAAGGTAACATCAAGATGAAAATGAGGTGAAAACCGTTTGTTTTTCTTGTTGTTGTATAATGTACCGTTTGTTTTTTACCCTTAGCTCGTGTAAACGATAAATTTCAGTACACGTGTGTAATGTACATTATTTTTGTTGTGATACCACACAGCAACAATAATATAGTCAGTATAATATACTCAGCATGTGGAGTTACTTACATTAATTATACAACCTTTATTACATGACAAGTGTGTGGGAGATTATTTCGTGTTGGTTTTCTTGTGCGTTCATCTTGTCAAGTATTCTTGTACTCGCTCTGTCTATGTTTTATTATGAAAGGTACCTAATTACGTATGTACGTCTTCATCTTCTTGATTATTAGGGCCAGAATTATTTCGTAATTAATTTAGTCTTTCTATAAAATAAAGACATTTCAATCATCGTACGTAACTATTGGAAAGTACTCGGAAAGCAAATCAAAAAACTCAAGCCTTTGATCTGAAAAATACGGCTCCTAAACCATAATCAGTATCATCTACACTTGTACGCTAAGCCACATGTCATTGATAACAACGCTAGTATAAGCTGACCTTTCAGGGCACAGTCAATGTGTCAACTTAAAAACGCTCTCATCACTTCGAGCTCATTGAACAACGAGATCTCAAAGCCTGTTTTATCCACATCCACTCAACCTCACTCAACCTTTCACCCGAAATCTATCGAAAAAACCTAAAAAAGAAAAACATCCGATCATTAACCAATACGCGTCATTTTACTCGACACGATAGCTTTCTTCCGAACTACCCTCATATTTTGAATGGCGGATAACATTCATACCCGCTCTTCTAGAGCACACCTCATGGGTTAATGAGGTGTCAAACGATGTATTCGGATCGCTACGACGCACGGTGAAGCATAGGAGTGAGGTTTTTGAGTTAATGTAGTATGTAGACGGGTTATAGGTATAAGTAATGGGTTAAATGTATTGTTTTCGGTTTAAAAGACTCATCGTGGATTTGCTGTAGATTTATTGAAAGCAGTAACTGAATTCAGTGGAGTTAATAGTTTATTAACTTTTATTGACGTCTGAGAGTACGGGGGTAAAGCTACTTCTTTTAGTTTATAAGAGCCTAGTAAAAGCTGTTTCGTAAGTCCATTGCAGTATATTTTATTGGCTGCTGATGATAATAACAGCCTAATACTGTCCCATTGCAGCATAAAAACCTCTTTGCATACAGAGAAGGCATGAGCATTCATCACCAGAAGCGATTTGCGGATTTCAGACCAATCTATCATAATGAGGAGTCCAGGTTTCCTCACGATGTTTTCCTTCACTGATGCCAGTGATGTCCAAGATAAAGATGGTTGCAATTGTAAAGTTGCGTTCACCCTTTCAAAAAATTAGGAATCAAAACACACAATCTTCCCGTTCCCAACAAAAAACTATTTCACAACCCCAAAAATATATCCCCAAACCCACAAAGAGACATCAACAACATAGCTCCACGTTATATTTAAGTAAACCCGTCGCATGTCACCGGTACATCACGGCCGGATCGATGCCCGGTGGATCACCCTCCGAGGGGCGACATTTAAACACCGAGGCCAGGGTTCAAGGGTACACCCGATTGATTCGTGGATGATTGATTGACTTGGCTTGTTGTTTCCGTGTTGGGAAACGTTGATGAGGATTTTCTATTTTATTACGTAGATACTTAAGTACATGCATTATATAACTAATGTACTAAGTGGTCCACAGTGGAGAAGACCGCATAACTTGGAGACGCTTCGCATGTGCTTGAGATTCAGAATTGAGGAAACGACGAAGAAGAGAAGAGAGATACTGCTTTGAGCTTTCTGAAGCCAAATATACTTTCCTTTTTATCACTTGGTTTATACGGAGCCGTACATGTGTGTAAAACGCCTTTTATCCGGTTAATTTTCTTTTTGTGTCGACCAAAGCCACCTTTTCATAAAGTTGTATAGTTTAGAAAACTGCGGGTCAGAACATTTGACCTTTTCGCTATTTACTAGATACACGGAAATCATTCTTATAGATACCAACCATAATACTACACTATCTATTTCCTAACTATACAAATACATAAGCCTATATCCAACCATCTGTACCCAAAAACCCCAATCTTCCTGGGAGACTATTAAAAATCGGCAACGCGGCGGTTTACGAAGCCAATCCGGGAAGGGACGGCTATAACCCAACTACCCGGGTACGCGGGTAACTCCTGGCATATGCTAATGTATCTCGGGCAGGTTGACCCGACATGTGGCGCGTAGTACGCACTTAGGAAGCTGGAGTAACGGGGTGATTTCGTATTGACCTATTTTTGCGATCGCTTTTTGTTTTGTTTGCAATTTTTCTCATGGGAGTCAGCGGTAAATAGAAATCTTTGCTACGGTACTTACATAATGTCTTTCTATGTGTTTACAATATTGGGTAGCTAGTTTTTTAAGGTATTTTTTTTGTTTTAACCTACTCCTATCTCACCGGTAAAAATACGGTCTTTACCTGGCGACCTTTCAAATTAAGCTTATTATTGTATGGTAATGCCTTTGACTGTAGTCTTTGCTATTTTAGGCTCATTTAGGTACTCTAGTTAAGTACTGTTCAGACCATTTTATAAAGTTTATGTATTTAACGCAGTTCTAAAAAAAGTTTTTTCCTTCAACCAGCAAAATCATTTATTTTTTATGTATAACATTAATTCACTGACGAACAGCGCACAGCCTAAACAACTGGGTCTGGCAGCTTGAAAGAGACTAGAGTTCCTTATATGTATAACGAAGGTTAGCTACGAGAAAGAATTTTTGAAAATTCATACCTTAAAGAGATTAAATAGGGGATAATTTTTTTTGAGGAGCTTAAATTTTTTTTCCGGCGCACGGCCCTTAAATGTGGATACCAAATAGCAGGAAACAACAAAGCGACAGGCCCAGAAGGACATGGCCAGATGAGTTGGACTCTTTCTCAAAGGATTGGCTTACAATCGCACTAGGTCGCGAAAAGTGGAAGGGGGGACGCCTTTGCCCAGCAGTGGGACAACATAGGCTTATAATAATAATAAGTAACGGCTTGTAAAGAAGGAAATTTACACGTTTGATTTTAACAAATGTAATTAGAATTAAAGTCAATTCATAAATTAACATAATATAACATCACGCCTGGAATCTCCGAACGGTCAGGCAGAGTTGTACCCAATGGTACATCCTTATTTTGCCAGTTATGTTGTAGTCCCATGTTATAAAGAATGAGCCCATTATCCAGACTCCGTGACTGCTTCTGAAAAGTTCCTTATAGTTAAATATACAATAACGCTTTTACCCGATCTGGAAGTCGCAGTCAATTCATTAAGCCAAATATTATTGAAAAGTAAACCGCCGCGGAGCGTGACAATAGGCCTTGAAACAGTACTCGGTGGGCCTCACTGCGCAGGCGCAGACGACTCACAGCCTCGTGACGTAGCCTTGTGGTGAAAAAATATTTGCCACAAATAAATACTATGGTACGTTCGAATGGCTGTCTTTGGGAATTACCGTGGAAGAAGCGCGTTTCAGGGTCACAGAGATAAATTAGGCTCGTTTAAATACTCTACGCTTGGTTAAAGAATTATTTTACGCGAATTAATCATTTCCCGGTGTTCTTTGTCATTCGTCGTGTACTATTTCTCAATATACTGACTCCATCTTTGTCTTTGTTTGTCTGAATTTGTGTCCGGTTGATAGCAATAGGAGCGCCCCTATTACATGGAACTCCGAAAAGTATGTGTAGCATAATATACCTCTGCCTTAACCTTCGGGTATTACAGGCGTAATGTTTTAATTTTATATTCTTTGCTGATTACTGTTGACAGAAGAGTCCGTTGAGCTACAAATACAAAAAAAGCTTAGTGTATTTTTCATTAACAAAGCCAATGAGTGTAACATCCCAGCTGCCTATATCGTGGGAACCATTCTATTTCCCAACAATGTTGTTTACAGTTCATCCCAGCTCCCTATTCCTAACCAGTATAGAACTGGTCCAACTGACCCCATTACCCATTGACCGTGAACCTCTAAAAGAAAGAAGTGAAACTGTGTCAACGAAATTAACTAAGAATTAGAACAACGAACGCACGCACTATTACTTGACATGTTATGTAGGAAATTGTAGAAGGTACACTGGCGTTAGAAATAATCTGCTTCTTATTGTAGTGTCGATGCTTCTTTGTTTCTACTACTTTAGACCGGGTACACCTGTACCCGGTGATATGAAAGCGAAAGGTGTAAATGATGCCGTGACGTCTGACAGGGGAGACTGGAAGAAGAAATCGTTGCGCCGACCCCAAGTAGAACGGGACAAGTGCAGGAATATGATGATACAGGGTGATTGGTGAAACGTAATGTAGCACAGCAACTAGGCGTGCTTGTTTCAATGTATGTTACATGTCGCGTACGCTTCACTCATCTGTACCGGGCTTTACATTTTTTGAACACAGTAGGTGGCCACGTTAATTGCGAAATCAGTGGCATTTTTAGGTCATCATCATGAAACTTGCAATCATAATTGGGAAACTCCGGCAAGTCGGACATGGTCTGATCAAAGACACCATCCGCACTGGGTGTTGGATGTCATTTATCCCCAGATTCATCAAGTTTACGACATAATAAATATTACGTGATACGCAAATATCTTGTAAATTCTAGGAACCGATTCGGACACCCAGCTAACGAACTGTCCAAGTTTCTGTTTTAAGACACGCTCTTTTCGACACCTGCATTTTAATGGCTACTAAGTGCTAGATCATATCATAATAAAGGTAGGTTGTAGTAACCCAAGTAAGTTTTATTTAAAAAAATGTTTAAGTTGTGCGTATTTTTTGTTTGTAAGCACAAACAAAAAAACACACACTGGACACAAACTGGTTAACGAGGTAGAAAAAGTGTTGGTAGACCAACAGCCTGATGATGCCTGAAAATCGCGGGGGTACCCAGTTGAGGCTCGCGCAGACCAAGGAAGAATGGAGAAGGGGTCAGCTGTGGGTGTTACGAGACTGTCAATCATGTTGATGATCTTGATCACAAACTGGAGATACAATTGTCATAACAGGCGTGTTTGATTTTCATTTGTTTTCAGTTGATCTTCTTCTACTTGTCTGTTTGTTGTACAAACAAACAATGTTAGGGGCCTCACATTCCCGCAGTGATGGCGGTGGGCTTCAATTACACATTGTCATAGACTTAATAGAATCCGTGAGTACTTCGGACTTTTCGTTAATATGATTTGGTAATTAATAGATTTTGTCAACTCAGTTCTATAAAATACATATTTTCCAAACCATCTGAAAAATAGACAGGCTACGAGTAAAAGATACAAGTAATTTAATTCAACTCATGTTTTACCTAGAACTTATAATAAAAATAAATCTAATCGCGATAAAACTTGCCGAATACACACACATGTAACCTGCTTTTTTTTTGGAGTTGTTCAGAAAAAACAATAATGAAACATAAAAATAAATTGAAACGATAATTAAAACAATATTTCGTTGCAAAATATCTAAAAAACTATCATAAAGTCCGGAATTAGAGTCAAAACAAAGCTCGAACACAATTCTACTACGCAATACGTTCGACGGTGGGCCTCACGGCTGCGCGGGCGCAGATGTGACGTAGTTCGTTGTAATAGCGCTGTTTATTAGTTTCGCGATGTACCTACCTACTCTCTGCATTTATCGTACTGAAAAAAAGCGTTACTGAAACAAAATTTGGGCGAAGAGCTTAGTGATAAAAGTGACAATAGAAAAAGAAAAGAATCTTAACAAGAAATTTCGTGAATCTAGTTGGGTTGAAGTAGGAATTTAGCTTAGATGATAATACTCGACTACACAGCCTTATTATCCTTATTCCCACACAGTCTACCGACATCTGTCATATTACCAGTTTTAATTACCGTCAATTCATCGGCAGCCCAAGTCGCCTCTCATCGCAAGCTATAACAGAAACAAGGTTAGCAACCTATCCATTCACAGTCAAAACACAATATTCATCAAAACATCCTACCTACCATACTCTAATATTTGTGTGCGAAAAAATATCGTACGTTAAACATTGGGCCTCAATCGCATGCGCAAGTGACGTAGACGTTCGTAATAGCACATTTTATGGGTGGCACAGAGTAGAAAGTTACAGTAGATCCACTATTTTATCGTTAGGCAAAAAAGTTCGGTGTTTAGATACGCGAAAAAGTTCAGTGTTTTCTTGTACGAGTACAGGCACTGCTGTAAAAGGTGGTCCTACAAGAGATGTTTACTAACTTGTATAGATCAATTAAACTATAAAAACTTATAGTTCACATACAATCTTAAGAGTCACTATCACATTGTACCTATTGGGTTTAGGAGAAAAATCACCAAAATATTAAAAAAAACTCATCAAATCGGCATACTGGCAGAGTCTCACGTGTCGCATTTTGCAAATGTTCTATCGATATTTTTTGTGACGTTTGGTCCTCTCAACAGCTTCACTATCATCGCCTTCCTGCCCATAATATGTCAGCGCAGCCTGTTATTTCTTACATTCGCCCCTGTAGCCGTCTCGTTTTAATTTACTCCTTTTTCTTTAATATCACTCCTCACACAATTCTTCCTTTTGTTTGGTTTAATTTGCTAAATCTCGTATTAATATCAAGCATCGATAAAGCTGGCCTTCTGCAAATTATTTTTCAGTACAAATGGCGACACGTCCCTCGCGATAATTGACTGCCAAATGTTTTCGTTTCTATGTATTTTTGTATGGTTTATTTAATGTATTAGTTGGCGTGAATTGGTTTAGATTAGACAGATCGCAGACTAATATTATGGAGGAAATACCGGTATTTTTTACGCTGTAGCTAGTTTCTTGAGTATTATCGGCAGTGTCTCTAAACTTAGTACTAAAAATGCTTAGCCTAAACAATGTTTATGAAATATTTACGACTTTAGATCAAACCATCGATGCGTCAAAATGTAATTGCCTCCCAACAATTCAATTTGCGACTTCCAAGCAAAAACACTTAGATCCTATATCTTACCCTAGGCTAGACTAAACCCTTAAATTCCGGCCAACTTCGAACATTCCTAAGACCAGGGTTAGAACTAGCACAAAAAGGAGTCTAGTAGCCACTTGCGAAGAGGGGCTCCAATTATAGGAGGGCTGCGGTCAGAGCCCCCGAGTCTGATGAGAAAAGGGTACTTGATCTATTGTTTGATTTTTTCTATGGTTAGTGATCCTGGGGACGTTGATTATCTAGCAAGATGAATTGAATACAGTAGTTGTCATTAGTTTTTATGTTAAAGAACGTCAGGAAAACTGGCTTTCCTTGTGCTAACTAAATAATCTCAGTATGTATATACCTCTTCTAATGATTAAAAAGGGTTTAAAGAGACCCTTAACGAAGCCGAAAGGCACTTGTTCTCCCCGTCATTGCGATTATTTTTTTGTTCTAGACCATACCTGGGACACTTCTAGTTGCAGAGATATTGGAGGTCAAAGTTCCAACTTTTTCACATGTTTTTTTTTCAATACTAATTTTTAAGATTATAACTTAACTTTAAAAGCTCCCATGACCCGTTTACTATTCAATGCATTCATCAGCGCAATGTTTTGAGTGTGCTACATTGAGTTTTACCGTAAAACGTGAATTTTCATCCCAAAAAAAAAAAATTGTTTCCCAGCAATAATTTTAGCGTAGGGTTACTTAGTTAGATGTACAGAATGCTTGGTTGACGGCTTCGTGAAGGGTCTGTTTGACCACCTTGAAGATAATTTAGTATCCCTTGCAAATTACACCTAATTAGACTGCCTCGGTGGTCTAGTAGTCGCTAGCGTTACTGCTAATCACGAGGTGCTGGGTTTGGATTCCCGGGTCGGGGAAAGTGTTATTAGGTTTTTCCGTGAGGAGTTTCTTTGCAGCAGCCCAGCGTCTGGAGTTGTGCCCCTTTGGGATATTTGCCCTCTGTTACTTTAATTTAAACGTAACTGACGAAATGTTGGTAAATTTTAACCTCTGCCTAATTCTACAGGGAATACAATTATATATATACTAGCTGTCTTTGTTCGCAAAATTGACCAAGTTTTATACAAACTTTCAACCCTCGTTTTAACCCCTTAGGGGATGAATTTTCAAAAACCCCTTCTTAGTGCACACTTACATCATTTAAGGAACGTTTGTGCAAAATTTCATGCTTCTAGACCCAGCGGTTTCAGCTGTGCGTTGATCGATTCAGTGAATCAGTCAACCAGTCAGTTTCTTACTTTTTATATAGATATATCCATGATATATGCCATGTAATTATCCCTTATTCAACTAACCCACGTACGAGTAACAGACACCCAAAAAATAAACAAAAACCTAAATTGTAGTCAAACAAAAAGGCAAAAAAAACATGGAGTAGTATCTAAAATTTTACGAATTCAAATGATCGAGTTTCTATAGTAAGTCTGTCAAGGTCCACGATACCTGTGTGTACTTCTACAGTTGTCGCTTGTAGTAATAAAATGTTTCTATCGATCGGAATTTACTTGTAACCTGGTATTAGTACCTAACTAGTTTTCTATTATGGAATGTTTAATTTTTATTTAAGGGTTTCTTGTGTAAATGATTTCTCTTACTTCTATATTTTGTGACTACGCTCCCGCACAACATAATCAGCCTTCATAATCTTCCCTTTGATGGGACGCAGGCCTCCTCTCTGTGAGACTAGTGGGATTCTGCCGTATTCCACCACGCGGGTCCAGTGCGGGTTGTAATCTTATAATTTACCAAAATGCCCATTTTATTTCTCAAAACGACGAGAACCAATCTAACAATTTACAAAAACGTAAAAAGTGTAAAACATTATCGACCGGTTAATGACTCAATACAATAAACTTTCGTATTTAATCACAGTGATGTTAGCAAACAAAATAATGCAAAAGAGTCATCGTCTTTGAACAGAGACAAATCCAGCTTATTTATGGCTAAGGGAAACATATTTTGATGTCTACAGAAAATCTAGTAACAGGTACCACAGAGTTCACTGACGGTCGACCACTTTTCAGCCTTATTCACGCCTGTAATCCCCGAAGGATTAAGCAGAGGTGTACCTAATAGTACATCTACATTTCGCCAGTTATGTTAAAGTCCCATGTAATAAGAGCGAGCCTATTGCCATCAACCGGGCTCAAATCCAGACTCTGTGGCTGCTACTGAGAAATTCCTGATGGAAAAACCCAATAACACTTTTCCCGACCCGGGAATCGAACCCAGGACCTCAAGCTCAGCAGTCGCGAATGCGGCCACTAGACCAACGAGGCAGGAGAGGCATAAAACATTCAACATGAGAAGCGGAGGAGGAACAGGAAGAAAATTAGGAAGCCTATTCTCAGCAGTGAGTGTTATCAATAGTGATGATGAAGATATTGGAGCACTCTGTACGATAAGCAAAGCATTAATCATCCCTCTAGTATTGCAGCATCTGGTGAGAGTTGAGACCTCACCTATCTTCTCCAAAGAGGTCTACGCTTTAGAATGGGCAACTATAGTACTGTCACAGTATGCCTTGTGCCTCTGATTGTAGCTTCTTATTTTTGTTTTTGACAATTTAAAAGTACCTGCAACTGGCCTACTTGAAATAAACGCGTTCATTTACATTTAGCGATCAAATAGCATTTAGAAAAAATGAGACGAATTGATCAATTTAAACTTGTTAAAAGAAAGTTTCTATTTTTTCTGTTTCAACTGGTCAAGGCGTAGTAGTTTGTGTCTGGCCTGGAGTGACTGACTTTGATCTGATGCCAAGAAGTCGCGGAAAACGTAAGAGCCAGTCTAGCCGCGGAATTAGGTTTGACAGGCTGTTTTCTGTTTTTTTTTTCTCAAATTATCTTGATATTTTAAATTTTTGTCTAGCCGTATGCCCACGCTTCATTAAGAAAGCGTATTCTTGTATTTTTCGTTCGTTTTCTTAGTACAATGTTCGGTAATGGTGCAGACGTGATCTATTTTCTGGGCCATTCGTACTTTAACTTCATTTTGAATCGGACCGTAATCCGATCAAATATTGTGCTAGAAAAATCTGAACTTTACATAATCAAACACGAATTGATTAGGTAAAACCTCGGTACACTAAAACAAAACGACAGTTAATGGCTCATTATCTTTCCTTGACGTATGTCAGTACCTATGCCTTCTCTTAGTGCAATGGAAATACTTACAATATTTATAATATTTATTGTTCTATTTTCGTTAAAACAATGAAAGTAAAAGTACACTAGAAGTAGGCACGTATTTTCAAATTGCTTTAACTGCGTAGTCGCAGCGGATAAAAAATTAGTCTGCCAGCTAGAGTTTCCCTCATTGACGCCTCCCAACTACGCAGACAGATAAGCCTATGAATACATTACATAGACTTACAATACTTCTTATTGCTTTGTATAATTACAACACTATTTACTACTAGCAAACAAAGAAGGATAATAGCCAAGAAAAAACGCCTCAAGCGGAAAATCGGATGCCGTGGAAATATAAGAAAAGAAGCGAAACTTGTGACCACTAGTAGAATATGTTTTAAGATTAGGCAGACAATTATTAGAGTAAATTAATGAGACACTTCATGAAGATTTAGATTAGAGGATTCATCATCTAAAAGACAAAGCTTCCGTATATACAATAGCGGTAATTATCCCCCAATTTGATACACCGAAAATTTTACCATCCATCAAAATCATTACCTATCAATCATCGTAGAAAAGCAACTAAGTACCAAGTCTTCTATTTACAGAAACCATCGGAAATTAATGTAGCGTTCAGTTTTCCACGTTGAGGCCAGTTCAGCCTTCGAAAACGTGCACACGCAAATTACAAAAATATAAATAGAAAACATTACAATTATCAAACCAGTGGCGCGAATTGCCCTACACCCTTTAGTGCCTCGTTACCTGACCAAATTGAAAAAAACTATCGTGTAATACGACCATAGAGTGTTTATGTCGCTTCTCAATTCTGCCGGGTAGTCGGACAAGGCCGATCGGTGTAATACTCGTGCGTAAAACACCAGAAAAAAATATTACTTCATTAACGAGCAAATGCGTGACGTTTGGGGGCCAAAGATTATGATGTAGGTACGACATTTTTGATTTTGATCGGGGTTGATTGAATTTTATACTTATTTTGTTTTGCGTGTAAAGGTTTGAGGCCTTTTTGGTGGTGAGTTGGTGACTGATTAACCGGCTCGCCATTTTTATTAAAGGGGCCATAAAGGTAAGAGTGACGCATCGTTGGCGCCAATAAAGATATAATTATGTAAATTTTATAAAGCCTACTTTTAAAGAAAATTTAAGATACCATAAAAGCAGTAAAACTCGCCAAATAAGAATGATGATTGAGGGTTTTTGTTCTATCGTATTTTTACGCAAACAATATTATCACTCACAATTTTGCAATTTGTAAAAACAACCGAACACACCTTAGCTAAATCCTTATCTACGTATACCTCATTAAATTACTTTATAATAAAGGCCTTTTTTATAGAAAAAAAGATTAAAGGTGGTTCTTGTGGCTAGTTGTTTTCTCTTTTCACCAAATTATTCAAATCGTGCTATTTAAATGTATTTTTACTATCAGTATATTTTTGTCATAATAAATGAATGTTATTAATAGTCTAAAGATTTTTTATCGTGCCACAAAACGATACATTGTGTTTTTGGTGTCATAACAACATCCATTAGCTATTTTTGGCGTTATTAACATTCAAAACATGCATAAATTCAGATGCATCATAATTGAAACATAATTTGTCTTGTCTACTATAGTTTCTGTTAATTAATGTGAAAAAGGCAAATAAAAAGACATAATTCTACACTACCAAATCTTTTGAAAGCATTATCAAACATTTTTTCTTTTGATTTTTCAACAACGTCAGTAGTGTACCTACGGTCAACCTCGGCACCCTCTATGAAAATATTTTGCCTTGGGCGAGCGTTTGAATTTCGCGAATTCATAAGTTTTTTTCAATTTGCAGATCAGTGTCAGGTACTTAGTTTACAGAATTATAATCAATTAAATCATCAATACAATCGTCCAAGTTCATTTAATCCTATTGAATGACTATGTATGAAAAAATCATTTAGTGTAAATTGAGAGAATCGCGGACTACCTTAGCGCATCCAAGTCCTACCTCAAGTTCTAAGTAAGTACGTACAGATTTATTTCTAGACAATAACACAATAGGTACCTAAGCGCCTACCTACCTTAATTGTTGTCAGAAACCGTTGGTTATTCATCAGTTTGATTACAGTCGGTTTTATTATCATCAGCGCCTCACATTTGCATATTATTCTAATCTATGGCCGGGTTCATTAGTCGGGGCGCGTGGCGGGCGCCCAAACTCTGCGCGCGCGCTGCTCCGCGAAAACATCGCGTTATTTACGTGGATCTATGGAAACTGATTGAGTGGGTATTGATTGGAGATTTTTGTTATGGGTGTGCTATGGTTATTTATCTTTTGAGCGCCTAATAGGTACTTGATTGGTGGACATTTTAATTTATTGTTTATTTTTTGAAGCATGGTCAATTAATGTTAGTTATTATCGCAAACAAAGTTAGGCAAAAGCTAAGAAAGAATGTCTGCCAGTGGGTATACTCGTGCTATACATGATTATGGCTAAAATGGCGGTCGCATAGAATTTTATAGGGATTCTATGTCATTAAGACCAATCAAAGATAAACCGAAGAATACCTACGTTCACTAACAAAAGAGTGTTGCTTCAAAGATCCTTAGAAAGTTTAAGCCAAAAATAGCACAGTTTAATCAATTAATTTGCCAATTAAAACATGCTTCAACAAGTCCTTCAGTTTATCTTATCCCAATAATTATTTGATTTTGATTTGATTTATCCAATACAAAGTTCTATCCAAAGTTATTTAATCCGAATCTACCTCTTCTGTTACACGAGCTCTTCGGTTTAGATCTATATTTAAACCTGGGGACAACCTGCAACCATTCATTTTAACATAAAGTGGGTCACTCTCCTATTTATAGGTTGGTACTTGTCATCGTCGAACGAAAACATCAAATCTTTAATCAGAGAGATGGGCCCTTAAGGATGCTTGAGGCGCGGGAAAGAAATGTATGAAAAGGTTTAGGAGAGGCCTATGCCGCAGAGGCGACCACTATTCATAAATTTACTTAGCTATACATACACAATAATATAATCAAACAATACATGTGATCAAATATATGTATGTACATAAAGGGTGTAAATAGACTCTTAACGTAGCCGAAAGGCACTTTTTCTCCCCATCTTTGCGATTATTCTTTTGTTCTAGACCATACCTGGGAACCTTCTAGTTATGGAGATATTGGAGGTTCCAACTTTCTCACAAGTTTTTTTTTTAATACATGTTTTTAATGTAAGATTTTTACTTTACACACCTCCACGACCCCCGTACTATTCAATTCATCCATCAGCACAATGCTTTGAGTGCTTTCCATGGAGTCCTACCGTAAAACGTGATTTTTTACCCCAAAAAAAAAAAGTCGTTTCCCAGCAATAATTTTTGCGCAAAGTTACTTAGTTTGATGTACAGAATGCTTGGTTGACGGCTATGTGAAGGGTCTGTTGACACCCTGTATATACTACCTAAGCACTAACATATAAGCACTATTATAAAGTAGATTAATCTTATGTTAAGTTTTGAATGGTAGTAGTGAATAAAGGCTATTTTTATTTATTTTCTTTCATTTTTCTTGACAAGGTAGAACGAAAACATCAAACGGAATGGTGGTACACAAACATATGAAATTATTAATTTTATTACAATTTAATAAATTTTTATTATTTACAGAGAAAATTGTATCACGTTTGACATGAGGTTAACTGATGACAATCCTTTTATAAAATAATAATCGATACGCTTACAATTTTACTGTCAGGTTATTCTCTTCAGCACTGTATGAACTACTCTGGGTTAGCTAACTGTGACATTAAAATATGTTGGCTAGTCTTTGGCGATGAAAAACATTAGAGGATAACTTTTTGTCATAATTTTTGACTTTTTAATTTAATTTAATAATGTTTCTTTTTATTGTAATGTAATTCTGTTTTTAGCTATAATTTATGTGTTTGTGTTTGTATTTTTGCCTATTTTTGGTTTTTATATGGGTCTTGGACCTGAAATAAATGGAATTATTATTATTATTATTATAATACATTCATGGCAGATAATGATGCATGGATTACAATTTTTCAGGAACTTTCCATCTTTGTGTGTATAAGAGAACGTAGGTAAGAACCCATTTTAAATGCAGGAGGCCATCAACATCCCATCTTTACCTCCCCAACTCATCAGCAAGATGAACTAAAACAAAATATTGCATCAACACACAAAAAGAATCTCTTTTGAAAACTCTAGAGCAAAACATTCTGGTTTCCTTATGTTCTTCAAAACCTAAGTGTTGATACACAAAGTTCAGATGATGGCTGAGTTATCCAGTGTTTAGCGAAAAATGCCTAGTGCTGAAATAAGCTAAACTGAAGTCTGGATTTTTATCTAGAACGGAGTTTATACAACGTAATGGATAGCAGTGTGGATGGATGGAAACCTTCCCTGCTCGCTCAATGTTGTTAGATTTTTGTTGCAGTACTAATGATGTGCAAACTTATTTTTAGGAATGTTTTGCTTTGCATAACAACGTGGAAAACATTTTTTTAATAGGCGATAGAATTTAAATAGGTAGGTAAATATTGATGCGATGAACTGAAATAAGTTTGGAAGAGATTGGGTGCTGACAAGTTTCAGTTATCAAGCTTTGAACATAAGAACGGATCATCAGTAAGCTATCATTAAAATTTCTAAAACTTCATAGTACGACGTTTTAATAGAGATTTTCTTAATTCAAATTATTGGATAATATTAATAAATTGACACAGATTTTTGTATTCCTAATTTTTTTAAAATAAACCACATCTACTTTGTAAAAACTTAACAATCATTCTACATCCTGAAACTTCAGAAACATATAGAAGGTTATAATAAAAACATTACCGGTATAGTATCGTAATATAATGTATAATATTATAATAACGGGAACTTGTACAATAACAGTACTTCCGAATTCTCGCGATATTAGATAAGTTCACGACGCCATATTTGTTTTGTACCGTTCTTTATTCGAACGTTTGAACGTAACGGCCAATCTCCTTAGTTTTTCGTGGACACATGTTGCGGTATAATTTGGAGTACCAGGAAGTTATAAATTGATGTTGGATAAACTCATAGGTGGTCTTCTGGAAATACGTTTTAGGTAAGAATGTACGCCAGTTTTTGCCATAGATAATGTGTGACATAAATAGCAGTTCCTTGATGGTTCGTCGCGTCTGAATTACGACCTAGATGAAAATTTTTTGAGAGATCTTCAGTAGTTTTTGTTTTAGTTTTGTGTAACTACTGAATTCTTACTTTCGTCAGAATAGAATAGACATACTGTTTTAAGCTTTCACGGTTTACAACTAAGCGTAATATCGGGAGCTCAAAATAATGAACAATCACGGAAGATATCCCGTAAGTGACAGTATAAGTTTTTTTTGTGCTATAATTGTACGAAAGTGATGATGATGATGCCATCTAGCCGATTTCGGCCACAGCGACTGTATTCGATGGCTTTCTAGGGAGGTTGTCGAGAGCTTTGGTGTGCTGCTCTATCATGTGCTCTCAAGTGGCTAGCATACATGGTTGTATTAAAAATTAGCCAATTAGCAAGTGTCACAATCATCATCAAATTAAAAACAGTACCTAAAACATAAAACCCAGCTGCCCAAACACCCATACATCTACAGGCCTATAAGGTAAACACCAACTGATACATCCAAGGTCATGAAATCTAAAACTAACTTTAAGGCATGACGTGTTGCTGATCACTAGATCTAAATAGCCGGGCAGGCTTGATCTACCACAACGAATAGTTTGGGAACGTTCACGATGACTGACGCAATTACCGTCGGTAAATAAACAGTCTTTATGTAATTGAGTGCTAAATTAGATAGCAGGAATTGTGAGCTTTGGACTTACGCTCGAAATGAAAAATAGCCGCGGGAAAAGTATCCTCGACTGCCTTTTTGGTCTAGTGGTCGCAAACGCAACTGCTGAGTATGAGGTCCTGGGTTCGATTCCCAGGTCGGACAAAGTGTTATTGGGTTTTTTCATCGGCTCGCCCCTATTACGTGGGACTTAAATATAACTGGCGAAATGTGGGAACACCTCTGCCTAACCCTTCGGAGATTACAGGTGTGATGTTATGTTATGAAAAGTATCCCATTTTTGGATAATCCCACTCTCCTCCATTAAGTTGTTATACCAGTGGTGGGACTAAATTGAACTTAAAAATAATGTTATGACGACTTCGCAGAATAGATAAAATACCTCTGTTATCTGTGTTCCTAGCACGAGCGTTTAAATTAAAAATACTCGTTTCACATATATAATATTGTCATGATTTTAATCATATTTATGGATGATCGTGATTGTACTTGTTGCAAAAATTTTAACTAAAATGCTAAAGCATATTGTACTTTTGATTCTAAAATCGACGTGTTTACCGCGCGGTCAAGTTAGGGCCTCAGGTCTGTGGTCGACTTTGTCCTAATCAGTAGATTTTGGTGTAAAAATAACACTGGAGATGTATTATTTAATTTTTTATATAAATAATGCTGTAGGTATATAAGATAAAACAAAGAATATAAATTTAAGAAAATTAATGTGGCCAATAACTATCATTTTCCTAACTTTTTGTATATATACTTTATATATCTTTTTTAATTTACGCTATTAAAGGGGATAAAATTAAATTATTGTTCTAGTTTTCCTGTCGAACTTTCGAGCTGAATATTAAGTTAATATTAAACTAGTAACAAATATATTTGGGAATTAGTAACTTTGATTACCCAAGAACCTAAACGGAAGTTCTTATGAATATTCTGTTGTTTTTCCTGGCTTTTACACAAGTTTGTTATAGTAAAAGATTCTTAACTTCCAACATAGTTTAGTTTTTATTCAAGCTACACCGAAACTCTACAAACACAAGAAGAACATTAGTACTCTCTTAACTCTCCCTAGAGATAACATAGAGTCTATCAGAGTGATCGCACCTTAACGACTTTGCTCGCAAACTTTTGCTCTTCACTTTTTATTGCTCTTGTAGACGTCAAATAAACAGAGTTTTTCTTGAGTTAGGTATATCTTCTTGGGAGATATCGTAGGTTTAATAGTAATGAGATTTTTTTTGTGATATGAAAAGGTCAGTGACAGCATCCATTTCGGGCATGCAGTATTCAGGAATATTGGAAGTTTGTAAGTTGCGCCAGTTACAGAAAAGTTGAAAGGGAATCGACTGTCTTGGTATGGGCATGTGCCGAGGAGGGATGAAACGCATGTTACTAAAAAAGTGATGAATATTTATGTTGATGGATGGAGAGGTAAAGGAAGGTCAAAGAAAAGATGGGTGGATTGTGTGAGCCGTGAGGCATGAAGTGAAAGAAAAGGAGTAAATGATAGCGTGATGGTTGACAGAGGAGAATGGAAGAAAAGACCGTTGCGTCGACCCCAAGCAGCATGTGACAAGGTCGTGTTTTGCCCAATGTCTTCTGTTCCTAACTTGGGTCACTTTTTCAGTAACATACATACATTAATAACGACAAACTATTATTTTGCTATATTTATTCTTATTTATCTAAATCCCACATAACATGTATTTGGTGTTTCAACATTCATTACATATCGAGTTTCCTCCGTGCCTCAGAAAGCATGTTAAGCCGTTGGTCCCGGCTGTTATTTGTAGATCTTTGACAGTTGTTACAGGTAGTCAGTGGCCTAAAAGTCTGATAACCAGTCTTACCAAGGGGTATTGTATTACCCAGCACTAACTGGGTTTGGAGGTCAGATAGGCAGTCGCTCCATGTTACAATACTGGTATTCAGCTGCATCCGGTTAGACTGGAAGTCGACCCCAATTTTCCAACATAGTTGAGAAAAGGCTAGGCAGATAATGATGATGTATTTGGTTTTTCATTTTTTTTCCTATTTCCCTTTCTTTATTATACTTTCATTCACGGGTAAACCGACAAAACACACTGCTTTCATCCCAAATCGGTCTTAAATATGTGCCTTAAGATATACCCGAATATAAAATATAAAATGCCATAAAAATAGTATTAAAACGCAATAAAGGCGCACAAATGCGCAAATTTTATAGGCAGGTATGTGTGTTGGTCCAAAGCAGATAGCGGGTTTATCCCATCCGAATGAAGGATATAAAGTAAGGCTTAACCCACCTGCTGAACTAGCGATATGGTGATTAAATTCTAGTTTATAGGTAGCCTAGGTTTTAGCACTATTTAATTTTATGGTAAAAGGACAGCTGTTATGAAAGTTAACCAGAGTTGACCTGAAAAGATACGATTTTATTTTTAGGTTATAAAAACGGAAAAATTAAAAGGTGTTAAAAATATAACTTTGTGCTAGAGTTATTTTTCAAATGTTTTTATTTAAAAATAACAGTAAGAAGTTGAGAAAGCACTTTACTTAATTTGATACGAGACGAAGGTTTTCCTTCCGTTGGTGTTTTATAAAAGTTTATTCAGTAACCGTTGCGTAAACTTTTACAAAACGTCGTCAAAGGTGAACCTTTCAAACGATTATAAAGTAGATCTATTATTTTTAATCTAATATATTCATAACAACACGCCTGTAATCCCAGAAGGGTAAGGCAGAGGTGTAGGTAGCTAATAGTACACCCATATTTCGCCAGTTATGTTTAAGTCCCATGTAATAGGGGGCGAGCCTATTGCCATCAACCGGGCACATATCCAGAGTCGGTGGTTGCTGCTGAGAAATTTTTTCCCAATAACAATTTGCCCGACCCGGGAATCGAACCCAGGACCTCATGCTTAGCTATTGCGTATTCGAGGTTGCGACCACTAGACCAACGAGGCAGTTATCTTAATTCTTTTTTTTTTACTCAATAACACTTGATTTGCAACAAAACAAAAAACAACCATAATTTCAAAACGTAAAACAGCTTTCCTAAAGCAAGCCATCATTTACTTATTAAGTTGTCAAACTAAACGACCGGCGACAATGGGTTCAACATAATCTATAGTTCAAAGGTATTTGAACCTACGACCTGCCCACTGTCGCCTCGACCTAGGACTCCACGAACATAGCTATAATATCAGATAAATTTTAAATTAAACTTGGAGTATGAAATCTTGTCTAGAATTGTGCGTAATTGATCTTAGTAAAAATCGTTGTAGTACGTTTCATATTGGTTCTTTTGTAATAAAAAACATTGGATCAAGCCTACATTTATGAAGGTATTCATTTAGATTGATAATTACAAATTAATTGTACGAAAGCTCCTCAGTTCCTTTACTCCATGGGTGTAAACACTATCTACTTGTTTTCTCTTTGATACACGTGTTTTGGTGAAATCTTAAGGATATTTTCAGGCCAGAAAAACCACCGTATGTGTCGCAAAAACCGGGGCAAAGTATCTTCAGCACGTTAGAACCACCCACTGTCCTTTCAGCCTTCATCTCTGCCCACGCTGCCAAGGAATCTGCGTCACGCGCATGTTTATACTTCGTTTTTATCAACAAAACTGAAATACTTTCGCCTCTCGTACTAAGAATAGATCTCCAGCCTTTGCGTAGGCGCCGCGGAAGTAATAAGGGTTTACTTGAGGTGGGATGGCACATGTCGACGACAATGTAGTAGCATTGTGTTAAATGTGAAGGCACTTGACAAATAGATGAATACCGCTCATCCTTGGATGTTTTTTTTTAATAAAAGATAACATTACAATGTCAACACGATATTTTTATAGTCAGCTTTTAATAAAAATCATAAAACCATTAACTGTATATTTCTAAAGTAGGTAGGAAGTTTGAGACCCCTTCGTGCTTCGAAGAGCATGCTCAACACTTGGCCCCGACTATCGTTCGTAGGTGTTTGACAGTTGGTATGGGAACGCCAGTCTCACCATAGGGAAATCGTGCTACCTAGTAACTGGAACTAGGGCTGTACAGGTCCTTAGCTCCATGGTACGCGCTCCATTTTACTGTTCACCTGCATCCAGTTAGACTGGAAGCCGATCCAACACGGTAGAGAAAAGTCTTGGTAAGTTATGATCATCTCTTTGGATAACACAACTAGGAGCAAAACGAGAAATGAGTTCCTCTCGACTCAGGTATTATGAAAAATACTATCAGTCTATTGTGTATAGGCCAGAAAACAAACCATGACTTCTTTTGAATTGAGATGTATTTGTATAGGTATAATTGTTTGTGGATATGCATGAGGTCCTGGGTTCGATTCCCGGGTCGGGCAGTGTTACTGGGCACCTCTGCACCTAATAGTGATGTTAAGTGACATAAAGTTAACACAATAAGGCAGTGGCCAAAACGCCATATGAATAGATAGACGATAATCGAGACAAATCGAATCAATCGTGTCACTACGTATACCATTTCAGGCATTTTCAGGCTTCCCACTTTCAATCTGGCCAGAGACAAGAATTCGTCTCTGAAAACCACAGAATCCAGTCAAACGATACGTCAGTTATTAAGCAATCTTACGTTTCAGAATAAATTCCATTCCATACTCTAAGGAATATATGAGAGACTTCAAACAAACCTCAGCCAGAAGGAGATTACTAATCCAATTGAGAGCCACTTAAAGATTCACTTTGGTTCCCAGGAACGTTGCTATCTGAGCAATGTTTCCCAGACCTTTCTCTTAGGACTCATTCCATGTTTGTTAATATGTTTTGGAATGTAAGTTCGGAGAAATGGGTGTATCTACTTAAGTATGTTATGTTGAATACCTAGAGATAATTGTGTGACGAAGTATATCTGAGTTATTGAATAAATGTTAGATAACGATGTTGGTAAAACATCGTATACCTAGTACCTACGCTACGGGTTACCCTGGCGCTTGCACCTTGATGGGCAGTCATCTTTATTTCGCTATTTTTATTTTTTATTTTTGTTAACCTTACCGTACCATAGACGATGATGAGAACTAGTGTCGATAGATTTTTCTCGCAGATTAACTTAACAAGACTTTCAGATTATTTATCTAAGATATTTACAAACACAGTGATAATTTCTAAAAAACCAGGCTTCATCATAAGCAAAGCAGATAAATCCTGATTAAATTATCACAGTTTTAATACATTGACTAAAGGGAAGAATTATTTTTCTTAAAGAAACCCACCTTTTAGAAGTTTTAACAAGAAGTCCAGTTTTTAATAATAACGTTAGACATAAAATATAAAAGGCTACAACGAAATCAGAAAAAAATAACAATTTAGCATAACATTAGTATGTCGTTAGCTTAGTTACACTAACGAGAAACATTCTCACAACTTTATGTATTAAAAATAGCGTTTCCACAATTGAATGGGAGACAAAACCGTAGACTTGCCAAACTCGATTTTCCCCCCAAACTCCAACGAAACCAGTCCATGTGTCTACCACTTAGTGATTAGCACATCCGAAAAAAAATATATCGATACTTTTCTAATTTATCGACTTAATATTCAGAAGTTCAAAAGAGTTGTGGTGTGGTAGGTATGATCATATTCATAACTGGTGGCTCTTTATTTTTTTCTTGGTAATAATCATTAAATAATAGGTACAAAGCAGGATATGGTAAACCATATACCTAAACTTGAGTCATGCGTCAAACATTTATTATTATGTTTAGTTGTACGATGGTTAGGCGAACGTTGTGTCTCACTCGTTTATAGATATTTAAAAAACAATCAATCTATTGTTATGATCGTGATTTGATTTTTTACTAAAGTTTTATTGACTGTGTTTTGATTTGAAGCTCGTAAACGCTCCGGACTTACAAAGAACAATGATTTCAATATTTTATCGTCGAGGAAATCCGAGTACGTTTAACACAACGGCAATAGTATAAAAAGTGCTTCGTAATTCGCATAAACATGAACAATATAAATTATTAGCTCAATTTAGTAAGTCAGAGACCCATCTGTATGTATCACTCTGACACCAGTTAGGCACTAACCACACGATAAAGAATAAGTAAGATATCATCACTACGAAATTATTATTGTAGAGAAAATACATTATACATTAATAATCACATGATTTTAAATGATGAACAACTGATTATGTGATCAAAATTTTATAAGCTAGAATTTTATGAGTTTTGTTTAAAATTCTGAAGCGACAAGGAAAAGCAAACGATATTGTCATTCCAACTCCTAGTTCATCGTCATATTTTTTTAGTATAGGCTCAACTAATCAACTTTAGCTGTGTTTAGCATTAAATTGTTCTTTATAATCAAATCATAGTTGGTTCGTTACTGAATGAGCCTGGGAACATTCTCTCCAAACGTTTCATTCACAAACCGTAACAACAATTAAAAACATGTCTACAAAAAGTATTAAAAAAACGATTTATGTTAGCATTTTTCCATTTTTAAGCTTTTAAACTTAATAACAGGAAATGATAACCGAGCTGTTTTATCAATCAAGACGTTAAAAATGCGTAATTTAACTACAAACATTTAAGTAATTAAAAACAGTAAAGTCCTTGATGTTCAAGGTAAACAGCAAGGATATGTTAATCGGCACTTGTTACTCAACCACTCTGCCTACCAACTCACTAAGAATCCTTAAGGATTCCTACCTATCAGAATTATTTCTACGTATGACAAATACATGATAAGATCTCAAAAAAAGAAGAACCTTACTCGAAGTGACAAAAACAAAAATCAAGCAAAAGATGTACGCTATTTAATAAACAAATCGTCGAAAGAAAACCTTTAATTTTCGCAACCAACATTAAAATGGAGGATTCTTCACGACAAGAGGCACCTGTCGCGTTGAGAATTCAGCCACCGGCATGTGTCAAGTTCCATGTTTTCCGCAATAACATGACATTTCATTAAAACATCCGCGCTACAGGAAAACACGAGCACAAACATACACGAGTTTGATATTTCATTTAAAAGTACAAACCGGAAACACAATTATTATAAATAAAATTTTATTACACATACCTACTTCAATTTATGAATTAAAAGGCAAAAACGACGCTCAGAAAATGCTATCGTGGAACTTTGATTATCATTCGAACACATCTCATGAATGACATGAATTATTTAATAAGTCCGTGTGTAAGTCTGCGAGTGAGAAAAAAAATGGCTAAAATTCACGTGTAATGAGTTCTTTGGCTTTTACGATATTTACACGTGTAAAAAAGATGTTTCAGACCGGCTAAAGGCCTCTTTGGTGGAATATTAGTTAACACTCGTCTGCATAATGACTTAGATAAGTTTTTTAGACGAAAAATTATAATAGGCAGGAAATATTTAATTTGTTTAATAATTAGCATAAGTAAGCTATTTAGTAGGCTTCCAATAATATTTACTACCTTATTTTCGTCGTACAAAAAGTTTTTTTTAGGGTTGGACCTCATCTGGCAGCCTACGCTCCTATACTTTGTGTCACAAAAACCGTCATTTGGTAGAGCGGGAATACTATCAACGTCGATGCGATCGGCAGCATGCTTTGTTTCTCAACCCTTAATGTCACTGTTCTGTCGATATCATCGATATATTTTCAAAATCGTTGATCCCATCCCTAAGGGCTAGGGTTCTCAAAGAATGATGAATTTGAATGGAAGTGTGCCGGAGACGATGTCCTTCACCGAAAAGCATTAGAGCACACAAATATATTTGCTTTTTTGTATGTGTTGTATTAAAATGATGAAGTTTTTATGTGATCATCGTTCCCCTCATGAATATTGCTTTTAAAGAGCCGTAAAACAGGCCTTTATAATGGAGGTGTTCATAATAAAAGTGTACCTTGTGAATAACTTTATTTCTTTCGTGAGATGTTCATGAGTTTGTGACAATAATCGGGTTGCTTTTATGTTTTCTGGATTGTTAACGGTTGAAAAAAGTTTGATTACGAAAGAGACGAATTTATTTAATATTTTTTTTATTTACAATAGTGGTACATAGGCGGACTAAATGCCACAAGGCATTCTCTACCAGTCTACCATTGGGTTAAATAGCACAACATTGTGATAATGTAGTCAGTTTTCTCTACCATTAAAGTACATGTTAATTACTAAATTATCTGGTTTTTTTTTCCGGCTAAGATAGCTGATGTTATAAGGAGTAACTTTAGAAAAAAGTTGAGGGATCCGTGAAAAAAAAATTTAAAACCCTTGAAAGCGTTAAGAAAATCCGATTCAAATAGCGAAGTGATATTTTTATAATAATTTCACGACAAAGGACGCGGGCAACAGCTAGTATCTAATAAAAACTCCAACTTGCTTTCAATTATTCACTCACTTTTTAAAATATCGGCAGACTAACCGTACACCCACCGACAGCCTAAAAAAGTACCCCAAAAATCTTCTCACGGTAATCCGTCTAAATATAAATATATTCTAAAACCCATACAAATAATAACAGGTTTACATTAAAGGGTCACACACATTGTAAGAGATGACCCCTCGCCAGCCACAATGACAGTGAGGTAAGGTCAGTTCTCTGACTAAAAATAGAGGGGTCTTTAACTGAATTGCTCATACTGGCACGTTGTTACTATGGTGACACAGAAGGTAAATATAATAAAATTTCACCTGCTGCCGTGCTATAGAAAGACCCGTGTCTAGTTGAGAATAGAGAAAAGCAAGGTCAACAGGATTCATAGTCAAAATTCACCTGTCAAGTGTAACAAGTGCAGTTGAAGATCCCATGAAGAAATGTCAAGGATCTTTGGCTACAGAATCCATGAGAGATGTAAGTTATATAGTATTGAAGCGAAGTGATTAGCTACTCGATACATTTTGTTTTTGTTATTGTTATCGCTTACCCTCTTTTGTTTTTGTTTTTACTATGAACGTCGATTTCTGTAGGCTCATTAACATGTTGTAGTTGCTCAGTAAGTGAATTATTGTTAATTTTTGAAGAGAAATAATTAACTTGTTAAACCACGAATAACATCACTCATTGGTTACCCTCTAAAATGCTAATGAATTCCTGATACAGCTTATTCCTCCCTCATTGATGTTGACACCCACAAGCCACAAAGAACGCTTGACACAACAACTTATTCTTAATCAGGGACCACACATCACATCACCAAATCCGTATGTACTTTTTTCATTATTTACACAATAAGGATTTAAAGGACTTAAGTCGTTATAGGCTTGTACTGGTAAGGCTGGAGAAAACATACATAAGTGATCAGTTAGCCTTCGGGCCCTCGACCTGTTTTACATAATCTCTGCTTATGCAATTTATGTGGTACAAAATAGTTTATGAGACAAAATCTTGGTACTTTTACCGTAAAAGCCAGTAAGGACTTAGCAGGTCTCCTAGATTAGGTAATACTTTTCGTTCTGTTATTCAATTTCTTCGTAACTGTATTATAAAACGTCATTTGATTCACGTGTGCATTTGTCCGTGCAGTTTTCGGCTCCATACCACAGTTGAACACAAGTGAATTCCGCCTCCGTTGCAATGGCAAAGTTTCCCCACTTGTATCAAAATGTACTATTCCAGTCCAGATTTCCACCAGGCTTTACTTTTGATGATTGTTTCATTATTGAAGTAAAGATATTCAAAAATAGGACATTTCTACGCCTGTGTTCAGAGGCAGTGTTAAAGCGTATATTATACATTTTAACAGTACAAAATTAATATTTTATAGCTCTCGGATAAAATAACATTACTTATTTTTAATAGAATACACGGCTTCCTTATTTCATTTAAAAACACAAACAAAAAAATTCGTCGAAAAAAAAAAAAAAACTTTTTCTGCGTAAGGGATAAAAACCAGCAAAAATAACCTCAAAACAAAAAAAGGGTGTATGGTTATTTCGTACATAGCGTATTGTATCGCTATTCTAATTAATTTTCGGTCCTTTTGCCTGTATTTGTACAAATGTTATTTCTAAATAAAATACGGGTTTCCTTTTCTTTGTGAAGGCCACAATAGGATGTCACCGTTTTGCGTCGTATTTATATTCATTTCACTTTGAGTGTAGTAGTTTTTATAAATAATAAAAGCCGGTCCTCAAGGTATTGCTAAACGGAAATATCACAGCCACATGTGTTTTGTCGCGTGTTTAGTCTTCTTTTTGCTGATAATTGATAGAAAATTACTGAAAACAGTCTGTCAAGTAAACGGGGGTTAAAATGACCTTAGCTAAAAACTAATATCGCTATCACTTAAATACTATCTTCAAAATTGTTAGTTTTAATTGCAAAACCTCACTAAAAGATCTCTATTTAAACACTCTTTTGATATCTGTATTTTGCATTCAGTCTTGATGCCATGATAATGATAGCCACATCTCCTCATATTTTATCTAATCTCGTTTATGTCTAGTTTAAGTGGTTTATTTCACATGACTCTATTTATGTAGCGAATTCCTACAATTATGTATTTTCATCACGTAATTCTTACTTTATAGCGCCGACGTATGCTGTTACATTAAAATTACATTGTAGCTGTCTTTGTCTGAATCGATCGTGTAAAAAGTTTATAATTCCTGGAGTATCAACTACTAAGGTATACAAGGTCGGCTAAAAAATAATAATAAAAAAATAATAATTAATTTAATGTGATTTGGTTATGTAATTGTAGTGTGTTTGTGTAATTTTGTTTTTTATTGATTATTTTAATGTACATGTGTTTAATGTGATTTTAATTTTTATAATTTTTCTATGGATTAAGTCTGAAATAAAATAATGATTAATAATAATAAAACAGCTTTTTCTTTTTTCAATCAATTTTCAAAAATGTTTACTAATAACGCCCTCTATCGATGTAATTGAAGAGCCAAAATAAAGTTGTAACACTGTTTAATCATTCTCCAAAACACAAGCCATCTCTCTGTCTAATTTCAGTAAAATCTGTCCTTAAATTCATCCCTAAAAACAAAACAAACACACATCCTTACTTTTGCACTAAGAAAATTGAAAAGAATAAAAATTGTCCAAGAAGACGTCCCCTACGTAACGTAATATTAACAAGTCAGAGAGTAGGGTCTGTCCCCAAAGGGAGGGTTTAACCAAATACCTACCACAGTTATTATTAAAGGGCCTCCGTTAAGGGTTTTGGGTCGAAAGATATCCGGAAACGGAACGTGTCCTGAAAGATAAAATCGAAGACGTTTTGGCGGATTGATCCTTAAAAGGCTTCCCTCGCTTAAAAGTCGTAGATGTTTTTTATTTTCTTGGCATAATCAGAATTTAATGTTCTCAATGCTCGGAAGCTGGCCTACGAATTAATTTAATATTAATTCGTAGGCCGAAGATCTTTGACAATCACTATTATTGGTAGTCAGACGCCGTTTCCAAGCACCAGTCTCATTATGATGATCTTATTTCTCTGTAACAGTGTGGTGGAGGTCAGATACCTCATAATAATTTGTGTATTTGTCATCACAAATGTAGAAGTGGACAGGAACTACAACTTAATTTAATAAATAAATAATTTAACCGGTGATTGTACAACATCAGTGTAGCTCTGGCTCTTGTACTAGGATTCCCTGTATCACAAGAGCCAGATAAAGTAGGTAAACATTTGTGAGACTGATGGTGTCCGAAATAGATAAAGAGCCGCTTCATGTAAGAATGTATTGTTTTTTAAAGTAATGATGTTAAGCTGCATCCTGTTAGGTTGGATGCTGACCCTAACATAAAACTTGGAAAAGGGCTAGCCGGCGGACGGTGATCCACGTGCATATTCATAGCTGCCCAGTCATGAAAAAACTGAAAAACGCGCGCGAAAATACCGTAAACTCTCCAAACATTGCCGTCATTTATGAAAGTAAATAAATATTACATAGTTATGTATCCGTATAGGTATTAGGTATGTAACAGTGACATTGTTATCGACGTACAACTCGTACAAGTGACCCAGTCCCGGCTCCCGGTCCGCTTCAATTGCATTCATTTCCTCTTCATATTCGCACAAGTGAAATGTTGGAAATATTTCGGCTTTATTGGGCTTTTCAGCGTTTTTATTATTTTGTAGTCGAGTTTCTGGTTGTGAAAAGGTTCGTTATTTTTGAATAGAGAAATATATTGCAGTAGATTTTAGTTGCGCTCTGTATAGAAATGACATAGTACCTACGAGTATATGCTATGTTATGTGTATACATACATATATCTGAGATACTCACCCATTTTTTTATTTTTATAAAGTCAGTAGCAAATCGCAGTTATGTTGACACTAAAATTATAATTTTATCAATCGATTCGTATGTGCACTTTCGTAACTAGTATAAGGTCATTTTCTTAATTGCATAACTTTTGATCTTGTTTCTTAAAAGAGTAGGTATACCTAGTAATAATGCCCTATAACGATGATCATGCAAAAGTGAATAGGAAGTGCAATGAAAACATTGGGTACCTACCTACCTACTTACATAACTTAGAATAAAAATACACATGACAGAAATACTAGGTAAACAAAAAATACTTGGTACCCACCAACAGATGTGTACCTACATATTATATTTACTTATTTAGAAAAAAATGATATTAGATATAAAAGCTAGGTATTTAAAAAGAAGATGGATCAGGTGCGTAGTACTCGCAATCGGCGTGCGAGTATGACCTGATGTCTGAATGTGGACGACGCAAAAGGAGAAGTATCGTAGCATTCGTAGCAGGTGGCGTAGTCTCTGCCTACCCCAATGGGAAAAGGCGTGAATTTTTATATGTATGTTTTCAGATATAAATAGCCCAGTGTGACGTCATAATTGTGGACGATACGCTCATTGAGCTAGCGTCACGCGTCATAGACTCCACAAGAAGGCTATGATCAGAGCAACGGCTGCGAGCAATTGTGGGTTCCAACTGTGCTATACATAGTTGATTAGGAATCTTATTCAATCAATGGTAAAACATTTCACCATGTAAAAAAAAACAGTGCGCACTATAACTTAAGCTTAGATCCATGATTCAATGATCCATGAATTTAATTGCAGGTTTGTTTACCTTATTATAAGTTTCTTCAAAAGCCTTATCCAGGGAAAATACTCTTATCTATTCTGGCAAAATACATCCAAGCTAAACCAAGAGGTGAACCCATTAGTACACCCACATTCCGCTAGCTATATTTAAGTCCTCTGTTAAAGGGAGCGAGCCTATTGCCATCAACCGGGCACAAATCTTGTCTGTGGCTGCTACTGAAATTCCTGATGGAAAAACCCAACATCACCTTACCCAACGTGGGAATCAAACCTCGTGCTAAGCAGTCGCGCTTGCATCCACTAGATCAACGAACAAAACTTCGTATAAGCTAACCATAGATAAGCATGATCAGTCTAATGTTCCCACACTTCCCACTGTAGGGACATCATCCACCACGGTTATGACAAAACTTGATCGAACAGAATCTTTATCACGAAACTCTATCAATAGCTGTAGGTAAATCTTTCTCTATGCTTATATGCTTATCATAAACATTTCCAATTCTCACATCAAAAAACAGAACACATCGACACAAACAAAACACTGTCAATTCTTAATTACATCTTCCACCGACGTAACACGCGTCCAATATATGTTTACCCTCCACAGAGGCGCTGATATCAAAGGTAGAACATAAACATTCCGCTATTTGAAACTAGTTCCGAATCTTATCGCGTCTCAAGCTAAACTGGACGTGTAGTAAACTTCCGAATTCTGACACTCGGAAAAAACACATCTTCTCGACTTGTTTGCAAATATTAATTAGACTTCAACGTTTTAGCTTCATCATACGATAAGTTTTTTCTTCAGTTTTTTTTAGCAACTGCCGAGACGTTTTGGAACCAGTGTTTTGGAGCTTATGTGTGACGTTACAATTATTCTATTTTTACTTGAATTGGTTATTAACATTTGGTATAATATCCACCTGTGGGAAAAGGCATTTCAAGGTCTCCACAGCGCAATCGCAGCAAATCATCAAAAAAGCTCAAGTTTTGGCAAGTTATCCTAAGCTAGATCTAAACTAATTGTTTCCTTTTCTCCAAGATCTTCTCTAACAATCCCATCAGTCTCCACAATCCTTTAAAGCCCTAAATGGTCTTTAGTTGAAAATTTAAGGCTTATATCAAATACAGGGCCTTTAGAAAACTTGGGTTTTGTTCTAGACATCCTTTGTCTATGAAAAAGATATCGTCTGATATTAGGTTCCGTCTCGCTATTCCAAGGACACATGTTAATCACGTCATGACGCATAGATTTGGGTTTTAACGTATTATTTTAACTAATTAGCAGATCCCGCCAATTGGTACCTATAACTACTGCGCAGTTTTTTAATCGAATTCTAATTAATTGTATTCGATCTTTCTAGTTTTTGTGAAAGGGTTTTCTCTTCCGTTTTGTAGAGGAAATAAACTGATATTCTGTACCTAACAGAATTCTGATGATTTCATAAAATTCCAAAAGTATCAGTTTTATATCAAGGATTCAAATCTAAGCACTAATCCGTTATAAAAGTTTATTACCACGATTTAAAGTGCGTAACTCCCAGGTTAAAAGGACGAACCAAAACTTAAAACCTAATTCCACATAGCCTCACCACCCAGCCCACATAACATCACGCCATCCCCAACCAAGGCTCAGCAGCACCACATTTGGTCAATACAGACGCGTGGACAGGCAGCGTATGAAGGATCGTGGTAGTATGCGCCCGCGACGGGGCCCCTGACCTTGCTCGGCGCACGCGGTTGCCCCCTCCACCCCCCCCTCATTCGACTCGCCCGCCGCGCCCCTCGCTACACGCCACTTTGATTTCCACAAAGTTTATGTAATCAACGTAGTAATGTTAGAAAAATTATCTGTAGTAGTACTGTCATTTTGAGGAGCTTCTTTATTTTTAGAGTTGAACAAAAATAACACAGGGCTAACATCCTCAATGTTTTGTTTTGTAGGCACGACGTAAAAGTACCTTCTTAACAATCCTCAAGGCACTCATGCATTCTTTATCAAGTTTTCAAACTGCTCTATCAGTTAGGACTTCAATCTTGAAAGGTGTTCAGTCCAAAAGTTACCAAATAAACTGCGCAGTTACTTATCGCGCAGCCATCCTATCACCTTGTACAGCAGTTACCTTTTCTTTCTTTATCTTTTATGATTTGGGTGGACAGCTGGCAACCTCTGTTTAACTTGTAATAATCCTATACTTAATAACGTACCTACCTAAGAGTCGAGTTTTAGAACATTATTTTCTCACGCTTTGCCTATGTTGATTACTTTCTAATTCAATCAAAGGACAGCTTTTTCCGCTTCTGCCTGTCCTTAAATCCAGTTTGTGAAAGTAATTTATTAGTTAGGTACAGTTATAATTCAATGATTCCAGTCCTACCAACTTATTCCGCCATTTTTTGTTTACCAATTTCATTCATGTCGAATTACGTTGGCACCTAGGTATACAACCAAGCATAATAATGATAAATGGCATCAATTTGTTTTCTAAACACCCACCGAGATCAACTTACACTTTCACATACGCACATTCCTAAGGATTTTTTGTTACGTCAAGCTTTACGAATTTAATATTATTGCTTAAGAATAGGTAGATAACATTTCTTAAAGCAGGAAGTGGCCGATGAAAATGGACTGTCTCGCCGTAGGACCGATGACCGTAGACGCAGATACGTTGTAGCCTGGAGACCTCGAACCTCGACCTCGTGAGATGCACACCTTAACAACGTGACATAGGTTGTTTAGGTCCTCAATTCAGGACACGTGTAGTAATGTAATTACGAAGAGGCCTATGGCCTATATTCACACTCAACAAACACCAAGGTTGATTGGATTGGATAGATTGATTTATGTTTCTTCAATTATTGGCCCAAAGTCTGACCATTCAATATTTTCTGACGTATTTCCGATGTAATCCAAGTTGCTACTTATCTTGATGGCGGGAAGCTGGCACGGTGCCCATCTTGTTCAAATCAGCACGCTTACAACATAAGTTTTGGAGGAAATAGTAATAAAATGTGCTTGTTATGTGTCTTTTTATTGAAACGCTTGGGGAATGTAAATTTTTTTTGATGTGGTGTTGCGGCACTCTTGAGGATGCTTCCTTATTATTTATTTAGCTATAAGTTTTAAGTTATTGCTTGTGGTTCTGATAGTAGCGTAGTTTTTTCGTATATCAAACTACATTACACAAGGCGATGCAATGCCAGATGAAAAAAGTTTGACATCTTTAAAGTCGAACTTGACAACGATTAAAGAAGTTGTGAACTCTATAAGTTTTTCAATTCTTACACTATTATGGAAATATAACCTGGTTTTTTATATTTCAAAAGACATGTTTCCCAAAACTCATGAGTTAAGGCATTAGAATTCTTAGAAAACAACTGATAAGTATATTTTGCTCCAGCTCTATGCTCTGTTTGTCTTGAGATTTTCTAGAAATAATCCTCTATCTATGGTAATAGATTTCTCTCGACGAGAAATATTTTTGGGTTTCAAGTTGCTCTGTTTTTAATCGTCAATATCTACACACTTGTGCGGTCATGATTTGGCACAACCGGGTCGCAAATTGAATCTACCTCGTAAAATATTCGGGCAAAAGCAGCTCGGCTAGTACTGAACCGACCCGAACATGATTCATCGAGGGTAAATGCTACACGGAGTTTTCCGACCGGCACGAGCCGAATACCTATGTGAAATAATTGCTTGAGCTTTTTTGCTCAAAAAATTACCGTGGAATCGAATGTGCCGACGCGAACCACGTACAATCGTGTACCAACACTGCAAGGAGTAAAGTGACAGATCAAAGAGATCCCGTGAGTCAAACGATCTGTGATAAATTTGAAATGATTGCTTCTTCCTATTATTTGGAACACACATAAAATCAAGTAAGAGATTTTGGAAAATTCCTTACAACGTTATATCAAGGATGGAAGGGAAGAGACAAAAGGTAATAAATTGACATCATAATGCCTGCGGCCTGCGTAAAATGCGAGTAGGTAAAGGTTTTCGATGGAGGACATGTATGTACTAATTGAAGAATTTCATCTGCGGTAAGATCTGGGCTTAAAAACACAATTATATTGTCCAGTAAGAAGTAATGGTCTGTTAGTCACTACAGAGTGCGTCATGTTTTTTAAGAAAACCCCAAGTGGCCTTTTACAAACTTCTTCGAAGCTTCCATGTAAGATACAAGAGTCGTACTCTTTGTATCTTCTTCTACCTACTTACAAAAATGTTAAATTCACTGCCAGACAACACGCATCCTGAACTACTGGGTCTCTAGAAGCATGACATTTTATACAAAATATCCTTGTATAACGAAAATGAGGACTAAGGAAGGATTTTTAAAAATTAATTCCTTATTGGAGTTAATTTGGGGATGAAAGTTTATCATTTCTGCCGTTGAGGTAAACGGCATAATCTAAGCTGTGCGAAGATAATCTTCACTACCTACAAACGGTATCATTGTTAGAAGTAATAGATTCAAGATCAATATCTTCTTTATCGCCTTAATCAGCAGCAATCCTGCTAAGCTTACCAGTTATCTCTGGTCGAGCTTCGAACGTGTCAGCATTAAAACATCTGGGCCGCCCAACATTTCCTCTAAAGCCCCGTTCGACGCTCACAACCTTGGTTCACAATTTTTTGCTATTGTAAAAACGGTGCGAGGCCTCTAGTCGCGATCAACGATTCAACTTACAACATCAAAGATTAATCGCTTTATAATTGTACACGTTTTAATACTTGCCATGCGTTGATTTTCTGTGTTTTAGCAAATAGTTTTTGTTTTACTGTTAAACGGTTTTGTTATTGTTTCGACATGCTTGTGTTTGGGATTGTTATGTAATTATAATTAACGGTCCTTGAGCCTCTGTACGTGAGCCTTTGGATTTAAAGCTGTTTAGAATTTGAAGATTCCACTCTATACGAACTGTCTTTGGCACTATAGGATCTTTGTTTATCAGAGATAATCTCACTTGTTTATTATTTGAATTTGCAGTATTATTATCTTGACTTACAGCAATGGATTGTTCAAGTGCATCAGTTCATTTTAAGCTTAAACGCTTATTAGCTTCTGGCTCTTCCTTATCGTTTACCCAATAGGAAAACAAAATATGTCCAAGACTTTATTGAAAGGAACAATATTGTTTACACTAACGTTATTTTAAAGCATCTCAGCTGTAATAGAAAGTATTGAAGTCCTTAATTCTATTTCACCAGCTGAAAGCATCAAAGCATCTATTAATAGCCCTCTCTGTAGGTCAAATCGATATGAAATCAGCTCAATACAAAATTGTATCGTAGAAAAAGGCTATTTACTTAATAGATTGTCATTTTCTTATTAAGGACTGTATTCAGTTGCTCGCCGAGAGATTTTATGAGTCACCGGTGTATTGGACGATGAAATATTTGCTACTTTATGTTGTATGCTCTCAAATAAATCAGTTTTAATGGTTTTATAGAATATGATGAGCTTTATATGCGAATCATTTTAGAGAAGTGCTTCTTTTCAACATATTGTAGTTTTTGATACTGGCCCGAAAATAATATCGGGCAAACTTAAAGATTGGAACGTTACTGTTGTCAGAGAGAATTATCACGTAAATGTTCTGCCTATAAGATCCAAAAAGGAAGTTTACTTCTCCTCGTTCAAAAGCGATTTCAGTAATCTTGACCCTAAAATAGACAGACAGATAAGAGCCTATGCTAAATAGAGACTAAACTAACACCGCAGCCAGATAATCCCATCATCGAATATATTGAACGAAACCGTCCAAATACCTCCGAATAAATATACAGTCCTTAAGAGCTAGTCATGCGACTAGACACAAATTGGTGTACCACATAATAAACAGATATTTACGCAATTACGCTGACCTTGTACGCACCCCAGTTGAGTGTTGTTGTCAGAACAGCTGACTCAGTATTAAACAATTTGTAGTGATTTGTGGGAGTCTGTATTGGGTTTAGGTGCTCTACGACTCATATTTATCATTGTGGTCCAGGTCTTTTAAATCAAGCTCTTATCTGTGAGTCAGTGTACCTAACCAATCTTTAGTATAGCTAAGCAAAGCTAAGGGAGAGAAGCATGGTCTATACTGCAGGCAATTTTCATCATTTCTTGAAGCAACTCTTGCGTTCATTTAAGGGATTATAAGTGAGTTACTTCCTTTGCAATTTTCAGATTCATTTTACTTTCATAAGTGAATATTACCGGCCTTAAGTTGCTCAAACATCAATTCTACGAAAGTTAGTTAAAGTTTAGTAAGTAAGCTCTTTTTGAATAGTCATTGTCTTGAGTGTTAATCTCCAAAAAGCCAGCTGAAGTTAGTACTTACCGATAACTCATTGAAACTATTATTTTAATGGATACTTACAACTCCATTCATGAATCAAATAAAAACATTAAAATTTCCAATCTCTTTGTAACAAGCCCATTAAAATCCAAATGGATTACTGGTAATAACAGTTTAAGTAGCCACCAATCAGAATGTCGCAGAGGTGACCACTTAGGATGTTTTGACATAATATTCAATAAATATTAATGGGAATCAATGCTGGAGAGAAAACAATGATGCCACACACGTTATTGCTTGTTCATCCATATTTATTGGCGTTTAAGCTAAATGAGAATGTTTGGTTAAAGGTCGTTATGCATTGCAGCTTATAAATTGATGCAATTACACATTCAAGGAGTTCTTTGTTGAGGTATAAGTAGGTATAAGCGATGGAAGTAGCGAAGCGGCACAGCATTTTAGATCTTGAAAGCAGATGGGGTGGACTGGATGCGGAAAGTGAAGAAGCAGATGATGCTGGGTTGTGGCGAAACTTGAAAGAACCTGTAAGCAACTTGAATCTGAAGACTTGAGTAATTGATTAAAATACAGATCATCAGATAGCATTAGTTCTTCAAAGTACCCTAATTTAATACCGAAGGAGTCAAAGCATGAAATACAACTACTACCGAAAGAATTATAAGCTACATCTAAAATTAGACATTTTCCGTGAAACGTAGGACGCCGCTAATTGACTTTAAATATTGATAGGATACTAACTTAATACTGATATTATATTTACTTCGTGGTAACATATCAAAACATAACACTATGACATCATCGGGTTAGGCTTTGTTCCCTTTTTGGTAGTATCACTCCATTGATAAACATCTTTTCAAAAGGATGTCTTCCCAGTTTAATAACGCAGTTCTCTTGTATTCCTTCACTATCTATATTCTCTTTATCATTATTAACTGCAATATCTACTTCCATATTGTTATCCTTGACTCGAAGTCAGTAGACTAGGGTATTAGAACTCAGAAGCCATTGATAGTCTAATACGACACACACTGTTCCATTGTCAACAAGTGAAGCTGTAAGACTAGACCTATTGATAGACGGAAAGATAATACTTATCACACAATAGTGATCTGTAGGATATCTTTAGCCGCCGTTATTGGAGATAACGGTATTGGAAATGTTAGGCATTGTTCGTTCCTATACTTTCAATGTCAGTGCCTAATTGCTATTTGATACTTTCTTTGCTGTTTCAATAAAGTATGATATAGGTGTTGGGTGAAGGGAGGGTAGTCCTCAAATTATTGGCTTATGGATTGCGGTATTGTAAGGAAAATTTGGTGTAATTAGACTCCGGATATCCAAAGCCCTGTTTAATAGATGTGAGTTGTGTTATCTGCCCTAGCCAGGTAGGTGTAGATATCAAGTGTAAATACAAAAACCTTTAATACAGTTACTACGTAAATCTAAAGTGTTTAGGTGAGATAAAAATAAGTTATCGAGTCAACAACTTAATTCTCACAGCTTATAAGATACTTACACGAAGTTTGAAAGGAAAATTATGAAGTCTTCCAAATCTACGGATGATTACTTACTTGACAACTAAATATTTAATTGAACTACTTGTTATACCGTATTTCTATGATAAAACAGGCTGAATATAAGTTTTTCAACCCTTTTCAGTACTAAACGAAGACTATAATTGTTTCTGTGATCTTCTGAGCGAGTCCCACTTGGTCGCCAGTATAGAAGTTGAAAGATTAACTCATTGGATTATTCTGTTTCTGTTTGCTCTTGATAATTAAGTTGGAGTCTACGCCCCGAAGTCAAAGGAAACTTGTATTATTAACGTAACACAGAAACGTGGGTAGGTTGCAGTGTAAATATTAATTAACTTTAGAAGTCAAAGAGCGAACATATTTTTAACTTCCGTTTAATGTGATGAGATTTTTTGTCCTAAAATAGTAATTTCCTATTTCATAATTAATCGTTAATTTTATTATCCTGTGACATAATTTGCGCGTCTAATTTTATCCATAATCTCGTTAGTCAGCTTTGAAATTGCTTCAAAAATGTAATTTCACTTTTAAAAGACGTTATTAACTTAATAATGTTTCAATAAACAAATCGTTGTAAATTTCTTGTTTCGTTCTTGCCAAGTTCGTAACGGAATATCTCACTAAGCTCTTAATTTAGTTTTAAACAAACTTAGGCCGGAAGGCGAGTCTGTTGGAAATCCAGATGGAGTTCTAAAACTTTATCTACTAACTATCTGTAATTATCTCCATAGCTTCGGCTACAAATTGACTTTACAGCAGTTAAGACCGAGTAGATTGACCATGGGGTCAATGAATTGTCCTTTGACATTGTCGTAAGGGCAAGACGTAATTAAATGAAGGCTTAGAACGTGAGAAAGGGTATTGAGCCTTGAATTAGGGGACTGAACATACAACAAAAGGATTTGAAGACATTGAAAAAGATGAAGCAAAGAAAGAATTCCAACTTTTCAAGTAAGGTGCTTTAACGGTAGGTTCTAATGTAAGGCATGCATGTTCGTACACGGTCTATGTTAACCGAGGAATGTTGCTTCTTGTTAAAGTTACGACTGCTTTATACCTCCCCATGAGACTCGTAACAACAACTAAGTGATTAAAGCAGGGGGGGTGGTTGGAATGAAGAGATAATTAAGAAACTCTTATAGGGTACTTTGGGAATATAATGTTGGAATAAACTGTTATTAAAGTCATTTCCAACTACGTTCAACTTATTATTGAAGATATCTTTAAGGCAAGGAGATAGATGAATGGTTTTCCAAAAGATTCCTATTGGTCTTAAAATAATTTCGACAACTGCATAGGATAATTGAAAGATGCAGTTGATAAAACAATCGTGCCGTAGTAACTTGAATGTGAAACAGCTGTTACTATCATTATGGATGATACTGGAGTTTTTAATTATAATTAATTTGCATGTATTCCCGGTAGGACGGTTATGAGAACAATGTACCTTATTAATTAAGGGCATTGACGTCAGCTTGCCCAGCAGGAAATTATATGTTTGGACATCATGACAAGATGCAAGAATATTTATACGGAGTCGTTAAGAAACAACGTGTCTAAAGAGGTGTAGTAAATAAAGAAAAGGATGCAGATTTTGTGAAGGAAGTTGGAGGAAAAGAAACAAGCTAAAAAACTTAGAGCAAAACAAAAGGACGGAATTATCAAGGTGCACATAACTTATTCATGTGTGTGTGTTGCTGACCCAGTGACTGAGAAACGGACACCAATAGAACTGTCCTTGAGTTCGAAGTAAGAAAATTGGAAAGCATCGTGATTCCAATAAGTAGGCCACGCAGCACTAAGTATTAAGTTACTATTTACTATTGTTCTTTAGTAAACATAACACCAAACTTCTTCGAAACTCTCAACAGCAATAAAAGTGAATGGGATTCTAAAGTAAGACATCGCTCTGAGAGGTTGTAAAGATATAAAGGATGCCTAAACTGAACACATTCGAGTAACAGTAAACTCGGACGATATTCGCTAAAACAAGTATGTTATCGTGAGAAAACAAGTTGTATCGATTACCTTGGCTTGCCTGTTTATCGGTGGCCACATCTCGAGATCTATATCTAGACTTACTTGACGGACCAAAAACATGTAGGTACGAGTAGGCTGTAAGTTAGGCCGGTGTTTGACCCGCCGTAGGCGACGCAAACAAGCCGAGCGCATGCGCCAGCCGCGCCGTAAACAGCGGCTCGCTCCCGGCCGAAAACACGTGGACGCTACAACAACCATCACAATCGACACAGATAAATAACAAACCGTCGGCGGCCGCCGCGATCACACCCAGCACCAACACTCGTAGTAATGTGACCGCCATAAAAATACAAGCATTTGCACAACACTCGGAATTTTTCGATTAGCGGGCTGCGTGGACACGTACGGCGCAGCCCGCTGCCTCCGGCGCACTGACGCTCGCTCGCACGCCCGCGGCTCCGCGCCCCTCCCCGCGCACCCCCGCCACAGCCTTGTCCATTCAACGCATTTTCTGTCATAAGCAAATCGATAATGGCATTATACTTCCGCTTTGAAGCACGCGCGCTGCATCTAAACTATGTCACGAGGTACATCGGCGGGCGTGCGCGCGACGCGCCGTGCTACACGCCTGCCCGGCACGCGTTGGATGCGAGCCTAACGTCATTGCTCTCTGAAGGCGTCTCTGTAAAGTTTTCCAAGTTTAAAATATTGTTTTGGGAGTTTTACTCCAAGGTTTGGCTATACACGCTTGATTATAAAACTGCATATTATTGTTAATGTTGTGTTTAGTCGTTATTTAAATATGAAACTGTCGCGGCAAGTATTTTAATGTGCATTGTTAGCTCATATCGAGGACAAGCGAGCGTTGCGGTGTCAACATTATAAGTTAGGTTAGGTTAGTTACAGTTGTGCATTATGACATCATCTTCAGATCAATGCCATCAGTGCACGCTGGTTTGACGTTGCGTCATTGAAAATAAACTTTATTATTAGAATATTATGTTGGAGGTACTGAAACATTTATATAGTACGTAGAGAGGCTGGGGAATTATGGCGCGACTTTGAACAGGACAAGATATTTAACTAGAGTGGATTAAACAATATCTAATAAATAGTTGCGCTGAATAGGTAGGTAATTACTAATTAGTTCGGTATTATATTTATAACCACTAGGTCATTCACTGTGCAGGTAATACAGCGCGCTTTAGTACACACGCACCAAGGAGGCCTACCTAGTTTCAAGGAAAATAATAAGTATTTAATTATATAATAAAAATTAGTTTCATAGATACTACGGATTGGGTTCCGAACAACAGGAATCGGCAACGCGGCAGGCCCAACAAGAGATTGGGCTAAAATAGCTCTGGAGAGAGAAGAATGGCAAAAAGTAAGGGATGCAGCACAACAGGCTCATAATAATAGTCTGTACTAATAATATTATAAAGCTGAAGAGTTTGTTTGTTTGGTTGAACGCGCTAATCTCAGGAATTACTGGTTCGATTTGAAAATATATTTTAGTGTTGGATAGCCTATTTATCGAGGATGGTTATAGGCTGTATATTTCACGCGGACGAAGGTCGCGGGCAACAGCTAATAAATAATAAAGATCGTTCCTGAATTTCCTTTTGCACTCCTCTGCATTTTTTACCTTGTTATTTAAAATTTATGTAAATACTAAAATACCTACCTAATGGAAAAACCGAAGGTCACGTCAATTATCGAATGGGCGAGGGGAGCCTAATTCGGGGAGTACCCCTTTAACAGGAGGGTTAGCTACCCCTTTTGTACTAGTTAACTATCACCCCCAGCTGATTATAATAATAGGGTTAAACGCTAACTAACTGGCAAGTGCCGATACAGGGAATAATGTTGCCGCGACGAAGTCTGCTCATCCTTTAAGACTAATGAAGCGTGATAGTGTGTGGGAATTATCCAAAATCTAAAAATAATAATGTGCTTGACATACCGCGGGAAATATAGTAACCAGTCCGCAAGATGGTAGTATACGCAGACATCGGACACAGACTACTTTACTGTAATATCTGTGAGTCTTGTGTCCGGTGTCCGGAGACGAGTCCGTAATTTGTCTGTATTGGTATGACCGAGCCTTTACTTGACGGTAAATCTCCATTCTTGAACACTGTTGAAACTTACGCTACATAGATATCCTACATCAAGCATTATGAAATGAGATTTTAAAAAGTTTGGTCTTAATCGCTGTTAATCGGTCATTGCATTATGTTTCGGTTATAGAAGGCCCAACAAAGCACTTTACTTTGTGTACACCACAACTCCGAAAACGGTGAATAAAACATCGTGAGGAAATATCATACAAATAAAAACCGGCCAAGTGCGAGTCGGCCCCAAACAATTAACAACATTTTTAACGTATATTCATAGGTCAATTATTATTCACACTTAACAGCAAAACTAAATTTGTTTTTCATAGCATGTTCATGAAATTGACTGCTGGTTTTACGTAAAAGTTCTGTATCTCAAAAGTTAAATATCAAATGTTATTCGGACCAATTTTCGTTGGAAGTTCTTATTACGTTCTAAAACCAACATTTTTTTCAGAATTTTCTTTCTTAGCTTTAGAAATATTAGAGGGGGGGGGGGGCAATTTTAGAAGCGAATTTAAAAAAGAAATGAAGAACCTCGGTATCATATTTTAAGAGCTGTTGTTAGACCGCCACACAATTATATAGGTAGATTTATTTTTATTTTAACCTTCAGTTACATGTATGGCGAACGACCCCTATTTTTTATTCGTAATTTCACATAATTTTTGTATAGCGGTTCATAGAAGACAACTGCTCTCAAAATCTCAACTGTATGGAAGTCTGTCTCGGAGATAGACGGCTGTGATAAAAAGACGGGCAGACAGACGGACAGGACGAATCTACATAATGTGTATACAATGTGCATAATGTATGTAATGTGCATAATGTGTATGGGTTCCGGTTTTGCCATTTGGCAACAGAACCTTAAACAAAACGAAACCTTGTAATACCCACCACACCAACTCGTACTGGGCCAGCGTGATGGATATTATGGGCGGCTTACTCCCCCCCCCCCAACAGACCGCCGGCCTGTGTCCCAGCTGTGGGAGCATTGTAGACTGATTGTAATAGATAACTATGGTGATAGTTCGGCTTCTGGAACAGCTACCTACTGTCCCGTAAATCAACGAAAAGTGTTTATTGCATGCTTTATAAGCGACTTCTATAACTCAATTTCGAAAAGATTTACAAATATTTTACTACCCTCCTGGTTTTTCTATGTATTTTCGTTTGCTAAGAAGGAAGTCCTGCAGGTGTCCGCCGGGTTCAAGCCAAAGGCCATGTTAGATTTTGACCCCCTCAGCAAATGCGAAGGAGGCCGAGCAGAACAGAATGGGACTTACTGATGATGATTCTCGCCTCAGCTACGCCGAATAAACTTGTCGCTAGGGTGAGCAGTTCTGCATGCTCGAGTCCAAGAGGCGTTGCAAAAGTAATTAAGGTGGTAGCGCCAGGGTAGCCCGCGAAGTTCATTGAATCCCATTGATCGAGGACTCTAGGTCAAGAGCAGGCCCATTTTGTAATGAAAATAAATAAGAATGACTTTTATGTGAATAGTCATTCAATGGAATTAAATGAACTTGAAAGAGGTATTGAATATTTTAATGATTATAATTCTGTAAATACATTTGTGTTACGGCCCCGAATCATATTTTAATCAACATACAACTTGACACTGACCTGCTAATTGTAAAAAACGTAAGAAAATTTCAATTTCGCGGGCGCGTTTTCACCTTAAGAGTAGTGCTTAGTAACAGTATGTACCTACCTAGCTTGTGCGTGATGCGGACACACGGTGCAAGCAAATACCTACTATATAAGTTTTTGATTTGATTTTAATGTACAATTCCGAAAACAACGATAACCGCAAACCGCAGCTATATGATCCTCGGTGCCACAGCGGCAATGCTGCCCAACCGCTACCTACACACCAAAGCCGAGCGCCATCATGTCTTTGTTAGTTGAACACCGCGTTGTAAGTTTTTGGCCTTTTTTGAAATCTGAAAGTGGGCGCCTGCCCGCAAGGCTATCTGAAACTTTTTAAATATAGTTTTGGCGTTCTCTTATCACCCTACCTACTGAGCTATGCATGCTGAAAAATCGTCTAGGGTCCTCATACGCATTTGGTTCCTAAGTTTTTATGTAACTGTCTTACTGTATTGCCGGTCGGTTCTTGCGATTGCACAGATTGGATTGGATTTGGATTACGGTTGTGGTAAACTTCGGACGTAGCAATGCAGCTGACTAACCTAGCACAGTAACTAGGACGTTGTAACCACGGCTTGACGGTTCTAACTTCCCTCTAATGCTTATGCACTGGCCTTGTGATGATTGGCTTCTCTTCCGTATATCGTCGTGGGTTCGACACCCGCACGAAACAAAACATTTTCATTTACGTCTACACAGCGGTTTTTCTCGATGGTCATAATATATGTACTTGTGAAGGTACAGTTAAACTGGTAGGTACGTTCAGATTACGGACTGGCTGCGAACCTGGATCGGAGTAACTTTTCCTAATACACATATATTATAGGCATTTTTTTTACTAAATAGTGAGTGCAGAATAGGTAACTAAGTATTTTGTCAAGATAAGCTAAACATAGACCCATTTGTGTATTTATCAATTTTATAATATTTATCCGGGAAACACTTAATTTGCTGTTTCCGTTGGTATGCGGTATTTACTACCTGGATAGTGAATAAGTACTGATACGGTAATACCTTTTGGCTTTTTGATATTGATGCTGTCATCTCCTATAGACCGACCGCTTTAATGATCGTCCTCGCGAAGGTCTCAATTCAAATAGAATATTCTAAAGGTTGATCACGTATTGGTTCAATTAGTATCGTAATACCTATGTGGATTATGGTTATTTTAAAGCAAATAACCTGTGGGATATTGTTAGGACTTTGTGGACGCTTACTGTGTTTTTGATGCGGCAAGGCGGAGGACTCATTAAAACGGTCGGTCTATATTCGTTATGGTAAACAGGATAAACTAGCTAATTTTGAGTAAGGCTTGCGTCTCATGTAGCAACACGTAATCGTAGTTTTCCTTGCTCCTGTCCTTTACCATAGCTCAGAACCGTCATTTGCTAGTTCGACAAACATTGCGGGCGGGAGTGCTAACGCACGCGGCAGCAACGACGATGCGCTCGGCAGCACGTTGTTTCTCGCTGCTAGTACTCTAATGCAGCCAGTCCGATGATTACAAGTATCTCTATATCCGTGGTCGTGATCAATGCTCATGTCTTCTCATAGAAGGGACTCCCGTGTTCACAGAGAGAAGGCATCACTAGGGATCGTGCGGGTTTTCGTCCCAGCAAGTCGCTGTCGAGCGGTGGTCGCGTCTTAAAGTGAAAGCGCCAGAGTTACCGGCAAAATTCAAATTTTCTTCCATTTTCTGCTCGATTTGGTGTTGATTAAATTATTGACCTTTGCGACCGTAACAAACATGACTGAGCTAGAATCATTAAAATCATCAATACAACCTTATTAGTCCCATGGTTTGATCTTAAGAAAATTGGAATTTCGAGGGCTTCCACTTCTTCGTGGTAGGACGTGGGTCCGAACCCAGAAACGGAGAGTCACGTTACTTTGTGTAATTTAGTTCATCACTACTGCCAGAGGAAACCGGCATGGTCCTAGAAAAAAAATCGATGGCATGTGACATGTGCGCCAATAAATAGTCCCCGAAAGGTAGAGCAGAGTAGCCTGAATAGTACTCTCACTGCTCGAACGATGAAGGAAAACCTCGAGAGAAAGCGCCTCGTGTCGTAGAAGAAAAAAAAAAAATTACTTTTGTGACATGCAACCCGCACTGGGTCCGCGCGGTAGATTATAGCCCACTACCTCTCATGAAGAAGAGTTCCGCGGCAAAGTTGCTGACTTCTAACATCGTGGGCCACATTTAGATTATATTATAAAGGTATTTTGAGAAATAAATAAAACACTCAAAACTGGAGAAATACAATTTTATTGACATAAACTCAGTTATCACTATTACATCAAGGTACAGGTCATACCTTCAGACTATTGTTAACGTTTCTAACACATATTATTAGAGACTATTTTTTATTATTTTTTTAAGCTTTCACGGTTTGAAACTAAACTTATACTGTCACTTACGGGATATCTTCAAACACAACAAACAAAGAAAGAGGGTAAACAGATTTGTCAGCACATAACAATTTATTTTCCATCCACCCGCATTCTCCACTCATCCCGCGATCATGGCACTTAAAATAATTAATAATCACGGAAGATATCCCGTAAGTGACAGTATAAGTTTACTATGACAATTTTATGGTAAATATTATGAAAATGGAACCTAAATAAAATAGACTCTGTTGACATAATTATAGAGTTTATTTACCCATAAAATAATGTACTGTGGAAACACAGCAAGACCAAGGAGAAGACAGAAGGGGAGATTAGTTTATTTATTAGACCTATAGCTATTAAAAGTTTCGGTATTTTTCGGGACCTTTCAGAAAGTTTTAAGTACCGAAATTGATGAATATAAAATGCTATCGTATCAGTAAAAGTCAAATAATATCCATGTTATAAATTTATTCGACAGTACAGTCAATGTCAAAAATATTGGGACAAATAGATCATTAAACAAAATGGCATGGTTAGTGGTTCATATTATTTAGTTCATTTGTTTTTATAAAGGCGCTACCTCACTGTGATCGTTCGCCTGTCATGTAACCGTTTAGATTAGAACATTACATCAGTGAGTGAGAAGAACCGAGCATTACAGTGTGTGCAACCTGTTAGCAACAAACACCTGTTTCTGGCGAATGCTCTGGTGAGGGAGTCTTTTAGGAAAAAAAAAGCATTTTTAGTCAAAACGTAAAAGTTTAACTTGAAAAATACATACCTACAATTTGATAATAGCACACGCTTATGTCATACAAAATAATTTGAAACAAATCTTACTTAATATTTACGTAAATAAGTACCTAATTACTTAGATAAAAGAAAAGAAAAAACTAAAACACACCAATGATTTAATATACAGAAAACTTCATTATAATTTTATTATTTTTGGAAGTCTGAAGCACACATTTACTTATAAATCAACAGCACAATAAATTAATTACTTGTGTCGTCAATTTTTTTATTTCATCGTCAAATTAACGGGTTAAACTTACAAATGGCAGACAGATCTTTCAAATTTCAATTTAACTTTTATCTGAAGAAAAAAAATTGTATAGAAAGAGTCAAGTCGCCATGATAATATGTATCTGACGAATAAAAATCGACCCTAATGCCTATTTTTAGGCGTGAATTTAGGAGACGCCTAGTGAAAACTGGCATTACTAAGAATAAAAAATACACATTAAGTGTGATTTTAAGGGTGAAATCAAATTTGCCAGCACGGATCAGCGTTTTAGAATATCTCTATCTCATTCTGTTACACAATTGCGTTATTTGGTAGAGCGAGAAGTCCGGTCGCAAGCATCCGCATCGGAAGCGCTTTAACATGCGACGGATCACTTACTGACTTAGAATTGCAACTCTCTTTAGAGAGAGGTCACTATAGTGAGTTGCAATTCGTCATAGTGACAGAAAAATGCTGAACTGTGCATGTAAATGTGATTTCACTCTTATGCGAGTCTGGTAAAAAACTTTGTGGCACTATACAATATCAGTAAGTGGCCGTAGACCAAAAATAAAGTTTTGCGACAGTTCAGCTTTGTAAAGCCTCGACCCTGTCAATCAAAATAACGACAGTTTCTGTTTGTCTAAAACTCCGTCTGCCTTTTTACCGGCCAAGTACTAGATAAAACTTGTTTAGAAAAAATCTAACTGTTAATATGACAAATGCGATATTCTAACGGCACTCACTCTTCTCCTCATAAAAGAAGATACTATGTTTAAGTTACAATATGGTAAACACGCGGTTTGACGAAGGACAGAAGCACTAATTTGGGGTTGTTTGCTGGAAGTTTCACCGCGAGAGAGCGCTGTAGTCGCTTGTCAAAACACTTAGCGCCAACTATGCGGAACTAATTTGACAGTGTTACTCACTCTAAACTGGTGCTGTTACCCTACATTCGCTTATGACTTGAACAAATGCAGCATTTTGCCTTCTTTTTAAGAACCCTCCTAAAGCTTACAGTAGTTGGCTCCACTGAAAGTATTGACAATATCAAAAGAACACATGTTTCTCTTCTTCATTTTACCTTTCTATTATTCTACAGCATTCTTGCGCTAGATACTTGCACAAGTAAAACTTGAATATTGTAATTTTTTTTTTACGTTTTGTAGTGCCACCAAGATACAGGCTATGCCTAGTTTGGGACCCGCTGTTAGATAAATGAATTTGAATGTGTTTGTTTTTGAAAAATACTTGTTCAAGTCTTTAGCCCTATTCAGAGAAGCGTGTCTTACAACTTAAACAATAACACAATTTATTGAAGACTTTGAACTTGGGTCCATAGTGTTAAAGGCATCATTTTTCCAGTGAGGGAGAGAGATGGAGCTTTACAAGGCTTATAGCCCCATCTCTTTCGCAACGGAATCATGATGGCATTAATACAGCCCACTATCTGCTAAAATTACGGGAACTCTTTAAAGAAACACTTGTTTAGCAAAAACTTCTTTCTCCAAAAGTATTTCCTGGCTAAATTAATTAATAATTGTCAAAATAGAATCTTGTTTTAAGACACACATAGTTTAGCGGGAAGATGAGGAACGTCTACGATCGCGTCGGTCGCGGCGCGGGCTGCGGGTGCGGCGTCGGCGCGTGCGACGCTCCGAGCTTGAGCGGCGCCCTCTGTAGGGCAAATTTTGTATTAGGTAGAGCAATACATTGTTGGGAAAAAAACTCAATATTTTGCCTAACATTTTACTAGTGGATTTCCGCAAAGTAATGGGTGATTTCAAAACTTTTATTAGGTATAGCGCACTAGGGTTCTATCATAAAAATTTGCAGAGTCAAGGTGACAGTTAAAACTTCTTGCTTGGTTCAGTTTGTCAAAAATCGCCTGACACTTCACTTTTCTTATAAAGGTCAATTTAGACCAAATGATAGAAAGTCCAAAAAGTGGTGATCCCAGCCTTATTTTAAAAAGAGGGTTTACCAAACTGTCATTTTGTAAACTGACGATCTAAGAAATTAAACGAATTTTAGGAAATGAACACTTGAATTCAGTTCTTCTATTATTCTATTAACAATATTAAATGTATGAACTACAAACCTGGAGCTACTCCGCCTCCTGCGATCCCTGTCGGCTGACCGGCGTCGTCTCTTGCCGTGTTCAGAGTCAGAACTGCCCGAGGCAGACGAATCACGCTTCTTCTTGGATTGAACTGGAGAAAATGCAATGTCTTTGTCAAATGATGGTTTTAAAAAACAACCTGTAGCTTTTGTTTTAATTCGTTCTGATATTCCGATCGTGGGGTAAGTATTTTTAACAGAAAAAATCTTTTTTTGTAGACAAAATACTCATTCAGTATCACTGACAGGTTCTACCATAATCATATTTTACTTTACAGGGTAGAACCAAAGTTAGCAGTTAACACATATGGTTTAAAATTGCTAAATTCTTCATTTTCGTCTAATATTATATTACCTGCTCTTACATCCTAGGATAACCGATTTTTAAGTAAATATATTTTTTTTAAATTAATGATCATGATTTACTCACCGGCTTTGTTCTCCCTGTCCCGTTGTCTGGACTTGATGAGACGAACTATCTCCATCAGTTCCTTGCGGGCCTCGTTCCTCTCCTCTTCCGTCTAAAGTGAAATAAAATGATATTACAATACATCGCCTGTATTTCACAAAGTGATACACAGAGGTATGGATACCACATAATTTTCCTCCTGTTCATGAAAGCCATGGTAATTGTCTTCTATTGAAGCAGATTTGCCTTACATAAAAACAATTGTAAAATTGTTTGAATTTGTATTGCATGGTTTCTGCTAGTTATTAGCAATACATTTGGACTGCTGTATAGTTTGACGTTGGTAGCTGAATCATTCAGAGATGTGATTTGCCATGTTTTGGCATAACTGAACAAAATGGAATAAACTGGTTAATACATTAAGTAGGTATTTAATAGCATGAAATAAACCACAATAAATACTTACACCATCCTTCTTCTTGTCATCTTCGTGGGGGGTTCGCTCCCCACTCTTCTCTCTGGTCTCGGTCGCAGAAGGCTTGCGGTCGCGAGACTTAGATCTATAATAAGGATGTTAAAGGCGAAAATATTTATAAAAACGTGGTAACTAAAAACCGAATTTGATACAAAATGAAGAGGACTATGAGATATCCTGTATTTGAGAAAAGAATTAAATGTTTAGTAACCAATAAGACCAAAGCTTTTTGTTTAGTACGTTTACGTGTACGGTTTTATTAAGTACTATTTTAAATTTTATTTATCGTCCATCTCCATTTTCTGCTTTAAATTTATTGCAATATTTAGAATATTTCGTAAAATTATGAAAATGTATGTAAGAAAACTATCTTACCTCTCTTTAGCCGGCGACGGTGTACGCGACCGCCTCCTCTTCTTGTCCTTATCGTCGTCCCTCGCCTTGCTCCTGTCATTATCTCTACTCTTCTCGCTCCTGCTGCGATCCTTGCTCCTATCCCGACGCTCAGACCTCTCCCTCCTCCGATCATTCCTTCTATAATCCGAATACTTCCGATCCCTGTCGTCTCGTTCCGAAGGTTTTCGATCCCTGTCGTCTCGTTCCGAAGGTTTTCTATCCCTGTCGTCTCGATCCGAAGGTTTACGATCCCTGTCGTCTCGATCCGAAGGTTTCCGATCCCTGTCATCACGGTCGTTTCCTTGTTCCGGATGTTTACGATCCCCCCTCTCGTCTCGTTCATTCCTATGTTCCGAATGTTTACGAACCCTGTCGTCTTTCTCATTTCTCTGTTCAGATTGTTTGCGGTCTTTATCGTCATTCCTGTGTTCGGATATTTTCCGTTCACGACCTTCATCGGAATGCTTACGAACTCTTTGCTCTTTGTCATTCCTGTGGTCTGACACTTCCGATATTTTGCGGATTCTTTCTTGTTTATCACTTTCAGATGGTTTTCTAGTCCTGTCGTCCTTTTCATTCCTCACTTCTAAAGGTCTACGACCTCTATCTTCTCTCTCATTCCTCTGTTCAGATTGTTTCCGATCCCGGTCTTCCTTTTCGTTTCTGAATCGGTCGCGTCTATCATCTTTTTCTTTGACCTTTTCTTTCTCGCCTAAGCGAGCTTTGAGCGCTTCGCGACGATCTGGACCTGCGTCTTTTCTGAAGAAATAAAGGCTTATTTAATAAACCATTCACTCAGGTACTTTATTCAGTTTCTCTATTAGTGAATTTCTCTGATATAACATGTGGAGGAGCTAGGAAATAGTATTAAACACAACACAAGATCGAGTGACATCTTTATTGCTTCTTTTCAAAGACGAGCGTATTTCACGAATAATACTGAACACGACCAGCACAATACCTATGCTGCGTTCAACAGCTGTTAGTGTCAATATTACATAACAAAGGTGACACTAACAGCTCTTGAATGCAATTTTGGTGAGCTGATCACTTTTAATTTTATTGGTGAGATACACCCTAAATCATTGTACGTACAGTTTAAACTTAAACGTACCTTGGCTGATCCTTCTTAAACGTACTCCTCAACAGACTAAACGGATCATAATCATCCTTAGACTTCTCCTCTTGGCTTCCCTTAGCCAAGCCATCAGAAACATTGGCGATGGCAGAGGACAGCTTGGGCTGAGCGTATCCTACTGTGGAGGAGAGGCCTTCGCGACGACCTCTTACGTCACGGTTGTCTCTGGGTTCGCGATTGTCCCTGCCGTTGCGGCCTTCTCGGCCCTCACGAGGAAAGGGTGTTCTCTCGTCTCTGGTGGAAAGATTTGGAGTTTGAATTGTTTGTTAGAGCTTGTATAGAACAGAAGTTAGGCGTAAATTATGGCACATCGACATGTTGAAGAGAGGAGGCCTGTTTCCCCGCAGTGGGGACATTATGATATGTGAAAGATCTTAAAAAAAAATTGACAGGTTGCGCTTCCATAGATATGCATGGATGTGTAGCGTAAAATTAACCAATAACATAGCTAGCTTAGCTCAAGCTGTAAAAAAAGTACCGATAGTATTAGTTTCACACATATCCCTCACACACGCACACACACTCTGGTGGAAACGCAAAAATGACGTTCCTCAGACGAACTTTTCCCTAAAATTTGATGCGAAATTTTAACAAACAATGAGAGTCGATAAATGCATTCAAATGATAAATAATTACATTAAAATAAACAATAATGCAACACGCATTTCTTATTATACTTTTATTTTTCCCAACATTAGTGGTCTTTCAAAGCAAGACTTGACTACTAACCTTTGCTGATCATGCTTCGGGTTGACTCCTAAGGCTAGCGCCAACATATCAGCTCTGTTCTCAGGGGTAGCCCTGCGGATGTCGCGACGTCTGTCGGGTTTCTCGGCTGGCTTGCGTTTGTGGGACGCTTCGTCTATGGAAAAATATCAATACATTATTTTAATCTGTCGACAGGGACGACGAATACTCTATTAATAATAACTAATTAAACATGCATTAATTTGAAATAAATAAAAAACTGATAATAGTAACTCAATATTTTAATGTTGTCTGAAAAAAACCAACACTAGAAGGACAGAATACATATTATAGTAGGTAAAACAACAAACAGAAAAGAGATTAATAAAATATACTAAAAATATGTGGAACTTTATTATCTTTTAAATAATTATCTATACAAATTATAACAATGACGATTTCAGTTTAAGATTCTACAATACAACAGTCAAATATCAGTCTTAGATTCTGATGACAGCATTTATCAAGTAAAATGAGCCCTCTCCACGTATGTGTACATAGTGGTTCTAGATGTGGGCACTAAGTTATCGATAAACGCGAAAAAGCATCTCATTGCCTTGCATGACAACTCCCTGAGACTGGACCATGTTGTCAAGAGTACCACCACCATCTACCACTTTGTTTGGCAACCACATCAACTGAACTACAATCAAAAGTTACATCAAGCATTTCTGTAAAACATTTACCGTCATGTTCGATATCCTCTTCGAAGTCCAACGCGTTGTAATCGATCTTCTCATGGCGAGAACGGTCTGAAAATGTCATTTTTATTATGATTTATGCTATTTAGAGATAAAGGCGTGCACAGATTAGGGTGGGCATGATTCGTTAAGCCGAGCCGAAGCTCCCTATACTTACCGAGAGTAGAATCACATTCGCCTTCTTCTTTCTCTTCTGGTGGATCAACAGGAGTATTGCCATCACCTGCAAATTTAGCGTTAATAACCAAATTATTTGGACAACTTATTAAACACTAACTAAACTTACGCGAAGTTACGCGACCGAAGTTCGACGGCTGATTTTACGTTCCGAAGTATTCGGCTGATATGACACACCATAAGTGCCGAACTTACGCGGCAGAAATTCAGTCACTAACACTTACGGGACACCTACCTTCCGTGATTTTCAATTATTGTGAGCTCCAGTAGTGCATGTAGCAAAAGACTAAGAAAGAGGGTAGACAGATTTGTCTGCACCTAATATTCATTTACCACCCGCATTCTCCAGTCATCCCACGATAAAGGCGCTTGCAAAAGCGTCAAAATATCGGGAAGTCATAATTCTTGAAAATCCCAGAAGATTGCCGTAAGTGATAGTGTAAATTTAGTTATACACCGTGATAGCTTAAAACACATTAATCATCTTTTTTCAATTCAGTCTTGTCGGTTGCATATGAATAATTTTAAAAAGATCATTTCAATCAGTATCATGAACTCACGGCTCTCCTGTCTTTCTATTTCCTTCTTCTTAGTAGACTCCTTTTGCTCCTTCTCAGACCTCTCTTGTTCAGCGCGCTGTAAGATTATTGTTTAGTTGAAAAATCAATCTTTAATTGCAACTTAATCAACTATCTACTTTATTAGTGGTGTGGTCAGGTTTTTTAATTACCCTTATAAAAAAGTAGGTATCAAATAAATTCCGTTTACAATGGTATTTGAATACCGTCAATTTTTAATGCCATTGAGTCATGCCACCAAGTCAAAACATCTCACCTCAAATTCAGAGAGCTTGATGATACGTCTCTGCGCCTGTCTCCAATGAGGCGGCGTCACTGAGCGAGAACGAGATCGCGAGCGAGATGGCGTGCGGTAGCGCTGTAAACAATTTAGATTAACACACAACATCACACCTGTAAGCCTCGAAGAAGTACCTACTAAATGTCACCTATGTGATTATTTCCCAGAACTTGATCCCTATTAGTGACACTATCGAATGGTGTAATAATACAGTACGGTTTTTTTTGTCAAAACAAACGTGTTCGATTTCTCGCTAGATAAATAGTTCTTTCAAAAATCCAATAATGCAGTTTTAGTTTTCATCAAAAACAGGCCCAAGAATCCTTTGGGTATTTTTAGCTATTCCTCATAATTTCGGATTAGGCCAACCACGCCCACTTGAAAAATTCACCCTGTATATGGGCTTTATATGCTATATTCTGTGCTGTTATCTTTTGGAAAAACCCAATAACTCAAATGTTATTGGGTTTTTCTTGGCTTTTTCTTTGGCTGCAAGCAGCAAGGGCGCTTGCGACCAACGAGGCAGTCCACCATTAACCACCATCTTCAACTTTGCTCTTAAAATAACAGATGATCTGAGATTGATAAAATTACTTACAAAAACACCCCTCCCTTTGATGACCCTTCCACTGCGGGTATAAGAACGATGTTCCCCCCTCTCACGGTACCTCATCCTAAAGGATACAAACATTACTCACAAGATAATAACAATTACTGCTAGCAATGCAAAAACAGTCACACAGAAAAGCAAAAAAAGAGAATAAGAAAGAAAAAAGGTATTTTTGAGAACTTAGAGATTTAGTTTAATACATATCAACTCTAGACTGTATGAATAATATATAATATAGAAATAAAACATTATCTTCTAAATATGTTCTCTTTAACTTAGGCCTGCTTGCACTACTCATCATTAAATGGGTCTAGAGCTAAACATATCTATATATATAATAAAATTGTTAAGGCCGATGTCTATGCATAAAAGATATTGAAAAGAAAATGATTGGGGGGTCTTTATTTCAGCAACAGAAGCCAAACAACAGTTTTTAGAAATTTTTGTCTGTCTGTCTTTCTGTCTGTATGTTTGTACGCGCATCACGCAAAAACTACTGCATGAATTTTAACGCAGTTCTTACCGCTCTACTGCTAGATGCTTAACTTAAAATATAGGCTACATTTGATATAGTTTTGGACCCGATAGGTGGCGCTGTGCTAAGCAAGAGCGGGTCGCTAGTTTAAAATATTTATATTTCTGTAAATACTTTGAAGATACCAAAGTCAAGCGGGCCTTAGAATCTTATAAAGAATCTGAATGATACCCATGATATAGCGAGCAAAATAACATAATGTAGTTTTGAATTATGCCTATAATAAAACTTGATAGGCAACTTACATTAGAAAACGACCGAAACTGTGAATAAATTAAAATATACCTTTGTATCAATATTATAAATGTTAAATTTAAATAACAACTCAAACTTGAAGCATACGTGATTAAAAGTGTATTTTATAATATTAATTTGAAAATTCTCAGAATATGGTGTTGTCAGATATCTTCTATTCTTGCACAAACCCTCAAGTTCCTTCAATACTATTACCTCTCCCGATCCCTCTTAGGTTCACCCCTATCGTCCTGGTCCCTCCCGCCTCTCATTAGGAACCTATTCGTAGGCACATCGGGTATCTCCCGAGGGTCTATCTTGGAGGTAGATACCAGGGGATGAGAAGGTGCCTCGGGAGCCTCTTCTTCGTCACCTGATGGTCCGGATTGATTCCTGTGGATTAAGGGTTAGCGGTAGATATTGAGGTGACAGGTTAATAAGGTTCATACATTATCCTTTTTTCCTGACGGGGTTGTTGTAAACTGTAAAGGAAGGTTTTTTTGTATCTGTGGGTATGTATGATTTGCTGAAATAATATCATGGAAATAAGTCCTTTACAAGTTACTCAGTACGTACTTAAACATGTTCCCGAATGTATCTTTCGTTTTTAGTTTGACAGCTGTGCAACAGTGACAAGATTAACATGTAGACAAAGTACGAGTAATGTAGTACTTGGCACAAACAAAGAGACGCCATAGACAGCGACAGACATACCCAGTAGTGGCAGAAATCGAGCTGTGGATAAATATACGAGCTAAGTAATGTTTATATGTACTACCTGCAGAGTTCACTGACAGTCGACCACTTTTCAAACATTTTCTTAGCGCATAATTGTGAAAAGTTGTGGACCGTTAGTGAACTCCACAGTACATATCGGCTTAAGAGCGGCCAACCCGTCATACTTTTCATACAAACGCTCTTACGTGATTATGCCGTGGTAACACATCTATCTTTGATTTTTTTTTTACTGATATGTATCTTGTGCACTATATCTAGGTTTCTATCAAAGCAAAAAGTAAAAGTTTGGGGAAACAAATTCAGTATAAGCCTCTAAAAATCTGCTATTTTGCACATATTTACCTAAACTTTGACCGTTCGTATTGTACTCATAAATTGTAAAAGTAAAGAAAACATTGTGATAGCATATTATATAATATTAATTTCAAAAACTTGTAAGCCTTATTCAAAAGCACGTATCTCCTGGAACAAGTTTATGAAATTTTCGAACACTATTTTTCGTTCAATGTTGTCGCATTAGGCGGTATGAGGTGCGCGGGAGACGATTCGTGCGGGGTCGGGGTCCTCTGAGACGGGGGAGTTGAAAAAACATCGCCGCAGTGGCTCTGGATGAAACAACAAGCTTTTCGACCATGCTCGCGATGACGATAGACAGACTGGGAAGGGCCCTCTTAAGATGTTGTGAGTCAGATGAGATAGTGATCAATTTGCTATTTTATGTATAATCATTGTAGAATTGCAAACAACCTTGGAATTCCTCATATAGTGTTTGTATAACCAACAGCTTGATGTCACTTCATTTTCACAAAATATCTCAGTTGCCATTTTCCGTATCATAAGAGAGGAGAGTCTACTTAATCGCTGTCCTTCAAAAAATACACAATGCATACCTCTTCTTCTTCTTCTCCTTCTTGTCTTTCTTCTTCTTCTTATCCTTCTTCTCAGACTGCTCAGATTCCGCATCGCTAGCTTCTTTCTCCTGCTTCTCTTGCTTACGTTTCTTTGCTGTGAAGCAATGAGAAAAGGTTCTAATTCACGAATTCAGGACTTCAGAGGCCATCGTGGTATAATGTTTTAGAGGCGGAATATAATTGCAGTAACATGTTGCTGATGTTATGATAATGAGGAAGATGCGCCTTTTATGATTATAGGCATGCAGCGCGTTTCGACACAGGCAATTAGCACTGTTATCGATTAGCGCGCACTGGCTCGAAACAGGTTTATAGTGCTGATAACGTTTTAACAGCGCAGGTGGAGTTAAGCTGTGACCGAGTGGCCTCCGCGGAATGACAAGAACTGTTGGTTGTCCGACGAGATGGGCTGACAATGTTGTTGCCATCTCGGGTAAAACATGGATGTGGCTGGCACAGGTGCGGGTACAGGTTGGCAGAATCAACGAGAGGACTATATGATGTGAGGCAGTGGATTATGATGATGATAACGATTGGCGCGTGTTCCGAACACGCACTTGACGATGTGTATGTTTCAATGGTTGTGAGTTCTACCAATGCTAGGAGCATTCTCACCGTTGAGGCGCACCAACTGGCCGCAGTTGGTGACGCTCACGTCCTGCAGGGGGCGCGCGTTGCGGTCGACGGGGAGCGCCTCCAGCTGCCGCACCAGCGTCGCACCGCCGATTACGTGGCCGAACACTACGTGCACACTGAGGACAAGGAGACGAAAGTTGTAGTCACACACACAAGTCAACACAAGCTCTATGAATGGATTTGAAGGGTGTCAGAATTCGGCCTTGAGTGTCATGACGGTATTTACCATTTTTGTTTTTTCAATTAATGAGTTCCTATTGAGGCACACCATGTTGCGTTTTATTCAACACACCACACAACCTTTCTATAGTCTTTTCCAACTTTCTCAGGGGCGGTTTCCAGTGAATACTAAATACCACCTATCTTACATTATCTTCAACATCAAAGTTTAGTGCATTTCGACTTAGAGGGAACCTTTTGTGTCTAAATTAAAAGTCCCTAAAATGTTGTTGAAACGAAAATAAATAAGGAATACTCACTTGTCGAGATGCGGCGCCGGCTGTGTGGTTCTACAACACACAGAACACAACAACAATGATAGCGGGCGAGCTGCGCGCGCGCCGGCCGCCGACAGCGACCTCTACACAACGCATACACAACACATTTCATATACAGCCCCTCCACAATTATTTTACCTCTGAGCAAACCTTATTACCAACGAGAATAAGATTACTGTGTGAAAAATCAGAGATAAAATAACAATGTAATGACAGTAGTGCAGCATGGTTCTTAAGGCGAATCGTTTGTGAAATTATCTGTGGAAGTTGTATTGCAATCAAGATGGCGGCGTATAAACAATGTCCAAGCGCCAGAGAACCATGCAGCACTATAATAATATGGCCACACGACTTTAAAGGTGTTCCCTTAGGAGAAAAACATTGTGTATTAGTTGCTTGTCGATTTTGGTGTCTTTGCCACTTGATAAATAAATAAACCAGGTACAAATTCAACTAAAGATGGGTTGCTACTGAGAAATTCGTCATGGAAAATTCCAGTAACACTTTCCTGACCTGGGATTCGAACCCGGTAACCACCAGGCTAGATTTCATGAGGCAGTCCAGAATAAAGGGGCATATAAGTCTATACATGTAGGGCTAAAAGTATGATATCTTCTTCAGGAGATATAAAAAAGTGGTACAGCAAGCTCGGCTGCACCGTCGCTGGTCTAAGAAAACTGGCTAAACAGCCGGCTTGCACATCCACTGGTAGATTAACACCACAATTGGCCAGCAAACCAAATGCGTAACTTTCTTCTTAATAAATCTGCTGTCTAAAGATTTTTAGGAACACATAATTAATTTGGTTATTGATGAATTTTGAATATTACAGTAAATGTCTATTTAGCCTTGATGACTGCTGCACTCTACAAATTTCTCCTGTATCGTGGGTGTGTTTACAAACATTTAAACTCACAAACACGAACAGCCAAACCCGAAACAACTACCATAGGCTGTAGGCCATCCCAATATTTGTTCCATGCGGGAATCGAACCCGCGACACGCAGCGCAGCCATCGATCACTCAGTCACTACGCCGAACGTGCCGTTATCGTCATTTGTATACTTTTGTTATAAAATTACTCTATTTTAAGCTTCGTGTATAGAACAAGCAGCACATTTGAAAAATTTTAAATAACTCAATAGAAGTTTATGTTATCATTTTTGTGTGTAATTGAGCAGTTACTGTACTTTTGAATAGCTTCGGTTGAGCTGTTTTATATCAATTTGCTTGTATGAATAGGTTACAAATATTTCATGCTTCAACAATGAAAGTAACAATATTTTTAACAATATTTGAAGTCAACAAAAGGCAACATTTTAATGAATGTTAAACTAAATTATATTATGATGCTCAGTTTAATGGAATTCTAGCATGAACAAAGTAAATAGATGTCAAAGATTTTATTAAAGTGGCAAGATGTTTTTTTTCTAAAATCATGACTCTGACAGTCATTATTAACCTCTTACCCATGTCCTCAACAACTTACATAAAGAATTGTGACCCATTTGTGTCTTTGCCCCTGTTTGCCATAGACAACAAATAAGGCCGCTCATGTTTCAACTCAAAGGTCTCATCTGAAAATGGAAAAAACAAGAGTTCAATTCATTAGACACAAATTATTTCATTGTGGAAACGAACAAGAATAAATCACCCCTTTCTAGTCAGGATAGGGGAACTAACTCGTATGCTACCCGCATTACTCAATTATAGAACAACAAGACAATCACTAATTAATAGTGGCTATCATAGTGATTACCAGTGGCGATGGTTCCATACAACTGGATTCCTAGCGGCTTCCCTTTGAAAACAGGCACAATCAGTATTCCTTAGACAAATAATATAATCACTATAAAGATAAATGTACTCTGGCTTACCTCTTAAAAAAATTGACCCTTCGCTACTGGTGATTACTATAACAATATGGCTGTAAGATAAGAGGAGCTTGTGGCTAAATAATAACAGCCGCAGGGGACGATCTTCAATATTAAGCCGTGCTTGCCAAGGTCGGTCTGTGGATGGGTCACCATCAGTACACACCGAGTTTCCTCCATGCCTCGGAAACGGAAAGCATGTTAGCCGTTGGTCCCGGCTGTCATTTGTAGATCTTTGATTACAGGTAGTCAGTGGACCAAAAGTCTGACACCCAGTCTTAACCCAGCGTGATGAGGTCGGGTATCACATACGGCTCGGTAGCTGGAGGGGGTGGTGCGGGGAGTGATTTTTAGCAACAAATCGACAATAAGACTTGCGCAGGCGGCGGAGTGAACTACACGTGCGCAAACATAGAGCGGGTACGTAGGTGTAATTACCCGACCGAGTTGGTGTAACTATTTTGTGTTTTGATTATGTTTTATTTTTATGCGTTTAATAATTAAATTTCCTTGTTTTTAGGTGTGTAAACTCCAAAATGTCTTATGAGGAAAATCAGAAACAGCAAAAAGCCAATATGTACGGAATATGCTCGTTTTGTTTGCGAAAACTGCACAAAATAGGTAATCAGTAATAGAGGATATTAGAATGTTTTATGTTGATTTTAAGTTATGTCGATGCTAAATTATATAAGACAGATTTATTTTTAAATTTTGTTTGATCCCAATTTTCCAAACTTTTAGATATGAAGTCATAATTTCAAAATTTTGTGTGTAAAAAAATACATATATGTATAGAAATATTAAATACTTTTATAACTAGTCTACTTTACTCATTACTTATTTCCCTAACATTCATTAATATATTACAGTATTATTCTAAACATTTCAGTTATCAAAATCGACAATTCTATATTAGGGTATGTCATACCCACCTCACAGTTGTTGTAACAAGGGGTATCATATTGCCCAGTACTAACTGTGTTGTGGAGGTCAGATAGGCAGTCGCTCCATGTAAAATACTGGTATTCAGCTGCATTAGGTAAGACTGACGCTAACCACAATAAAATTGGGAAAAGGCTAAGCAGATGATGATGACTGTAAGTTGTAGCTGATACTGGCCGATATGCAGCAATGGACAATGTTTTCTGGTTTTTTAAGTGTTTATACTGCCAGACTGTGCCTTAGCCTGGACAAGACTTCAAAACAGATTGAGTGAGTTAGAAATTATGAATGACATTTACCAAAAGTGTATCTATACAATGCATTGATGACATGACATTGTTGCCAGTGCAGGAATATCCTTGATAAGGCTGGCACAAGAACACGGAGCTTGGCACAAAGAAACAGAGGCTTATAGTGGGCAGTGGGTGAAGTCAGGCTGTGGATGATGATGATCTAGTCATGGACTTACCTTCAAAGGTGCCACCATAGATAGACTCGCCACCTGTCCCGTTAGCATTAGTGAAGTCCCCTCCCTGGATCATGAAGTCTTTCACCACTCTATGGAACACCATGCCCTGCAGAAGACAATAATCTATTAAAAATGAAATAAGTAGATACTACTGGAAATAAGAAATGCCAAATGTTAGATAGATAGTACTGATCAGCCAGTGGGTATAGTGCCCACCTGTTAGGCAAGAGATTGTGGAATTGTATTATCCTATTATGATTCTGTTAAAGCAGACTTTAGGCCCAGAAATGATGATGATGTCGGTGAATGACTTCTTCAATTCATATGCATGGCAATGTCCAAAACCAACAATCAGTCTTGAGCAAGTGTAAAGATTAATGTTTGTGTTCTGTGTATAAAAAGAAATATCAGAAAGCCGTTTGGACACCTATTATGCAAATTCATCTATGATCAAGATATCTGAGAGATCTACAGATAGATGTTTCTGTAAATAAGTACAGTTCATTGCAGATTCAATAACTATCTATCCTGGTTTGATTCTTAATTCAATTTCTTAAAATTACCATTTAACAGTCTTTTTTTTGATAGGATAGAATGTATGTTGCCACTACAGAGTCTTAAAAAAATGCCTTCTTCTGCACCTCAATATGGTTCCAATGAACTATTTAACAATTAAATTCTTATCTCTCTAATGCTTGCCCTCATTAGTTTGATAACAAAACTGGACGTACAATAGTGAGGTGGTTGAAGAAATAAAGCCTTTATGGAGCCCTGAAAAGTAAATGAAACCTTCGTCTAACCTTATACGTCAACGGTTTCTCCGTAACTTTCCCGATGCCCATGTCGCCGGCACATAATGCCCGAAAATTCTCCGCAGATTTCGGTGCGACATCATTGAATAACTCAAAAACCAATCGGCCAGAAGGCAAGCCACCTATCGAAATGTCCATGAACACGCGAGACCGAACCGCTTTCTCGTCACCGTCCACCGTCATTTTAACACTTTTAATCACACACGCGAAATTAAAATCACAAGATTTAGTTCAACGTATATTCCTGAAAAGAGTACACGCTAAAATACACACGAAATCGCTGGCAATTTCGTTATTTTCCCGAAACCGAAACATCGACAATCGGCGACACAGAACAGAAAAAGGTTTCTGTCAAAAGGTGCATGGTGTTGCCAGCCGCAATATCACTTGCTGAATTGAATGAATTTTTATTTCTGAGCGTTGTATCAATTTTGTGTTCGATTGTAGATTACAATCAGATAAAAATATTTATATATTAAGTTTGTGTGCATTTTAGAAATACAAAGAATATGAAAATAAAATAAGATTATCATTATTCTTTCTTTAATTTACTGGCAACCATACCGCCGAAGTCAAAAAAATATTAATGGCCGTCTCAGCGAACCGGGGGATCCTTTGGGTTGATCGACGCTTCTCGCTTAAAAACGATTTTTCAGTTTTACGAAGAAACATAATTTGCTTTTGAATACTTTATAGTGGTCCCTCAAACTTTATTGAGTGCACCATTAGGATTATTTCGTGCGGTGGTAGTGTTAAATCGCAATAATGTTGGGTTCTGGGGATAGTAGCTACATCATAAAGTTGCGCGGTTTGCCTTTCACCACCACCGTGGACGACGTCCTCGATTTTCTCAGTGGCGTCAACGTGTGTAACGGCAAAGAAGGTAAGCAGAACTATGAATTACTGTTAAATAAATTAATTTACAATTTTTGGGCAGTTTGGCATGTCAGTCGTCAAGATGGCAGCTTTGTTTTGTCCGAAATTTGATGATTCTTTGCCTTTGTGACCTTTGCCAAAAAATGCAGGTTATCTGAGTATCATATACCTGTACTGAATACAAATGCTTTAGCAAAATATTTCGACTGTCGGCCTGAACTTGGTAAATTGTCACGTTCCAATGCGAGGATTTCATGACGTTGTTTTGAAAGTATTCCAGCCGGTTTCGAGTACTTACGACATGAGAAACGAGCGGTTCATATCCTGTTCCATATTTATATTTTCATTGAATGTCGGCGGGTCGCGCGGTCATTTCAACCCACTTCTATTTTTGCAAGGGATATATTATTATCGTCCAAAATGTCACAATGGTTCATTGTAGTGGCCTATGTTATGATGGTGGTTGTCATAAAAGCTATTTCATTAGCTACAAGTAATTTAATATTGCTATCCTGTCCTATCCTTTATATTACCTATTTAATACTACTGCCAAATGTTTGTCTCCATTTTGTGAAATAGCTTTTTTAATTTACTTAGCAAATATAGGGCAAAGAGTTATTGCTTGATTTTAAATCCTTTTGTACTTCATGCAAACTGGTTTTAATAAAATGCTCTTGTAACAGGTGTGCACTTAACCGAAGTTCGTCCAGGCCGACCATCAGGTGAATGTTTTGTGGAAGTGGAAAGCCAGCAGGATGTGGAAGAAGCTCTCAAGAAAGACAAGGATAACATGGGGAAGAGGTATATCGAAGGTAAGCATCCAATTTAATGTAAGCAGTCAGACATGTTCAGTCCCAGTGTGGGATAGATTGAGTATGTCCTGTATAGGCCCCACCTCCTTATTTACCTGCACAGCCACTTGCACTTACAGGATCTAAACAAAGCCATGTGCAGCAATGCAATGTGAATACTGGTTAGACAAGATTATAGTGAAATCAACACAAAATAGAATGTTAACAAGTTTTGAACAGGCTCTAAAATGTTTCATCACCATTAATACAAAATAAATAATCTTTTTCACTAATTGCTTGCTCATTAAATAGTTAGATAGCAATGCAAATTCCTAATAAGTTTTGAAAAACTAAAAAAAAAGTTATTTACCTAATTGAAGAAAAATATAAAACTAACTTTCGAATGGAAGTAGGTAGAAAATGCAGAACACCATCGACAAGAATCCTTGCATATTCCATTGGCTTTCCCATGTTCAAGTATCTTGCATGGTATGGCACTCAAAAGACAGTGCAGTTTTTATAATATTTTCATCAATCAATAGTATTGTGTGGACATGAACATTCTTGAAGGAGGAAATTTTTAATTGAGTTGATAGAAATGTCCGAAACTCACCTTCCTGACCATAATAATTCTCCTTGTTATAGTGTTCTCCACTGACCGTACAGACATGGAGTGGGCAATGAGTGCAATGCGACAATCTGACAACAATGGTGGCTTTGATGGCCCAATACCCAATGTGTCTGATGACACGGGTATTGTTAAACTACGTGGCCTTCCATTTGGCTGCAACAAGGAAGAAGTCGTCCAATTCTTCGACGGTAAGAAGGATGAACACAAGTTATTTTTATGAGAAGTACTCATTATGGGGGGCTGTTAGGCATTTTTTTGGTAGCTGTGCTGTGGGTAAACTCAGTATTTCGCATATAAACTAACATACAAGAAGGAACATTTTAATTTTTCTTTTTATTAAACAAACTTGATGCAACATTAACATACAAACAACAAATAGGCATGCAGGCAAAGTTAACTATAAAACACAAAAGTCAATAAATCAGTAGAATAAAGTTATATAGCATCTGACCAGCTCTACCCTTCACATGTCAGAAATTACCCCCAGCCGGCTACCATTACCCCAAGGCATATAACCTGATCTTTATTTGCACGTCGGATGGGGCAGGGCTGACGGTCGTCACGGATGGGGTCCACTTGCTCTCCGACGTCACGGGGCGGGCCTCGGGCGAGGCGTTCGTACACTTCGTAGACAAGGAGAGCGCACAAGAGGCTCTCAACAGGGACAGGGAGAAAATAGGACACAGGTGGGGGGCAAAGTTATTTACAATGTGCCTGCGGTTTGATATGCTGCTGTGGTGGGAATTTAGGGTTAAGGTGTTGTGTGAATACTGCATTGTCAGTTATGCATGGTTTCATACCTTCAATATATAGCTTAGCTTTGATGATATTACATTTAGCAGTCATTACCACACATATTCTGGCCTGTATTTATGACTTCTCTCAGATTCGGTTGGTGGAAAGCCCTTGATGCAATGTCAATATTCATTAAATTCCATAGTATAATTACTAGATATCACATTTCTTAAATAGTTTGATTTTTTACCATGCATGAGGAGATGGGTAAGCTCAAGGGTAAAAATGATCAGTAGGCTCATTATGATCAGAGCCCTTTTTGCCCACCACAGCAAAACAAACCGTGAAGGCAATATTATATTTGGTGTAGTGGGTTAAGTATGGGACCTCCTATGTTATTGGTCTACTTCTATGGTTTTATTTTTTTTATGGTGAAAAAAATAAACATGTTTTTTTGACATTTTAATGGAATATGAGAATGGTAAAAATCATAATGGCCAGTAACAGAATGGTGGGTGTAATAGTTGAATTTATGGGACTATTTGTATATTGAAGAAAATGTACAAATATAAAACAAAGATTTTCAATTTTCACACTTTCTTAATGCTACCTTTGTGTCGCACTTTTCTGTTTAAGTTTCATCCTAGCAGTGAAAGTCATAAAAAATAACTGACGAAATACTGCTTTTCTTTTGGGAATTAATAGATTTTTTGTTGAATTTTTATTTTGTTATTTATTTTCTATCACAACGGCTTAAACACAAAAGTGTTCTACCGGGTTAGTTCGACGTTAGATACGGCATCGAATATAATTCCGTATCTTCACGACTAATCCCCAAAAGGTGGCATTCAGGAGTGGTACAAGTGATTGGTTATTGAGTTGTCAAAGGTTGGGAGAGCGCGGGGCGAGGGGAGGCGGGGTGCGGGGAGAAGAGACGAAGCGGGCAAGATGGACTTCGGGAACTACATTATAATATTCTTACGTATAAACGTGGTATTTGTTAGTATAAGGGTTTTCAGGTTATATGTATTTATATGAAAATAGCTTCAATATTACCTACCCAAAGTATGTGTTTTTATTTTTAAGCATTTTCAGCTATTCAAAATCTTCAAGAAAGGTGTAAATACTTAGGTGAAAAATATGTAAAAGTTTTAGTAAATTAGTTAACTCACTATTTTGTTCAATGTAAATAACTTCGGAATAATTAATAGGGAAGGCCTTTGCCAAGGGACAAATCTTCACTACAGTGCAGAGCAGTAACTTGTAATGTTGTCTATGTATTTTCCACAAGCACAACATCCCTGTAGATCAGACCCCCCGTTGTACGTTTGACACTTGTAAAGATGTAAAACAGCATGCAGAGCAAACTAAAAACAATAGCAAATATTCTATCCACAGCTTTTATGAAAATACAATTTGTCCAACTTTGATAACATTGATTTTCGCTTATTTAGTTCCCTAAACGGTTTACCTAATACAAAATTTAAATCTGTTTCCTGATAAGCATGAAATGACCACCAATCCACTTGGTTTTACTTTAGACAAACAAAGAAATGGATTTTTAGTTTAAAAAAAAAACACGATATATTTTGTTGTAGGTGGATCAGGAATGTATGTAACAATGAATAGAAAGAAAGACATAATACACAATTTTTCCAGACTTGTAAGTAAAAAATGTCTACAGAGCAAAAAGTTGTGAACTGTGGTGAAAATTAACAGACTTCAAAAATGTAATCTTACTTATACTTTAACGCTACAACTTTTTTTTACTCAACAAAAATCACATAACTGACAAAACATGACACATTCAGTGTAGAAGACGACGCTCGATCAATGGCAGCGTGACATACTTTGGGGCGACGGTCAAACCTCAGCCTCGGTCAGCCTGTTTGCACCCTTACAATATGCCATATTGTCGGCCGCGTACTGCACACATCACACACCAACATATCAGCCTATAACATTCCCACTGCTGGGATACAGGCTAATGCTCCAAACAAAACCATAAAATAGCCATTTCTAACCCGTTTTCTTCCTCAACAGGTACATAGAAGTGTTCTTGAGCTCAGCGGACGAGGTACGAGCTTACACCGCTCGCATTGAGAGCGGCTTCCGATCTTCGAGGGGGTACAGACCGACCCCGTATGACAGGAATGATCGCTTCTCCGGCAGATTCGGCGGAAGAGGTCGGGGTTCTTTTGGTAGGGGTGAGTCTGCTGGTGGTGGTTTGCTTTCAATTGCTGTAACGCCCGGTTCAAACGGAAAGTGGAGACTAAACGAGTGGTTCGACCAATCACATAAGACAATAAACGCGATGTGGATTTCAAGGAATGCGATTGGTCGATTGACGTGCGTCTCTGCTCCGCTCCGCTCGTCTCGTCTCGTCTCTGCTTTGGTAGCAACTGGGCCTAGGGCGTACTATACCAATGTTCAGTTGGCCTGATTCGGCCGGGCGACAAAATATTCATTCTATTTTGACGTCCGGCCTCTGCCGAGTCTGGCCGCCCCAACATGTCGGTAGCACCACCTAAATAATGGAGGTTTGTTTAAGCTTACTGCAACTGCTTTTAAACTACTTTTGAAGGCCTGTTGACTCGCCCTGGACCTTATATTTTGTGAAAATCATGTCACTGCTTTTAGTTCGCATAAGGTTATTGAAGGAATTGCTTCCAAATGAATGAATCGAATCAATCAAAGCATGCATAGCATGAAGCTATCCATCTGGATGTTGCTATCCGATATTGGATTATACACGGTGTAACGGTGGACGACGATCGTGTATTATTCGACCATGCTAAACCCATTGTAGGCGTCTTTTGAAGACATAATCAATCATTGAGTATTGTTACCTAGGTGGCGGATATGGCGGCGGCGGTCGCGGTGGGTTCCGTCGCGGCGGCGGGCTGCACTGCGTTCACATGCGAGGACTTCCCTTCAAAGCTTCTCCGCAAGATATCGCATACGTGAGTTCTTTATTTTGGCCCCTATTAGGCTCCTATGAGACGATTTATCTATTTGAGAGACAAAAAGAGCGATTCCAACATACAAGTGTAGAAAAGAATCCCCCCGCTTTCCGCACATCTGGTCTGACCAGTCACCATTTTAAATTCGATGTTCATTTAGCTGAGGCACATCCCAAATTACGCTTGCCGGATGCACACGGTCTTCACTCCAGGGCTCGTTTCCTCCATCGGCCATCAAATCTCAACAAACGCACGGCATACTCATAGTTCCAACTATCCCAAATGGGATAGAATATAACTCACTGTTCCCTCATACAAAAGCTGATACAAATCCTTACATTGGTTGCAGTTCTTCAAGCCGATCCGCCCCATGAACATCAACATCCTGTACGACAACAGCGGCAGGCCGTCTGGTGAAGCTGACGTTGAATTCGAATGTCATGAAGACGCCATGAGGGTGAGTTTACATGCACATAATTAGACAATCCAGCTAGCTAATATATCTACATTATGAAAAGGAATCTATGGAGATTTATCCACATCAAACTTTCGCTTTGGGGAGCAACATGATCATATTAATTAACTTTTTCCATAATATTTTGTAATCTGTTGTTGTTCTAACTTTAGCAAATGTTGCTTCATAAAAAGATACTCCAGTGGATGCATACATTATTCCTAAAAGTGGCGTGCAATATCAATAATGATTTTTAAGATGGTGTCATCTGCGCCAATCATTCATGGAAGTATGGCTCAGTTTGCTGTAGCATAGCAGAAGCACACCTTTGAACCTAGAAACCGCTTTGAAAGCGATTTCGTAAACCTCAGGGTCATCTCGATTTGCCCCCATTCAACTAATTCACGTACTACTCCCAGGCAATGAGACGCGACAAGAACAACATGGACCATCGCTACATTGAGTTATTCCTCAACTCCTCGCCCGGCGGCGGTGGTGGCGGTGGCGGCGGCGGCGGCTTCAAGCCCAACAGGAGCTTCAGGAATAGCTACTGAACTGACACCAAGGAAGGGAAGGTAGCTGGAGAAATGCTGATAGATACTAGGGTGGAAGGTGGTGTTAAGAAAAAAACTATTTGATTTGATTATATTTGTAGTTGGTTAAAAATAAACATTAAAAGATCACGTATTTTGATGGTAATGAACTAGTAACAGCTCAAATAGCTGTATTTATTTTGTACCGTGGTATTGACATAGGAACTTGCCAAACAATTTTGGGTCACACTTACAATCACCTTGTTACTAGTACCACCACTAATTTACATAGAAAGGCTATTATACTAAGGCCTGAATGTCTAGTAGGAACTTTATTTTTATCAGCATTTTGCCAGTTAATCGCCCATCGTATGGCTTTGAATTATAACTCGAGACTGTCATTTCCCAAGTACATTTTCCATTAGAAAAAACCTATTTATACATAGATACCTGTATGTATGTTGCCGTTTTTACATTAAGATCGTGGAAAGCTCCTGAATGCAATTTTCCATGTGCCTGTATCAATAGGGTTATATATAGAGTACAAAAGTCAGAAATTCACACATTTGGGCGGACCGCATTGCATAACCACCTTCATACATTTTGTATGAACCCCCATTGTTTTTTTTTAGGGTTCCGGAGTAAAACGAAGAACCTCTTTAGTTTGTAATGAAATGCAATGCACTGCGGTCCGTTGTGGTAGTAATGTGCGCTTAGCTATATACGGCATCTAAAAGTATTTATTCGGCGACACAAAAGACGAGCTAAAAAGAGAACAAACATCACTCCTCTATCACTCATCATCGTTAGTAAATTATTATCTTGATCTTTTATATTGATAAAATAGCCCATATTCATACCATCTCGTTAAAATTACGCTCGTTTTAATATCACCTTTCTTTCAACTACTTATTAAGGAAAATACAAGGTTAAATTTAATTAACTAGGAAAACTCCGCGAACGTGATAGGTATTGGATATCCAAATATGTCAACCTCAAGGTACTTAATTATCAAGATAATTGTTTTCTTTGATAATTATCCATGCTGATTCATAACTTGATCTCTAGAATTCAGTCCAAACAGGGTCTTTATTTTTCGCGTTTTCATAACTATCACAAATCGTGCTCGGATACACGTAAAGTGACATGTATCAATGTAAATTATCTCTTCGAACCCTGCCCTCAGGTTGTAGTCACAAAAGTTCGTCGAGACCGTTGTTTCCCTAGATAATTTAATTTGACTAAAAAGGCGTATTATTGAAAACGAAGTTCACAAATTCATGATTTATTTTGCGTAAGTTACTCATTTACAAAATTACGCACGTCACAATTTTATTACATTACATGTTTGAGAGATTTACTTCATTTTTAGACGAAAATACTTTACGCCATATTGGTGACGATTATTACGAAAGACAATTGAATATGTCGCTTTTTTCTGAAACGATATTATTACATAGTTATTTTAGTTTAGACATTTTTCTCTTGTGAGTTTTTCTTGCACAAGTTTTTTTTACCTTACACAAACAAACAGTATTTTAAAAATTAAATTACTCGACTTACAAACTACCGACTGACTTGATAACCGATTTCTGCAATAAATCTACGTATTAATTTGTACTTAACTAAATATATTTTCTTACGAAACTAATTATTTACAACGAAATAAATAATTTGGAGAAACTCACAAGAGACAGAGACTTAAAATTAAGGCTGAGGGTAAGGACAAATAGTTGGAAAAAATAATACTCTTCGTCATCAGCAAGAAGTTCTGTTATATAAGAAGATCCCACGTTGAAATTAAAGGCCAAAAGAATCGATAAAAAAAAACTGATTAATCGTCGATACCTTTGTAACCTTAAAACAACATCTATGTACTGAGTGGTCAACAAACATTGTTCATCTCTTCAAATGAAGAAACTGCAATATAAAAAGCAATGCAAGAAACACCATTTTTGATTAGATTTTTTAGTAAATGCCCAGTACATAGCTGTTGTACCTACATAATAATTAAATTATAACTTGTTAACTATAAAACCTTTATATAAATGTGCGTTGGAGTGGATTGGGTCCAAACTTATTTTTGTACCTTTCGAATGTATTTTTGGTTTGTCTGTAAATCCTATCTGTACCAAAATATTGTGTATAATGTCCCACACAAAATTTGAAAAAGTTATTGACACTGCGGCTATAATTATTAAAGGTAAAGTAATATTGACTGGCAGATTACGTATTAGACAGATGTTGATAATTCTATTTGAGTTTATTTTTATCAAAATCCAATTTAGACTTTTTTAAAGTTGTCTAGTTCGTTATCTGTCGTAAAACAATTATGACAAATTGAAATGTTGGATAAAATCAAATGATTGCAATATAATTCTGTCAAAAGTATCAAAAACAGCTTATTGAAATAATTATGTCTTATTAATGTTTTTTTGCAAAGATCTGAATACTCTGAATGTTTTAAAATACATAGAAGTCTTGTGTAAAGTTGCGCATGATTTGTATAACTCTTGCGCAAACGACAACAAAGCCCTTCATTTTTATTGCAATGTGTTATTAAATAATATTGTTGTCTTGTCTTTGCGAGTCCTTACACGGTTATTGTACTACCGCGCTCACTGACGGTCGACCACTTTTCAACCTTATTACTTAGGGCATAAGGGTGTAAAGTGGCAGACCGTCAGTGAACTCGGCAGTACCTGTGACTTTGCATCACTGCCAAATCACACATTAATCTTTAATCACGTTAAAATAAGGTTGCTTTTGATTTGCGGCAACTGTCGAAATAACAGTGATTCTTATTCTTTTTAAATGAAAGCTGCTGGGTGGCTGCTATCAAAGGGCTGTATACGCAAGTGCGTGTCAGTACTAATCGTTCGTCGCAGTGTCTGCATACCGAAAGGAATTTCTTTCATTTTTGTGGAACATAAAGGAAAGGAGAATGAATTTGTTTTTTTGCTATACTAGATAAGGTAATTTTTACTTTTAATAAATTAAACAGATGTATTTGGGTGTTTTATTTACTACCAATCAGTATAGTAATATTTAAGGTCTCTTTTACAACTAAGATAATTCAATCAAAAACACCATTCTTAAATCCTCAACAATATCGGTGTATACTGTCACTTACGGGATATCTTCCGTGATTGTTCATTATTTTGAGCTCCCGATATTTCGGCGCTGTTGCAAGCGCCATGATCGCGGGTTGACTGGAGAATGCGGGTGGATGGAAAAATAAACAGAGAAAAAAAATAAAAAATAACGGGAGCTCAAAATAATGAACAATCACGGAAGATATCCCGTAAGTGACAGTATATGTGTAAACCGTGAAAGCTTGAAACAGTGTTTAATATCGGTGTATCTGAATTTGTAGTACAGCGAAAGGTCTGCGAACAAGAAAATAGACCTGTTTTTCTAGTTCTAGCTGGACCCCTGAACCACAGCTAGAAATTACGTTTTGTCAATGCTGGTATCACAGAGAATTATATATAATTCTGGTATACTCTGAAGCCCGAAAGTCAGTCTTGAGCGGGCATCGTGTTACTCCAGTAACTGGATTGTGGAGACAATACCCGGTATCCTCCTGCATGCTGGGTTATTATTTTGCGATGTTGGTCTGTGTGAGGAACAACTAGTTTCTGTACGACCACAAGATGTGTAGGAAAGAAGCAGTAAATATTATGTTTTTCAGCCGTTATCGCGATGCGTTAAAACAAAGCTGCTGCGATCTAGCTTCCTCGACCCATCCTTATTTCCTTCCCTATACCTATTCGCGAATGCCCCATTCGACTGTGCCCGAAGTAAAACACGAATAGCCGGATTCGAACTTGCAACTGACAGGTGCTCTGAGCAAAAAGATCTCACCAGTGACGCACGTTTGAGCTCCACCACCGACCTTGCAGTCTTATCTCCATGGCATTGCCTTATCGACGACAGTTACAACACTTACATAAAACATTAGGTACATCACACCTGCATTCCCCGAAGGCAGTATTATTTTGATGCTCCGTGCCCGAAGGGTTAGGCAGGACTGCCAATAGTACACCCACCCAGGTACAATACTTAATAATTTACAAACCCTCTCTACATACCTACTATATCTACTAGTCGGATAAGGGTTGGTAATTCCAAGTTACAAAGGCGACATCTACGTAGTTACAATGTTAAATTGCATTGTGTTGTAGGTAAGTAATTTTAACACTTGGCCCTGAACAGAGAGTTGAAATGTACATATTAGTGATAACAGAGATAGGTAAGCCATTTTATTTAGGCAGTCTCTTAGAAACCAACAATCTCTACCTATGCTGTTATTTTTTCTTCTCCTTTTGGAAGTCGGTCCAAAACATAGTTGCCACCTACCACTATACCTACCTAGTAGACCAACAGGTACCTATTAAGTAGGTGGCAGCAATGTCCCCGAGCTCGAAATCCCCTATAAATAATGTGTGCGTTCGCGCAGCGGAATGTTGTTGAATTTAAAGATTTTAATTATGCAGATAATTAGTGTATGACGTCCTATAATTGTGTATGGTAAAAAAAATTTGTGTATGCAGCCATTGTGGAGAAATTCACCAAAAACTGATTCCGCTGGGCGAACGTTGTCCTGGCGGAACTTTTTTTAATCCATAGACTTTAGAAGAAAAGAGATGTGTCCAAAAATTAGTGTGTATTTGTGTGTAATTGTTTATGTATGAATGAAATCAGTGCATGCATAAACTTCGGAGAAATTCAAGTTTCCGCTACGCGAACGTTTGGCCATTAGCTAGTTTTCATATAAAGCGCTTACATAGAGAGCTGTAGATTTTTACATACGTTGTTTTGAATTTGTTTATATTTGTTTAAAAAACAGATTTAGAAAAAGTCGTAGGGTTTAAAAGATAAAAATATAAACGTAAAATACACTTATTAGGTCTTAGTTCTTAAAGTATGCACTTTGGGGTCTAGATTTTCACGTTTACACAAACCTTGTAAGTGTCTGCAACATGTTGCCAAGTATCAATGATGTTCCGTTAGTAATTAAAAAGTTATAGGACAATTTACCATGAATAGATCACTGTTTACAAAGCAGTCGAATATCACGACGTTCTAAAGGAATTGCATGGTAAAATGTATGCCAATAATTTGTTTAATCATTCAACTATTCACATGCAAAATTTCATGTCATTAAATTCAGTAATTAAAGAAAGACAATTATAATACTGACGAAGCATCGAAAACCTACATAATCCGACCAAGTTCGGATAGCTATAAAAAAGCGGCCGTGCCATATATCTAAGAAACGTTCTTAACTTGGAAGATTAGTATTTATTAATATGGTACAGTTGCGTACACAAGCGTTAGGAAAAAATAAAACAATTGCATTTCTTGAATGAAAAATATTTTTAATAATAACGCCACTATCTACGTATTTTAAGTTATTAGATTGTTTGATCCACTAAAGTTGCAAAGTGGAACGCTCGTGCATGCCTAGTCCATTGGTTAAATAGTGTAATAAGCTACAATATGATAAATATTTACCTAAACAGTAGTACTTACATGTGGTAATTATTTCATTTCCCTAAGGGGTCTATAGTTAGAATCCTGATCCGTGAAATCTTCAATAGAAATTAGCTGTATGAATATTATTTGTCTTAAATAATATATCTAGATTATATCTCAAGTCTCAAGCGCATACTTAAATAAAGTACCTACGTAATTAGTACCTACTTTCTGTCATAGTCAAATACATTAAAAAAGCAGGTGTAGAAAAATAAATGACCTATAAATTATATCGAAACAACAATTGTGTTATCACCTGTACCAATTCAATACCGGTATTATAATGTAAATTTTGGGATGTTACCTAAATATATTGCACGGCCGCTTTTTTATAGCTATCTGAACTTGGTCGGATTATGTAGGTTTTCGATGCTTCGTCAGTATTATAATTGTCTTTCTTTAATTACTGAATTTAATGACATGAAATTTTGCATGTGAATAGTTGAATGATTAAACAAATTATTGGCATACATTTTACCATGCAATTGCTTTAGAACGTCGTGATATTCGACTGCTTTGTAAACAGTGATCTATTCATGGTAAATTGTCCTATAACTTTTTAATTACTAACGGAACATCATTGATACTTGGCAACATGTTGCAGACACTTACAAGGTTTGTGTAAACGTGAAAATCTAGACCCCAAAGTGCATACTTTAAGAACTAAGACCTAATAAGTGTATTTTACGTTTATATTTTTATCTTTTAAACCCTACGACTTTTTCTAAATCTGTTTTTTAAACAAATATAAACAAATTCAAAACAACGTATGTAAAAATCTACAGCTCTCTATGTAAGCGCTTTATATGAAAACTAGCTAATGGCCAAACGTTCGCGTAGCGGAAACTTGAATTTCTCCGAAGTTTATGCATGCACTGATTTCATTCATACATAAACAATTACACACAAATACACACTAATTTTTGGACACATCTCTTTTCTTCTAAAGTCTATGGATTAAAAAAAGTTCCGCCAGGACAACGTTCGCCCAGCGGAATCAGTTTTTGGTGAATTTCTCCACAATGGCTGCATACACAAATTTTTTTTTACCATACACAATTATAGGACGTCATACACTAATTATCTGCATAATTAAAATCTTTAAATTCAACAACATTCCGCTGCGCGAACGCACACATAAATAATCGAAAAAGACGAAACGTTTACAAACACACCACGTGGGGGACCAAACCAAAAAATACATTCCGTTCCCAAATTACATAAGAATTACCGACTAACTTAGTACCAACTTACAACATAATAATGATGTTGTCCGACAAAACGCTACCACAATCGTTTGAAGACAAGTAAAAAGGAATGGAGACGTTCACCTTTCCATCATCGCGTGGAATCAGGCGACTATAAAAATAAGCTGGGCAAATAAATCATGAGCAATCATTAGTGGGGCTCTGGGAAGGGAGAGATTGAGGGACGAGCGGAGCGGGCGCGGGAGAGGTCGCGACAAACATAGTGGGACAATGTATAAAAAAATGTCACCTGATTTTTGAGAGTGAAAGGTAACCTTACTTCCTGCCATGTACCTTCCTAAACACAGAAGTACCTATATCTTTATTAACCCTGTCCTTATTAACCTTGTAATCTATGGTACAACTTAGGTAGTACCAACCTATAAGTCGATGTCTCGAAAATTCGGTTCATCTTAGTCCACAACCGAAGCGGAAGACGTGTTCCATTGCTAGGTGCAAGGCCTGATCACTGAGTAGGCATGATCGATCGTTGGCTGTTGTTGGAGCTAAAATTAATAAGCTATATCAATTACTTCATTTCATTCAAGTTCATAGATAATGAACTATAGCAATGATGAACTTGACTATATATGTAGACACAACCTGCTACTTTAACCCTGCTGTCCCGCTCAAGTAAACAAACATCACAGGCAACATTGTAAATGAAGATGTAAATTTCATCCCCAAAATCCCGCTACCTCTCATCTCCAACACAGCATCCTGACATTCGCGTGGACCGCGGGGCGCCGCACAGTGGGCTGGGATTACAAGGTTGGGTCTTAAGAGATCAAATGTATTTTTTTGGTATCTAGGCATAAATTTAAAACGTTTTTATTCTTTGACTTTTTTTAATTTAACGAGTACTTTCGGAGATATAGCCATATCAAATTTGTATGAAGAGTCATGTTATTTTAGTTAAGCAATTTATTCCAATTAAATTGAAATTGAAAATAATGTATACTAAACGGCCTGAAAACCTCAATACCTACTTAGTTCTTTAAAAAAAAAACAATGTTCGACATTTTCCACCACCATAGGTAGGTATGACGTAATTTGTTTTGAGACTTATTTCCGGGAATCAAGGGATAAGAGTGCGCGAGCGCAACAAAAGCAACATCAATTTTATGTGATACTTCATCTCAGAGATGCGACATTTGTAAAGCCACTCCAACAGAGATGAATAATTTGCCCTTAATTGCATCAAAACCGACTGATCCAGATCTCTGTAAATACGGATTGTCATCATTGCATACCTGGATACGAATGATGGAATGCATTCTGCATATAGCCTACAGATTAACGATACAGACATGGACAGTAAAGGGAGACAACAAGTGCATCATGGAAAGAAGAAAGAAAGACATACAAGACGCTTTTAAAAATAGAATGGGACTTCTGATTGATGTTGTTAAACAAGGGCACGGCTCCACGAATGACGGAAATACTGCTAGAAGATTTTTTGCAAATCCAAACATGACTGCTGAGATAACTGGTGTAAGTGAAGAATTAATAAGGCGATTTGCAATAATTTTAGAGGCAATTTCATCAGGTTATCACATTGATACAGCGAAATTTCACGAATATGCTCAAGTGACCATGCAACTGTATTTGGAATTATACATATAGCTGGTATTATATGCCTTCAAGTGTTCATAAAGTTCTTATGCATGGTGCAGCTATTATTGAAAGTTTTGGTCTAATACCAATTGGACAGCTATCTGAAGAAGCTGCTGAAGCTAGAAATAAAGACTTTCGTAGGTACCGCCAACACCATTCCAGGAAATGCAGTAGAAAAACTACAAATGAAGACATTTTAAATAATTTATTGACCAGCTCTGATCCACTCATCTCAGCGAAAAGTCACAAACTTCGCAGAAAACATAAAACTTTGTCAGTAGAAGCACAAAGTTTATTAGTAATTGAACAAGCGGAAACATTTGATGATGACGAATACGAAAATTTTGCATTCGTTAATGTGGATACCCTTGACAGTGATTAAATTAAAACAGTGCAGTGGCCAGTAGTGATTGTGATTTTTACTTATTTATTTATTTATTTTATTAGTCCTTAGTGAATTAGGCCTAAAGGGGAGACCACTACATAAAAAAAAAACGCGCCTAGTTCTTAACCTCTATGGTGGTGTGGAATAGAGAACAAAATTTGAAATTGCGACCAAATCGCAGAAAATCGCAACCCGAGAATAGGCGCTAAAATAGGACAAATATACGTACTATGCATACGTAGAGTCAATTCTTTGAGAAAATTTGAGAATTTCGAGATTTTCACATTTTTTTCTTTTGCTTCATACAAAAATTACTTTGGATATTTATAACTCCGAAAATACTAAGTTATCTGAATGACCCTCATAGAAATAATTACTTATAATCGATAGATAAATCCAACACAATATTTAAAATTTCAGAAAAAGAAACTTTCTTTTTTTAAATGCTAAGTCCTTTACCGGCCCGTTTCAGCCCACTGTGCGCCGGCGGCGTCGGCGGCGGCCCGGCGCGGCAAGCCGGCACCGGCGCGCACAAATAAGTAGGCGCCACGCACTGTTGTTACTTGCTAGTGTTGTTCCTGCACTTCGGACACCGCAGTCACTAGGTACTTGGTACCTCTGTTGAGAATCTTCCTACCAATAAACGAAGAAAAATAAAGAAAATACATTTATTTGCAGACATGATTATGTTCTTAGCTTAATTTCGGTAAGTCAGGGCTAGTGGCAGGTTCGAATCTTGGAAGGCAGGCGCCACGCACTGTTGTTCAGTTATTCCCAATTGTTGTTCATGTGGTTCAGACAGGGCAATCACTACTTGTTACTTAGTTGTGAGTTCGAATCCTGGGATTTGCTTGGAATGAAAGAAATCACGTCACTTTTAAAGGACGTATTTTGTTGAAATGAAGATGAGTGGGCGCTTATTTTAAGCAAGACAGTTCCTCATTTCAATGGTCCTTAAAGTGAGTTTCTTATTGCTTTTATTATTACTAATGCCTACGGGTATTTAGACAGCTAGATAACTACTGCCAAAGTAACAAAACTTTAAATCGGACAGTTCAAAGGAGTCCTTTCTCAAATCAGAGCTGTAGCAGATTCGGGTCGGTTCACCGCCACCTTTTGAACAGACAAGCTTATAAAATAAAGATTACTAATTAGCGAATTATCTCTTTTTTATAAAAAAAAAACAAGTTGCAAAAGTTTTGATTGACCCTAAGCGACCGCGGCATTCAAAACAAAACAAAGATAATTACGACCAGACCCAACCTGCTGCCTTGTTCTCAGAAGTGCAGCATTTAAATACCGCATGAATGACTCTGTCATGAAGAATAATAAGTTTATTAAGATGGAATTAGCTAAAACAAATAACACAACTTAATGGTAGGACAAATAGCTACTAACCACAAATTAGGTAAATGTTTAATTTTTTGTTTGTGCGTGTCACATTTTTATTGCAAATTTGTCGTGGTTAGTTTACCAACATTATTAGCTACTCTAAAGGTACCTACATTCCCCTAAACTACTTGTCTATCTATATACAGGTATCATATTCCTGTACACTATCTATTAAATCACAGAAAACTCTTGTAATCTCAGAGAGAGAAGATTCTGAATAATAGTGTGCCACATTTGCGCTTTGTCACACATTATCGTATTATGCTTACAACGTTTCCACTGCTAGATCCATCTCTGTGAAAGCGAGCTAGTCTTAATCCACTACGCGGAGATTGTTGGTTCTAGGAATTTCTCCTGTTTTGTGGGTGCATTTACAAACATTTAAACTCACAACACACAAACAGCCAGACCCCGAAAAACTACCTGTAGGCCATACAATTATTTGTTCCGTGCGGGAATCAAACCCGCGACACGCAGCGCCGCAGCCAATTGCTCAACCACTGCGCCAACAGTGCTATTCAAACATGTACCGTTTTGAGAGCAGTGGTAATGAAAAAATGCCACAAAGTTAGTGCCTGCTGGGTTCGAACCCACGACCTGCAAATCCTAAGTCGTGGCCACCACAGCTGCTCCTAAACTCCTTAGGTTCTTACTTACCAGGTATTATTTCACCGCTACCAACAAAGTAGTTCAAAGCGAAATTACGCCAGGTGGTGCACTTAAACTTAACCACCAATTACCTAAAAATTAAATAAGCTATGGTAGAGCTTAAGAACACAGAGGGCATACAATTAAATTTAACTTTACTAAAATAAGTTTAAGGCTACTAAGGTTTATAATTAGTACATTCTCCACGTCCAGTCATAAGCTATTGAGTTTAAAGATAACAATAACACAGCGGTTACAAATAGTTACGGCCATCGGTGTCTGCGTCACGCAGTCACTACCCTCCCTTTACGAGCCAAACTCGAGCAGAATCGTAAGCAGCTGATGCTATTTACATTCCTGCATTCGTTATGTATGACGGCCCATTGATGTCCACTGCTGAATTTGGACCTGTCTCGAAGATTTAATAAGTACAAAATACTGCGCACCAGAATGAATGTCTAAATGCGCTGTTGAATTTCGAAGCCCGTTGAAAGATGAAAAAAAAAAAACAATGCAATTTTATTTTAGCATTCATTTTTAGGAGTATGGAGAACAGAGTGTAAAGTTTTTCATCCCCTATAGACAAGGGAGGATCCTCCAAGCAGGCTGGTGTTGTGTCTTCGCGGATAATTTAATAGCGTGATTTTTAATTTTAATGTTAGTTGACATGAATGGCGGAATGGTGTTTTTTGTACTATGTTGCTGTAGTATTGTTTGTAGTGCCGCTACACATTAAAGTTTCGTATTTAGTTAGTCAAAACGTTTAAAAAGATCAGAGAGACCCACAGACTAAAAACAACGAACGATGGTGCAGTGGCCGAACGATTAGCGTTGGTCACGCATTCAATTCCTGCGGAATGAAGTATTTGTATGGCCTACCTAGGGACAATATCTTTTAGAATATGGGTGTTCATTAATGCATGTTATTGTAAGATTAACGTTTCAAAACATCCACGATTTCTAGTCTATTAAATTACTATCTCTAATAAGTTTGTCTATAAAAGATTGCATTGAGATAGAACCTCATAAAAATAATTTGTGAGTCACAAACATAAATCTGATGCGCAGTAAAGCGTTTTCTATTCTATTTTACTTTAAAATAATTAGATTTGGCACACATGACTGCAATTCTCTGTGCGTTTTAGTGAATGCATGCGTTGTGCTTGTGATGTTAGGCTATAAAATTTTTTGAACAGGGTTGAAAAAAACTAAGGGTTGAGTTAGATTATCAACTATTTTTCAGTTTATGTTCTGTTATTAAGATACCATAACTTCACACCTGTAATCCTCGAAGGGTTAGGCAGAGGTGTACTTAATAGTAAAAGCACACCAACATTTCGCCAGTTTTGTTTAAGTCCCATGTAATAGAGGGCGAGCCTATTGCCATCAACCACGTACAAAGCCAGACTCCGCGGTTGTCTCTGAGAAATTCCTGTCGGAAAATTCAATAACATGTTATTATGTTAGTAGTTTAACAAAAGTTTTCAACTGTGGATATTTATGTGCTGAACAAGAAGGTTATATCGGTTATATCATTACCTGTAGCTAATTGTGATGTGTATTGATGAGTAGGAGGTATATGGAAATTCCTGTTGCTTACTTACCGCTTTCTTTTTCTTTGCGGATAATGGATTTTTAGAGGAGATCATAAACTACACAGGTGAAGCAAAGAAATAATCTCATAAATCCTGAAATCTTTTCAGGCGATGTAACAATTCGAAGTGGTGAGAGAGACCGAGAAAAGCCAAAGCCTCTATCAAAAGCTAGGAAGATAGAGGAAGAGTTTCTCAAACGATTAATTGGCCTATTATTTTACCTATTATAACCAAGTTGATTGGCGGATTTCAAAGACAACTACTCAAAAGTGAATCCAATAGCATTGTGTGTGGGTGTACAGCGGCGTCGCAAACTATGCTACTCCTGCCCTCTGAGCCCCATAACATGCAGACAAAATCACAAAAGTAACCTCTGCGCTGCACAAGTGGCAAAGTGGCGAATTTTTGGGCCCACAAAATAAACATTTTGTGCCAGTGACAAGAAAAGCAAACCCATTTTATTCCCTTTCATTGCCTTTATCAACAGAACTTATACTTAATCAAGCGTCCTTACTGTTTCAGGGTGTTAAGTGATCAGCGATGAGCCAGTGATCTTGGAGGAGCGGCGGCAAAGAGGCGCGGCGCATGCGACAGCATGCCAGGATGCACCCACGTCCTATGTGGACCGAGAGGAGGGTACTTTGTAGAGTGTTAGCATGATCCATTACGTGATTTGTTTGTATTTGTGGGATTTGTGTGAGGTGAGCGAATTTTGTATTTAATATAAAAGGGGTAAGTAAAAATTTTACAACCAGTCTTGCCAAGTTAGTCGTGTCACTAACTGGGTTGTGGAGATCAGAGAGGCAGTCGCTCAATTACTGCTTGAATTCAAACTGCATCCGGTTAGACTGGAAGCCAACCCCAACTTTGTTAGGAAAATGCTTAAGATAGTGAATGAACAAGAGGATTTGATGATGGATGCATTATTGCAAATCCTAATCCTAACCAATATTATTAATGTGAAAGTAAGTAACCTTTTCACGCCTAAACCACTGAACCGATCATCCTGAAATTTTTCATATACGTTGTCAGGTGTACAGAAACGGACATAGCATACCTTTCATCCAGAAAAGAAGTACTTTTATAATAGATGGCGCCACTTGTCTTTCGAATCATGATTGAATGATATAATTACAAGCAGAGTACAACCCGAATTGATTGTTAAATTTTAAATTAACGCGAGCGAAGCCGTGGGCAAAAGCTAGTTATGAATAATTGCAAACAACTGACAAACATAGGATTTTCTGTAGCAGACGTAGCTGGCAAAATATAATAGTCTGCTCGATTCATTTCGGAAGGAAAATAGCGCTGAAGTAAGTCTAACTCTCCTTATTACTTCATTGGCAGTGTTTGCGTATGCGCAATCGCAGGCAGTCTTAATAAACATGTCTAAGGAAGCAACACATGTAAATGCGCTGTCTGTCCGTCCGTCTGTCCGGGGTGTAAGACTGTGGGGAATGCGGACGTGGTGCCGTGCCAAACGTTCTGTTGCGACTTAATGATGATACTCCACTTACGGCCCCAGTATTGTGGGGTTTAGTTACCTATTAGTTTTTTATTCATTGCAGGTGAATCTTTATTAATTAATTACTGTAATGTTAATTAATCTTTTAATTTTAGCCCCAAGATACAGACTTAACTGTCTAGTTTGGGGCTCACTGAAAAAAAAAATTAACTTTATTTTAAGCAAATTATCTCGGTCTATATTGAATCCAAGTCCTGTTTACATTATTACCTGGATAATAAACTATTTTATCATAGGCAAGGACAAAAGAGAAGTGGAGTTGTCTTATTTTCTTTTTCTTTTTAAGGAAATGTCTTGACAGGTACTCTTAATTCCCGAACCCAGAGAGTTTCAGTTTCCTAAATTGTTGGAAATATGAAGAGTTGGTTAGCGTGCTCTGATGATAATGGCAGTTCAATCTTCTTCAAGGGATAATCAATTTTAAATAGTCAAGAGTGAAGAGTTAGTGTCGAAAAAGGTTGTATATTTATAATTGAAGTACCTACAATACATTGTAGAGTTTTTATTAAAAATAAAGAAAAAAGCTGTCCTGAAATACATTTAGAAATGCACCTCTCCTGAATTTCTCAAACCCATCCGGCACCATAACTCCAACTTCCTCCAGAATTTTGTCGCACCCCTCTCGTCTTCTGTCACACATGTTCCCAATGGCTAATGTACCAAAATAATCAATATTAGGTGAGTGTAGTTGTTTATAATAAACGGCGAGCGATCGCAGCGTCGCGCTGGCGCCGCCGCCGGCGCCGGCTGCGTAGTGCCGCGGCGGCTCTTTGTGGGCCGGCCAGGAAACCGGCGGGGAGCGGGCGACCAACTATTGACACTGATAGCGACTGTATTTCACGTCCTCGGGATGCGACTTGCATCTACATGTTATAGTACCTATAACTTCTTTTGCGTACAACCAATGTACAAGCTTATGTCATCATCATCTCACTATGATGGGTTCAGTTTCCGATCTAACCGGATGCAGCTGAATACCAGTATGCCTGCAGTAGACTGCCTATCTGACTTCCACATCCTAGTTAATACTGGGTAATACGATACCCCTTGGTAAGAGGTACCGGCCTATGTATCACCTGGATAATAAACAATTTCTATTAATATCTTGCGGCGTGGACTGCGGTGAAAACAAATGGAAGAGCCAGTATTTTGAACTTTAGAACATTACACAAACACAGACTCGCGGATTAACAGTACTCAAGCCTCGTTATTTTTTTTACGTGTGGAAATTCTCAATGGATGTCCTCCGCCGGGAGGACGGCGGAGCGGTCTGTCAGACTCCTTTTGACTAAAACCAAATGGTGTTTCTCGTCGTCACTTCTGGCTGGGGTGCGGGTCCACAATTGCATTCTCCACCATCATTGCAGTGACGGTTTGCATGTGACAAACCCCGTCTCAGGTAAAGGGGAGGGAGTGAGCTGTTCGTCTCCTTGTCACTCTGCCACTCTATGTGAGCGACGACGGACATCACCAAGTCCATCGCCAACCAATCTTTCTACCGACCTATCTTCCCGTTCGTGTTTACAGCCTTCCGGTTTTCCCGCATGAAATGCGTGACTTCTAAATCGATGATCGTATTTTCGCGAAAAGAAAAGTGTCACTTGGCGCAAGACGCATCGCGCTAGGCTGTGGACGAGGCTTAAAAGCGGTTTTCCAGCTACTAATATGTGGTGATGAACTGATGACTGAACTACCGGATGTAGCGCCATTTCTGGGTACGGATCATGGAGTAAAATGAGTAAACGCTTCGTGGAATTCAATTAAGGAGTTCGTGTGTGGTGACGATTGGTGGTTTAACGTTTATTGTGTTAATACGGTACTATTGTCCTGTGTTCGTAATGATGCATCTATAATTAATAATTTTTATAGATGTAGTTCGATTGTGTTTTACTTGGTACGTGTCACCTAGTGTTCATAAAAACGAACATACCTTGCACACAAGAGTGCCATCAATAACTTTGCGCAACGTTTCTCTTCCCCGCTTACTTCATAGCCTCCGTATCGCTGTCCAACAGTTTTTGAATGTTTGCATTGCATTGTGACACTATTATATAAATTAGGAGGCAGGGGGGGAGGGGATTTATTGATCCTTTGACGTGCCGCCAGGGGGATGGAAGTCATCCCCTGAGGACATCCGCCGAGCACACTCGACTAGAACGAATGTCATTGCTAAAAATAGAAATCACTTTATTAGCTTAGCTTATTGTTCCATCGGCGATTTCTTCTTGATCTAGCCGATCGTTTAATGTATGATAGACGTAATATATTCTGGTATCAATTTAATTGTATAATAAGACAGTTAAGTTATTGTTTAATAGTCATCAGCGACCTTTGAACTGAACGTATTGGAATCGTGTAATAACTTTGTTAAGTTAGTGTCTGACAAACTGCTTTGAACTTAGGCTGAGGTTCATTGGAAACTAGGTTAAACTATCTTGAAGAAAAACTGCACATATAAAGTTCCCACACCTGAAAAAGTTAGGTAAAACAATGTTGCATGTTTGAATATTTCTACTTGGTTTACTTATAGGTACTTTTCGCTGATAATATTTTATTCCTATTGCTGATTTGTTCACTGAAGTCAGTCATTAATGTATTCATCAAAGGAATCGACCCCGGGACCTCACCGCAGCCACTGATGATGGCTCCACAGGCTTTGATCTATGAAGTTGTTAAGATTATCCTTCTGGCCTTTTTAACTCAATTTATTTGTGACCAGCTATGTGCTCTATGGGGTTTGCTATCCACTATTTAACCACTTTAGAAGAGTATTATTATCAGGCATTGCACGTCTTCTGTCATTCTAGTAGATTCAATTTAAGTTATCCACGTTCGAACAAAATCATCAAATAACTAGTTTCAAAATTGCATAATGTTTTAATATTTCATTGAAAAATTTTGATTTCTCAATGACTGTCAGGCTATAAGTAGTGGCAGACAGGTTTCAACTCATTGACGGAGAATTTCGTTTCACCCCGTTTCCGCATTGTTCACTGGGCTGTCACTCAGGCAGATATATTTTCTTTTAATTTTTAATTTATTTATTTAATTCAGACCATAGATCCATAAAGTGTTAGTATTATCTTATTTATGACCTACCGACGACATTTATCTTTTTTCTGTCTCCAGTCAATAATGATGAGATACTTAGTCATAGGACTCATAGGTAAAAGCTTAAAGTGGAAATGAACAATTTTATACTTAACCTCGGCTTGAATACCAAGACTTGAAGGATTTTACAAGCTTTCTGTCATTCCTAGCAGACAAATCAAATATGTACCTGTGAGTACTATGTAGATCATAAGCTTTTTTTTTATTGTTTAGGAGAACTTATACTTCTGGCAGCCTACAGAAATGTCCTTACGTTGGATTTGTTCATCGGACCGTTGAGCTTCATAAGTTCAAGTCGACACAGCGACATGACACTTGAAATACTGAAAAATTCGCTGATACTTCGATAATACCACGACAAACGACACTATGTATCCATATTTCATTCATATAACTTGTCCACAATGGCTAAAAAGAAGTAAGTCTCCTTTCCGTTCATTCGTTCGCATCAATCAGAACCACTGATGCGTTGATGATGTCCTTCTTCTACTAAGTTTTCGTTTTCCTTGTACATACGTTAAGAATTCTACGACTTTCATAGTAATATGTAGTAGATCCAAGAGCTATAGTCAAATGGACTATTTTACTAGCTTTTACTTATTTAGGACCAGCGCGAAGTAATTTCAGTAGTGCAATAAGAAAAACTGTTCGTGATTTCTGTTTACGTAGGTATGTTTTATAAAGTAAGTAAGAGTTTATTGTAAATTTAGGTAGAGTAGGTACAAGTCATTTAGGTAGGATTGGCGGAATATGGGTGTACTGTTAGGTACACCTTTGCCGAACCATTTGGGGATTGCAGGCGTGATGTTATGTTAGGTAGAGTACAATCTCGGACTTTCGACCTCGAATGTAATGGAATTATAGTAATATAGTCGGTATTTAATTGCCTACCTAAATTCTGAAAATAAGTTACAAAAGCATTAAGGTAGGACATTGACCAAAACAGCTTTAACCTAGCCCTAATAACAGTAGGTACTTACCAAAACAAACTAATCTAAATACTTTAGTCAGACCAAATCATACGATATCAACCTACCTACTTATGAGATATCAATGGCAGCACATTACCGATCCAAATTATTTTTATTGTCAAGAATCATGTGAATGTGTCAAAATGGCGGTGGCGCCTGAATTTGGCGCCAAAAAGTAGCGTCGGTGCGGCGCGTCGTCGCGGGCACAAGACGTAAACAATTCTGCCACTGCTAATAATTCTGTTATGCTTTACTATTGATTAATTATTTGGATGTAATGTTAGCAAGTAGTGTTTGATAAATGAAGATGTTGTGAAGCAAAAAATCGTAATGAAGATTCGGTGGAAAACTATGCTGAAATATACCTGAAACTTTGGAGGAGATTACTACGATCGTCAATAGACAATTATTAATTTAAGGGAGACCAAAATTGCCATTAACAAGCTCTATGAAAAGATTTTCATTACTATTACGTAACTTTAGTGTACCTACATAAGAATAAAAAAAAAAATATATAAACCCATAAACAAAATAGCTGCATCAGTATTGAACAACTACAACAACATAGGAAAGTTTCCATCATTACATCTTGGTAGTAAGGTACCTACTTTATTTTCTTCGTCTGAAAACATTTCACACACATTTACAACCGATATATTAGTGTACCTATAATGATTGATCGCATCGCATCGCGGCTGGGCGTTACAGCGATCTCATTAGCAAGTCGGATCGCGATCCGAGTTCGGGACAGAGGTGTAGAACTGAAACTTACGCGTTTCAATATTTGTAAAGAAAAAGATTTTGATTTTTTATCTATTTGTTGATTGAATGTTATACAATGAATGATGGAAAGGACAGTCTCTTAAATGATTATGGTGGTTCTAATAAGACTTCTTGCAATACGTTGCCTTCTTCATGAGTCATGACAATTTAATGATCCATTAGTTATTTCAGCAGTAAAACATTCTATTGATCTATTATGAGTTGCCTATCTGAGGGCCCTATTATAATCGTTTATCGAAAGATTATTATTTTTAAATCCCTTTGATATTGTTACTCTTAATAGTTTACGGACAGATTTATGAAACCATTATGTGCCAAAAGTTACAGGCATCTATAATTATCATTCACCTGACTTTATCTCAATTTAACACAACATAACATTACACCTGTAATCACCGAAGGGTTATGCAGCGGTGTGCCTGTGCCTACAGCATCCCCACATTTGGCTAGTTAGGTTTAAGTCCCAGATGAGAGGGGGCGTGGCTATTGCCAACAACCGGGCACCAATCCACACCGCCGCCGCGCCGCTGAGAGATTCCTGATGGCAAACTCAAACAATCGCCCTTCCTGGGAATTGACCCCAGGAGCTCTTGCTTAGCAGTAGTGCTTGCGAGCCTTAGACGAACGGTAGTCATTGCAATACGCTATGCCCAATTACCTGCCTAGCCTTTGCCCAATTATGTTGGGGTCGGCTTCCAGTTATACCCGATGCAGCTCCTGAAGATCGACCCGAGCGGCTGTTATTATTTAGCCACGAGCTCTTCAATCGCTATGCCCAATATTTTTCAAAAATAACCATTTTTGGTTTCTAGGCAGATTGAAGTCTCCTGAAACGTGTTCAGTTACATAGGTGGTGTTACCGATTGATTCTCAAACCATGACTGCTTCAAACCGAGCCGTAAATCAAACTAACTGAATATCGATGAAACGTTTTGAATAAATCAGAACAGCGCCACCGTTTACCATAAAACATGTTTAATTAATATCCGAATAAGTTTTTGGATGATCCGCGGGGTTAGGACACATAACATCACGCTGGTATTTCTTCCGCAGGGTTAGGCAGACACGTAGTCTGTAGTAACACACACATTTCACAAATACAAGTAAGAGGGGGAGGGGAGGGGTCCCTGAGGGAAAAGCTCAATAACAATTTGCTCGACCTGGGATTCGAACTGAGAACCTCACACTTAGCAATAGCGCACATGTCATTCGCTATTGCTCTAGTGACAGCGCTTTTGCTGTAGTGAGCAACGAGACAGGGGTAAAAAAAACGACTAATAATAAATCGAAGATTCTAAGGCCAATCTCACAAATACAAGGTGTAAGCGGACTCTTCACGAAGCCGCCAACCAAGCATTCTGTACATCAAACTAAATAACTCTACTCAAAAATTATTGCTGGGAAACGACTTTTTTTGAGATGAAACATCACGTTTTACGGTAGGACTCAATGTAACGCACTCAAAACTCTGTGTTTATGGATGCATTGTGCGGATCAGGTTATGGGTGTATTTAAAGTAAAGTTATAATATTAAAGACTTGTATTTAAATAAATCTGTAAAAGTTGGAACTTTGGCCCAAAATAATATGTCCGTAACTAGAAGGATCACAATTTTGCAATGACGAAGAGAACAAGTGCCATTCGGCTTCGTTAAGGATATTTTTACACCCTTCATAGGTTCCATACACATTATTTTTAAGGTAGTATGTTCAGTTTCAAATAAGATATAACACCGTCATTGTTGTAGCACAGTCGGGTAAACAGGAGTTGTTATGACACTACTTACTGCAAGAGTATGAGTAAGCAAGGTTTTCATAAAAGTTCTCCATAGACTTCTATCAGTTTTCTCTATGTTGTTTATCAATCAATCAATCAATCAACTTTATTTTCTCACCACAATATACATAAATTATTTTACATCGGTCAGATTCGACAATGATACACAATTCAGGTAAGTATATATTGTGGGAGACTGGTGCCTAAGCTAGGCTCGTGGCCTGTGTTTCAGGACACCAGGATCCCACCCCTTTACATTTTCATTTTATAAATTATGTACTAGGCGCGCTGACAGATTGTAATAAGGAATCATTATGTTTATTTTTCATTATTTATTATGATTAAAATCTAGGTTAAGTATGCGAGATGAATGTTAGTAGATGTGTAGTATGGGTGATTATGTGGGTTTGTGTGTGTGTGTGTGTGTGTGTGTGTGTGTGTGTGTGACAGTACGTGATTTTGTGTTTAGGTCACTATAAGTTTATGATATAAAGGTACTTTGGACGCATTCAACCATTTGTCTATTAATATAGCTCAGGTTGTAAACAAGTTGCAAGTAGAAGTTTTTCAAAGTTAATGGCTGTGTTTTATTTTGTTCAGAAGTTTATGGCATAATCAGCCTAATATTATATTAATGTTTCTTATACTGTGATACACAGACCTCTCTGTGAGGAGGGGGTGTGGGCCGTAATTCACTAAGCGGATCTGCAGGTTGGTCAATATTAGTTATATGTCAGTTCTAGGACATGGCTGTCTCCTCACGATTGTTGCTTCACCCTTTTGGGAGTAGCCTCTTTTCTTAACGTATCGATGTCAATCTTTAATTAGTTCGCCCAGAACTCGGTAGCATTACAACGGCATCGGAGCAGTAATGAAAAATGTAAAACAGATTCGAACCCACGTCCTACTCGTAAGTCGGCGCTAATACTACTCTCATTAGTCACTAGAATTTTTCAACGGTATCTGGAACCTACTTTAAAACAACTTTCCGATCCCTGGACATCCCGGATCCAGGATCCGGTCCGGTCCGGTCCGGTCCGGTTCCGGTTCCTGGATGCATATCTGTTTCCTCACGATGTTTTTGTGAGCATTGGTCATGATATAAGTAAACGAATTTCCATACAAGCATTCAGCTCCCATTAAACCTCTTAGCATTTCATCTGTAGTGATTAAATATAACATCACATGACGCTTGGAATCCCCGAAGGGTTAAGCAGAGGTGTAACTTCTATTACACACACATTTCGCAGGTTATCTTTACGTCCCATGTAATGGTGGTGAACCTATTGCCATCAACCGGGCAAAATCCAGACTCTATGCCAGCTACTGAGAAATTCATTCTGGAAAAACGTAATAACACTTTGCCAGACCCGGAACTCGAACCCAGGACCTCTAGCTCAGCAGTCGCGCTTGCGCCCACTCGACCAACGAGGCATTCATTTAATATCACCTTTTGAAAATCCCCCAAACCAAATATCTCCACAATTACTTGCCAAAACACTCCATAACTCAATTCATTTGTTTCACTTGTTACCTGACAAACAATAACGCTACAAGTACAAGGGACACATACAGAATAGTTAGTAGATATCATAAAAACAGTGTAGTTTGGCCGTCGCCCCCGACAGATAGACGCCCGACCTCGGACTGAAGTCGCCGGTTGCTTTGGTGAATCATTCTGACTTCCTTTCAAGAGGAGTTCTTAATGTCAGTGTGTAATTATGGATATGAATAAGCTTCTGTCATATCTGTTCCCTAAATGGCTGGTAGTCGTGTAATTTAGTGAACTCGTGTAAAGTGGTTGACACACTGATCGTGAATGACCCAGTTTAAGAGACTGCATGAACCTAGGTCCTAGGACTTCAGGATTGTTTCTCAAGTAGAGAGAAATGTAGTCATAAAATGGTTTTAATACAGTTTTAGTTAAGACTGAAGATTTCAAGACTGGTTCATTATTTTTAGGGTTGTTTCGGTACTCTACAAAAAACAGGAATTAATCGTAGTATTGTATAAGGACTCTATTTACTCTTTCGTCTTTTTCAAATATAATGGTTATAACAATACCCTTAACGAAGCCGAAAGGCACTCGTTCTTCCCGTCATTGCGATATTTTTTTAGTTCTGGACCGTACCTCACTTTCTAGTTGCGGAAATATTAGAGGTCAAAGTTTCAACTTTTTTTTTAACTTTAAATACCTCCATGACCAGACCTCATGTTCAATGCATACACCAGCACAATTAACACAACAAAAGTTTTACCCTAAAACGTGATTTCTCACACCAAAAAAGAAAGTTTCTAATTTCCCAGCAATAATTTTTGCATACAGTTACTTAGTTTGATGTACAGAATGCTTGGTTGATGGCTTCGTGAAGGGACTGTGTACACCTTATATTCACGGTCTATAAGTAAACAAATATTAAGCTTTTAAATGAATTGCAATTACTTGTAGAATACTCAATTATATAAAACATATAGTGAAATGAATTTTCTCGTGAACGTGTTTTCCGTTCCTCATTATCAATAGATTTCTGTAGCAGAGAATATCTACTACATAACCACATCGATTGTAAAACAATAGCGATCCTTCTTTCGCATAAAACTATCAAAATATGTATATAATTAGCTCCTATTTACCATAATAAGCACTTTTCTGGCCATCAGCACCGACATCCCGTCGCCGATGCTAATAAGGATATAAAAGAATAACAAATACTGCATATTTGTTCCTCTTTCTTCGTCATTTTGGATCGTAAATTCTATGGCTGACCATGGAACTTAGACTTGCAAACAGCTGAAGGTTACCAAGTGCGAAGGTGAGAAGGGACATGGTTTCGATTCTCGCGTTACGTCTTTATTTGAGCAGCCATCAGAACAGTGTGGTCTGCTTGGTAAGTGGCAAGTGGATCCTCAATGTGGGGCAATATTAGAATTACCATTTAGAAAATGTTGTTGTAGTCTTTGAAGGTGGTTAGTCAATGCTCAGGAATGTAGATTTTCTAGCCTGTGTTGGCTTAAAAAAACGCAAAATAGTAAAATTGTTCCCTTATTGTAAACTAAGTCTCTCTGCTAATGTTTATAATGCTTGGTAGTTGGGAATTGTTGGGATTAATGGTTTACCATGTAAAGCTGTGAGGTGTGTGGCCTGCACTTCCAGGGTTCATTATACTACCAAAGCTCCATAGATTATAGAAATTGCTCGTAACAAATACCTATCAAAAATATTCTATCCACCAAATTCATATTGTTTTTCCCAATTACATCTATTATAACAATGGATGGAACTGCATCAATATAGCGAGGCGTCGACACGGCGCGGCTTCTAGCCAAAGGTGACCGGTCTGTTTGTGATCTTTTTGCCTCACGCTGCGTCCAACGGCGGTGGGCAGGGCTCCAGGCAACTTTATGAAACTTCTCTCTGTCCTTATACGAATCTATGGGGTGTAACAGTTTGTTGGGTGTAAACACCCATGAAAATGAACAACTTAGGAATATTCAAGTAGGTACCTACTAACTACACGAATTTTCTACCTTAATAAATAAAGCATTTGGCAGTAGCATTTTTCACTTGAACATTTTATGTAAACAGTTACTTGGAGGCTTACATTCAGCATGAGTCATTTTTGGGGCCACTTATTAGATGAGCATTCCAGATATTTTGGACCTAGAGGGCCTAGAGACCGTCTATTAGCGATGACGATGACGGAAAAGCTAAAATGCATTGGATTAACATAAGCTTAAAGCTACATAAGCTTTTATAAACCCTGTTAAAATTCGTTGTTAAAATACGAAGCGATCGCCGCTTTTTAAGACCTTCTGAATAATTTGTACCGTTGTTCCTGATCTTTCATCATTCGGGACAATTCGGGTATCGCAGCAATTAATAGCGGTGCTTTCATACAAGCCTAAAAGCTTGTCTTGTCTTTATAACCCACTAGCTTGTGCCCGCGGCTTCGCCCGCTTGGAGTTTCATAATTGTCCCACAGGATCGTAATACCGGGATAAAAAGTATTCTATGTTAATCCAGGTTAACTATCTGGGTGCCAAATTTCATCCAAATTCGGTCAGTAGTTTTTGCGTGAAAGAGTAACAAACATCCATCCATCCTCACAAACTTTCGCATTTATAATATTAGTAGGATTACTCTTCATGACGTTTGGGTTTGTGAACAGCCTGCTCACCTTACGGGTTTACCATCTACCAAGATATAACTAACTAACTGCATAGCAGTAGCGAAGGGTCCATTTTTGTAAGAGGTAAGCTGGAGTAAAAATCTTTCATCATCATCATCATCATCATTTCAGCCGAAAGACGTCCACTGCTGGACATAGGCCTCCCCCAAGTGTCGCCACATTGACCGGTCCCGTGCGTCTCGCATCCAGCGGATCCCTGCAACCTTTACGAGGTCATCGGTCCACCTAGTGGGAGGCCTTCCAACGCAGCGTCTTCCGGTTCGCGGTCGCCACTCCAGAACTTTTCGGCCCCATCGGCCATCCGTTCTGCGAGCAATGTGCCCTGCCCACTGCCACTTAAGTTTGGCTATTCTTCGGGCTACGTCGGTAACTCTGGTTCTCTTGCGGATCTCCTCATTTCTGATTTGATCACGCAAGGAAACTCCGAGCATAGCCCTCTCCATTGCCCTTTGGGTGACTTTCAGCCTTCTGATGAGGCCCATTGTGAGCGACCACGTTTCGGTCCCGTATGTAATCACTGGCAACACACACTGGTCATAGACTTTCGTCTTGAGACACTGCGGTAAGTTGGACGAGAAGATACCACGCAACTTCCCGAACGCTGCCCAGCCGAGTCGGATTCGACGATTGACCTCTTTCTCGAAGTTAGACCTACCTAACTGGACCGTTTGTCCCAGGTAGACATAATCGTCTACAACTTCGAGTGTAGAGTCTCCGATCTTGATAGGAGTGGGTGTTACATGGGCATTCAACATGACTTTGGTTTTGTCCATGTTCATTTTAAGACCCACTCTTTCGGAAGCTCTACTGAGGTCATCGAGCATTGTACTGAGGTCCTCCATGGTCTCAGCCATGACCACTATATCGTCGGCAAACCGAAGGTGAGAGATGTACTCGCCATTGACGTTGATGCCTAGCCCTCTCCAGTCCAGAACCTTGAAGACATCCTCCAGTGCAGCGGTGAACAGTTTCGGAGATATGACGTCTCCCTGTCTTACACCTCGCTGCAGAAGGATAGGTTCCGAGGTCTGGTCCTGAAGTCGGACTGACATGGTGGCGTTTTTGTACAAACTCTTCAGCACCTCGATGTACCGATAGTCGATTTGGCACCGTTGGAGAGACTGCAGTACAGCCCAAGTCTCGATCGAATCGAAGGCTTTCTCGTAGTCCACAAACGCCAAGCAGAGAGGCAGGTTATACTCTTCGGTCTTCTGTATAACCTGGCGCAGCGTATGTATGTGGTCTACGGTGCTAAAGCCTTTTCGGAATCCGGCTTGTTCGGGAGGCTGAAAATCGTCAAACCTGCGCGCGAGACGATTCGTGATGACTCTTGAAAACAGCTTGTAGACATGGCTTAGAAGTGAGATGGGCCTATAGTTCTTCAGCCGGGCATTGTCGCCCTTTTTGAAGAAGAGTACCACCACACCCCTGCACCATGCCTGCGGCGTTTTCCCCTCGAGTATGACGGAATCAAACAGCTTCTGAAGGGTCTTAAGTACCGGTTTTCCACCTGCCTTCAGGAGTTCGGCCGTAATTCCGTCCTCACCCGGTGCCTTGTTGTTTAATATAAAAAATCTTTAATGTGATTATATTATTTGTCTAAAGCATACTGACTGTGCCATTTTTCAAAGGGAAGCCGGTAGGAATCGAGTTCCATGGAACCTTCGTCACTGCTGCATAGGACTAGTTCTAGTATTCATCCTTAATCCTCATCATTCCCCTGCCCCTATTCCAATTTATTTGGGGTGGGCAGAGGTACAGTAAGTCCTTTTTTCCATTCTTCTCTGTTGCTAGTCATCTCAGTAGTCACCCCTTTTCTATTCACTCATATCATTCACTCGTTTTACTATTCGAAATCTTCAAAACCTCCCTATCTCCAACCCCATCTATGTTGTCCCTATGATGTAAACACCGTGATGTTTACATGGCACCACGTGCTACAGATGCGTAATGTGGCGGCGACGGGACGCGACACAGCGACACCGGGCATGCGACTGTGTGTCGCCCGACGACTGTCTTGGAGCCAGAGGTAGGGAGACTGTTTTGGAAGGCTCTCCGTTAGTATTTAAAGATGGGCAACGAGGCTTAACTATTGGAACTGGGGTAGATGACGCAAGGTGCTAAAAGATTTTTTTGTTTTTTTTTTAGAGTAGGTGCTTCTGGAGATCTTTTCCTTCCAGCCACTCTATTTTTTTTCGGGTGGTAAATCATCAAATTTGTTGATCCCTCCCGCTCTGGACGGAGTGGAAGGACTGTCAGACTTGTATTGACTAAAACTCATCCATGTTCCTTCTTAGCCATTTGTGTTCCAGGGCCGCGGTATCTCTTTCGAACAGTCCCGTAGCCCCGGGAAACCCTGTCACCCTGTACCAGTGTTAGATATTTTAATGGTCCGAAGATATACTTAAGTACTTTTTTTGTTTAAAAAAATCAGTAAATCTGAGTCTACCAAGATCTCCTCGTGAGGGTAGGTCGAGCAAGCAAGAGATAGACACCAGCTTTTGTTTAATAATTTTAGTCTTAAACCTTACCCTAACTCTGTGTTTAATAATAAAATTAAACACAGTACAGTGAAAAGCAGTATACAGCGTATACCAGAAAGGTGTGGCCATGTTACAGGGTGTGATTCAGACCATCCGACTGAACGACCTTCTCCACTGGACCACCATCGAAATCGCCAGAAAAACATCAGTTGTCCCATACAATTGGGGCGAGTGGGCATTGAAGTTTTCACAAGACAGCTGATTCTTTTCGCGATTTTGATGTTAGTCCCTTGGAGAAAGGTGTTCAGTTTGATGGTCTGAATCACACTCTGTAATATAATCACACCCTTTTGGTACACGCTGTATAAACTTTAAAACTATTTTTTTTGAGGTTTAGTGCCCTAGTGTTTAGAAGACGTCTAAAGAATTACTTAAAACAGAAGAATCGCACTGCCCTGTCAGGTATCACGTAAACTGAAAGTTGTTTACAAAGTTAATGTTGCACCAACCGAAATTAGCTCAATCATATAGATTTAAAACAATTTCAACAAAATTTGTGGAATCACTATGTTCAAAAAGCTGTTCGATCAAAATCACTCGCTTTAAGGTCTTAAGTGGTGGGACACAAAGCTGTAACACTCTTGTGAGTATTAATTTCTCATCTTCATAATCAGTCAACCCCGATTTTCTGACAGGCTGCTGTAGCGCTACAGTGTCAACACAAGCGACAAGAGCGGAGCGGAGCGAGTGGAAACGGGACAAGTGGGATTAGGTCATCGGAGCGAAGTGGTCAACAACGCTAACCCTTAAAGTGGAGCAGATTTATCTGGAGTCTTACTTGGTTTGCTAACTTTCAATCATAGTGTCTCTTTCCTCTCACATACTAATATTGGCAGTTTTAAGCTATTTAGGTCAGGCTTCTTTAACTTTTAGAATTTAAACTGAAGGATCACTTAACAAACCAGTTAATGCAATAACCTCGCCACGCATAACTAGTGAAATGTAGTATGTCTGTATGCCTCTGCTTAAGTACCTACCTAGGGACAGCAGGCGTGATGTTGTTGTTGATGATGGATCCTGGTTCAGGTGGAGATTCAGTGATGACTCTGCCCTGGAGTGTTTATATCATGTCCTGCCTGTCCTGTTGTTTGCACAATACCGACAGAAGCTGTTGGGTTCTACTGAAAGTGCCAAACCCGTCTTCAAAAGAGCCGATTCAATTTAGATTTCCATGGACACGCTAAGAAGTGGAAAATAATCTCAAAGTTACAGACAGTAGTTGCATACGAGCCCCCATCTATGTTTCTATTAACCCCCATCTACCCTATGCATCTAATTACCAGCTAATACTGTCTTCTCCCCAAGACATAAAGCGTGAAGATAAACAGGCCGGCGGGCGCGGCGCGGCGGCGAGGCGGCGACGAGACGCGTCGGTGCGGCGCGACAAGCCGACGACGCGCGACGTCGACTCCGCGTCGCCTGGCCGATGGGATGACCTATGGGGCAGCACGAGATAAGAATTCGTGGGCAAAGTGCACTGAGATGCTGTGATTTAGTGATAATTGTGAAGTATTATGGCATAGGTATGAGTAAGATGAGTTATTTTTTGAATCATATATCTCAAAACACACGTAATTTGTTTCGGCCTGCCCCGTGGGTATACCCTCATATGGTAGACTGAAATCATTTTATTAAACAGATAAGCTTTCCACCAGGTTAGGTTAGTTTAGACCGTCTTTTCCTGGTCAGTTGAATGCATTTAGATGGATTTCTATGATAAATTGAGCATTCAAAGTTTCAACTTTACCTCAAGCTCAACATACATACAAACACAGTCATGCAGTGATGGAGTGGGTGGCTTTTTAGCCAATTTTAACACGACCATGTTTGCAACAAAGATAATGATAACTCCGTGATTTTTTAACTACTTGAAAATCGTTAAGTACCTTACCACCATTGTCAAAACCCATCGAGGTCTACTGGCCTATCCCAATATACTTCAAGCTACGTTTACATCACGAATTCCTAACATCCACCTATCTGTTCACACAAGTCTCTTCGAAATTCTCCAGGAACCTACATCTCTGCTTACCCCAAAAGCTTACGCATCCCCCACGGATAGCACTGGCAGGATGGGTCGCATGTGGCGGCGCGGGGACGCGTCGGCATGGCGCGCGGAGCCGACTGTGCGCCGCCGCCGCGCCGGTCACCTATGCCGAGGGTTGCCAGATAACATCTCTAGCCACCTACTGAGTTTAAAGAGGTCGGTTATTAAAAATAAACTTGTTGACTGGAGGGTCTGTTGTCAGGGGTTTTGGAAGTCGGTACATCGTCGGTAAACTAGTAATGATAGTGGAGTAGATGATAAGTGGTTTTATCAGACGTGGGATTGACCTTTCGTATGAGCTGCAATTGCAATTGTGATAAAGTCTTATCAATGGCATTTCTCTCTTGCAAAATCGTATTTTATATGCCCTAAATTGTATTATTGTAAATAATTAGTTTCTTCTTAAAGACGCCGAATCCTGTCAAGATAAAACAGAATACTTATGAGTAAGAGCAGGGTCACTGAGCGAGCTATGGCGTTCCATCCAAGCGTAACCCGTTGGGTTATGCTTGGAGTCTCTCTGAGGGATCGAGGTGATCCAACAGAGAGCCAAAGCTCACAGAATAAGTAAACTGAACAGTACTTCAGCCATTGCCAAATGGGCCGGCCATATTAGCAAATAACCGATGACCGTTGAGGTAGACGTGCTCTTGAGTGGAGACCGCAAATCGGCAAGCCTAAAGTGGGACGCCCTCGGGCTAGGTGGAGCGACGATCTTCGTAGGATGGATAGGAGTTGCCGAAAATCGAGCAAAGTGGGGTGAATTTGAAGAGGCCTATGTTCAGTAGAGGCTGATGAGGATGATGAAAGAAAGGGGGCTCTTAGATTTCTCTCCTTAAAATCTCTTGGTAATCATCGCTGTGGAAGTAGTTTAAGTGTTACTGAAGGTATTGAACCTAAGATAACTTTTGTCAATAAATCACTCAGTAGGTTCTAGCACCCATTACATAAGGTCTACTATTTGGAATCAATTTGCTTTGGGATGACTGCAGATAGACGTCGTGACATGAGATGTCGTCATAAAGGACACATGCCTCCTTCCTGGTAGAGAGATATCTTCGAATTTTAAGACTCAGTCACGACCTAAAACTCGTTAGTCGCTTTACTACTTCTGGTACTAGATAACCACTGTTCACCAATTTTGATTACAGATCTGTAGAAAACTTTTTCATAGAAGTTTTTGTACCACAATGGTCGAAAAACAAAAATACGATTTCCACGACGGAGCTAGCAACACTAAGATCGCTGCCAATCTACAGTTCGTTACTTTATTATTCGTTATCCAAGATGATGCTACATTGCTCCATTGCTCCAGGGCGCATTCGACCGTGAAACTGACAAATTAGTCTGTTGTTGGCTTTTTATATTAATATCAGTCGTCTCTTAGTGTTGAGAAAATGTTATTTGCTACATAACGTTCTACTTATACTGAGTACTGTTGTAGTTTTTTTATGTGCTCAGATGAAGTAGTTTAATTTGGCGAAATGCACTTTATGAAAATTTTACTTGTACCTTTGTTTTATATTATTTTATACTGGTGTTTAGCAGACTAGGCAGATAGAAGATAGTTTTTCGTCTTTACATTTTTATGGTGTGGCATGCAGTAGGTTCCTGAAGATGGAAGGCGCTGGGCGAGCCCGGCCCAAAACGAGGTGGCGAGATGACTTGGACGCTTACCATGAGGGTTGGTTCGAGACCTGAAAAGAACACCTGGAAGGATTTTGGGGAGGTATTTACCCATCAGTGGGACAGTAATGACCAGTTAAATCTACCAACCCACACTGGGCTAGCGTGGTAGATAACAGCCCACTCCTTCTCTTAGATAGGAGCTCTGGTGGATGTCCCAGCAGTGAGAACATTAAAGGCCTATACCGTTATAGCAATATAGAAAAGGGAGTAAACAGTTCCTGAAGTTGTACTATATTGGCATTATGCCAGCCTATCAGCAGTTACTAGTTCAATAGTGCACCTCCCCTTTGTAACCTTTGGGGTGATATGAAAATAGGACTTTAGTGTGATGATTCTCCGAGTAGAACAGGATTTTATTTATTCAGATCAGTTTCCTACGAATTAACAAGGTGAGGTAAAGTTTGGCTTTGGTACAAAAGTAGATAGATGGAGATTGGAAGCCTAATGTTTGATGAGTACAGCGTGTAATTAGCCCAGGGGCTCCAGTATCACCTGAATGGCTATTTTTGAGAAATGAATAATGCCAGGACTAAAAAACTGTGGCAGGCTTCCGATGATTTGCAACAAACTGGCAATTAATTGAATAGTTTACAAAACGGGGCAGTTTTCTTTAAATAACACTGTACAGTAAATCTGTAGATGGGTCTTAGTTAGTTAGTGTAGTGTACGCACGACGGCCAATCAAGCTATACAATACCAGTTTATGTGGATCTCTCATTGTATAGAAAATCTATACAAAGCGAGGCCAAGTTATACTGGAAATGTACAGCTTCATGTGCCGCCGTGTGTACCTAGTCAAAATTCTATAGATAATGTTTCTCAAAGTCATAAAACTTATTTAGCACCTAGCAAATATAATAAGGCACAATACAATACTCTCCCCCTATTTAACTATGTATATCTACAACATACATAAAATACAATTGAAATATGAGGATAAACGAACTTCCAGCCCATAATAATGAAAAACCTGACCACAAACCTGAAAAAAAACAAGAAATTCAGGGAAGCTTTTTTCCAGGCACGGGAAATTGATACTTACAAGCCATTCCCCTACTTCCCGACGCTGCCTACGTGCTTACTCACTCAAACCGCGGGGTTTACAATCTCATTCAGTTTCATTCACTGGTCCCGTTCGTGGATGCATAAATAGCGCGATTTTCCACGTTTTCGCGCCATTCCCGCGCCGACCGGCAGCCATGACACGCGTAGCCATATTGGAAACCATACGAATTTGTTCACGACAATACATAGAAGTTTTAATGTAATTAATATATTTTTAATGTTAGATAATTGTTATATTTGGATTAGTGGAAATTTTATGTGTACGTTAAGGATGATTTTAAGGATATTTGAGATTTTATGAGGTAAGTTTTTCATGAAAATTATTGCATGTTGTCGTAAAGTTTTTTTATATAGGCTTTACATACTTAGGTATGTGTTATTTATTATTTGCAAAGGTAAGTAAATTATTATTATTGTTCCTGATTTATTTGACTAAGTACAAAAAATAACATCATTAAAGTTATCAAAACAAATAAAAAGATACTGAAACATTTTTATGTTTTATTTTCCTGAATTGCGCTTATTTTCTAAGCTATAATTTTAAATTAATTTATTGTATTTTTTTATTTTTACTGCTCCTATGCCCGCTGTACCTACCTACTTTTGAAAAAGTACAATATTAATTTGAAGGAGCTAAAAGATGAAATAATATAACAACGCATTAATTTAATATATTTTGAACCGATGTTCAGCCTTGTCGTTGCGTTTATATTAATTTTATTACAGCTTGTATAATAAAAGATGGCGCCCACCGCTATTTAAAATGCAATGTTGACATAAATCTCTTAGCTTATGCTAATATTTCCTTTATGTTAGTTTTGGCGCCTTCCCATTGGCAAATTAAAATATTCTCAGGCGTAATTGTTGAAAATCTTGTTTTTGGTAATAGATGTAAACAAGTTTTATTTCAATTTCAATGTAATGCTCAGAAATGAAGATGTTTACATTATTACTCGAGTGGCGCCAAGAAAATTGTTAAACGTTATTTATTTTATAGTTTTTGCGTGTTTAGAAAGACAACACAATGCAAACTTGTCAATGTAGATTTTACTGTTTGCCATTGTTTTAGAATGTCTATGCATTGTGAACATGTCGATTATTTTGGTAGAAGTACACTTATTTATTCAAAGACAATTCCCATTCGACAGCTATTACATTTACCGTTTCTTCAATAAACTCAACACTATCTAGAATGGAAGTAAGCCTATGCCCAGCAGTGGGATGACGCAGGCTAACAGTAACAGTATCAGTTTCTAGAACTTTTTGGTGAAACTTCATCACTTCATCAATTTACTTGAAGCAGTCTGCAGCTCGACAAAAGCGCAATTACAGGGCTCGATCCACTCCTACCCTAACGCATCCTTCACCCAGAAAGCCACAGGTAAATCTATCATGTTAGATTGTCACTCCAAAAGCCCCAAGACTACTAGTTTCTCTTTCCAACTTAAAATTCAACCATTTTCTATTAAACAAACATGTTTTAACATAAATCAAACATTAAGTTCAATATTTACCCCTTCAAAGCGTAATTTGCAATTATCTCTTAAAGACATTTCGTCATCCACAACCGGCTGTCTACGTTCTGACGTCAGATCTCCTGGTTAGAAGCAGAACCGCATAAGCGCCAGTGACCAGTTCCGTGTTTTGTACTGATACGCAATAACACGTTGACATTTAACTTTTAAGTGTTTTTAAAAACATCTCCGTGATCGAGTTGTTGAGGTCTACTAAGAAATATTAGGGCAGATGAGTTTGTGCACCTTTCTTGACGTAGTAGAAGACAAAGAAGTACAATAAAAAAGAATAAGTTCCCTACTGGAAATTAATTCATGTTGAAAGTCGTAGGAAGAAAAGTTTCGAAATCGATCGTTGCTTGTCTAGATACCATCTGCTAAATGTAATAGGAAAGCTCTTTTTTTCATTATTTACTATAATCATTTGTCAATATGGAAGTAAGTTCAAGTAATATGAGACAAAGGGAAGATGATGATGGAGGAAAACCAAAGAAACGATGGATAGACTGTGTGAAGGATGATATGGCACGAAAGGAGGTGTCTGATGAGATGACGAGTAATAGAGAAGTATGGAAGAAGAAGACATGCTGCGCCGACCCCAAATGAATTGGGAAAAGGGCAAGAGAATGATCATGGGAAGATTATGATGGCAGTAAGTTAAAATGATTGCAGGATTAATTGCATAAAAAAGTCGTTTAATTTCATCTTAGTTCTTTTTTGCTTTGATAGAGCTCCATTGCAGGGGCAATTATGTTTTATCAAAGTAAACCAAAAGAAAGAAAAACGAGAAGATTACAACTAGTAGAGAAAAAACAAACAGATAGAAAACTCCATTCAAGCATGTCTGGCAATAAAAAAGACATGACTAACTTTTTTGTGCATCACGAGATCATCACAATATTTACAAAGCGTTTGATTGTACTGTAGGTAAGTTTCCTTGGTGTCGTAAAGATAGTTGTAGATATACAAACAAAGAAAACTTTTCACTTATTAAAATTGTTTTAGTTAACATCATTCTCCTGCTCTTATCCCAATTTATTTGTGGTCGACGCAGCATCTCTTCTTCTTCAATACTTCTGAATTACTCGTCATCTCACCAGACACCTCATTTCGTGCCATATCATCCTTCACACAGTCTATCCATCGTTTCTTTGGATTTCCTCCATCATCATCTTCCCTTAGTCTCAAATTACTTGAACTTACTTCCACATTGAAAAATGGCTCATTTTTCAGCATTGATGCAATGAATATGATGATCACTTACCTACCTATAGACGGAACCTATAGAGTTAAAGAATTCAATGATCATTCATATATGATGAGGCAGGTGGAGGAAGATTTGGGGCAAGCAGCTAGGAATACTAGGATATTGCTTACACCAATCATATTAAAGCTTCAGAATAAAATCGAAATCAAATGATATTTAAATCTTTATATTTTAAAGTGGATGTTTATTTATCCTATAGTCCTCGAATCCAGTCTTAATTGAGGAGCTCGTGGCTAAATAATAACAGCTGCTCGGGTTGATCTTCAGATAAAGCCGTGCTTGCCTAGATTGGTCCGTGGATGGGTGACCGCCCATTACATACCGAGTTTCCTCCGTGCCTCGAAAAGCACGTCAAGCCGTTAATCCCGGCTATCTTTTGTAGATCTTTGACAGTCGTTACAGGTAGTCGGTGGCCAGAAAGTCTGTCAACCTGTCTTACCAAGGGGTATTGTATCACCCAGTACTAACTGGCCTCTGGAGGTCAGATAGGCAGTCGCTCCATGTAAAATACTTGTATTCAGCTGAATCCGGTAAGACTGGAAGCTGACCCCAACATACATCGTTGGAAAAAGGCTTGGCAGATGATGAGTCCCCGAATTCAGTAAAGTTTATTTGAAAAGGCGAACGTAAGACTGTGTAAATATAACTGTTTAATTCGCCTGACCGATTATGAGATCACTCAACAAACTTACAGCTACCCTCTTTCCACTAGGCAAAATACGACCCTTCCCGGATATAGAGAGATAGCGCCATCTAACAGAAACTGTAGACATTGCTTATAAATACATAGTTCCAACTTTCGAAGTATTCTCGTCGTCTAATGTTTTCTTTAACTCTGTTGAACTCATGAAAGTGTGAATGAATGTTAAAGTAAAGTGTTTCTGGGACATCATTGTTATCAGCGAAGTGCTATCCTGAACTGTAATAAATGGTGTAAGAACTTGCATTTTTATCATTAGAATGACAGCATGGTACCAGCTCCAAGTTAGTAAGCGACAAAAGCAACAATTCTTTTTGTCATGAGATAATTGTTTTACGGTAAGCAGTCATCTGCAACGAATTGCAGCCGAAGGAAGTCTCTTGGAGTCTGTTATTATTTTGCAATCCAAACTGGCAAGAATAGAATTGTTAATAGCACTGTAGAATTTGTTGACTGCTTTTCATTTTGATTAATGAGGTACTCGTTAAAGAGACCACCAAGATAAATTGTAAAAAATCAGACCTATTGGTTAATTTGATCGAACATATACACTCATATTCACTAAAGACCATAATATGCCTGATGAGGTACTTTAAAGGCTTGTACCTACTTTCTAAACTCAATATTTACCCAAAAGCATAGGCCTCATAATATATCATGTTCACCAAAACCAGCATGAATGCCTGTAACCTCTCTCAGCAAGCAAGCTTATCTCAAAGTTTCCCAGTCACATAGCTGTCTATTTATCAGAGTAAAACCCATCCGTTAATCGTCCGAGCCTCGTCAAGCACTTGCAGGTGAAACTGACGTGTAGAAGACTGAACAAAGTATACATGTACCTACTCCTCATTTACATACATACCTCGATCAGTGGCCGAGTTCACCGCCTGCAGGTGAGGTTGACATTCTAGGACGTTAAATACTAGGCGCCATGCTCTTTAGATCTGTCTCTGCCTATCTCGCAGTTGCCCCAGCGTGAAGGTGAGCGGCACCGCGGCACGCTGCTAGTTATCTTGTACGTTTATTTTGTTGATGTGTCTTTTAGCTCCGCGCATTCCGAACCATGAGCGGTCACAGATTAGTTGGATGGTGTAGACGGGGAAATTTCTTCGTCTTGAGGCAAAATTTACTATCAGTGTTCAGATTTTTTTAATCGAATCAAAATGACTTCAGGATCTCCCTGAAGCTAACTGTATTAAAAAATAAGGTCTTAGTAATTTTAAATAATCCGCTTTACAACAATTTCACTTTAGAAATAGTTTAACAAGCTGATAATGTGGCCGTTGGTTATATTATTCAGGGGTCCCAAGTGAGGCCCTTGTGGTATCCCTGATTTAAAATATACGAGAAGATGCAGCAATGATATAATTTTTCTAGATTAATTAAATGTTTTAGCTTAAAACTGGTGCTAGGAGACTAAACGCTCATACAGATAACCAGACGATGAATATTGGTAGTAGTTGACTGTATCAAACGCCTATCTAAAGTCGAGTGTTAACGGAATTTTAATTTTGAGGTCCTAACTACTTTTGTGTGCATTAAAATTTGATTAGCAGTCACGAATTACATCCAATCCTACTCGAATGCCACATTATCAACCTCACAGATGCTCAATCCCATTCTCCACCTTCTTTACATTCCTTGTCGTATCTACACGGTCGGCTAGGCGCTCGTCTGTGTTCGGTGGCGCCGCACGCACACAGGCACGCGCACCTGACGCCGCCGGTGGCGCCAGCCGCGCGCCGCCGCCCCCGCGTCCCGCACACCCGCGCCTGATAGACGTTGGCAACTGACTGCCCAGTTTAAGGGAGATTTGGCCTGGTGGTGAGGAAACTGGGGAGATTTTTAATATTTTTTTTTGTTTTAGATTTGTGTGCTTTTGTTTGGTGTTTACACATGTACATTAAAGTACGCTTCGCTTATCTTTTCGGTGGAGCCTTTATCTATTTTTCTGCTATCTAAATGTTTATGGATTTTGATATTTTTTCATTGAGTCACGAATCCAAAAAGATTATTTGTTTCAATATGTGTGACTACTGCGATTAGATATGAAACGGTATGCAATTTACTAGTCCATATTTCACAGTAGCACTTTACAATTATTAAAGTTAGAGAAAAAAAGTGAAGAAAGGCAAAGTTAAAGATAGAGTCAAAATTAAAGTTGAAGATAAAGGAAATGGTTGAGGTAAAGATACAGTTAAAGTTAGAGTGGAAATCAGAATGCGAAAATTGACAATCAAGTGTGATGTGATGATACAGGAAGGAAATATCTTGAAAGGAATGTATGTCTGGCAGAGGACTATTATAGACTAGATTTAGTTACTATGGAAGAACCAATATCTGAAATATTTAATGATTCAAATGAGCATGAAATCTATTTCATTTTTTCAAAATAAATGAGCTGGGTACTAGATTCAGGGTAAATTGTGTTCAGGTGTTGCACACCGGGTCGCGTCACTGCACTAGCCGGCGGAACGTTGTGTCCGTCAGTCGAGTGCCCGCACGCGGCGAGCGATGTCGTGCCGCCTGCGTGAGTGTGTCGCGTGGCGCGAACGGCCGCGCGACTTGTGACCCCGTCGTCGGCATGTGATGTTCCGGAGACGCGCGCTGCGGCGGCGGCTGGTGGCGGCCGGCGCGCCTTCCTTGCCGGACGACCAGCTGCGGCGGCTCGCCAGGGCGTTGGACGCGGGCGCCGCCGGCGGGGAGTGCGTGCCGGCCGGTCACGCCGCCTCACAACTCCGGCTCGCTGTCACCCGCGCCTTCAGGTTCCCCGACCTAAGAGACTCCAGCGAACTCCGCCGTCTGCCCCTCTGCGCTGACCAGCAGTGCTGCAACCCGTACCACTGGAGTCGCCTCTGCAAGCCCGGTATGTGTGACGTGATCAGGACGTTGACCCGCGCAACAAGTGCATCAAGTAAACATCGATGTCGTACGAATCTCGGGCTCAGTGTTCCTATTCCGTGTTTTGAACGTGTTCGCTCGTACAGTTTATGTGAATGGATGATCAAACGAATGAATGGTCACCGCCGATTGTGATTTGAATCAAGAACGTCGCTGGGGACGAGTTTGTTGGATGTATTCGGCCATCGAAACGTTTCTAATTCGACCTAACCTCTTCTAACCTAACATAACCTAGATAGTCTTGCATTAATTCTGATTTAAGTGTCTTTACTCGTTCGTTAAGTGTTCTGGAAGATGTAACGTTCATCGATGTGTTACGGAAGTTCCTGGTTCCTGAAGTTCTGATTTTCTTATTATTCATGTGCTACATACTTACGTAGATTCTTTCACGCAGGTTGCACCTATTTATCAGTGCGATTCGTTATCACTGTATTATCGCTACTGTTTGTTTCTGTATCTATAGTTACGTTGCCAGTGACGTCAGGCTGCTCCGGTCACATACTCCACCGGCATTTGACACAAGTACGATATATAACACCATCCCTACATTATATTGTTAGTGTAAACATTAGACTTCGGCGATCTATTTATAGCTGTGACATCAGCAGTAGTTTCTTGGATTTGTTGTATGAAATTTCAAAGGTCAACACTTTCCTTCGACTTTAAAGCATTTAACAGACGTGCTCTGCAACATTATTATAATTACACTGTTTGTATTGGTATTTTGATTGGTTGACCGAAGGTATTTGCTCTTTCGGAGTTAAGTCAAAAGTACTACAATTAGGTATATTGAGCAGTGATTAAGATTCTCTCAGGCGTTAGTTGCGTAGTCGGGGTGTGTAAAAAGCGGCTCGCCTAATCTGCCGTGGCGAGGGTCACCCGTTCGCGATAACTAGACAAGGTCGAGTCGCCGGCGCCGGCGTGCCGCGACGCTCGGCGCGCGCAGCCCGTTAACTTTTTAATTCGTCAGGCAATGGCGCTACCGCCGTCAGCCTTTGTTAGGTAAATAGCTACATTCCGCCGCCCGGCGCTTCCTGAGGTCATACAAATGACCCTTACATGATATCATCGCAGATACTTGGGCGTGATCATGTTTTCGGCTCGTTTCTATACCGAGACTGACAATCACTTCTGTGATGTCACTTTAGTTATAATTTATGTAAATTTTCTTTTACCTAATCGCGTCTTAATTTAGATGTGACCACAACTTGTTTCTGGGGCTTCTCTTACCTTTTATAATTATTTGTGATTTTTCTTCCTTTTTATTAAAATCAACTTGGTCGTCATTTGTCTTGTTCTCTTTAGAAATCACTAAGCTTATTCAAAATTAAGCGTTACCTACATGATGGTTTGCTAAATTACTTAATTTGATTCATAATCGGGTAGGTATTATCAGGTAAAGGTATTTGACCACCTGCTCTTGCTGTCTCTTTATCAATATCATAGTCACTTCGTGGATTGCGATTGCTACCTGTGTCACTGTCACACACACATAAACATCTTCCAATATTTAAACCATCAACACCTAATCACAAACCCTCACAAACCATCAAATATCTCATATCATTTCATATTCACAACCCATAAATTTTCCCAAAAACGTTCAAATAAAAATACACCATAACGGGCAAATGAAGTAACAGAGATTCACTCATGTTACCAAACTAATGAGTGACCATGACATCGACTCACGCGCAAGCCGCATCGCCTACTTGAGATCGACGCCCACTTTATACTTCTCACTACCCGTGGGTGTGCTGACAATGCCTGTTAGCATATTAATTAAGAAGAAAGCCAAGTAAAAATATGAATATTTATGTTTCCTTATGAGGAAAGGACGGGCTAGTGACTGGGAGCTTGTATGACCCTAGTGGTATGATAGACGGTTTTAGTAGTGTTGGATGTCCTGTTATTCGAAAATTATTCAATGATCCTGTTTATAGATGTATGTATGTGTTCTTTCTTTGACTTTCATTCCTCAAATTTTCCCTTCTTCTTCGGAAGTTCATTTTGCTCTGAACTTCAATTACTGTGAGTATAAATACAAATTTCTTATGAAACAGTTTTTCATGCCTACACCATTTTCTTGGTAGTCATTTACAATCATCAAAATCTATAGCAGTGACTAAGAAATGTACCTGAAGTTACATCAAAAACATGACTAACGCGATATCTGAGCGTCTAGTCCTTTTGCCGTTCACTTTCGCCACGGAATCGCTTTAAATGGACATCAAATTGGTCAAATCAGTTTCGCACGGGCATTACAGGTTGCGCAATTTGCTAAATTATTCCATTGCACAAGCTTACCATCGCACCATGGCTTATCCTTGATTTCTAGATCGCTTATCTGCCCAAAACTACATATTTAAACCAAGAAAAGCTGAAAACAAACCAAGGTGTTTATGTGCTGAATGCTGATGGTTCAAAGTCTTTGAAAGTTAACAGTATAATTTGGGATCATAACAAAAACAATGTTATTGCTATTGTCTCCTATTTCACTAACATCCGCGAAATTGTGTTTGTTTGCAAGTCTTTCGGTTGCATTCCTGATTTCGGCTTCGTTTGTTTTCATTTCTTGTTGAACTAATGAAGAGATAATGATCAGTAAGTTCTTAACGCCACCTGGCTCGACTGGCTCCATTAGGTCGTTCCCGCAGACGGCACGAATGCAGGTGATTTTTTTTCCGTCTTCTGTCGCGACAAGTTCGCGACGCCACTGTTTTTGTGAACTTTCCCGTCTTGTTCCCACAGCTCGCTTACTAAATATAGTCGCCATTATTCGTGGCACATTTTGATTTGTGTGCACATTGCCAACCGAAGCAACAATCAACAGTGCTTGTGTTTTGGTCTGGTTCTAATTCGATTCTACTGCTAATTAGCGTTTTGGTCCAACCAAACATTTCATTAACATTTTCTAGGTAATTTTGCACTGAACCTCTTTCATATAAACTTCAGTAATACGGGTAATGATTTCAGTTTTACGATCTGGTGGATCGTAATACGGCTCATCGTAAATTTAATCATCGAAATGTTTATTGTCGTACACCTGCTCAGTTTGATTCATCACTTTTTTGTTTTGTCCGTCGAGACTCGAGACGTGTTCTTTTTTTGGACGAACAAGATGAACAGGAAATCCTTGTCCAGTCTAGATTGCAAGCATCCAATTTATTCACGCAGATCAATCGCATAGCGAGTTTGGGGCGCGTGGTCGCCAATCACCAGCAATCAAGCCGCGCGGGCCTCTATTTGTGAATGTTTTTATGCGAGCCGGCTCTTTTCGAACGCTGCCGGTGGGAGGAGAGGGGTCTTATCTTATCGAGCGCAGGCGTCGACGCGACGCCGCCGCCGACTCACAGGATCAAAGATTGCCACGAACTCGCGGCGCTTCGGCACGTTCGCGACCGTCCAACGGTCTGTCATCTCATACCCATTACGGAAATCAGTCACCCACATCCGGCAATTAAACCCACATCCACGACGGACAAACATTAACGAAGAATTCTAACTACCATTTACAAGTAATTTGGTGCCCACACGCCATTTCACCGGGCCATTACAAGTGGGGTCCAAAATTTAATGATGTCGTCTAGATAGCAGTATGAGAATCCATCTGTTGATGTTAGCGACGCGTCGGAGGCGGCGGCATGGCCGATATTTATTTAGCCATAATTGCTTGTCGGCTGACTGGCGCCGGCGCCGTGTCGCGCCGCGCAGGCGGGGGCCGGCGGGCGGTGCGCGGGGGGAGGGGGAGGCGGGGCGCGCCTGCGCCAGCGCAGGTACGCCCGCCGCACTGCGTAAGCTCAACTCGATTTTCGTGATCGGTTTTTTTCTCGTTTTATTGTAGTCTGGTCATGTTTTTGGGTTGCTTTGTTGAATTTGTGAATGGTTCTCTTATTATGCCCGCCCGAGAATAGGCTTGCATTAAAAGAAGTCGTTTACAGCTATCGTTTTTGTAGTGGCTCATCGATGCTTATTTATTCGGTAGTACGAAATACAACGAAGCTTTTAGTGGAGAAGTGAGTGGTGTTCACATTTAACATTTTTCAGATAAACGATCGCCAAACGTACCTAATTAATCTCGGGCGAGTTTACTTTCAGATTTGATATTATCGAGTTAAGTACGTGGTCGCAGACTGTGTCACAAAATAGCCCATTGACTGGCGGCACCTGTGACAGAACCGGTCGCTCCCGGCGGCGGCTCTTGCGAAACTGGAAAAATTGTCGTCTTTTATTACCTACACGTACCGCAGCGAGCCGACGCCGCGACGTGTTGCCGATCGCTCATTTCACTGCTTGTTAGGAGGTCTTTTGACCAAATCACATAGTTTCAGTGCCGATTTTTTTAGTAACTTCTCGGCTACTTAATGTTTTACATTCTTTAGTAATGTCTCACGTAATTAATCGAATGCTTTGAAGACATGTCCTAATTATTTTGGCAAATTGATACTCTGAATAAATATTATAAGCTTTCAAGCGCAATTCAGGAAGAAATTTTGCCATTTAGACGTCGCAGTCACGTTGTGTTCAACATGCAGTTACTTAAAAAAAATATTGGTCCTTCAAAGACTTAATTTCACCCATGAATCAGTTCCTAGGCAGGTGAAGACGATATATACCTAGACGATAATTCTTAAACAGTTGGTGATAGCCACTTGAGTCACACTAATAAATTTTTCCGTAATGCTACAAGTATTTCGGCGGCACGGCATGCGGCAGGTTATCGCTTAGGAGAGGCCTTTTTGGGGATTAGATGAACCGTTACCAATTGAGTATAATATATTGAAATCAAATTATTCTTAAATAATGCTTATTAAGTGTCCATATTTTTTGTCCAAACACCTGTTTGATCTTCCGATTCTGTTTTGAATTGTGGTTTAGAGTCAAGTGATCATTGTAACTTTTAGGTTTTCCCCGAGCAAGATCTCCAGTCACATTTAGTTAACAAAGACATACAAAGTGTGGCTGAAGTATTTGAAGAAACATGAGCATCCCATGAACACGATGATTATGAAACAGCACGAACCTTGGAAGTTCTCTCACGTTACCATTTCAATGAATGCTTAACTTTACGTTTTATGTTTCACTAATGAGCGTTAATTATATCATCAAGAGTGCCGGTGCTTTAATATGTAAACTAACTGAGATGATAGCTATAGCTTCGATCACTATAATTGGGTATAATTTGTTTTTGGACCAATCAGAGCCCTTTGAACTTTGAAGTTTCCTATCAAACTTTTATACTCTTTTAAGTGTCTTGTTTATTATGTTTGTTTTGGTTGACAAGTCATAGCGATGTCTAATTGGAACTAGTTCTAGTGAATTATTTTGAGAGAGTTTAAGAGATTCTCCAGTGTCTTTTATTATTCACAAATTATGTACCTATCAGTCTTACCTTGTTTTTGATATTTTAATTCTTATTTACGCGAACAACAATCATCATTGTTAATTTTAACATTTTCGTCATTCAAATCAAAAATTAATTTAATTAAAATTAATTTCCAACTTGTCAAATTCAAATTTCAACTTTGACGTCAATAGTGTCTAGAATTCTAGATTTATGGCTGTAAGTATCTACTGTTTCACTTCGTAACCAAGTTATTGTAGATTTCTTTATTCTTTCTTGGTACCTTAATTATTAAGCTTTGCACGTGTCCATTCTACAATTGGCTGTACCTGCATTTAATTTTATCGATCAATCAACGCCCGACTATTTGCATCATATAAATTCACCTCGTATTGTTTGTACGTCATTGCCTTCCGGTGCTGCCTAGCGCCGACAAGCAAGGTCCACGATGACATCTTACGTCAATCGACTACAACGCCATCTAGTTTTAATTTTATTAACCACGTAGTAGTTAATTATTTCCGAAAACTCTCGTTTAACAACGCAATAAGGACTATTGTTTTTCAATTAGACAATTTGAATTTCAAAATCACTGTCCTTGTTTAATAGTCATATGTGAATGTTTTACACTGCTAAGTTAAATTCAAGGGCTCAATCAAATTATATACAAAACAGCACAATAAAAAATCAGACAAACAATAACATTTGGACAAGGTTACTAGTCCAAAAGATCATTGAGCACAAAGCTCTTCTAATCTTGAAGTCTTAGATCTAAAAGTATTGAATCAAGGTTCTATATGCATGGATAGAGATAACCAGATAAACCTTGGTGAATAAGCAATGGTATCTAGGGTTTATCCTAGCGTCCGCGTGGGAGCTGCCGACGTGCGGCCGCCGGGCGCCGTCGGAGGCGCCATCCGACTTGTTATAATTCGGGCGGGCTATTTTCGTCGATTCACACGCGCGCGCGCCACGATCCGTGCGTATAACCGACTTTTTTTTGAATTTTAGACTTTTGTTGCTAGGTTAGGACCCTAAATTCTTTGGCACTGTCTTCGCTAAATGAATCGCATTTAGTCCTTTGTTCATCACAAAACTCCTGTTTTAAATATAGTATGCTCCTAATCATCAAGCTTCCTGTCGAAAATTTAGTTGTTCATTCTCTAATTGGTTTACTACGTCTTTGACAATTTTTGTTGTTGTAAGTTTGTCCCATTTGGCAATGATTTGCGTCCTGGTGATCAACGTTTGTTCCGAAAATATCTGTAAGTTCCTCGTTGATATTTTTTGCGTAACAGTTATCTAAGTCTTTAGTGCTATGAACAATCTTAGTAGAGTTGAGTTTACAATTATGAGTCCCGGGAATGTTCACGCGCGTGGCTTCGTCCTTGAGACGGCTACGTGATGGTGTACTGACGCGTTTCCACAGTTTTCTGGCAGATTTATGGTGTATTTAAGTGGATTTATTGATTGTTTATTGTTTTCGATTTAGATTTCTCAAGTAATAGACTGAGATTTGTAGTCCAGTCTGTTTATCAATGTAAACAATGTTTATTTTTCTTTGATAGTGTTACATGAAAATATTTATGAAGGATGGGTGAAAACTGAGGCGGAACCGAATGTGTATTGCATCTCAACGCGTTAGGCACTTATCGCTGACATAATTCGGGCTGTGACGTCGTGTAGCTGAAAACAAAACAAGTGTGATGGAACGTTTGAAGTTTAAAACGGAATTTAAAAGTTTGAAAGAGAAAAACAAATAGATGTAATTATTTTAGCAATGACATGCGGTGGTGAGCCAAACGACACGTCAGTGGTACGACGACCGACGTCATTTGATACGCAATGTGATGTAGAAAATATTCAGTCAACAATATGGGCGTACTCTCTGCTCAGGGGACATTGTCACACACCTTTCTACCGACCGCATGTTGGCAAAGCGTACTGCTTCCTATTTGTTTGAAACTACAGCTCAGATTTTAAATAGTGTACGTGCTTCCTACTTCCGACAAATTATTGATACCAGTAATACTATTGCAAATCATTCTTACGAAAGGATACTTTCCAAATTTTGGGAATCTGCGAAAGATCACTGCAAGTAATGCAGTAAGAGATTTCTTGTATTTTCATTTTCCCGTTCTTATCTTCAGAATTTTCTGCGAATTTGCAATCAGCACATTGTCCTGACAGAAGCTAGTTTCTTCATAAAGATACCTACCAGTGATTACGAAGAACTTCATCGAGACTTCTTACGACTTAGATTACTATATTATAAGATGTGTTAAACGCAGGAAATGTTCATTTAGCATATAAATGTGTAATGGAATACTTACGTTAGATGAATATTTAGGCCATGCATGTGACTATGTGACGGCTAATAGAATTAGTAAAGTGAATATGTCTGAAGGTCTGCTGAATAGGAAAGAAGAATGCAGAAACATTGGATCAGTTATCGAATTAAAGAATATTTTTTTAAAGAAGAATGAAACGCTTGATATCTTGACGTAATAGATCTGGAAGACAATAAAATGAAAAGAGACATTAACGGAACTTGTAAAGTTAAAATTGGTGAAATATTTATAGTCGAACTGGATTCAGTAATCAAAAGTAGTGTAAGTATCGTAAATCAAGATATTAATATAATGAAAGTAAAACACAAAATATATTTCCACATGTGGTGACACAAAAACACAATACCAGAAAGTAATTCTCCTAAAACAAATGTAGAAATATCTTGAATTCCACAATATAACAAAGTCAATAATTTTCTAAACATAACTATGAATCAGTGCATATTTACAATTTGGTGGAGCGCTGCGCTGGCGCCGCGTTGGCAGCCCATCTACGCTACTCGATTGTACAAAACTTATAAATCGTTCCACTCTATTTCTATACCCGGTTCTGATTTATTTGCTTGCACAGTTTTTGCTTTTAATGGAAGCTTTGATTAATATGACATGTTTGTGCACTAAAATTGTCACTACAACGTTGTCTAATCTATTCTCGATTACTTCTTGCGATTTTAGTTAAAGGTAATTTCCTTAAAGCAACAGGACCAAATACTGTTGCGGCAACATTAGATTACCTAGATCGATTTTATCACTAGACCAAGGTGTAGAAATAAACATCACTTCACATTGCTGTCTAACCAACATAAAGTTGTAAGCCATTGCAATAAACCAAGAAAACAGGCTTATCAATAACTGTACCATTTAATAGGCTAACTGTCCTGCACTGATCAAAGCAATTGAATAAATTTTTTGATATTTATTATCGCCGCCATACTGGTTGCAGAATATACTATGAGTACGAATAGAGCAATAGACGCCGAGGGAGCCGGCCTGGCTGACCGGTCCGCTAGTTACATAGTAATCGAAGGACAAACTGACAACCTACGGTATTTATTGCTATAGATTGAATGTTTAGATTAATTACACATGCCGGGCCTCCATACGCGCCTACCGTAATACTTATCTACCTCATCAGACAGCATTCCATCATGCGCACATCAAAATTAAACTCTATCTAAATTCGTACAGGATCCATTCTTCATTGACGGATCCCTTCAATAATTGAAACACGATATACCACCACGTCACACTGAAATCTAAACCCTCGCCCCTCGACATTCGATACAAATCAATTTGCACTCGTTGCAAGTTTAAGCTTCGAAGCAAATGAACTAATGATTTCTAATTAAAGCTGTTAGGAAACTGCACTCTATATCGGTCATGACAAAGTCTTTTTTCCATTAATAATGTATGGTGTTTATGACGTAATAGTTGTAAAAGTAATTTCAGTCACGCCACTCTCTATATATTTATATGTGATAGTTTGTTGTTGCAAAAAGGTCAGATATAACTGGCGTCGGTGATTTAAATATCAGTTTTATCGCGACAGATTAGAGTTTGTTTTGGCTGTTCGTCGTAGGCAAGGTTGTCCGCGCGCGCACTCGTATGGACATAAAGTTCAACAACGGTATTATTTATATCTGCTAGATGCTATGCTAGGCGTTTAGGGTCATTTACTCTTGCATCGCATACTCTTTTTTTCAGCTGCAATGTGTCGGGAGCGCGGCGAAAACATATGACTCACACTATCATATTCATAACACTGAAAGCTAGTCTTAAATCTCATTTGAAATGCTGTCGACCAACATTTAGAATCTATGTAGCTGTCAACAAAATCGTACCGTTTTGATATAATAAAATGAATTTAAGCGCACTTAACGATTGTACCACGCAATAAAACGCTAATAAAACTCTCACATGATTTATGTGGCATCTTCCAAAATTCCAAGTTTTATCATCCATTCGATATGCAGGTGCATGCACTGACGATTGTTTTGAAATTTCTTGTGCAAACGCCGTTAAACACTTCTGGGAACGGCGCGCACACTGTATATCATAAAATTATATTGAATTCAGTGATAATAATGGTCGTATAATTTGTATTCAAAATGTCCAGCGGCATCGATTCAGTTGAAAAACAATGTTGACACGTCCACAGCCGCCTGGCGCCGAATTGCAAATGACAATTGCACAATTCACATTCGGAATTCGAAAATACTAATGGCGTTCGAAATTCTAAATGACCAATAGCGCGTGCCTGTCCGTTCGTAAATGGAATAGATCGCGCTCCGGATTCAAACGACATTATTTAACGTTACTTTGGTGTTCGTATTCTTTTCCTGGTTGTTTCTCGAAGCCTACTTATTGAAATTGGTGAATTATTATTCAGTCGTTAAGATCCCTCACAAAACTTTGATCGGCATCGTAATTTTAAGTCGAGAACCATTTTGATTGAAGAAAATTACATATTCGTCACAAATGACAGCGGCGTTCCGAAAGGGCGCATAAAACTGTCGTTATGAGGTCAAAATATAGGTTAGTCATTATTTAGCCGGTGATCAAGGTTCGATTCCACGGTTGGACATAATTGCGGGCGGTCTGGGATCGTTTTTACCTGATCCGGTTACGTGTTGTTTGTTTTAAGTTGGATTTCTTTTATTTTTCGGTCGAGACGGGTAACGCGGGTGATTAGTGGCGATTGAAAAAGTTTTGAGCGATTTTTTGCATTCCTCTTTTAATTTTTTCGTTGAATCAACTTGGGAACCTGATATGTAACTTAATCACGTAATTTAAATGGTGATTCGAGTCTGTTTTAATTGAAGTTTAAGAAATAGACGAGTTCAAAGAAGTAATTACGTTGCCAGTTGCATTAAAATGCAATCAATTGTTTAACCTGATCTTTTTAAAAACCCTTTTTGATGAAGAATCTAGAGCAATAATGCCCCTTTTGAGTACGAAAGCCAAAACGGATTGAATATGTTTAATAACGACATTTTCTCTTTGTTTACAGAAACCCCTCCTCCACCTTACAGTCGTTACGCAATGGAAGACCTCAAACCAAAAGGTAAGAATTTATTTAATTTTAATGAATACAAAACTAAACGTAATCTATTCTACAACACATTTCCCTATTGAACAGCAATAAGGTAGATTTCTCTGCAAATTCAATTTCGTTTTAAGGAGTCCCTCAGGGCATTCCGGCCCTTAACTAATTTATGATTGACATTTTCAATCTCTTCTTTCCCACATTATTGCAAGTACCATTAGTGCAAAAATAACGCCATCAATATTATTCCTCAAAATCATTAAAACAAATCAAAATATGAACAGATTCACAACTGAGTGATATTTCACAAATTAAACTCTCAACAGCGAATGAAAAAATAATGTAAATGTACATTTTAAGTTGGATTACCATCAAGTCGAGTTGATCGAGTGATCATAATTTTAAATCTTTAGATTCGTCGTAAAAGCCTTAATGGGTAACCACATGGTGAAGGATTCATAAGCATTTGATGCGTCGCTATGTCATTTTCACCAAGATTCATCATGATCATCTGCAGAGGCGGCGCAAGGCGTAGGCGACGTGGGCCACCGCCTACGGCCTCGCGGTACGAGGGCCTCGCACCTCAAAAACCCAATGACAAAATTGGGACCGGAACGAAATCTCCAAACTGTACATGGCCAATTTTGGCCAATATATATTTTTTGTTGACGCGCACTCTGTTTTTTTTTTTATATTTCTAACACAGCGACATCCTTCGTTCTTGTACTGACAGAAAGCCATTGTAGTTTCTGATATTTTAAGCTAGATGGCGTTGTTTCGTATAGGATTACTAAAAATGTTTTCTGCGATGCCGCGATGGGATTTCAAGTGAATTATTTGCAGTTTATTTTTTCTGTGTTTGAAGTGAAAGCTGTTGGAGTTTTGTTTCGTACGTAATATTATGTACCATTTTGTTCCTGAAATTATGGCCTCTCGAATAATACATGTGAATTCCGAGTCGATGCCGATTCCGGGCCTCGCTAAATGTACTTTGCCCACATAAAATTGTGGTCTTGCCCCGCCACTGATCATCTGCCTAGCCTATTTCAACTTTATTGGGCTCGGCTTCCAGTCTTACCAAGATTACTTGGATGTTATATTAATTCCTATTAGGCTTTATTACGACACCAATCCAGTTTCCTAATAGAAATACAGTGCAGGCATTATAAAATCATAGATCATAGATGGTCACTGACAAAAGTCGGTAGATCGTGGAATCCGACCGCATCGGCGCCCGCGCAGCTTCCTGGAAATTAGGGATGCATAGTGTTGTACCTGCAAGGAATTTTTGACTTTATCGATATTCTGTTAGGATTTTGTTGCTTGGTTATTAAGAGCATAGATCTAAACTTACATTTTTTTTAAATCATGAGAACGAAAACTGAATAAAGTATAAAAAATAAATGTTTCTATATAAATATGATCTCATGTAACAAATGAACCGACCGTCTTAAATTATTCTTATTCAGGACAAAAATTCACTTCTTATCTTAAAGTCAAACAACCGCAAAAAACCTCAAAAACTCCAATAAATATTTTAACACTAAGAGCCTTATCAAGCACCAGATAATAATTCGGCAAAACTTCATTCAAATCCCAATATCAGAGAAAAATCACCGCTTCATTCACTGTAGCCAACTAACTGTATCTTTGTAACAAAAAATCACATGTTTACGTAATTTCTGTCATACAAACAGATAATGGCCGCGATAACCACGAAGTTCGCAAACACACTTATCGCTTCTAATTAAATACTATAATAATTAATAGGCACGGGGTCTGCAGCGGTCGTGCGCCTGCGCTTCAAAGATAATGCTCTATGATTTCGGTGATTGTCTATGAACTAGTGTATTATTAATTGCTTGTTATTAATTACGTTGTGGTATGACGTGATCACTTTCCTCGTTATCATAATTGTTTTGTTGATGAACCATTTTGTTTGCTATCCAATTTTACCATAAATACTCCGCGAACTTTTGCTGTCTGCAAAAAATCTCTCAAATACAAATTCCTCAAAATTCCTGTCTCGTAAGAAAAAAATCTCAACATAATTCCAAAGCTCACATCACTATCGACTCCCGCGCATCCCCACCGTCGCAGCCTGCGCGCGCATTCCAGCGCCATCTTTAAACTACATTATTAATGCTTGCGCCGCTCAACAAACGGTCTTGGGAGTTTTTTCCACGTCCCTTTGAAGGCACCACGCGGTGCGGGTATTTGTTTATAATAAAGACCCCAGCGATGATGGTACCGCATTATTTTTAGTAATAGGGAATTGGGCTTGAATAATGAGGAGGCACGTGCTTTAGGACTTCGATTGGTCATTGAATTGTGATTAGGAAGGATTCGGATTTTAAGGATGATAACGAGTTAGGATCCGTTTTTAGATCTGTTCCATGAGACCGCATCGTAACGTTTAGTCTAAAGCTCAATCAAGACTTTGTATTCGAATGTCGCAATAGTTTTTTTAGAATACGTTTCAACTTCTCGTCTCTTTACGTCTACGTTCGTCTCTACGTTTACGTTTAAATTGCAAAATAAGGTTCTTACAGACTTGTCTTGAACTGTAAATGTTCGAAATTAAGAGCAGTGCTTAGAACTGAAAATAACTAAATATCATCCATAACCATGATATTACCGTTCAAGCTAATAATTTGCCGTATCCTGTAGAGAAAACCGAAATCTCCATAATTACACTCCGGAACATTCCATGCCACATTTTCCATAGCGTTAATTGTAGGCGTAACCCTTTAAACACTGTCATCCCGGAAATCCCTGCGCAATCAACGCATGCAAGCATAGGGGTGCGAAATTCACTGTTTATCGCCGGGATTCCCTCAGCAAGTTCATCATAGGATTTCCCATGATTCCTGGCTTAACCCTCGTTTTCATTCCTTTCGGCGCCTGTCGCGCCATAATCCCTTGTTTTGTTTGCTTGCGTTGTGAGGGTTAAGATTCGTTTTGCTAATAGTGTTCGGGATTTTGATTTATGTTTGGGGAGCGAATTTTGCGGGACTTTCCGAAGTTTTCGAATTTGTATCTTCACTTTTATTGCTTAGGTTCTATGTTCGCGACCTGTGACTACCTACGCAGTGTGATCTTTAACCTAACCTTATAATACTTGTACGGTGGGTCCGTGGTTGTTGTACTTAATCCATTGATGGATAACCAAACTGCGTAGGTTCATCTACGGATCTTACTAATTTATGTTCGATATCAACAATAAAGAGCGATTGCTTGAAAATACAATGCTTTGGAGGAATGGATTTGCATTGTGGTCTTATTGGGTTATTGGTACAGGAAATTTAAGAGGAGAAGGTGGCTCAAAATGATTATAACCCAGAGATTTGTTAATTTTATTAAATTTAGAAGTAATATTAGTGTAAGGGCACAGAATAAGCCGACTTTAGAATCTAAGCATCTTCTCATTACACTGAAGAGATCAACCGACCGAGCTTTGTTTAAAAATCCGAGTTCCCAAGTATTTGATGAGTCAACTATCTTCTCAATAAAGGGAGGATGTTGGTCAAGAAGCGGAATCCTCCGCACTACATTTTAAGACAAATGTGACAACAGCTCTGGCATACATTAGCTATATCAGACCACTTACGGTTCGGACCTTGATATCCTGTTTTTGAATGGGACCTCTACCCATCCTTTTTCCAGATAGGACTGACATTGACATTCCGGTTGGACCCATTACCGCACTTCCCCGAATCCATTCATACCTTAAAATCATCTGACTGCATTTTACTTAATTTTGAACCTTAGTTACTGGGTTTTAAGTAACTTTTTGAGTAATGCAGGAAATTATACGTGCCCAAAAATTAGGGTCCTCAATTTTCGACTTTGTTTTTGGTGTCTGAAGTGTGTTCTTGGTTTGCGGGGAAGTTATTTTCGGTAGGTTTAATGGTGATTCTGTTTTTGTGTGCGTGCGGTGATAAAGAGTGTGTCCATTAACGTTATCGTGTCGGTATCGTTGCGTTTATCGAGGCGCCGGCGCCGCTCGGGTGACACAAATATACTGCTAGTATTTGTCTTTTTCTTATATGCAGTTAGTCTGTGTGAGTGTCTTCTTGCTTGCCGTTCTAAGGAGAGCAAAAGTTCAAGTGCCTCATTAAACATTTTAATTTCGATTAGGTTCTTTTTTATGTATGGAAAATCACATTTAATTTTAACCTCTGACTCTGAATTGTTTTGAATTTCATATCGAACTGATCTTATCGTGTTATGTAATTTCATAATTTGTCATATCTATAAATTATCCGTGCTTAAACAGTTGCGTGTGTTCAGTTGTATGAGAATACGTTGCTTAATTTCTGAATGTAATCATATCCATTTAGATGAAAATTTATATTCACTGTATTCTCTTTCAACTATTTGAATCCATCTATGGCTTTTAAAACACCACCATTTCTAGTTCTGTTACTTGCCAAAAGGTTACTGGAATGGTAACTATCTTTTTCATTTTAGTCTTGCTTATAATTATGAAGGTTAACTGTATCCACCTCTTTACACAAACATCAATAAGTCAACTATTGACTATGGGGCATCCGAGCCACACTGGGTTCGCGGCCCTCTAATCCAGAGGATGATCCCTAGGAGTGAATACAGCTGATTATCCTTATGTCAACCAACCGCCTCCCAACCAGGTGAATCATTCTTCACAACTTAAGAGCCTTTTTCCAAAAGTACATTAATAGTCTGATAGGCTGACAGCATGACAATGTGTGATATGTACTCGAAGTTAAGTGCATCTGTGACGTTGGTGTTCATAAAAATAGTGTGATAATGACAATCAGCCGGTAATAGACGCAAGTGCCTATCGTTAACAACCCCTTCACTATCATTATGTTTGATGATCAGCTGATTGTGAATAGAGTTAGAGACGGCATTACTGGGATCTTTTAGGTAGTACGAAGAGGTTTTGTTTGAGTTTTCTGACTCTTCGTCTTTAAAAGTAGCATCATCAGCATTTTGTTCAGTAGTGGACGTTCTTAGCTGATAGGGTGATCTTTTAGCTGAATACTTGAGTCCTGGACTTGAGGTTCGACTCCACAGAACAGAAAAAAACAGTTCGACTCCATAAAAAAAAAACTCTTAACTGGAGAAAATCTTTTTAGTACTTTTACTGATCTCACTAGCCCCGTCTGAGCATGGGCTCCAATAAATTCACCAAATAGCAAAGTGGTGTCACTCAATAAAACGAATGAAAAAGCAATTGGGAACCAAACAGAGCCACGTTAAAGAGCTAGTTGTAAATCGATGACTGATTTAAGTTATCGTATTTCTTACACCTACGATCGATTTCTCTTCATGTAACTTTAAACTTTCGACCCTTCACACAAGGTCTGTTCTAGTTTGATAGGATGTTATCTTACAGAGAGTGGTATTTTTAAGTGATTTTGGATTTTTTAACGGTTGTACCACAGGGGTAACGGCAAAGAGATTCTGCTCGTAAAGTGTAAAGTGTTCTAAAATACTATTTATTGATTGTTATTAATGATGTCATCATCATCATCATCATCATTTCAGCCAAAAGACGTCCACTGCTGGACATAGGCCTCCCCCAAGTGTCGCCACATTGACCGGTCCCGTGCGTCAATGAGCACCAAAATATGTGTACATTGCCTTAAAATATTTCCATTTTCAATTATTCGATCTATCTCCTGCCTTTCGGCCAATTTGTTTGCGGTTTGCGCTGTATGTCTTCTTCATCCATCATCATCATCACCCACAGCTAGACTTCACACACTGCTGGATGTGGGCCTCTTCTTCCGTATTTCTGAATTATCCGTCATGTCCGTCGTCACCCGCCTATCCAGCCTAGTCTTTTGTTATTCGTTGTTTTCTTTTAATTATTCGGCCCAAAAAACATTACCATAACTTGATTCTAATTTACCAACATTTCTCACAAACAACTCGTTAAGTACAAACCACAGATACAGTGCAGCCTCACTGCATCATCTCACACAAGTACTTGTGTGTTTGTATCATCTGCGCCGAGCTCGGGAACCGTGCAGCGTCGGCTTGTAAACAAGCCGTATAAAACGCTCGCGTTTCTGTGTCATGCGCGCACGCAATTTAGACGGAACGGGGCGGGGACGGGACGGGATCGACTCGAGATATCGAGAGTTGGGAAAAGACTGAAGTCGAGTACTTGAGACGAGTAAAAAGACTGGTGAAAACAAACTATTCATGTTTCGTTAAAGAAAATAAGCTAAGTTAAAGAAAAACACCTGTTTTAGTGCATACCTAGATTTTCTTTGGATGAACATCATAGATTGCTGCAAGAACCTGAGGACTTAAATACAGTGACTCTACGAGCGACAACGATGATGAAAAAGATAAAAATGCCATGCCTATGCCAATCCTGTTGAATTTCATTATAGAAGAACGAAACGTATTTAAAGCTGCATTTATTTCCAACTTTGAAGTTCTAAGGCATTTTTTGTTTAATAAGATAATACAATTATGATAACAGTCCTACTCTGCATTGCACTCTGCATTGAAATACTTAAAAGACCAACTGTTAAAAGTCTCAAAACCTCTCCTTCATATAAACCAAAAAATATGTAGAAACCGGGTCGTGTCAGTGTCGTAAGCTCTAAAGCAGCCCAAAGCGGTGTCATTGAGCTTTCAACTATTCGGCGGGAAGCTTGCCTATCAAGCCGCATTGCTGACGAATTCCTTCGCTTTTTCTTAAGAACAGATTACTTACAATGTTTAGAAGATATTTCTACTGTTAAGTAGTGGTTAGCGTTTATGAACAGTATGTGAGAAGAATTTTATTGTGTTTTTGTCATTATTATGTGGATTTACAGTTTCCTTTTACTTTAAGTTGTGATTTGACGAAGCATTCCGTATATATGTCCTTTAAGAGAAACTGTTCTCCCATTTTATTGGCTTTAATCAAAATCTGCCGTGAAAAGTTGAGTAATTGTCGTGGTTTTCATAACCTCATCTTTGGATTTATACCAAAATTAAATAGTTACTACTAATAATCTCCATTTTCAATAATCTTAGCGACATCAATCTTAGCGACACACACAATAACAGTGCTCTTCAATTTAGGTTTCTTTGAGATGTCGTCTAGTGTTTGTAACGGGCGAAATAATAATCTCTGCGATTATGAATGATCCCTAGATTTGTTCAGTTTAAAGAAACTTCATTCATCATTCAACCTATGCTACAGACGCGTCCTCCATTCATGTTTTCATTAGAAATAACTCTGCTTACCCTCATAGCAACACAATCTCACACGAGGACCTAACACAATAAGTACTAATATTAAATATTGTGGTAGCGGAACGCGCGATTTGTTGTAAACTTCCATTACACGTGGAGGAGCCTCTCAATAGACAAACATAGTGCTGCGGACTTGTATGTGTCTGTTATACTAAGGTATGAATGGTGGTTGCTAACCGAGAATTAATTATAATAACTAGCAGTCGTTATTGAAAAGTGTTTTCAGTAAAAAACCTTTGTGTAGTAAATGAAAAGTTGTGACAATTGGCTTTCATGGTCTGGGCAAGTGCAGAAGCATGAGGAAAATGTTGTAAGAAACGTGTTTAGTTTGAATTTCAAAGGATATAAGAGAAGGGAAGACTAAAATAACGATGGATGGACTGTGTGAAGGATGATATGACTAGAAAGTGGTTAACTGATCTCGGTGATCATTTTGTCAGCAGATCGGGCATTGATTGTAAGATTTATAAATACTTCAGGAAATACACTAGTTTAAGAGCAGTGCCTCAAGGCACTATACTGGGTCCAATGTTGCTTCAGTAACTAGTAACAAAAATGGAATTGTACTTCAACTTAGATTAAAAAAAAGGTATTGTAAATCTGATATTTAGGTGGTCGATAGCTAAAATGACCTTAAATCCAACTCTCGATGCTCTGCGGATACAAGAATACGTTACAGACAGGCAAACAGTAACATTCATCTCATCAGAAACACAGCAAAGTATTAAATTTCATTTAATAGGATATCTTTCTCGACGAGTGTGGCCGGTCCATAGTGTAATTATGAGCAGAAGATCCACATCTAAGAACAAGATGCTGAGATCTTTGACATCACCGAAATCACCAGGGCAGATACTGTACTGCTACAGTGAAACTGCTGAAAAAATTAATAACACTTGTCTTTTGAGATCATTGAATCTACTTGAAATCCAGTACATGAATCCTTAACTTAAACTTAACCCATTCAAGGCTGCAGATGAACGAAGTCTATCCGGTGTTTCTTCTGTCTGTTGTTATTGAGATTAAAGACCAGAATAAAGATTTCTAGAGAAGCTTTATGAGTAACCTTATAGTTCCAGGTTTTTTCAGACATTCTTCTAGTGCTGTTTCAATAATAACGACATCTTGTACATTTAATGTGCCTTCTACACTTAATTCTTTAGTGAGTGGTATACATAAATATGTATGTGTACACGGCTGGTATACGACCTTGATTTGATCGGCAATATGCTAATATATGCTATCTTACGCACTACGGCCACGCTACATACACAGCTATATTTACATGCCTTTACATTATTTATATACTTGACCAAATTGAAGATTATGTTTCATGGTTTGAACTTGTGAACGCTTGTTGCTACCTAGAGCTGGCCTGTCAATTGTATTAATAGAACAACAGCACATCAAGTATCTATCATTCGTTGAAAAATAGTTTTTTTAAGACCTGGCTTACTGACCTGACTGCGAGAATATGCTTCGACTAAACTCCTTTTTAATGCGTAGTTAAATGTTTTGTTTAACATTCGTTATGTCTTGGCAATTCCAATTGCTAAATTAAGACAGAAAGAGTAAATTAACCTTCCTAAGTCCAAACCTGCCCAGAGAGTCGCCCTTTACGCCTGTCGGAAGCAAATATTATCACCATTTCAAACCATTTACGTAGTTTCCGCATATTACGCGATGGCGCCAACACCTACCCTTGAGACCTGCTCACCTCCCAGCAAATAGCGTGCGTGACGGTACAGACTTAAATAAAATCTATAATTGTAATAACTATTAATAATTCTGTACGAGACAGGAGATAAGCGCTAGGCGCCATGGCCCACTCTATAGCGGACTATTAAAATTTAAATAAGTACTGCTTTATAAATATAAATGTATGCACAATAATTTATGGCGCGCCTTATTATAAGTGTAGGGTTTGATTAATTAATAATGTTGTGACTGGATCTGCACTGACCACTAACTAACTACTAACTGGTAGGCACTAACTACGAGTAGAGGGCTTAACCACGAACTGATTTACCAAGAAACCCTTTTGTGGAATTAAGAGGTATTGGCGGGGCACTAAGCAACGGCACTGATAACATAATAAGCTAAACCAAATAGACCATTAAAAACTTGAAACAAAAAGAAGAAAAGTCACCACAAAAAATACTGCAATAAGTTTTCCGCTCCTCCCAAGGACCCCAAAAACCAAATTGAATTGTCACTCACACTTAAAACACGATATCTACATGAATGTAATAAATTATGATACATAGGTGTGCCTGTCTATGTGTTAGTGCAATCTGTGATGTCACTCCGAAACCTGTCAGAAACATCGCCATTATATTTCTAATAGTTTAGAAGCTTGTCCAAACATGTACTCTTGTGGGAAAATAAGTTTTTAATGATCTGTCGATCTATTTTCCGTGGTTATGAAAAGCTATACTTTTGAAAGGACTAATAGAATGACATGTAATGCTTTGAAAAGTCTTGGGGCGTAGTCAAAACTTGATCTACGTAAAAGTCACCACCCCAATTTCCAACAGACTGTTGGTTGGGAGTCAGTTCCTGTCAAACTATTCGCCGTGCATCAACACCAATTCTTCCAAAAGTGTAATCACTATGAAATTGCAGTTCATCTAATCCTATCTACCTCTATTACGATGAGAAAACTTTATTGTTCTTATCTTCAATTTAAGAAGTATTTTACATTGTCTTTTCATTAAGTTTTTTTTTCCTGCCAATAAATCAATGCAACTCCTGAATCATAAATCCAGAACAAATTAGTTAAAATTACATAAGAAACATCCAACAATCTTACTTTGTCCACTGTATAACCAAAATGTTCTACCACCGTCTTCCAGCTTACCAAAGCGTGGCATCATATTGATATCATGGTGTCTATTGTCCCCAGAGCATGGTGAGAGTACAGAGGACGCCAGGAGGACGGACCACGAGCGGCTTGTCTCCGGCTCCCTGGCTACTGACGGTGAAGGTAAATATCTTACAGAATCGATTAATTATCCACCTGAAGATGAATACAAAGATGGTAAAGGAACATATCGTGAAAAAACAGGCATATCCTGGAGCCAAAGCTTCGAAGATGAGTGTCATCCAGCAATCCGCACTGGGCTCGCTGGGCTCGCTGGGCTCGCTTGGCGTATTCTCTATCACAGAGAGGGCGTCTCTGTCCCAGCAAAGGGGTTCAGTGACTGATAATGCCCATGTCTACATAATAAAGAGACAGAATTGGTGGACCTGAACTTAAGTAAAACATGTGCCTATCAAAACAAGACCACGGTCTTGTTTGTCTACGGTGTGTCCTGCGTTATAAATGCCACCAACTTTGAAAGATTTTGTGTGTCTGTTATACACTGTCTGGCACTCATACTCATCTCACCAAAGCCTGGGGATCTAACAATGAGAATAAACAGATCTGGTAAAAAAACACAGACAAAGGCTAGGAAAATAAAGCGAAAGTTCTAGCACTTCTCAATAACTATGACTAACATTCGGTGGTGGTATAAACTGTGGTGGCCTAAACCCATTTACCAAAATACCACAAAACAAAATCGCACATTCTCCCGAATTTACATCCACCTACCACGCAAACACCACCAGTTAGCTAAGTGGTGTCCCAAACCCATGTCTGATGGCGGTAACCTTGACGATCGATCGCGCGCGCCTCGTCGGCGCCACCCCACCGCGGCGCCAGTACACCGCCGTGGGATCGAACCGTGATGGTATTGTCTTGGGTATATGATGGGATTTCGATGAGTTTATCGTAATATACTTTTTCACAAGGATTTTGGACTTGATTTCTGGGTGGGCTTTCGAAGCCTTGTCCTGTTTTTGGTACAAACGTCTACAATGAAGTATTTTGAGATTTTTTGCGAATACCAAAGTGGCTTTTTAATTTCAAAGTGGGTTGTAGAGTCGCAACAGCTGGGGGGATTTTCAATGATGTTCTCAACTTGTCAATATGTCTGCTTAATGTGTTCTTCAATTCTATGAATTTCTGAAAGATATAGAGCATCTGAACTGAAATGCTATATGCATAGGCGATTGACAGACAGGTAGGTGTGGTCAGCAGTGTATCCATGAATAAAAATATCGATATGTTACAATAAATAATTTATTGAGTTAATATCAAGGGCAATGGGAGCAGACTCATCGATTTCTATGTATTAAACTTCTTGAAATCATTGTCCAGCAGTTAAAATTATAACAACTTCTTCTGTAACGAAAATTACATTGGAATCATTAGTGTCTTCTTCTTCGTCTTCTTGCCTTCCAATCGGTTTGAGCAAATTTCTTTTCTGCCTAAATCTTTCCTTACTCATCATTCAAGAAAAATTACCACTAAGAAAAAATCAAAACAATACATCAACATCTATTTCAAAACCAACAATGACTTCATAGGATCGGATGCAGAAATCATCACTTCCAGTTTCAATGTTATTTCGTCAACTTTTGGCATAGCTCGTAACAATAGTTTAAAAACAATAGGTTTCCATCAGCACTGGCATCGCGTTACCGGTTTAACTGAACTGTGCGGATGTATCGATGGTCTCATCTGGCATCGAGCGGTAACAGGGGGCTAACGGAGCCAAGATTGGGAGATGTGATGTCAGGGCACCGAAATGAATGGAACTGTCTGGATGGTATTTTTAATTTTTGGTTGGGCATTGTTTTGTTGGTCGAGATGAGCAGAATTGATAGTTTGATTATTTGTATCTCTGGGAAACTATCTTTGAACTTGATTTGCTGGATGTTCTGTATCTTTATTCGGCGTAGCATTTTTAGGAAACTTACATAAAGTGGCAAAATGAAAGCGTTTCGTGTTTCTACAACGCGTTCAACGGAATTGATATTCGGTTCATCGTCATTGTTGCAGCTGAAAGATTTACCCTAGGTCCTTAGGTCTTCAGAACATGGATAAGCACTTTCTTCAATTTCTGTTTGGGGTTTGACGGTTTACGCTCACCATTTTGGCTTTCAAAACTCTGATGTATATCAACGGAAACAAATTATTGTATTAGTAATTCATCATATTAACCCTCAACTTTTCTTCTTTCCAGAACGCCAGAGCTGGGAGTCAGAGTGGTGTCGACTCGCGTACTGGGAGCTGACCCAGCGCGTGGGTCGCCAGTTCGGTGTCCGAGTCAGGGCAGTGGACGTGTTTGGAGGGGGTGGAGGGGCTTGTGGCTCAGGGAGACATGGGCTCTGCTTGGATGCTCTTGACCAGAGGGGGGATGCACCGCAGGTTGAACAGGTTGGTTTCAACATTTTGTCTTATGACTTGTCAAAATATTAGTGATATTGTGTATTCAGAAGCAAGAATTTTATTTTTTTAGGGAGTTTTCATGACTATAAGGCTGAAATCACCAAAGCCTTGAGCAAGCATGGTGGTCAATGCTCATACCTTCTCAGAGAAGAGACTTTTGCCCTGCAGAGGAATAGTAATAGGCTCGATTTCTTAGTAGACAACGTAAAATCTCATATCTCGTTCTAAAGATGAACATTAACGGGATCCTGGACCAAGGGCTTTAGAAGAACTGCTTTTTATCAAGTCTACGCCAGAAATGAAATAAGTTTGTAAATCTTTTACAGTCAGATTGTACTTAGTAATTAAAGCCAAAAGCTCGAAAGTGTTGGCGATTACAATGACAGTAGATAGCTACATTGATTGAGAGTAGGAAGGCGAAGCGATAACCCACGATAACCTCTACGCGAACACTGGATCTTTGTTGAACTTAATGCGATATTATAAGTGATTTTCAACGATTTTAGCAAAGAGTTTAAAGTACAATCATGTTCAGAACACGATTTATGGATCAGTAAACAACTCGATGTGGATATCGGACACTGAATAATACTTCAGTATTTGTGAATTAGGTAAAAAATATCCTTTTACTAAAAGTCGGGTAAAGGTTTTGCCGAAGTTATAGGTAGATGACGAGTCAAACTTTATCTGCTTGGCTTTGAAACTAGGCGAGGCTTGATAGCGGATAATTACTATAGTAACATGGATGTCACCTTCTTATAATATGATTACCACACAGTGTTCACCTTTCTTTTGACATGTTATCTATATGATTAGATTAAAGAAAAATAAGACAACAGTATACTGTAGTGAAATAACAATCACCCATCACATTTTGTCACAAGTATAATAATATTAATTTCTTTTATTTCAGGTGCGAAAAACAAGAGCGAAAATCGGCCTAGGAGTCACCCTGTCCCTAGAATCGGATGGGGTGTGGCTTTACAACCGAAGCCAGGAGCCTGTCTTTGTCAGCTCTCCTGCCTTGGACGCTGCGGCTGCCAAGGCCCTCCTTGTATGGAGGGTAGCTCCAGGCCACTGTCTGTGCATCTTCGACCCCTCTTGCCCTCCTCCTGCAGTCTCGCTGCCCCACATCGGCCCTGTAGACCCCAGGTCGGTGAGGATCTCGTTCGCGAAGGGCTGGGGTCCTAAGTACTCGAGGCGGGATGTGACGGCGTGCCCCTGTTGGTTGGAGGTCCTGCTGGCCCCCCCGAGCTGACGCAAATAGAGTGATGCGGATTTTGTGTGCCTATTTGTACTTGGGATGATTTGGAGATTTTTTTGGCTTATAAATGGCCGGGTGTTGTCAAGATTTTGCAGTTGACTGTAAAATTTTGATAATGCTTGGGTGAAGTGTGATAGAAGGTGATTTAATTATACCAGCAGCTAAATTAAAGGACCAAGTAAAGAATCCATCTCTCCCAAGACAAATAGTCACACAAACATTTTTGAACTAAAAACAGTGGAAAACGGACCACAAAGTGAAGTGAACATTTTCTAATGAACTCAGTGAAGTTTTGTTTATTGGACAATATTACAATAATGCTGTACACTCATCGCCATGGAAAAGTGTTCGTCTAGAAATATAATTAACAAAAGCAATAGGGGATCTGCTCATTCCCTTTAAAAAGTAGAGCATAAAATATACATACTTATGAAGTAGCTAACACATAGATTAATAATAGTTTTTGTCTAGCTGACCAGTTTTTCGTGGCCTTGAGTGTACATAGTGCTGTGCACGTTAGTTGGACCCAGAACTGGGTGATTTTTACATCTTGTTGGGAATAATGGTACATTCATTTTTTGTTATCATTATGGATTTGTTACTTAAACTATTACTCATTGTGCCGTTATTAACTTCTTAGAGACTTAATAGACTAGTCTACTTGATACTAAGCTTGATACTTTTACACCATATTGTGTATAAAAGTATCGGGACGGCAAAATGTGTACTTTTTTAAACAGTCATTTTTGACAATTACCATAATAATGTAAATATGCAGGTGGCTAATATGCGATATATTTAAAGGGGCCTTGTTTCGTTGAACGACCGGTTTGTTGGTTGATTCGACACTTTTTGACACAATTGAAAAATCTGGGGACATCGTAAGATTTATTTCCATTACGTTCGTTTCATCATTCTCCACTCATGGGTCGTTTTATTCACCAACGTCATTAAAATCATAACACCTTTATCAAAGTGCCATTTCAGTTACTCTCTTAGATTGGAGCTAGCCAATTTAGTTGTGGAGTACCTACTTCTGCTTACCCCCAGATGTTTCATTTGTATTAAAACTGGTTTTGAGGCCTTAACAAGTGGTGTATAGTCAACTATACAAGTTTTCTAAAATTGTACATATTGTATAAACTCGGCTTTAAGACATGCGAGACTGTATATATAATGTTACATATATGTACTATAAATATTTGTAATTAATTATTTATAATTATGAAATATGCCTTACCTTAGCAAGTAAATTATTTAAGAGTTAGCGGATAATTTCAACAATTTTTTTACAAAAAAATATACATTATTGAAATATAATTTGACACAATATTTTGTATTGGAGAATTCGTTTAAAAGTGAAGAAGGCTGTGTGAAAAGCATTTTTATTGACTTCAAATGAAAAAAAAAACAATAATCAACTTTGAGAGAATTATAATGATCTTGCTTTTGAATCTTAAATAAAAAACAAAGATGATTAACATTCTCTCAAAAATGATTCTAATTTATCTCAGTTTTTGTGAGTTATGGGAGCAACATGGAATCGCTTAGAGTTTTAAACAATTTTAAGTTTAAAAAAAAGATCTGCCGATATAATACTTTTGTAAAAGTGCAATCTTATTGAATTAAATAGTTTTAATAACAGATAAAAATGTGCCTTGCGTTATAATGAAATAATAATATAATAATTAATGGGGGTTATCCTGTGTCGTATGTAAGTAACAGTCAATTTCACTGGCCTATAAGAATTCTATACATTTATATACATATATGATTTTTATTGTGACGCCTGCTGCCTACTACAGCGTAACGTAGGGATTGCATAAAGAATTACACTTTTCATAACTGTATAATTGTGCTAAAAAGACGCAATTATACAATTATGAAAAGTGTATTATTTTAAGAAAAATGGTAAAATGATCGTCTTTTTTAATAACATTGCGTTTTTTTTTTAATACAGTCTTAAATTTCATATAGTTCAAATAATTCTATGTTACGCTCTAGTCGTCAGCAAGCAAAAAATCCTCGAATTTAAGTGTATAATCGCTTAGACAAAGTGATTGGACAATAAGAAGTAAAATCTAGTCTACGTAGCAACTGTGCTTTGTCGTTGAGTTATAGCCGCGAGTCGGGCCGGTTCGGACGATGTCGGACGTTTAAAATGTTTCCTCTACTAGAATTTTGAGTACAATGTGGCTAATCAACAATATTTATTTACAAAGAGCAGATCAGTACATTTAACTAAAAGGCGTTCAAGAGCTGCCGTTTTCAATATTCCATAGTAATGATGACACTGATAGCTTTTTAACGGAGTTTATATGTGCTAATATTGTTCAGTTTTTTTGATCAAAATTGGCCTTTAAGATCTTATATAGATTTTCCCCATTATTTAACTTTGAAAATATACTTAATAAGTCCAAATTAAACCAGGACATATTTTGGTACAATCTAAAACTTTGCTTTACATTTTAAGTATTGCTATATATTAAGAAAAGCTATATTTATAGTGCTAAAAGCCACACTATACTCAAAAGGCTATAGAAAATTTCGAAGAATTCATGTACATAATGCGAATGGCAGCTTGTTCACAGTAAAATGTATTTTATGCAGTCACAAAAGCATAATTATGATTTATTTATTAATGTTTTGGGTAAAAACTGTTTAGTCATTGCATTAGACTGATGTAGCGCCTTAAACGAAAAATATTTTGACATATTTTTAAATATTTGTATACTAATTATCATGGGGATCAATATTTTGTTTCTTATTTTGATTTCATTCAAAATCATTGTTTTTTTTTTTAATCCTGTATAACTTTGTGAAATTTTATAAATCTGTTTTTTTTTTTCAATTGTAAATAATTAAAAATATGTCAAAAGCTAAAATAATATAAAATTTAATAATGTAGATAGTAATTATTGTTCTCCCTGATTCGCCGGTAAATTGTTGTGAGTTTGACTGAGAAGATGGATGAGATTAGGTTATGATAAATTATAAATAAAAGAGAAATATTTTTAAAACTTTCGCCGTTTCATTCGATCCTTGCAATATAACAATTTATTTACACAAAAATAATTAACACCACATTTAAAAGTCACATAAAATACACAGGACAATACGAAAATAATAATATAAGTTCTGCTTCGATCACACAAAAATATTATGTCTACCATATAAAGGAAAACTAACGTTAATTTGATTTACGAATGAAAAAAACATACACAAGTCATTAAACGCACAGTTAACAATTAATACAAGAACAACATAAATATTTACAATCATTCGAGGTTTTCTTAAAACTAATAAATTACGCTAATTTCTTGAGAGTAGTATTTGGTAAGAGGAAGCACGCCATTCCACACACTGCAACAAAATAAATAGGTTAACTAAATTGAAAACAGCGCCATCTTGTAAAAGCTACCTGAACTATTACGGCTACTCATTGTACAAGCATTCTTATTGGTCAATTAGATTTGAACTCGTTAATACTATTAAGTTCTGGTAGAGGGCGCTAAGTGATACTTTTCAAGCATCGCAAAATTGTAATGCTCACTTTTTTCAGCTGACAGTACATTTAGATAATTTTATCTAATTACAATGAAATCACTAGATATCAATATTGCAACTCCTGAAAACCAGAATGGCGACCATCAAAACTGTGTAGAAGCAATAAAGCTCGACGAGTCAACGGTTTTAGATCCCGCAAAGAAATTGAAGAGTTGTACCAAAAGTAGACCCACATTCCGACAGTTATGTTTAAGTAGCAGTAGGCACGCAAATAAAATAAACTGTGAAGAAAAGCAAACAAAATCTTCAAAAACAAAGTTTACCTGCCAAAACGGCACCTATAGTAATAAAAGGCGGGAGGCATCCGTAGTTGATGAGAGCGGGGAAGATGACGGTACCCGTGATGGTGCCCAAACGACCACTCATGAGGAACGTAGACATCGCCATTACTCTGAAAAGATACAAGATTTTAATGAGTTTTTTGAATAAAAATTAAACAATTCTTTAGTGCTCGAGATTTTGATAGAGTTGGCTTGAATTGGTCTGATACCCGTGTAACTTAACACTAAAAACCGTCTACAGATGTAAGCTGCGACCAACTCGAACTGGACCCGACTAGTGAATTGTCACCCTTTCGAGCTTGTGGCTGCTAAATTATTATAACGCTATGTGAACGCCAAATGAATAAGTTTTCCAGTGCATTTAGAATTTAGATCCAGAATGTACTGCAAAATGAGTCACGTGAAAAATCTTAATAAACAGAAACCAACATTCAAAAACAGTAAGAAACTTTCTGACCTGAGTGAAGTCGGAAACAAGTCAACAGTGATGCTGGACAGTGAGGCACCACATAGTGAGGTGAATGCAAGCGCGGTGGTTACCGTGGCAACCACAGAGATCGCGTTGGTGCCGAAGAATGGAAGCAGCACGATCAGGAACGCGCTGGTGATGCCGCAGAAACCTGATACAAGGCGTTTGCCACATCTGAAAGAATAAAGTAGATTGTTGGTGAGACCTGTGAAGATTCTCCATCTTTAATTATTTAAAGATGGAGAAGAATCTTCACAGGTCTCAGGTTTTTAGGCCTCTAAGAAATCAAGAGAGCTATAAAGCTATCTTGATTTCTTAGAGGCCTAAAAGATACGAAGTTACGGAATATTTTGAACCTAAATTTCTGTAGAGGAGAATACAGGCATCAATCACGTTATGTTCGAAAGTATAGGTTATCATCACCATGTTTCAGTGAAAAACTTCCACCTTTGGACTTAAGCTTTCCCCAAGCATCGTGACATCTACCGAGGTTTTTCTTGTCTTTTTAATAGATAAATTCGATTTTAGTGAACATACTACCTTTTTTAATATTCCAAACTTATGGATGAACCTAGATCATAACTTTATTTAATCAAAATACTTTCTAAAATACATATCGTCATATCTTACTTATTAACCAGCGCTCCTCCGATCCCATAAGTCAGCACGGACCCGGCTCCAACCAACGAGCTCTGCAGATACGTCAGCATATCAGCGACTATTGGAACGCAGATATCATCCACGGCCACTGGCGTGGTGGGCGGAGCAATGGCGGAGCACAGACCCTTGGCGTCTTTGCTGATCATGGCCGCCAATTGAGGGTACCAGAGACGGATGGTGTTGGAGCTGGAAGTTAAGATGAATTTGATTTATTACAGGTTCCTTGGTTAAGTAATGTGCTTGAAGGAAATGTCGACGAAACCCTTCATAAAAAGATGATAGTATCTAATCTAGTTTTAATGAAGCAATACAGAAGTTTTATAATACAATTGGAAGTTGATCTAAACAAATCTGATTATCTGATGATGATTAAGGTAAATAGGGTGATTAAGACTTGAGTGTATAAAAAAGCTGTAAGCCAAATTCCACTCTGTCGAAAAAATAACATAAATTGAATTGAATAGTGTCATTTAGTTCAGAACTATCGCTTAGAAAATTTGCTGACAATAACAATTACAAGCTGGATAATACTCCAACCGTACCCAGCAATGTCTGCGTCCAAACCACTTGGAACCACGCAAAACCACTATTGACACAAATAACATTAACAATAGTGTTTGATATCAGTCGGATTATTCTGCCTACAACTGCTCAAAGCTCTCGACGAATTCGTTCAATGTGCTGATGTGGTATGTAGAATCGTTCGACACTGTTTTTCTTTCGACTGACTGTAGCGATGATGAATAAGACGGATATCGTTAATGATTTAGCTATTCATTCTGTTACATTCTTAGTGTTATCTCAAAAGATAGTAATGTGATGAATTAAAGATGCGATGTTCTGTTACGAACAAATACAAAGATTGATTGATTGATTGATTTAGACAAAGTGACATTTGATCAGATGAACAATTTATAGGATTTACATTTATGTTACAGAAAAGTATGTCAATCTTGCTTAAATTTATTGTAGAAATACGAAAGGCTATTAAACCGAAAACCACTTGTCTAAACCGTCAGACGAAGAATAACTGCTAATTTTTAAGATTATTAGAAAGGCTGCGTACCCGAACATGCATCCCATGTGGATGGTACACATAAGGAACAGCCACTTGGCGTGTGGTGGCCTGAACAGTGGTGATAGCTGTGCGAAGCCCCCTCTCAGGGCTGCGACCCCTTTGCCCTGTTGCTCGTGTTTCTCTTCTACTAGAACTTTTACCTGAAATCGACGAAGATAATCTATTAATATTTATAATAAAAAAAATGCATTAAAACCTAGTGCATTTTTTTAAAACTTGAACCAAAAGATTTTTATTCCCCATTTCCTCCATTTTTTTCTCATGAATCAATGTTTTATTTACGTTACGATTATAAAAATATTTTATATGTTTAGTCTTTTGGTGTCAATCCCGGAAACATTTTTTTTTGAACTCGCTTTGTCCATTTTGCTATGTTTTTTTCCCACAGTTGTAAACGTGTTTTTTTAGGTTTGGTGTGGTTTTTGACCCAGTAGGTGACTGGTTAGGGTGTCATCAAAAGAAATCGGAAACATCAAGGGGTTTCAAAAGACGTAACCAACCAATAAGATTAAGATGAATATCATCCTAATTACGAGTCGTCCATAATGTGGAACTTCTTAAAACAAAAAACAAAAAATCTTAGATTCAGTTACCGGATAGTCCTCAGCTGGTTTCCCAGTGTTCAATTTGTAAATGGCTCTAAAGACAGCCATGGCTTCCTCGTTCCGGCCCCTGGACATAAGGAACTTGGGGCTCTCCGGCAGGCAGAGGAATGACAATCCGGTGATGAGCGGGATCAGGGCAGTGGCGAAGAGGAACAGGTTCCAGGAATGGATTACTGGAAAAATGAGGCAAAACATTACTTTGTTTGTCAAGTACGGTCGCGCTACGGTCACTACGGTCGCTTGGACCAGAAGCTAGTACTACTTACCAATATAATCTCCAAAGATATGGAACTCCCAGTCATTGGTCAGGATAGCCCAGGCCAACAGAGGCAGGGTTGTGTTAGCGAACGTATATAACAGACTGGTCAGCAGGATGACCCGCGCCCTCAGCTCGGTCCGGTGCAGCTCGGCTAAGTACGAGAGCAGAACTGCGAAGGGACCGTTGAAACTGGAAGGATAAAAGAGAGATCATATAAATTAATATTTTATGAGAGGCATGAATAAGGTTGAAAGTTCTATCAACAAAAAAAATAATTTCTGTCCGGTTGATGTAAATTACAGACATAGGGCTAAACATAGCAGAAAAAAGGGGGGTTGTATCTTAAAACGCCTGACTACCCCATATATGCATATGTTATAGAAACAGTCACTTGTTTCATTTTCTATTGTTGTCTAGCTTCTGCCCGTGGTTTTATCCGCATGACGGCCGAATAGAATAGAATAGAATAGAATAGAATTTTATTTTGCAAATATGGGTAATACATAATAGTTCTTAAGATTACATTTAGCTCAGCCACATTTTACCAATCGGCATGCAAACATTTGAAATTATTTGTATGATCACTATTATTACAGGATACATATATATAGGTACACATATATGTTATATTATTTTAGGATACTAAACCACGGGTGGGCACTAACGGGATAAAAATCTTAAGTCCTAACTCAAGATATGGTCCATTTGTGTGTGTGTGTGTGTGTGTGTGGATTTTGAAAAAGGTGTAAAAAATGAACAGGTAGACCGACAAACAGTCAGAGTTATTTTCGTATTTATAATATTATCACTATGAATACACGATTTCCCGTATAAATATTTATAGCTGTAGAACAAACGACCCCCATAGACGTAGGAGGCTTCATTTCCGCGAACGATAATCAGAACCCTGTAAACAGATAACACTGTTTACAGACTGATTAGTCGACAGTGATTAGTAATTATGTGTACTATTAATCGAACAGCGCACATGGTAGACACTTGTACGGTAATCAGAGAGTAAACAGTACTTATTGATCGAGTGACCTTGTGACGTGGGCTCAGGAACGTGCCTTCGTAACACCTGGGCTTTCGAAAATATGACAAGAGAATTTTGATGATAGACAGCGGTGCGAATAATGGGAAGGTACCTAATAGAGAATTTCCACAATTATAAATCACCAGTAATTATATATAGGCTGACAATCAGCACTTCTTGAACGCCAAAATTACATCAGATAGTCCAAAACGCCGCCATAACTACCACTTGTTTAAGCTGGAAATAAGAAATGGCCGACCAAGCTCCCCAGCAAAAATATCTTATTTGTTTAATGTATAATTTCAATTTGAATTCAGTCCAGGTCGCTCCATGTAAATACATCCGGATACATCCGGTAAGATTGGAAGCTGACTCCAACATAGTTGGGAGAAAGCTAGGGAGATGAAGATGACTAAAGTCGGATGATTTTTGGCAATAGTTCTTTACAAAAAGTGTTGACAGTTTCTGACATTGTGGAGTCTGTTTTTAATAATTTTCCCTCATTTTGCTCTATTCACCCATGAACGTTTGCAGAATTACTGCTACGGGAGTATTAATACGATACCAGATCTGACAACGGACAAATTTCTAGATTCTACTTATTGAGTGTCCGCCACGTACTTGGCACAATGGAACACTAAAAACTGTTTCTAATATAGATTTATTATATCTAATAACCTTTACTAACGTACCTCATAAAATCCAGGGCCATCATTTTAAGCACTATACTATTGACGTCAGCAAAAGTAGGAACTCGATTTATGTGGACATATCTCTCTACGGGCAACAATAAGCGAAATTATATTCCCAATGAATTACAAGCTATAATAATTATACTTTCTAATGGAGCCACCTGCGTCAATACATGAGATATCGTTACAAATCTGATCGAAATCTGATTTCAGCCACAATCAGTGTGAAAATCTTTACTGAATGAAACACGATTACAAAAGGTTGAGAATGAGAACATTATCGAAAATATGATATAAATATAGCGGACATGGAAGCATGAGACTTTGCACGAGAATTCATTACGAGATTTTATAAAATCATGCAGCTAATAAAATAATTATTCTTTTAATATATACTCACAGGAACCCACTGGCGAACCTCATGACCAGCAGCATGGCGTAGTTCTGGCTGAAGGCAGACGTCATCTCCACCAGCCCGGAGCTGAAGAACCCCCACACCATGATCTGCTTCCGCCCCAGGGTGTCCGACAGGAAACCCCATAGCATCGCTGAGGAGATCATGCCTGGAACAGGATAATGTGCAAGCATTAGCATCATCAGCCTATAACGTTCCCACTTCTGAGGATCCGCAGGGCGGGAGTGGGTTGTAATCCACCTCGCGGGCTCAATGCGGATTTGGTACGACACGTCTTAGAATTTTGCTCCAGAATATTTTACTTCATGATATTTATTCACCGTTATAAGAGCAGTCGTGGTGATGAAATAAATAGGCTGGCCTTTACCATTGTTCTAGGTTTTAATGTTACGTTTATTTAACGACTTGCTGACTACAGTTCCTAATTTATTTCGTAAACATTTGAATTCACAAGGTTTTACTCTTGATTTTGATTTATTTAAGGAAAAGTTTTCTTTAAAATCATTATGGGTTCCTGAAGACGAGGAAGTCTTTAAATTTTATTTTCATAGGCTGTTCAGCTGAATGCAAAACGATCTGGAGGAAAATGGATATCCTTGGTGGAATCTTAACCTTATTCAGCTGGTGCACTAATTTGAGTTCAATTCTCATGTCGTGTCTATAATTATTTCACCGGCACACTTTAACACCAGACTAGGGTTCTTCCAAACAGAAAAAAGCACCAAAAATTTTGAGGACCATTATCCAAATAAAGTTAGCCCAGCTTCACAAAAAATGCTTTGGTGTTGCTACGAGCTACGAGGCCTACGCCGTAGCAACACGACCTCTGACGTAGCAGCTACGTCACTGGTCCCATCGCTACGTTCGTAGCTCAACCATGCTACTCAGTTCAGTACATTTCGTTTAAGGAATGCATATGAGTATAACCCCATTTATTTGCCCCATTTCTCTTGGATTGACAACAACATTAACTGAAGCTGGCTCTCTGCCCATATTCTAGAGAAAGTGCGTAATGCATGTTAACAAAACATGTTATTTACTTCATCTTTGTTTTTGAGAGCAATTCTGTGTATCTTTTGGCTATTATTGTGCAAGAATTTGTGAGTCATACAAAACAGGCCAGGTATAATTGATAAACAAGAGGGTAATTTGGTTTGATAAAGTTGTTTTTGATAATTCGTACTTATCTCGTTTCCCTATACCGCGTATTTTCAGACACGGAGTTCAATAAAGCGTAACAAAATGTTTGCCATTTTAATTGGACAGTTGATTTAAATAAGTCGCACTACTGAGTGGTTTTCAGTTTAACATAAAAGTGTACTCGCAACAGATTTTCACAAAGAGATCTACTTAGGCCCGAAATCCGACTCTAAGGCGTGTGCTCTAAGCTTAAGGATTTGATCCTAGCCATGCTATTGTTTGAACTCGCACAAGATTTACGCTAATCTGCCTGATTTTAATTTCACAAGAGTCTCGTTCTAAATTGACTACCTCGTTGGTCTAATGATCTTGTTATTTTGACGACACGGTTGGCGCACGGGCTGAGCGATTGGCTGCTGCGCTGCGTGTCGCGCGTTCGATTCCCGCACGGAACAAATATTGGACAGCCTACAGATAGTTGTTCCGGGTCTAGCTGTTTGTGTATGTGAGTTTAAATGTTTGTAAATGCATCCACGATACAAGATAAATTCCTAGTGTGGGGCAGCGTTTACATTAAAAAAAACGAATGATTACAAACGCTGCAGCTGAGTATACAGTGGTTAGAGTGTCATTGGGTTTTGTCGTAAGGAATTTCTGAGTAACATCCCGGAATCAGCATTTTTGTCTTTATGGAAACCTATTATTATACTCGACTTAAACATAACTAAAACTACGGGTACACATTTGCCAAATCCAGGCGGGATTTTGTGAATGTTTCATCCAAAAATTACCAATGCAGTGTAATTTCTGTTTCCACTATGTTTTCTCTTAACACACAATCGTATCACGAAAATAGCATCAAATTAGCAATACATACAAGAAATTAATCACATAGTAATTTTACATAACATACAGTGTCGTCATAAATTAAATATTTGAGTGGAAACTGCACAGCTTCACAATGTTTGTTTAATTCTGTGATAGGGATATAACCAGGTGATGTTGGTACATAATGTATTTATCAGTTTGTACATAATGTCTAGGAATTGAAATGCTGATGATATGTTTGTTCGTTAACTCAATAAACTGGGTTTAGTAAGTCAGCTGACGATGACATTAAATTGGAAATAGGTTTTTCCGGTGAGGACTTTGACAGAGGAGACATTCTGTCAACAAGAACGGTTATGGAAAAGTCAAAAATGTGAGTGACATAAATTATCGAAAAGTCTATGTCAATTAGTTGATTATCTTATGCCAATCTAGTTCAAAGTAGTAGTAGACACTTGATTTGAAAGGGATTGCTCCTTGTATCATACTTTCAGGACTGTAGTACTGTCCATCTTTCGTTCTATTTCTTCATTGTATCTTTAAATGCAACAATTAAGTGCTATATTTGTTAGGATGTGAAGGCTAGACGAAAGTAATTAATTCTTGGCATTTAAAATGATTCATTGTGTAATTAATAAACTATTTGAAACTGTAATCGCAGTAAATAATTCGTAATCGTAAATCGAGATTTAGAAACCTAAATCTCACGGAATTCGACAGAACATAAATTAAGAGACACATACCTTCTGTCTAGTGGAAAATAACTAAATCAGTATGATTACATCATTATTATTATCATCTGCTTAGCCTTTTCCCAACTATGTTAGGGTCGGTTTCCAGTCTAACCGGATGAAGCTGAATACCCGTGCATGGAGCGACTGTCTATCTGACCTTCAACCCAGTTACTGGGTAATAAGATAGTTTTCGGTAAGACTGTTGGTTGTCAGACTTTCTGGTTACTAACTTCGCATAACGACTGCCAAAGATCTACACATGACAGCCGGGACCAACCGATTAACGTGTATCTCGTTAGGAAATGACAAGTTGCTACGCCACGGAAGTTATAATTATAAACTATTTTCCCGTGCGCACGCGCAACCAGAATCTGTCCAAAAGCTATGTATCTGTTATGACATTAGCCACGCACGCCACGTCTCCACATCACACGGCGTTTGTTTAAAAAACAATAAACATAGACTGTGTTTATCAAGCGGTGATAACGGAGAAAAATGTTCAGAAGTTACAGTAGCAAGAACATGGTTTAGGAAATAATTTATGTTTGTTTTGTGAAGGATGATTTCTACCAAACAGCTCGCATCGCGTCGGACTGGATATCCCGTTCCATAGGCCGCTGAGCGATCTTGCATTTATGGACCAGTCGTACCGCGAGTGTCCAAGTTTTACGTGTTTCGTTTCAATTCTCATTATGATTTAACTAACCTAAAAATAAACTTCTCCGATTAGTCTTCTTTATTATTGTTTGTTCTAGAATCATGGTGGTTATAAACGAGCTTGTTACTATCACAGATTGTCAAGACTGATCCTACTGTACATATTTACATGTTGTAAACCACACCATATTGTGTACAAAAGATTTATAATTGATATATTTCTTTGTTTTTGTGAAAAACACAATATTTGTCGAGGGAATCACGGTGTTTTGTGGAAGATGGATAAATAGACAAAAGGTGATGCTTTGTCTTTTCCGTAAGCGACTGATTGTCATTGTTATAGGTCATGACAGGTCCTTTTAAAGACGCATAATTATGTTTGTTGATTTTATCAATACGGTTTTTAGGGTATCATTTATTATCACAAAATATTTGGTATTGACTATTCTACTCAACTTTTTGGGAGCGTTATTATATTAAATAAAAAGAGTAGAGTTACGTGTGAGCAGAAGCGCGTGCTCTAATGTAATGTGCAATACTAATCCTCGCTACTTATCTGCTAAGTTGACAAAAATACATCGAAGGTTCTAGAGGGTCTACCCTAAACTGTAACGGTGTATTTTATACTCTCACGGTGATCACGCGTTGTGGTTCAGGTTCCATAACTATCTCGTCTAGACTGACGGTAGCAGGTATGTCTGCTGAGCGTCCGGGGTTTGATTCCTGGGTCAGGTATATTGCATGACTTTTCTGTTTGTTTTCTGCTCAGCCTTCGGCAATAGACCCCCGGTTGCTATAATCACGGCGCATAAAATTGGTGTTCGCAGTTGACTTGTCACTAGGCAGAAGAATACATTTCTCTTGTCCATGTTTTTCTCGAAATCAAACGGAAAACTCAATGTGTACTCAACTATAATTAGTACGATAAGATTAGATTTATTAGCCGTAACGAAGGTGTGTCATCATTATCATTCTTCAGTACAGTGACACACCCCCGTGACTGGGGAACGCCCGCATATTGCAAACTGTTTTATTTGGGGTATGCCACACAAAGTTACACAGATTTTATAATGGTTGGTCTTGTCCAGTACTAGTACTAATAACACCTACATTGTATACCAAAGTAATATTACTGCTCTTCGATTTAGAATTGCCAACTTAAGGAGTCTATTCAGTGCCCATTACACCGTATCATACCACGACCGTGCCGGGAGCGTGTCCGGCAATAAAATCTTTGTAATGGAAAGTATGAGATTATGCTCACTACACCGATCCGTCGCCGACCAACACCGTAATGAGCAATACGTCTGATCTTGAATCGTCTGATCTTATATTGTTTTAGTGTACACTATCGCATTAGGTAACCCTGTAATGATGGTCGTAAGATGGAAAAACATTTGTATGTTACATTTCTCATTTGATGAACAATCTCTTATTGACCTAATTCAATAGAAACACCATGTTTAGGTACATGGTCTTCCCTTGCATGTAAAGTTATTTTATTGGCATATCGTATAAAATCAGGCTCAGCACTAGGAAGCGGCGTAAGATGGACGTTTTAGGAATCGTCTTACGTAATTTTTGACATTGATTAAGTGCCGATTTCAGCTCTAATTTGATTATGTTACTTTTGATTCAGTCGCGAAAGGATTGTGGTTTTCGTGCAAAGATGTAATGACAAAAATTAAAAAGAGTATGCTTAGATGGTTTGGTCAAGTGGAGAAGATGAGTGAAAAGCGACTAATAAGTCAGACGTGAGTGGCAACGCCGAGGGAGACATACACTGACCTTATTGGTGCGGTTCTTCAAAAAGGTCAGGTGCGTAGTAATCATAACTGGCGTGCGTGTATGACTAGATATAAGAACGTGGACGAGGCAAAAGGAGTATATGTAAGGATCGCACCAGGTGGCGTTCTGGTTTCTGCCTACCCCATGGGAAAAAGGCGTGAGCTTATTTATGTATAAAAGCACCTAATGTTCTGTTAATAGTTAAACTTACCTCCGTAAGTCATGGCGGACATTGTCCCCATATCCAACAAGCTCAGCCCCAAGTCGCACTGCGCCCTCGTGAAGATGTAGCTGACGGAACTGGTGACGGACACCGAGCTCCAGAACGCTGGAATGATGCACACCATCAGGAAAATGTTGAACCGGCCGTAGCCTGTCGCCGCTATCGCTTCTTCGAAGTCTGAGGGCTCAGGTTCTGGAAGGAAGATGAAGTAGTTTTAGTAGAATATTTACCTTATGTGGAACCCCTGAATTTTGTCAATATTGTATTTGTTTTCGTCTATTTTTGGTTTTTATATGGGTCTTGGACCTGAAATAAATGTAATTATTATTATGTCCATCGCATTATTATTGGTTTTGTTATCGTAAAGAGTAGTCTAACTTTTATATCTGCAGTAAGAGTTATTAAAGGCAAAAGGTAAACAGATTGACTGTTCTTGCAATCTGTCTGATTTGTTCATACTCGTACGTTCATAAGGCAAAAACTACAGAATGCCTTCAGCCACGATCGTCATCGATTCGTCTCGTCTACGGTCATTAGGTGGTCATGGTAATCATATCCTTGACTGTTCTGTCTACGAAGTTTCTGCTTTGGTAGATGTTCATGCATAGCTTAATTGCCATTTATTCTATTTTATGTTTTTCAGCAGATATATCGGGTACTAGGCTTTTGTCAATTTCTATCGCCTCATCACACAGCAACAGAAATAACATAATTATAGATTTATTTGCCAAAGTCAAACCAAAAACTAGAAAAACTCATCTGTGAATTTCAGTACAATTGCAGAACAAAACAAAATATATCTCAGTAAAATATGCCGAATATACGTGACGATCAAAACAAAATCGTCTGAAACAAGTCTGGTTATAACCCGAACGCTTGGAACTCTGCCAGCACCCCTGGTCTCTTCGTCTTTAACTTATAAATGTCAGTCACTTCGGTTTTATTACTGCTGGCTAATTTTAATATATTATGACACTATTTATGTGGCTGTTTCAGGTATAGAAGGTTGCGCAAATGAGTTTCCAATTGATGAAGGATATATTATTGTTTTGAATACAACGGTTTGATTTTATATTATGTTAAAAGTGGTTAGTATAAGACTGCCTCGTTGGTCTAGTGATTGCAAGCACGATTGCTGAGCATGAGGCCTTGGTTTCGATTCCCGGGTCGGTCAAAGTGTTATTGGGTTTTTCCATCAGGAATTTCTCAGTAGCAGCCCCAGAGTCTAGATTTACGCCTGGTTGATGGCAATAGACCCGCCCCCTATTACATGGGACTTAAACATAACTGGCGAAATGTTGGTGTACTATTAGTTGCACCTTTGCCTAACTCTTCGGGGATTACAGGCGTGATGTTATGTTATGGTTAGTGTAAGTCTGCAATAAAATGCTTGCTTATTTCCTATTGTGTGGAAAGGTAAAACCTAGTTATTCAGGCGATTTTCAGCCACCATATGTATGTATTTTTTTTTCTCCATGAGATCTTCGATTTTGGAATGGGCAATTACAGTTAATATGACTGTGGCTGGACTGTAGGTAGCTTTTTTTTGACTATGCGAAAGTGCCTGTCACGGGTCTATTGGAAATAAATGCTTTGAGTTGAGGTGAGTTTGAGTTTGTACTATACAAGTCACGGTGAAAGCAAGTCTTAATCTACCTAGTCATTTCCTGACTATGTTGGGACCAGCTTCCAGTCTTACCAGATGAAGCTGAGTACCAGTTTTTTACATGGAGCGACTGTTTATCTGACCTCCACAATCCAGTTAGTACTAGGTTACATACAAGAAATTTAATAAAAATTTAATGCAGTATTATGTAGGCTTTTCTATAGCTCATTTGGGATGCAGTAATAGTAACCGTCCTATTGCACATCCTGTAGCTGATTCTAATTATAATTTCCATTTTCTTAAGTAAAGACGTAGTGCAATAAGGAGGAGGTCAATAAGGATCATATAACAAACAAACAATCATTCATTTACTAAATAATTTGTGCAAGGCAAAGCGCTGTTAATTTTAAACTGATCTAATTAAGGTTACCACAAGATGTCTGCGAACACTAACGCGGCTATTCTGTCATTTCTGGAAATTCCTCGACTCAGACTCGACTCGAGTCGTCATGACATCAACCTCATGAGTCGAAGTGGAGTGAGTGAAGAAAATTACTTAGATAAACGATGTAAAAAATATCAAAGAACTTACCTTGAGCCAACTTCTCCAAATTAGTGGAAGATAAACCAGTCACCTTGAAGAGATGATCATGAGGGATCTCCTCCGCAGCCCTGGTCATCCCCGCCTCACTCCCCGCTTCACTCCTCGCCATCACCATTTTAATTTTTTTTTAAAGTAATTTTAAATAATAACTACTTTAATATACCGAATATCTAATTGTCGGTAGTTATAACTGTTATGACTGTACCAAAAGACCATTCTTGGAGGAATGAGGTAATATCAAAATGATAGTGTTATATATTATGCATCAAATCGTTTGCAGAGGATTTGCTCGGTGTGTTCAACAAATATAGTAGCGTTTATATCTTGTTATGCTAACAGTTTCTTAGTTAATATGTATGTTTGGCGATAAAACTAGATTTTATCTTCGGTTTTGGCTGTTTATAATTGGTTTATAGACCGTGGTTCGGTGGCCCTTGGATTTTGAAGAGATTATTGCTTTGGCGAATTTAAAGTCGGTTTTATTAACAGACTCGTAAGTAAATATAGTAAGAAACCAATAGCTTTGGTTTAGACACCAATTAACCGCAACGATAGGCCACCTTTGGGTCCAGCAACAAAACTATATCCCATCAATACTTTTTCGAAGGCTACGACCGTGGTGGATTGGAACTTTGAACCACTTACCGGTCGGTTTTACCATACTTTTACATAGTATACTTAACTGTTCTTGTTTTCTGTTTTTTACACTGAAATAACTCGAATCCTCAAAAACGTGCTGTTGAACAAAACATGACGCGTTAATGACGTCACAACGTCGGAAAATGTAAACAGAATGAAAGTGGAAGCAGGCGACACACGAGACTAACTTATCATACGCAAAGAACAACCAACCAAGCAACAATAACAAAAAAAAAAAAAAAAAAGATAAAAGTCAGGCCTTTTATTGGCGAGACCTTCAAGCTGAGATGGGCATCGTCATCTCGGCTTGTCTACTGTTAGACATATGCCATCTTCAAGCAATGATCTGTCCTGCGCTTCCCGCATGCAGCAGATTCCCGTGCTCTTCATTTGTCGTCAATACGTCAGCTTGTCGTTGGGTTATACTAGCCGTGTACCTTTCAGCAATGTGCCGCTGCCGCTGCACCCTACATTCGTAGTCTTTCGGGATACGTTGGTTACCTTCGTATTCTTGCTAATCTCCTTCAGTTCTGAAATATCCACTTGAGTTCAAAATTTACATGTGTGTAATGTTTCCTAAAGAGAACTTTTAGCTGCTTCTAATGACGCATCAAATACTACGTTATAGCTTGCTAAAGTTGATAATAATTAATGACGCATAATTATGGTTCGTTTAGGAACCATCCCAAGGGATAACAATAGAACTGACGCAGTAAGGGATACTTGCAGCTGCTTTCTTGCAGTATTTCGTGTAGGTACCTAGTTACCTACTTCATTGGCACTACAGCCTTACGTTTGATGGCTCTGATAGTGGTTGTTGACATCCTGTCACGAGCAAATATTGCTGTCTGATGGAAATAATCATTTGCATTATATCATGTCGTGTCAAACTGATGAAATGTAAACAACCGTAAATGAAAGAGGGTTCTGTACCCATTTCTTTAAAGTCAAACTTAAATAACGTTTTGTACTTGTGGTCATAAACAACTTGGCTGATTAGATAATAAAGTGAGTAATACTAAATAGAAATGAATTACCTAGAGAATACCTCGTTAATCAAGAGATTCCAACCATGGTATACTGCTGAGCATGTGGTCTTGGGTTCGATTCAAAGGTCGGGCTAGGTGTTATTGGGTTTTTCCATTAGGAATTTCTCAGTAGCAGCCTGAAGTTACTTGTTGAATTTGTGTCCGGTTGATGGCATTAGATTAGCCACCTATGGCCTGCGTTAGGTACACATACTATAGATACACTTCAGCCTAATGCTTCGGGGATTACAGGCTTGACGTTATATTATGTAGAAATGAAGTAGATATCTGAAGTAACTAGCTGCATGGCTATTTATTTTCCTTTTACAGTATTTTACGGGATGCTAAAAATAAATTTAAATGTCACGGAATCCTCTAAATAAACATGTTATTCTCCGTTTATTGCACCAAAAAAATATGTTGCCATAATGACATGAAAATTTCATCATTTATCTTTGCAGACGCGACTTTTTCGTCAGGGTCGTGGGCTCGATTCCCGCGTCACGACGAAAATATGTGAGGCCTGTACCTTCAGATAAAGATATTTGTGTCCAAACTGGACGTTTGTGGAAGTGATTTGTTATTGTAAACAATTTCATCCGAGGGGCATCTTATATTCGGGATTATTCTGGAAGAATTCCGAAAGTTGTAGTAATGCACTTATTTAATTTCTAGAGAATACTTGAGTTGGCGTTGGTGCTACCATCATAACAATATCTGCTTGTAGAGGGACTTATATTATATACTTGGTTTATCAGTCACTGGTATTTTCACTATTGTCCCACTGCTGGGCAAAGATCTCCTCCATACTTTGTTTCCTATTCTCACTTTTGCCTTCTTCGAGCAAGAGTCACGGACGAGCCCAATCTTCTCTTGGTCTATCTCGCTGACCACACCCGTTTTTAGGCACCAGCACAGGTGATGAATTGACGATCCAGAGGGCTGAAATCTACATTACATCAAGAAAGTGAAGTGAAGTCAAAAATGTATTGTTTTGGATTCGATTGTCATAAGGTACCGAATAGCTTATGACAATCGTGTTAAAAGACGTTGCAAAAATAAGAAACACTTTGAGAGGATCTGCCGCTTGTGTAAGCTCTCTGGCCACTATCTGCGGTCTCTCACTTACCTAGGTTAAAAAACCTCCGTAGACAAAATATCCGAAATGGACGATCACCTCTCGTTCGAAATGCAGATTAGTACACTATTACACACACACCCACGTGCTGCGCAAGCGCTCCACACGACCAGTTACGTTACTCGCAGATAACGGACAATGACCGCCTATTTTAACTGCTGACAATGTCACCTTATTACATTGTAAGAATTAAATAAGATGCTGGAAGTTATCTTGGAGTATTCATCGTCTTCAGCCTATTTCAGTCCAATTTTATAGATGGTCCTGCAGTAGAAAGCCATTTAGCTCGATCCTTGTGACTTTTATTCAGCTGAAACTAGCAGCTTCCCTGCTCCCTTTTTGTCTCTTATCTACCTACATTGATGTTAATTCTATTCTGTAAAGTTCACTTAGAACCTAACTGCAGAGTGTCTTTAAACAGGGTGATAATGAAAAAATATCAGCAGTTTCCTAGAAAACTGCAATACCAATATGGTCAAAATGTATGGAACAGCATATAATATGAACGACGAGGTCTGGATTCTGAAAGTCCCCAATCAATTAACCTTACGAGTATGTGGTGTTTATTGCAAAGTGACCATGTATAAAATAAATTCAAACTCAATAAAAGTCCATCTAACCGTCTAACTTAAACAAGTTATATCTATTAATAAACCGACTGCAAACGATCTTGAACGGAAATGCCACCAATAGTGAAACCATAATGGTAGGGGTTGGAGTCTCCTTGGACTTCGCCCTTCAGTAAACACATCACTGTGACAACCTTTGGACTCGCGGGTAAAGTCCATTCGTACGGATAGCAAAAAAGTTACATATCGCAATTCTGTGTCTTGATATTTTTTTTCTAGATCGAATAATTTTTTTTTTAATCGAACTTTAGGTAAAGTTCAGCATTGTAGAACGTCGTCTCCGACCCGACTTTCAACCTGTGAGTCAGTACATTTCTATAGGTAAACCTGTGTACCATGTAGCAGTGACGAAGCCTCCATATAAGCCGATTCCCACCGGCTTCCCTTCAGAAGTTTGGAACACAACCACTCTTTCACCGTTATTGAAAAATTACACAATCAGTACTTTTAAAAGTAGAGAAACATCACAAAACGCCTACATTATTGGACATAAATCAATAAAATTTTCTCTACAACAACATATTGCTATAAAATAAGCCGCAGGAGCGATCGGCTTGTTGGCAGTTCAAACTTCTATGCAAAATAAACGTTATGACGTCACTTGAAGGTCAATTCCAGAACGGGAGATACATACCTAAAGTAAGCCGGCACAAACCGAGTTACTTGATAGAGAAAGTAATAGTAAATACGTGCGCGTGAGCGAGATGGAGAAATATCGTTGTCGGTCGTTGAATTCCGTATCAAATCGGGAATCGTTTAATGCTTGATGACAATTATTTGTGTTGACATGACAGACCATATTTTGACATACTGCATGATACATGTTTTGAATTTATATTTGAATCTATTAGCTATTTTCACCTATTAGAATTTATTTCTTGGTATAAAATAGTGTTGTGATTTGTGTTGTTGTTTTGTGTAGTGAAAGTAGTTACTTAGACGTACGTTGTTATTAGGTATTAGCGGTAAGTAGATAGTTTAATAAGTTGAAATTACTAATTTAGATTAAGTAGATTTGCAAAGTAGGAGATCAGTAGGATGGCGGCATTAATAGCTTTAGATTGTTGCTTGACAGATTATTTACTATGTGAGGAAACATGTTTTTCAAGGTTAAGTTTTGAAAATAAAAAACACGTAATACAGTTAGCTCGTGCTCGCCCAGATATGACAATAAATTATAAAAGACGTGATGGTTTTTTCAAACATTTTAATGTTTCCCTTTACGATAAATATCAATGGTTAACTGGCAGTTGTAAATTAAATAAAATGTTTTGTTGGCCATGCTTACTTTTCTCAGATGCTAGTTGTTTATGGAATAAAGGGGGTTACACCGATATTAATAATATAACGAATTCATCTCGGAAACATTCTCAGACCGAAATGCATATACGTAGCTGTTTAGCTTTACATGAATTTGGTACTAGTAGGATTGAAACATTTTTCGATAATTCGCATGACGCCCATAACAGGAAAGTCAATCTGTGATCTCTAGTGACATTCAAAATGATTTAATACATAGTATTGCATCCGTTTTACGAGACCACATTAGACTTGAGATAAATAAAGCTCAATTTCTGTCTGTAATGATTGACGAAACTCCCGATGTCAGTCAAAGGGAGCAATTAACTGTAATTTTTAGGTATTTAACTGAAACTGGAATCGAAGAACGATTCCTAGGTTTTTACGATGTTAGCGGAAGTCGAACTGCTGAAGTTCTATCTAATCAGTTGTTAGAAATACTTGACCAGTATCATTGAGCATTTTTTTTTTGCTCCGGCTTACCTCTCTCAATATTCCACCCCTCGCCACTGCCATGTAGTGTCTCTCTTTTCAACTCTTATTTATTCTTTTCTGAAGTATGTGTCCTCAATTAGACGAAATTGCTTACAGCATATTATGCCAGGCCTCGCCACAACGCGACTTGCAACGTGACGGTACTCACACAAAGTAAACAAGTGACAAACGCACGAGTCGCTTCAAAAAGTCGTCGTCACAAATCGAATCCCCTGAGGTAGTGCACGGGGCGTTAGCTTCAACTCTCTGCTGCTACACCGACCAAACCCCTACGAATAGTTCTGATTTTCCAGAACGATGATTGCAAAATCAGGAAAAGAGAAGACAAACGAAAAAGAAAATATAGTTTTTTTTTTTGTTGAATCTGCTGACCGTACAACAAATCACTATAGACATTTGTGACAGAGAAGCCGAACAAAGTTGATTGTTAGCGCCACGCGAGGCGCGCATGCTGACACTACCACATATGTTCTACAATAATATTGTACTTGCAACACATTCCAGCTTGGTATTCCTTTAAGGCTTGCATTTGGATTTGATAGCCTTTATTTTTTATAAGATGTGTGAATCATCTTTATATTTCAATAAAGCAAATTTAAAATTTGCCAACAGCACCACCTGTTTAACTTCACTGGACTGCTAAAAGATTCTTCTCGTCATCATCATTCTTCTGCGCGTACCCAATTCATTTGTATTTGTGGTTGGCGCAGCATGTCTTCTTCTTCCATACTTCTCTGTTACTTGTCATCTCATCAGTCACCTCCTTTCTTGGCATATCATCCTTCACACAGTCCATCCATCGTTTCTTTGGTCTTCCTCTACTCTTATACCCATCCACACTCAGACTCAAAACTTTCCGTCAAAAGATTCTTCTATCACAGTTATTTTGTTTTGGTTAATTTATTCATTTATTTAAAAAGGCATAAAATCACTATCACTACATAGTATAAAACAAAGACGCTTCTCGCTGTCTGTCTGTCCCTATGTATGCTGACATCTTTAAAACTACGCAACGGATTTTGATGCGGTTTTCAGTATGGGGTATAGGGTATATATATTGCACCCGTGCGAAGTGCGAAGCCGGGGCGGGTCGCTAGTTCCAATATATTATTTAAAAATTCTATAAAATTCTAACATCAGAATTACTTCAGAAATATATTCAGTCCATTACGAGCTATGTCCTTTTTCCCAAGAAAAGAGAAATGTCGGGGTCATTGAGCCCAAAATACTGTGAATAAGGGGTATCCCTTTGGTAAGGTAGGGATTTCTGCCAGTGAAATTATAATGAAACGCTAAGGTAAAGCTGTACCTGCCAGGGCTGCGGGACTGTTCGAAAGAGATACCGTGGCCCTGGAACACAAAGGGCAAAGAAGGAACATGGTTGGGTTTTAGTCAGTACAAGTCTGACACTCCCTTCCACTCCGCCCAGATTGGGGGGGGGGTCATTTGATGACTTCCCATCCGAAAAAAAAAAAGGTAAAGCTGTAAGATCATAAGAAAGAAGTTGCTAAGAAAAGGTTAGTAGGCGCCTCAATCTGTTGTCAATTCACATTGGAAATAAGTAATACCTAACAGGTAGAAGTAATTTATCTAATCTAATCTAGCTTGTCTGTATTACCCCATTGGGTCGGGTAAAGGCATAGATCTTCCCGTCTTCACACCATTTTACTTTCTGGTATTGCGGTCCAGTACTTTCGGTAGGAGCCAAGCTCGCCATCTTCAACTTGATCCGCCACGATGACGGGTCCCACTCGAAACCAATATTTAAACAAAATTCTAACTCTACATGAGTTAAAATTTTGTTTAATTATTTGTCTTAGATTACTTACTTAAATATCCCTTAAAAATATTGTTTTTTTTTTTTTAAATGAATCTGGTATAAAACGGGTAATTACAAGTCAAGCCACGTTTTTTTCGAAGTCGATAGAATTACTTAATAGGTGTCCTATACATATGGTTATTTTAGAAGCTTACTGCTTGAATATTCGATTGTAATACTGAACTTCGAAGTTTAAAAGACGGATGTACCGTATATATAAAGTTTTGTCACAAATATAAATGCTACAAATTAAAAACCATGCTGGGATGTATTTACAGAAGCTTACATCCATTATATATTATTATGGTGGCTGAGATAGTACTTTTTAGACACACATTGATGGTGGCTGACATAGTAATTTAGAGGACAAAGTAGTTTTTTGGAGGAAAAAATGCTATTAAATAGAATTCGGTTTAATTACTACCCGTATAAAACTATCGTACTATCACAAGGGCCTACTTCAAAGGTTTGTGTCTAATGTATCTTGTTTAATTAATTTATTAGAACGAGGTATTCACAGCCACCGATAAGTAGCTATACCCGCGGACATGTCGTCGGCATAAAGATGTCCACTAATAACACCATGCTGTTATGGCTATGTCCAAACAATAGGTTGCTATTTGTTAGTGATTCAATGGAGTCGTTGTGATTAAACAACATTGTTTCTAATAATACGAAAAAAAACCATTTTCCTGTTCGTTCATCACAGTTTGAATATTACGTTACTCTAGACTACACTGGGGAACTGCTCAATTATGACCATGGAATTCTTTGAGATCTTGCAAACCTATAACTCCTTATTCTATTTGAAAGGATGAGGGTTGAGCCTCATCCATTAGCGTGTCTCGTGCCGATCACTTTCGCTCTGTTACTCGCTCTAGCAAATGACGGTTCAGAGCGGTGGAAAAGGATAGTCGCGATTCCGTGTTGATAAATAAGGCTCAACCCTAAGACGACCGTGTCACGTGAAAATGGCTTTTCAAAACTTTTTGCATTTCTATGACATCTTTCAATTTAGAAACATAAAATAAACTTTTCTGTACATTTTTGTATTTTTCATCGTCATTATTGCAGACTAGCTTTTGCCCGCGGTTTCGCCCGCGTGGAGTTCGGTTATGTCCCACGGGATCGTACTACCGGGATAAAATGTATTCTATGTGTTAATCCAGGTTATAAACTATCTGTGGGACAAATTTCATCCGAATCCGGTAAGTAGTTTTTGCGTGACCAGAGTAACAAACATCCATCCAGCCTCACAAACTTTCGACTTTATAATATTAGTAAGATTATAGTAGGATAGAATGGCACTTTTTATTTTTGCCTGATCCTAGAGCTGTTATTAGCACTTTGAAAAGGTATAGAGCTTCATTACGAAAAACTTCTCCTTCCAAGCCTGATTGTGATGATTGCCATCAATGCCATCATTCATTTCATTCACCATTGCCATCAACCGAGCACAAATCCAGGTTCTTTGGTGTAAGCTGCTACTAAGGAATAAGTTATAGAGTAGTTACAAATATTTTGTAACTGTAAGTACATACCCACTGTTTTATGTAAGTATCATAAATCAAAAATCGTGATTGTACAAAAACGTAACAACTAAGTATTGTGTAAAATTTATAAGTAAACAAAGTATGTGTGTTCATCCGGCTTCACGTATTACGGACAACAAACAAACAGATTACTATGTTTAGAGCGGAAGAATATGTCGATTGATTTCAAATTCGGCCATTCTAATGGTAAAATCCCATTGTGTGGTCTATTTTAGTTACTTTCATAGTTTACTGTCGTATGGCATTTTACTATGGGGACGGGCTGCAGACATTGAGTCTATATTTATTCTGCAAAAAAGAGCCATCAGAGCCATATATAATCTTCGTAGGCGTGATTCTCTAAGGGAACTGTTTAAGGAAATTAACATCATGACGGTACATTCTCAATACATCTATGAAAACATAATGTATGTAAGAAAAAATCTACATCTTTTTAATAAAAGAGGTGACAGACACAATTACAGTACTAGAATTAGAGACCAATTAGTTCAGCCAGGCTTCAGACTCGCTAAAGTAGACTCATCTTTCATGGGGTACTGTTTGAGATGCTATAACAAAATTCCACAAAGTATTCTTGAACTGAATGAAACGAAATTTAAAACATGCATTAAACGCTCACTGTGTAGGCAAGCATATTACAAGTTAGACGATTATATCGTTGATAAAAATGCTTGGCTCAATGCCGGTCCTGCTCCACAAGGACAGGGGCGCATAAATGAATAGCATTACATATCCCAATCACCTGCGCTCTTGATGATTTATTTACTGCATCAGTGAGCGGGGTACACGTGGCTGATTTTTGGGCTAAGCATATTTAAACTTTTTGCCATCGAAACGCTAAGAAGAAGAAGCATTAAATAGTATGTTGGAGCTGCTGAAGATTGTACAACTATCTTTGCTTTGTATAAATTCAATCTCTTTAGTATTATATAGCCGCATAGCCCATATTGTGTGAGTACTATGTAATAGAAAGCTGTCATTCGCGGGAAACCTACGTCTTTTCTTGACTTGAATGTGCCCTGGCGGTTAGGAGTGTGTCATGCTCACTCAAATGTCTCGCTGATGGTGGCGCGTGTGTCGGATCATTTAGTTCCCTTCAAAATGGTTGAGTTGAACGGTGCTGATACATGCGTCATGTTCGTGAACGGGCGCTGTCAGTTGTGACTGGTCATCTCTTGGTTGCCACGGCTTATTTGAATTGATTATTTTTATTTTATTTTTTTGAATTGTTTACTATGGACACTTTTAACGTACACATCTTGCTACATCGTTCTCACATAATGTACCATCTCAACATGAATAATGTAACCAAGAGTTTGTAAAAGTATACTGATTTAAAAGAGTGTCCATGGAGTTTCTTGCCCGTTCTTCTCCATAGAGATCTACGTTAGGGAATGGGCAACTACAGTACTTTCACAGTTTTTATGCCTTGTGACTGGGACTGTAGCTATTGTTGTCTTTGTTCGACAATTCAAAAGTGCCTGTAACTGGCCTATTTGAAATAAATGCTTTGATTTTGATTTTGATTTTGATTTTGTGTGATGTCACACACCATGTAGTTGATATTATTGTTCTTAGTGAAATAACTGCTTCGTTGACCTTGTGGCCGCAACCGCTACTACTAAGCATAAGGTCCTGCGTTCGATTCCCAGATCTAACAGCATATTTGGTGTTTTCCACCAGGAATTCGTGAGTAGCAGCCCCGAGTCTTGACGGGAAAGGGTGGGAAGGGCTCCACCAGAATCTTCAGAGTTGAGAGCCACATCTTGGTCCTTAAATATCAGTAGGGCAGCAAATATTCCTGTATCTCGATGTCTACAAACTCAATAAAAAGAATACGGCAATTGATTGTTGAAATCGGATTTAAGTAAATTCACTATATAAAAAGCTCCAGTGAAACTGTTGCCTGGTAAGCCCTATTCCAAAAGTAGAAACCAGTCGATCAACTGGCCTCAATACTGACTAACAAACCTAGACCTAGTTAGCAGATATTCCAGGAAGGTCGCCGGAGGTCGTAAAGATCACAGTCGTGGTAGATGCCATCGGAGTCGCCCAAACGAGCTGGACAAACAGAGGCTCGGTAGGGGGGGTTGCCAGGAGTGGTACTTAATGTTCCCACTGCTGGGACACAGGGCTCTTTGTCGATAAGAGGGAGTGGATTGTAATATGCGAGTTTCTTGGAATTTTTGGTTCTGTGACATGCTGGTTTCTTCACGATGTTTTCCTTCATCATAACGTCCCGTCTTCCCATAAAAACCGACTACCAACGACTCGTAAGGTGGGGTTAATAACCACTGGGCCACTATTAAAGTTTACGAATGAAAGCTTGCAGGACTTTGACGCTTAGTCTAGAGAAGGCTCTTTCCACATTATTTTTTTTTTTTTTTTTTTCTATTAGTTCCTTGTTGCAAAAGGGATATTTTCGATCCCTTTGGCAATAAGGAACTTAGATATTTTTATCGTACCCTGTTTTACGGGTAAGCGCTTCGTGTAGCAACCCCAGGGGGTGGTGAGGTCAGATGACATAGCTATGACTGTTGACTGTAACTCTCCCCCCGCACCTCGCTTCCCGCCCCACCACCGCCAGGCCCTGGCGCTGTGGCCTTGGCTTTGGACGTGGTATACCGATATAGAACATTGTAGTAAGGTTTATGGGGTGGAAGATAGCGGTTATAGTTAGCATGATTGGATAGTTAGCGATAATTAATTAGATTAGATATTTTTATGGCGTAAACTACTCAACGGATTTGGATGAAAGGAGATTGGTTACTTGGGTATCTCATCAAATTCAAACGTTTCAAAATCTAGTTATATGCAAATTAAAGGTCTTATAGCTGTAGTTATTTTTCAAGCTAAAATGTTTTTTTAGTTGTTGGGAGTAATTAGAAAACCATGATTTTAGGATGCAAAAACAAAACGCATTAATGCAAAACAAAACGCATAAAATAGAACCAATTAAATGTATGACGTCGTCAGTGTTGCCATATAATAAACCCAAATCGATGATCACTTTAGTGAAGAAGAAAAAAATCGTTTATTCAAAAAAATTGATTTAAATAGACGAATAGACGGCCAAAGCAATTCCACAAGTATTATGTATGTTTTGGAAAGTATCTTTCGTCCAAATATTGTTCATTAAATAAAAATAAAGTAGATTGATTTGATTCGAGAATATGTGCTCACTTTAAACAACATAATTATAATTTAAATAGCATTGCTTTCACTAAATTAATTTCGTATTGATTCGATGATTTTAATCGATTCGAATCGATTGTTAATCAATATTTGGCAACACAGCTGTCACTTATGTCAAATACAAAAAAATATATTTACGTCAGGATTTTTTTTGTGTTTTATGTTTAAACCCTGCATAATTCGTTCTTTGTGATATGTGTAATGTTTTCTGCATCTATAAATGAAGTGTGAACTCTTATTTTGAGCCACCACGTTGCTATAACATTAAAAAAAGACAACTATAATATTGGCCACAGTTTTTATGACTACTATTTTCTGAACAAACATTGTTTTTAGATCAACACTTCTGATTATGTATGCAATTCTTGCTGGGCGATAGGAATGCATCAGCTGCAACATACCTGTATTGTTTGTGGTACTTCAGTGATTGAGACTGAGAGTCATATCAATCATGCATCAGAGGAGGAAACCCAGATAGTTGCAATAATTAACCAGAGGATACAGCCATGTCAGGTATGTATGACATATTTTTGCTTTCTATGTTTTTTTCTCTATTATTTTCTGGAAGAATGACACACTCAAAGAAAAAGAGACGTTAAGATAGGGAGGATGCTGATTGCTGGTGTTGAATAACTTCACCTAGATGGACCTGTCTATTTTTTAATATTATTATTAATGGTGATAGTCGGAAAAGAGTCTATACTTACTGGGGCGGGCCATAATTAGAAGTATATTAGCAGGATTATAGTGGAATCCGATTTCAAGGCAATAAAAAGTTTATATGCGTCAAAATAAAGTATTGAATTGTTTTAACAGGTTATGAACCAATTTGCGTAACTTGTTGGGAACAACCACAACAAGAACTTCTGTGAAGACACGAAAACCAACTTCGAGCTCAGACAATCACTCTGCCCAACTTAAGAAGAGTACCAGAAGCACCCAGGCACTGCTTATTTAGTGGATGTCGCAACTCTGAACGTTTTCATGTCCCTGACAACATACGTCGACGCGTGGTGATTGAAAATAACTTTATAATATTGTTATCATTAGAATAAAAAGTTATTATAAATACTATGGTTTTATTTTTTTACCTATTCTATTTTAAATTATTTATTATCTTTTATCCTATTGACAACCATCTTGTGGATGGACCATGGACCATCTAGGATGCGGATTCGAATCCCGCAAACGGTACGTTATTACTATTGTAAGTGACGTCATAGCAATTGGATGGCCTAAAATAATTCAAAATCTTCTTATCTATAGTTGCCGTTTTCTTATCTCAACTTAGAACACCCTACTTTAAAATCTTACTAGTGCTTAACACAAAAATCCTTCTATAGTTAATAAAGTACAATCTATCCACTTTATCTGATTGAAATGTATGATTAAAAGGGTCTGCCTTGGTTTACATTAAGTAGGTAGGTACTTCTACGTATTATTTTTCGTGGTCCATTTTGAGGTTATGTATAAATCAATTTAATATCCCCAACTCTAATGTATATCTTACCATTACATATTTTGTTATACTCTATTGTAGCATTCAAATCCATATAATCATTCTATGAAACGGTAAGCCCGTATGTGATACTGAAAATACATGGGTTCATGCCAATCTCCTTTGTCACATAGATAGTTTATAACCTAGATTAACATATAGGATCCCGGTATTATGATCCTGTGGGTTGCCGACCATCACACGGCCGTAAGCTAGTAAGATATAATGCCACTAGGATCGGCAGTGGTGAACAAGTACTCACAGGCTAAACAGCCTGTGAGTATGTACCTGTTAGCTAGTGCGGGGACAATAATATGTTTGCAGTAAACTTACCTATTTGTACATGCATGGTGTGATTACCATTCCGGCTACTTTAAGATGGTACAGAAGCTTCAGGAAATGTTTTGGTTACTAAACATATAAACACTCATACTGTGATATGATCCGATATGATATGATAATTATATTATCATCATCTGGAAGCCGACCATAACATAGTTGGGAAAAGGCTAGGCAGGTGATGATGATGATGACTGTGATATGATCCGTATAAGCATGTTCTTCTACAGTGAACTTAATAGTGATGTTTTTCAGAATGGTCCGGGGTGTATTAGTTGCAACCAACGTGCGTGTATGACTACGTGTATGAGCATGGACGAAGCAAAAGGAGTATGTTTGCATTCGTAGCAAGTGGCTTCTTTAGTTTCTGCCTACCCCCATGGATATCAAAGTTAGAGAGCAACAAGTGGAGAAGGTCAACTCAGGGTAATAGGTTAAGTGTTTACTTACTACGTTACGGTTTGGCAGCCCGCCAGCATAAGAGTTCAATGTTCGCTCTTCAGTGGTTGGAGTTGTTGCAACAGGTGACATTAAAGAGCAAAGTAGGTGCTCTGTTTGTGTTAAAGCTTCTTAGTTTTTTTGATAAATGGATAAAACAAAATCGAAATCCTTTTTTTAACTTTGCCCCACTCTAGGAATGTCTTCTGTATCGTGGGTGCGTTTTTAAATACTTAAACTCACATACACAAACAGCCAGGCCCCGAACAACCACCTGCAGCCCATACGAATATTCTCATTCCGTGCGTTAATCGAACCCGCGACGCGCAGCGCAGCAGCCAATCACTCAGCTACTGCGCCACCCGTGCTGTCATTCTATTGCTATTGTCCTTTGAGGAGTAATACACTTTATGCATGTGTGCAAAGTTGGCCGTCACTCTCGAGACGGGATTGCAACCCGAGCCTAATAAGACGACAGTTTAATGGAGCCGAGAGTGCAATCGCAAATACGCTAGCGTTTATAAACGACGTTTTTCAATACACTTGACCGACTGAACGCTTCAGGAAATACTGGACCATGGCAGCACCCGCTGCGCATTCTCCAGAAGTGCAAAGAATGGTACAACCATGGTTGATAAAAATATGAATGGATTGTGCATTTGTGCAATGTCTATGTTCATTATTCGTCATGGCAATTAGTGCCTGTCGTCAATCCTGCCAATGTTTCCCAGTTTCCCCTCAAAATCTACTTTACCATTACCATAATAAACCTCAAGACCAAAGGTTCTCCCTTAAGTCAGACTTAAGAGAGAACTGCTTTTCACACGGTCAGTTTTATGTGGCCTGCTTGCAGAGTAAGCTCACGGAGCAGCCTGGTGATTTTAGCTCCTGAATGAAAAAGAAAAAGTATTGTTTATAGAAATACTACGGTAGGTATAGTATGTATTTCGTTGTAAATCTTTCCACACACGCTTTGAATTCTGATAAAATCATAATACTCTCAATACTCTCATCCCAGACATTAGTTTTACGGAGAACTTCGTCCTTATTGCTTTGTTTGGAATATTATCAGTTTGTATGTGTATTTAATTGCTCTCAATTGAATACACAAATTGACATAGTCTGTTAGTTAGTTTGTAGAAGTAGCAGTGAGACCGCTTATAGTGTATGTTTCTGAAAAAGAATTTCCGCTGGCAGACGCTAGTAACTTATACAAGCATAGTGCTGAAAATATTTCGCAAAGGGAGTTATTATCAGCTGATAAATAGGTGAAGGTCGTATAATTAGTGAGCTGAGGTCGTCTTTGAGGGACACGTGCAACGAGCTGTACGAATTATGGAAATTAAGGAAAATTGTTAACATGGTATGATGTCATCATCTCCGGCTTCTGAAACGTTAACCACACAGAAACCGATTCAGATTCAATGGGATTTAATATGTCTTTATTATTTTGTTTCGTGCTAGTTGCACAACATTTCCCAACAGATTTAATGTTAAGAAAGGCGTATCTACTACAAATTTTATACACTTTAATTGTACATAATATACTTCTTGCTTCACTTCAGCAACAATAAAATATTAATGGCTGTAACCAACTAGAATAGAAATGGCAGATTTTCATAATATTGAATTTGTGTTGTTTGTTTTTCAAAAGTGTTATAATTACAAAATGGGTTTACAAAGCAAGTAAAACTTGTTCGGCTAATTTTCGCTGGGTACTATTTTCTAGAAACTGACTCAATTTTTATCACTTTTTCTACTTCATTTTGCTTTACAATTTCTAAAGTTAAAATATCAATTAAAATTAAGACCAACAACCACAAAAGCGCATCATTTTCATCAACCATCGAGCCGCTACTCTGTAAGGCCGAACTTGATTCAATGCCACTGTCTTTCAGCACTGAACAGTTTGTACCAATGTACAGTCTTCAGTACCGCCCTGAACGCAGCAGAGTACAGTCGCATTCAAACAAATGCCGCCAAACTACCGCACGCGAGTCAAATTAAAAATCCAGTATTAATAAACTTAGAAATCCCTCAAACAAATGGGATAAATTCGAAAACTGGTGATTAATATAAAGAGTGGTGATTAATACAAACATTGAGTGGTAATTGCAGTAGGTGATTTTGTCGATAAACGATTTTTCTTCGTGTGATATTAGTTTTAGGAACTTTTTCTTAGTGTTAGTGGATAGTTTTAATGATGGAGGAGCACGGAGGTAAGTTACGACATTTTTTTATTTTTTACGAGCAATTTTAAAATTATGTAATTCAAACAGTTCGAACCTTGACCATGGTATTATTCCTAAGAGGAATACCATAGCAGTCGCCTGTAAATCTGTACGATTTTTTTTCGTAATACGATGCGTAGTTTTTCCTCATAGAAAATTTTCCATTCGGATTTTTTTATCAATTTTTTTTTCACATCTGGTTTATTCCACATTAAATTTTGTTTCCCTGGATTATAATTATTATATAAGAATTACTAAAAGATCACGGCAACCGTCTTGAAAATGGCAGTGGGAATCTGACGTCATAGATTAGTTAATTGATTAAGGAGTCCAAGGGACACTCCCTTAGCAATCTTTTAGTGTAATAGCCTTTTGTCTTAATAGGTATAAAGGTCAATATCTATGGTATACCTATACTATGACTATAGCTTGTAGTTAGATATCTTTTACCTGAGTTAATTTTTATTTAATTTTACTGGGTAGCGTTTGTGTGTGGTGAGGTTGACCTCCTAAATTCCTACACCAAATTTTCTAATGTTTTCAGTAATTTTCATTTTAATCGTTCTAGAATGTTCTAGTGTATTTTGTTTTGTTCTCGAAGACGCTTGCGCTCTAATATTATAATGTCTAGTTCTGGATATTTTCATAATAGAGTTATTTCTATACCTCGCAAAATGTTCTAGAGATGGAGCATTATTGTAAGTAACTTAAGAGCTGAAGAACAAAATAATAAATAAAAGTGGTGACAGTTATTATCGCAACACTATACATTCGTTGTTTTATTTTTATATTTCTTCGTTATTATTTCATTGTTTGTTGTTTATTTATCGCGTGCTCTGTATTTTTCCTGGTGGGGTGGGCAGAGATCCAAGTAATATTAACCTTTGGCACGTTAGCATTAGGAGACTATGATCGTTCGTAATAGTAATGTTGTTTGTTTCTGATGGATGTGATATGTCTGATTAAATATTTGTATATTTGGCTTATGGTGAAATCAGGCGCAGAATTATCCCCTCTATGTATAGTAAAATATGGTATAGTATGTGTAGTAAAAACTTGTTACAAACTAGTCACTATAGCCTTATGTGCAATAGAGTAAAAACAGTATCTCCTTGCTTCAAAAAAATCTTGCAATCTTCACCCACATTGCCAAATATGGTGATTAGTGATTAACATAATTTTCCCTCACAACTTTAGTTAAAGGACATTGGTAAGATTTTAAGGGTAATTGGCAAAAGTATAATATCGCAATAAGGTCGTCCCCTATTACATGGAACTTAAACATAACTGTCGAAATGTGGGTGTACTATTAGGTACTCTTCTGCCTATCCCTTCGCGGATTACAGGCGTGATGTTATTTTATATTATAATATCAAAGTATAAAGTCTGGCGGCTACAAATGTCAAAACCAAAATTACGCGTGTTCTCTTAGAATACGTTTGTTAAAAAGTACGACCAAGAAAGTAGGTTGTGCTAAGAAGCATGTGCTTTCGCAAAAACAAGGAAGGGAATCTGTTGTCTGTGCACGGAAGTTATAACTTGTAACCTTTGATGAAAGCTAGAGATAAGACCACATTTATTGAATGCATTACAAACAAATGGACGCATATTTTATAAATGAAATATTATTTATTACATTGCGCACCGATCTGCTTGTCTTGACGTAGATAATGTCTTACTTGTATAGATACTTTTTACCCAATTACTTTTTATGTATGTATATACATAAAAAGTAATTGGGTAAAAAGTATCTAATCTTAAGTGTTAAACATCCATCACTTTTGATCATCTATGATTTTTGTCACCCAAAACTCAAACTAACACTGTGATTTTGTCACTTCGAAAGGACCATTAGTAGTCGATTCAAAACGTAGATGTCTATGGAGAATAACGGGGAACCCCATGGAAACTCTGATAAATCATAATGTTATTCTCAGAACCTGTTGAATCTACAGGACTCGGTTAGATCAACTTATTAAAATCTTTATTAAAGAACCGAACAGTGCTGAGTAGAGACGTAGAAGAGTACAGGACTTTATGTTCTTGCATTATGCTCTCTCACTATTTTTGCATTTTTCAACTTGTCTAGTGGATGCAAAAAGAACCATAACGAAGCTGAAAGGCACTTGTTCTGCCCGTCATTGCGGTCAGGTTTTTGTTCTGAAAACCTGAAGTTACGTAGATATCGGAGGTCAAAATTCTAACTTTATCCAAAGTAAAAAAAATATAAGTTGTTAATTTTATAAATTGAAATACTTCCATGACCCATCTACCATTCAATGCATCCATCAAGCACATTGTTTTGAGTCCTACCGTACTGTTTTTTCACCCCAAAAATTAAAATCATTTCCCAGCAATAATTGTTGCGTAGAGTTACATAGTTTGATGTACAGAATATCTGGTTGACGGCTTCGTGAAGAGTCCATTTACACCTTGTATACATATTTACACCAGTCCGCGTATTTCCCAAGTAGACAACAGTTATAAATATTTCTCATAATAAATTAAATAAAAAATGCCAATTACGGATGGAAAACCCCTTCCCGATCTGTTTCCTTGTTATTTTTAATTTCCTAATCGATTTGTTACGAGAAAATGGAAAGTTATGGCGTGACGATCCGTTATGGTATTTCTTGAAGGCCAATAGGTATATGGGTACAATAATTGTGTAGATATTATTATCCTTAGTAACTGGCTCGTTGCTGTAGTGATCGCACGTGCACCGCTGAACATTGAGGTCCTGGGGCCGATTCCCAGGTTAAGCAAAGTATTGGGTTTTATCACAAAGAATTTCTCGAAGTAGTAGCCTGACGTTTCGTTTTGTGTGCGCTTGATGGTAATAGGCTCGCCCTATATGAAGGAATTTAAACTTAACTGACAAAATGTGGGTGCAGTATGTAAGGTAACTCTCTGCCTTACCCTACAGCGACTACAAGCGTGATGTTATGTTTGTGTTTTATTCTTATCCTTGAGTTTAGTGTTCTCTAAACATTTATATTTGAAGTTTAAGGAAAACCAAATACTTAAATGTAATAACGGCAAGAGTTTCAGAGCAAACTGCTATTCACTTATATTTCATGCAATGTTAAAAGACGTAGGTACAGACGTATTTTTCATATTGTTAAGAAATCGTATCAGACAAAGTGTGTTAAACTATATAACGTAAACACAAGATTATGGTTAACAAACATTAAACTTGACACTGACATTGAAAATCATGAATGATATTGAAATTGTGAAGTCTGCCAGCTTGATTGAGACAGAGAGAGACCTCTCAGAGTATGTATTGAAGGTACAGACTGTGAACTTTGAAAGTTACCGTACAGTCGCCCGCACGTCGTTGGTAGTAGATTTGAAAAAGCTGGCATAGCGCAGTACGGAGATTCCAGGTGGTTTTGGTTCTGTTACCATTGATTTACGTATTTTGACTGCTTCGTTGGTTTAGTGGTTGCAAGCGCGAATACTGAGCATGAGGTTTAGGAGCATGAGGAGGATTTGATTCCCGGGTCGGGAATAAGTGTTAATGGGTTTTTCCATCAAGAATTGCTCAGTAGCAGCCACGGAGCCTGGACTTGTGACCAGTTGCTGGCAATAGTCTCGCCCCCTATTAGATGGGACTTGAACAACAGGTGTAATGTAAGTCTGTGTAATATTAGGTACACCTCTGCTTAATTTAATTGGGATTACAGGCGTGTGATGAGAATCACGTATTATATTTCATTTCTATTTTTAAAACCTGAGTATTTTACTCGAATTCACAGTAAATGCAGAATTAAATTCAGAAAGAGATAGCAGATAGAAAAATAATTGTTTTAAAATGCACTCTTTTAGGTTATGCATGAATCACGTGATTAATTAGGTACCTAACCATGTAATTAATATAATATTTAGTAACAAAGAAAGTTTTTGTTTACCTTCTACAATTTCTTACCTCAAGATAGCTTATCACTTTGACATGCGACTTTCGTCACCGCATAGCTCATAAATTCATAATAGCCGGACGTTCGCAGTTAAAAGTTCAGTCATCGATCCCTTTTGTCCGGACACTTTCGGTAAAAGCATGTTTGTGGATTTGTATGCTAAGACGCAGTGACGTCTGATTACGTATCAGTTGCTGTGGTCTTTTATAGGCTGAACTGATGCATTTTCATTGTGAACTATTTGGCCTTGATAAAACATAATCAGTGGTTTTTAATCGTTACGATTTATTATATGTATAGCAAATTCGCTTTTCTGTGCCTGTCTGTGTACCAGTTCAGATATTTTTACCTTCGTTCGCTATGGATTTCGTTGTGTTTTTCACGATCACTAAACTAATTAGAGAATAAAATATTCCGTATGGTGTGTATATAATTATAACGCATCAATATTTTAACTAAACACTAGACATATCTTTTATATAAAACAAACATTGTAGCAAATACTTACATCATTTTTACATAAAACAACCGCAAAATAATCAATAATAACCACCATAATCCAGGAAAACCAGTGCAAACGCAAGTCTTAATAGTTTCATAATGACGTCACTTCTAAAGATTGATACTCACCCGTAGTTTAAGTCGTGGATTGAACTTAAGTCGGACTAGACACGCCTACTTTTCACCCCATAAGTCATATTGACAGCTACAGTTTGTTTATAATTTGACATAAACGCCCACTTTTCAAGGGTTTTGTAGTACAAGAATGTTTTGGCGCTCGAATGAAGCTGACAGGGGGGCGCTGTTGGTAAACCTTTTGTTAATTGTTTTGTAAAAATATTGAGAAAAGAAAGAGATAGCTGCGTTAGTTCCGATGTTTGCCCGCGCCATCAGATCCTTGAAACCTACCTTGTGGGTGACATATGTACCTACTGAAATCCAAGTGAATCGACGTGTGTAAAATTGTTTTCTTGTTATAGCCAAAGCAAGATGAATTTTGAGGAGTATGTCGGTTATGTAGGATACGATATGCCATACAATTATTTATCGCGACCCGATGCCGACAACCCGTTAGAATGTGACATCAATATACAGTTCCAAAGACACTTTTGATTTTAGAAGGAAACCGTACAAAAATTGGAAAGCCATGCGAGAGGTCTTTGCCCAGCAGTAGGACATAGAGGGCTGATATAAAATAAAATAGGGAAGCTACTGTAAAAGAAAACGCGGTTCGTTTTTGGTTCCAACGTTTTCGTTCTGGAAATTTTGACCTACAGCCCGTGGACGGCCCTTGTTGATAAAAACTATTTTCCGTCGCCTTTAATTTCCAAGCCAGCTAGTATGTAGTCGGGATTATTAATCAATGATTATTAATATTGCGAGCACTTGCAAATATCCGTGGTAAATATATATAAAGCACGGTTTCTTTTTCAATTCATCATTCATTCATTCATTTCAGCCGAAAGACGTCCACTGCTGGACATAGGCCTCCCCCAAGTGTCACCACATTGACCGGTCCCGTGCGTCTCGCATCCAGCGGATCCCTGCAACCTTTACGAGGTCATCGGTCCACCTAGTGGGAGGCCTTCCAACGCAGCGTCTTCCGGTTCGCGGTCGCCACTCCAGAACTTTTCGGCCCCATCGGCCATCCGTTCTGCGAGCAATGTGCCCTGCCCACTGCCACTTAAGTTTGGCTATTCTTCGGGCTACGTCGGTAACTCTGGTTCTCTTGCGGATCTCCTCATTTCTGATTTGATCACGCAAGGAAACTCCGAGCATAGCCCTCTCCATTGCCCTTTGGGTGACTTTCAGCCTTCTGATGAGGCCCATTGTGAGCGACCACGTTTCGGTCCCGTATGTAATCACTGGCAACACACACTGGTCATAGACTTTCGTCTTGAGACACTGCGGTAAGTTGGACGAGAAGATACCACGCAACTTCCCGAACGCTGCCCAGCCGAGTCGGATTCGACGATTGACCTCTTTCTCGAAGTTAGACCTACCTAACTGGACCGTTTGTCCCAGGTAGACATAATCGTCTACAACTTCGAGTGTAGAGTCTCCGATCTTGATAGGAGTGGGTGTTACATGGGCATTCAACATGACTTTGGTTTTGTCCATGTTCATTTTAAGACCCACTCTTTCGGAAGCTCTACTGAGGTCATCGAGCATTGTACTGAGGTCCTCCATGGTCTCAGCCATGACCACTATATCGTCGGCAAACCGAAGGTGAGAGATGTACTCGCCATTGACGTTGATGCCTAGCCCTCTCCAGTCCAGAACCTTGAAGACATCCTCCAGTGCAGCGGTGAACAGTTTCGGAGATATGACGTCTCCCTGTCTTACACCTCGCTGCAGAAGGATAGGTTCCGAGGTCTGGTCCTGAAGTCGGACTGACATGGTGGCGTTTTTGTACAAACTCTTCAGCACCTCGATGTACCGATAGTCGATTTGGCACCGTTGGAGAGACTGCAGTACAGCCCAAGTCTCGATCGAATCGAAGGCTTTCTCGTAGTCCACAAACTCCAAGCAGAGAGGCAGGTTATACTCTTCGGTCTTCTGTATAACCTGGCGCAGCGTATGTATGTGGTCTACGGTGCTAAAGCCTTTTCGGAATCCGGCTTGTTCGGGAGGCTGAAAATCGTCAAACCTGCGCGCGAGACGATTCGTGATGACTCTTGAAAACAGCTTGTAGACATGGCTTAGAAGTGAGATGGGCCTATAGTTCTTCAGCCGGGCATTGTCGCCCTTTTTGAAGAAGAGTACCACCACACCCCTACACCATGCCTGCGGCGTTTTCCCCTCGAGTATGACGGAATCAAACAGCTTCTGAAGGGTCTTAAGTACCGGTTTTCCACCTGCCTTCAGGAGTTCGGCCGAGTTTCTTTTTCAAATCGGTAGGTATTGGTATCGGTAGGTGTTCATTATCGTGGGATTGTATGAATTAGCAATCAAGATCGCGTAAATAATTATATTAGTGACAAATAGTCGTAATATGGAGTACCGTACACATAAAAGATGAATACAAGCTTAATTCGCGTGATATTTCTAAAGCATGAGAAAACTAACGAACCATTTTGAATCTCAGACAAAATGGTGCGAATGGTGCTTATGAGCGAGCTTGCCCATACTCGTGTTGTTTTGTTTATACCTACGATACCACAAAGTCGCTCTCATCATCTATCTATACTTAAAAACATCATCAAGAGTCAAATAGGCCTTCGAAACTCACGTAGACGGGCCATGGCGCGCAGTGTTACGCAGGGCGTGCAGGGCGCATTTACCTATTAGTAAGTAGGTAGAATATTTCTGAGGTAGTCGTGTCTGTAAATATATGTGAAAACCCGATTTTCGCGTTGGCTCGTGATACAACATCATCATCATCATCATTTCAGCCGAAAGACGTCCACTGCTGGACATAGGCCTCCCCCAACTGTCGCCATATTGACTCGTGATACGCGACACTGATATTAAATATTATGTAAAAGTATTATGTCTATATAGATTCCTAATGAATCATTTGATTGTCGCCACCGGTGTCCAATCTCGAACCAAGTTATCAATATTTCACATAAATGTAATGTAATTGATATGAAAATGAACAAGTTATAAGTAAGTACATGTAAGAAAAACGCGAGTGTGTCTGTATTGCTCAAATAAAATGAAATACTTACACTAACTACTATTTATTACCTATTCAACTTTAAAAGTAAAAGCTTACACATAAATCTTACATAACTATTATAAATGCGAAAGTTTGGATGAATAGATGTTTGTTACTCAATCGCCAGAACGGCTGAACAGATCTGGATGAAACTTGGTACAGAGATATATTATAGTCTGGTATAGCACATAGATCTTTCTACCTGTAGTAATACGGGTAATCCCATTGCCTTTGCGGTACTATCGCAGTAGTATATAGATTGTAAATAGAAGGAGAAAGAAAAAAATACAAATTTGATGCAACCAACTTGGATGTAGCGCTCATCAGCCGCTGTTGTGGCCAGTTTCTGTTATATTGCAATAATAAAACAATCAAATCGAATTCTTATTCGCCGTTGCGTTTAGTGATTTAGCCGGCTTATCTTAGGTTCGTTTTCATATGATACGGGAAAGGACAGGTGTAAGCTAAACATGAGTAGCAGGCGGCTTGCTACTGCTAAACGGAGGAAGAGAAGGGCCGATATGAAACCCACCATTATGTTGGGTGACCACAACCATGTCATGCGCACAAACTCATTCTGCAGAGTAATGATGAGAGAATAAGCGATAACGAATCCAAAGAAATTCAAGGCTACTCGGTCCATCGTCCAACTGAATTCTTTCCTCAACTCTGGACGACCGGAACCTTCTAATCTCAGGAATTGCTGGTTCCAATTGAAAAAATCTTTTAGTGTTGGATAACCCTTTTGTTGAGGAATAGGAGCGGAGCATTAAAAAATGTTGCGAAAACGGGTTTTTTTTAAATATAAAAATCGCGGACGAAGGTCGCGGGCAACAGCTAGTATGTTTATAATTGTGTGATGATCATATTTGTATTTTTGTTCTCTCGTTGGTCAAATAGTCATAAGCGCAATTGCACGGTGTGAGGTTATGGGTTCGATCCCCATGCATGCAGTGTTGTTGGGTTTTACTAACCTAGAGATGGGATCCAGTCTTACGTAGTCCTACGTGAATGAAAATGAAAAATTTCCTTTGTTTTTCTATGTCTATAAATGTGTAATTTAGATATTTTTTATACGTGATACTACTTTTAAATAAAATAAAAACCAGTTGGCTTGTACAATAATAATTTAATTTATTTTTTCGGCCTCGTCCCTTGTAACATCACTGAATCGAAGTAGCTGGGCGGCACTCAAACGTTCGAGTTTTGCCTTTTGGTACGCTTCTTCTGCTGCCTTCACCACCACTTCTGCTTCTCCATTTTCAGCAGATGTTACTCCTCCTCTCGTTCCTCATTCCGTTTTAAATTTTTCGCCCGTACCTCCTTTATTATAACTTGGGCGCGAACATATATTAGTATTAATTTGCTAACCACAAGCACCTTCAAAAAACACTAATGAGAATATAAAAAATAAAATGCTTCGAATGAATACAAATAGATTGATGTTATTTCAAATTCTGTATTGGTGCCATACACAGATAATTTAACTTTCTGATGTACGGTAACGTGTAGAGATGAACTGAAAATCATTTGATCAACCCTACCAATAAACTGCGAGTTTGCTGACGCCAAGTCAGTCGAGTTATTTTCAGGTGACCCTTGAGCCACCGGTACCGGTACCTCGTCTACCGGACGAAATTCCAGAACTGAAAAAAGAAAGTAAATATTTTTAATAATCTAATCATATATTCGTTAACACAAAGAATAGAATCAATAAAATTACTAGACTATAGGTGTATCGTCAGCAGGAGTTTCACTTGGCATAGTGTCACAGTCCATTGCGAACCTCAATTACAAATCAGTGGAGGCCGGCAGCGCATCTTTCACTCCTTCGAGATCTGAGGACGCGGGGCCAGGATAGGGGCCACCCCCAGTCCTCATTCTTTCTTTTTTTTCTAAATTAAGGTTGGCCTTAATATTGGACCAGCACCTGTTTAACTGAGATTCGGTTCTCTATAAAAAGAATAGATTGCCGTTCATTACGATCATCAAACATAGACCAGGTATTAATTAAACAGCATACATGTTATTTGGTACTTACGCGCGAGTTAAATACTGAGTTATACTCTTGGGTTAGGCGAGCCCACAGCACATTTTGTCGCTCATGAGCTGCCCGGTAACGTCGTATTTTGAAGAAGCTTGTACTTGCAGACAAGTTCCTGTCCTGACTTTTCACCATCCGAAAAGAAAATTCTTGATGCCATTATTTTAAGTGAAAATCTTATAAATGAACCACGAAAAAATAAATTTTTATTTTCAAGTAATTCCGTTTAAGTTCTTTGACAAATGATGTCAACCAAGAGCATTCGGTAGAACATCAATTGAAGACATCTCTAGCATTGGGACGTATTTTAATATAACATTTTTAGCATACAAAGCAGCTTGCAACCTTCATGCAACATACTTATTTTGGGTTTGAAATGGACAGCATGTTTTGGAGGTAGATTAAGGTGAGTACTCATCTGAGCAATTAAACGTATTGTAACATTGGTTGATAAATTGAGGAATGATATAATACTGCAAGGTTGCGGTTGAAAAGGAGATGTAGAGACAAAAAATTAAAAGAATATGTTTGGATGATGGTCTTGTTGAGAGGACGAGTAAAAGGCGACTAACAAAACCCGAAAGAGAACACCTTAGAAGGACAAAAATTATTGGTATTGTTCTTAAAAAAGGTCAGGTGGCAGTGCTCGCGACCTGCGTGCGTGTATGACCAGATGTATGAACGTGAACGAAGCAAAAGGAGTAAGCCGGTGGGGTTCTTTAGTGACTGTTCTTACTGTGTGGCATTTAGGTACTCTTCGTTGATATTTTGGATTTGCAAGTCGCGTGTGCTGCAATTTAATTTAATATTAAAAAAAAAAACACTGAGCGAATTAGGAGAAGTAACGACCAGCAAAGTCCACGCACCTCTTTCCATGTTGCACGATTTGCCCGCGCTCGTGTTTTTGCTCGATGAAATGTTACACAAGTTGCTTGTTTCTTAGCAAAATCAAGTTTTAACAAAGTGTCAAGCGGCTCGATGTCTTGTTGCAAATGCAAGCTCTAGCTAGTCTGTCCTCACCTTTTGAACATCATTGAGTGGGTGTTGCTGATACCGTGGTGGGCGTTCCTCACCTGTTGCCATGACAACAAATGTCGACTTAAGTTCAAAAATGGACTAAGTCGGCGTTCTGGAATATGGGTGTTAATAAGCAAATAAATAAATACTTCTTAGTAAGGGCTACCTGGCTCAAGTGCCAACATACACAAACAGACTCAATCGGAAATACATAATATTAGTAGATCTTACAAATATTTAGACTGGAACAGGATATGATCTTGCGTACGTGGGAATGTGCCTTTTGAGGTGCTGGTGTTCCAGTTTGCCGATTTATCAGATGTAAACTTGTGATATTATTATTGATTGAAAACGATTGCATATAGAATGTTGACATGGATGTGAAGGGTGACGAAAATGGATAAAGGAATATAGTAAGGAATTAATAAAAAGAAGGAAGTAAGAGGAAGTTTGGAAGAGGAGCCAGAGAGAGGAGATATGAAAGAGTACCGTTTCATCACAAACACATACCAAAACTGTATGTGCTTGTGATGAAGAGGGATGAAACTCAGGTAACTAAAAAGGTGATGGATAGAGAGAGACAGAGGCCAATGAAAAGATGGATGGATAGTGTAATATGACAGAAATGGAAGTGTATGATGGCGTGACTGTTAAAATGGAAAAAACGAAAACGCTCTAAGAGCAATTGCTACTTGTCTAGGCCGTAGGGGTAACCAAAGACAATCATAAATCAATGGATCAAGTCACTCCAAAATTATTATTTAATTTCTGATTCATATAATCATTCCTATAATTCCCACTAACAGGTACGCATTATATCATCCAAGTAAATAAACACGAGTGAGCCCTCCTCGAGGGTCGTTAGTTATATAAATAGACAGCACACTGTCATGGCCGCCGCAGCGCTTTCTTTATTGAACCGTGTTTCTAATTGATTGCTTTCACGCTGTTCTGGGAATTGGGATGAAAATATAGCGTAATTATATCAACAGGTTGGTCGGGTCATAGAATGTGTTGTAACCAGCTGAAGCCGAAATTGTTTCTGATGTTTCAAAAGTATTAGTAGGACAATAGTAACATCAATCAGCACTGAGCCCGGGTGTTGGATTATGGATTTATTGCCCAGTCTGTCTTACAAAGACGATGTCCCAACGTTGGGACCTGTATAGGCTGATTTTGGGTTGGCTTTATAAGATTTATAGCGACGTAGTTAGTATAAGTTTACCAGCTAACAACTACTGCAGGTTAATGCCACATGAGGCTGTTCACTTAGAACGCCTGCGCATGTTCAAATGCTTAAAAGAACAGTTTACGAACAACGTAATGTTTATAAGTTTTTAGTGCATGTCATGTGCACTTTCCCTCATCGACTTTATAAAGCTTGTCAAAGGAAAATGCAATTTCAACTGAGGGAATTTCAGCACTATCAGACTCGTTTAAAATTTTAATAGCCGCCTATTGGTTTATCAACCTCATTTATTGTGTGAAGAATAGAGCTAGGAGGCTATAATTGATTGTTTTCATGCTGTTACGGAAATGGGAATAAAAATAGCTCATCTCAGCTGGTTATCGTCTAGTTAAGGTGCCGACAGACGGCCCAGTTTCACACGCATTCTGCTCGGGATTTATTTGTTGATGGATTCGGACGGTGATGTTCTTTGAACCCGACCTTTAGATGTATGAGATCTTGTTTTGAAGAATTGTCGGGAGATGGGAGACATCTTGATTTACAGGTGCAAGTTTCGTTTCAGTTTCGGTACCAGTTTTTCAAAAGTCTTTAACAATAGAAAGATTGTCGTGGTCATCCTTCACATAAGTAGATCCTAACCTAGCGGGAAGGACAGCCTATTTACAGCAGTTATTTTTATCTTCCCAGGTAAGGAATAGCCTAAAGTTTTATTATACAGTGTGGAAGGGACACCGACGCAACAACGGTTACCACGTATTCCGTAAAAAAAAAGATTTTTTTCAGAATGATGTACGTAATTTCTATGTGGGGAGGAGGCAAATAGAAATTTTTCAACAGAAATTTAAAAAAAATGCTGTTACCTATAAAAGTGCAATACTTACAGTCAATATGTGATTAACAACAACGGCTGATTTTTTCTATGTGGGAATACTCTGAATGATGTGCTGAATACGTGGTAACCGTTTTTGCGTCGGTGTCCCTTCCACCCAGTATAACATCACAAGTTATTGAACTTACCCTTTAACGTCACTAGCTAGGTATATACACTATTTTACTTCTTTTATTTTCCCTTCACCGCTTTATGTACCTTTGAAGCTTCCTAGAATAAAAGAGATTATAAATTATGTTAGATTTTTTTTACTTATGTTTTTTTCGTTTTGAGAAAAAATGGTGGTTAAACGGAAATAATACGAGAATACCTACTATTCAGTTGATATATTGGGGATAACAGATAGCTAGTTTTGACCGGCAGTAACAAAAGACATATAAAGTACCTAACATAACATGGTGTACCTTACCAAAATGAAAAGCTTTTAATAATTAAAATTAAGCTGATAATTCTCAATTTTTGAACGTCAAAATTTACAAGTCTGGTAGAAAAAACCCAGTAACACTTTGCCCAACCTGGGAATCGGACCCAGCAGCTCATACTTTCATTTCATTACCTTAAAACGGTAAAAATAACCAGCGTGCACGTCACGATGAAGATGAATTCCCAAAACGGCAGATAAAGACGAAACAAAAACACAGATGTGTACTGACCTCATGACTCAATTATAACATAATACCTACTGATGATAGTGTCGTTAAACCGTCTATCTGAAAGTGCCCCGATCATCGACTCGTAACAAATTAACAAAATAACAATATTTATGTAACCCCTCGCTAATTATTATAAACAAAAGTTGAAGCACCGATTGACATAATGAAAAGGTCGGGTGATTGTTAAAGCGGTGATAGATTTGCATGGGGGTAAGCCGAGTGATGTAATTGAATATTTCAGTCAATTTAGCCTATCGCAGTATTCGCTAGTCCACTGCTGCACATAGTCATCTCTCAAACTGCACCATAACCCCTTGTCTTCAGCCACCTTTTGAAGGTCGTCGGTACATTCAGCTGGGGGTAACCTACGCTACGCTTGACAATACGCGGTCTCTACTCCAATCTAAGGAGTAGCTCAAAGTGCCCAAATAGCCCTTATGGCTGTGAATCATTTTTATTGGGTAATGTTTTAAGCTTTCACGGTTTACAACTAAACTTATACTGTCACTTACGGGATATCTTCCGTGATTGTTCATTATTTTGAACTCCCAATATTTCGACGCTGTTGCAAGCGCGGGTTGACCCGCGATCATGGCGCTGAAGATATCCCGTAAGTGACAGTACAAGTTTGTTTTTATTGAGCTCTGAACCATCGCTACATCGTTCCTATTTTTGCAATCGACTGTTTTTGCAGTTTTATGGTTTTAAATGAATGGGTGCTTGTTGAAGGTTCCGAGTTTCGCCAAAACCAAGATGTTTTGTATGTAAACTTAGCAGTCTATTGTTCATCTCCAATGGAAGCAGCGGCCTGGGCTGGGCCACAAGCTTTTATAAAACAAGACAATTTTTCAACGGTTGTTAGACTTAACTATTTGGGTACTCGTAAATTTACGTACCTAACCAAACTGTCGTATAATTCTGGTACATGCCCAAAAGCAACTAAACAACGTAGAAAGCATAAAATCGCCGATGCAGTAAACACAACTTATCACCCAGTGATGGAAAACATCCCTTCTTGATAATTGACAAAAATCCTCTAATACATATTTCGGAAGCCTATCAACATACCAGAAGTGGGCTGATTATGATGGGGAAAAAGGAGCTAAAGCCATACCAGTGCGTTGATGTCAGTATCAAGGTGATTGCCACAGTATGGCCCCGAGACTTATCAGTTAATAACGCAGGCACTCGACCGCCTCACGATACGATGATATCTTTCTAAATACTGGTATTATGCAGACTAAACTGGGCTACTAGTTTTTTTCTGACCATATCTGCCTATTTTTCGACATAATAGTATAACATAATGTGAGTAATATATCAACGCAACATTTCGTCGCGAAGCCGTGGGCAGTGGTGTTTAGCACGTATTTTGCAGTAATATTGCCATGTAAATAGGTGGCAAGCTCAAGAAACTGAACTGCTGCTAAATAAAATCTGAGAGAACTTGAATAAAACTGGTCGGACGCCCGGTTGTGCGACCAAACCTCCTTCCTGGTCGCAGAATCTGTGGCCAAAAGTCGTGGTCGTGTAGTGCGCGAGGTCCCTAAGACCGCTGTCTATAGTTGCGCTTACGACCATTAAGTAATTCTCACACGAAGATTTTGAGACAGTGCGCCGCTCGTCCGCGCTTTCGGGCGGTGTCATGTGAACACCGCCCGAGATCAACGAGGCATATTTCAATTTGATACCAAATTTTCGAATTAAATTAAACACAAAAAAAAATTAGTTAAGATAGATTTTTTTTAAATCTGTCTTCTAAAATCATACTACAATAGTAATGTTTGTATGGACGCATTGCCTGTCAATCAATCATTAACTCACGGAACTATGCTTAATTATTACGCAATAAAACCTGCAATCCTGCATCATAACTAATCATAAGTTTTTGCTACAGTTTCTAGTTGGACTGAGCGGAAAGATTTATTAATTGTCTCTTTGTTTGCTGCATTGATATGAAATTCATTATTTTAAGAACTACTGAATTACCTACCTATTGTGTTCTGATGACGATACTGCCGTAGGACATGGTTCATTAAACTAAAAGACGTTTTAATTGATGCAGTACAATGCTCGTCGGATTGATATTGATTGACTGGCTGTCCAGCTTTAATGATTTAGAAATTCTGTTGCATATTTCTCTAGAAAATAGGACGATAGACCCAATGTTTTATTTTGCATAACCAGCCTATAAAATTCCCATAGCTGGGATACAAGCGTCGTCTCTGTGAGAGAGGGTGAGCCATAAATCCTACACGCGATACCAAGTCATCATCATGCCAGCCCGGGATCACCTAATGTTGGGTATAAGGCTTCGCTTTCTCCTGCAATACTTCTCGATCTTATGCGTTCCTCATCCAAGTGTTCTCCGCGACTTTGACGACATCGTATTCCCATCGCGAGTCCAAGTGCGGGATGGTAATGTTTCATTCGCATGCTAAGATCCTTACGCAACGCAACAACAACATTGCACTTTTCCCCGTCAGTTAATTGACCCATCAGTAATATTATCACTTCCCATAACTGGCAGACACCACCAATTCATTCTGACAACATTTAATTATTACCAGATATCACCAATCATCATCTGTTTATCAATCAATCATACATAAAAGCAATTCGCGCACGCAATCTTGTTGCAACCACATTGAACCGGGCGAAACTGGATTTCACCGGTTCTGGCAGGATTTTTTTGGTTCCTCGGCGATGCAAGTAGTGCAGTGACTGTGCAGATAGATTACAATTAAAGTTAATTGGTGTTGATATGTTTGTCAGAGGATTAATTTAAGATTAAACGAATGCCGCCCAAGACAAACATTTGACTTTGTGTTGCAAATATCTCTTAATTAACCCGTTCGTTTGTTTTTAATTTATATTTTGTTTCACGAGAGCTTTATGGCGGGATGATTTGGTACTTGAAGCTGCGCCTTGTTAGTGAAGTTGGGATTAATGATAACATTGATAACGCTGTTTTGCGTCACATCTGTAATCCGTGGAGGTTTAGGGAGTTGGGTTTTAGCAAATGCAATTAATGGGAAAGACTGATGGTGATATTAATATTTTTTTGTCAGTAGTCTTATTTCTTCGATGTATGGTTTAATTTTGTAGTTTCTAAAGTTTAGGAGAGTATGTTTTAAAAATGATGAATTAGGATTATTACCAAAACTTTTGAGTTATCAAGGAGTTGGTCGGTCAGAAAATTAAAGCTGTCCGTTCTAAATTTCCCAAAATCTGTTTGTAATTTCAAAATAACAGCTTTTTAATGAATGAAAGAAAGAAAGAAGAAAGAAAGAAAGACTAGACTTATTTTGACGGGACGATAGGACGACGATTTCTACGAGCATAATAATATAACTGATGTGATAAGGAGTAACTTGGGCTACTTTTGTTTTAGAAAAAGGATTAGTGTTCCGTGGCATTAAAAAATCCTTAAAATTGTTAACAAAACCCGATTTTGAGTCGGGTTTTGCAGTAATATTGCCATGTAAATAGGTGGCAAGCTCAAGAATGTGAACTGCTGCTAAATAAAATCTGAGAGAACTTGAATAAAACTGTTCGGACGCCCGTTTGTGCGACCAAATCTCCTTCCCGGTCGCAGATTCTGTGGCCAAAAGTCGTGGTCGTGTAGTGCGCGAGGTCCCTAAGATCGCAGTCTATAGTTGCGACCATTAAGTAATTGTCACACGAAGATTTTGAGGCAGTGCGCTCGCCGCTCCGCTTAAGATTGAATCGATTTTGAATCGGGTTTTGTTAATTTCAAGGGTTTTTAGGGAAGTAATATTTTTATAATAATTTCACGCGAAGAAAGGTCGCGGGAAAAAGCTACTTCACAAATAAAATGCTAACTCTTATTACAGTCTGTAGTCACACTGGTAGTCTATAGACCGACCGCTTTAATGAGTCCTCGCGACGGTATCAATTTAAATGGAATATTCTGTAGGTTGATCACGTATTGGTTCCATTAGTATCGTTATACGGATTATGGTTATTTTTAAGCAAATAACTTGTTGGATATTGTTAGGACTTTGTGGACGCTTAATGTGTCTTTGATAGGGCAAAGCGGAGGACTCATTAAAGCGGTCGGTCTATAGCTATCAAGAACTAAAGATTCTCGTGCAAGTGTTGGTATGTATCACAAACATTCCAGAATTTGATAACAAGACCGACCTTTCAAGTACTGACCCAGACTAGTTAGTAACACCCAGACAAAGACACGACATGACACATGAGTAGTGTCAGACAATGTTCAGTCACAGCATCGATTACAGACTCACTGATAAGGTGTGTAAAGAATGGCATTATGGCATTGTTTCTTGTTACAGTTATTACTTAGGTAGTATGCGACACGCCCCGGCTTCGCACAAGTGCAATTTACCAATAAAAAAATTAAATTAGGCATAGCAAAATAAAAATAAACTCTTGCATACAACCATGCCCTGAAAATTACGCACACAACAAAACTAAATTGCCAATTCGGTTATGTTTTCAAGTGATGATCCTTCATGGAGGTCAAATAGGCAGTCGCTCCATGTAAAATACTGGTATTCAGCTGCATGCGGTTAGACTGGAAGCTGACCCTAACATATTTGGGAAAAGACTGAGCAGATGATGAATATAAGAAGTGTGGTAGCGTAGTAGCAGCGACTGGTAACGCAAGACCGATGAAACAATAGCATATCTCACTAGTAGGTTCTAGCATTGTTTCTAAACATCTCTAAACCTGGACACACTACACCTAACACTGGGATTTTATATATAAATGAGATTCAATTTTATGTCAGGTTCATCAGGATCTTTAGTACTGCCTTGAATTGTAATTCCCGCTATGTGAGCTGGTTATTCTTCGATCTGCAACAAAAAGTTGAGGTTACCAACTAGAACTGAAAGTTAGTCAATCTAGTTCGTCGTTCTTTGTGTCAGTTAAATAGGACTAAATTAAATTAGCTAGCGGGACACACATTTCTTAAGTAATGACAGTTAAAAATAACGATGAAGACCAAAGAAACGATGGATGGAAGGATTACATGGTTAGAAAACCTTCTTTCTGATGAGATGACGAGTAATAGTAGAAGTATGGAAGAAGACATGCTGCGCCGATCCGATATAAATTGGGATAAGGGTAGGAGAATGAAGATGATGAAGATTTTTGTGTAACGTATTTTTAATTTCAAGATCATCACTGAAGACAGAAGTTTGATTTAATTTGATCTTGTTATATAAAGTCCGCGTTCTCTTGCTCGAAAGTCATTATATTAAAGCATATTAAAACCATCAAGCTAAGTATGATGACAGAATTCACTGTTCTACGTTGTATTTAGATTAGCCTTAGCCCAAGTTACTTGATTTTTTGAAAACCTCATTCTCTTGGTGAAGGCATCGATAGAATTATTACACTAGTTACTAGTATATATGTATAACTATAAAATTGGAAATAATCGTAAAATATTGTTTTCTAATTAAGTATTTCCTTTCTTGAGTTTTATTGTGTTCTTATCTTTATTTTTTTTGAGCAACGGCCGTGATTACATAAGTATTACATAAAAAATTTAAGGTATTCATTGTAAGTATAGTAATATTTATTAGGGCCCAATGAGAGAACCATCACGACTGAAGATAAAGCGATTGCCACTAATTGTTAAGGCTCCGCGTAGTCAACCGAGCTACCATGCAAGCTGCTGACTATTCTCAATTCTTATATAGCTTATTGTACAAACAACATGACCTTGACCAAACCATTTTGTCAAACCAAAAACAACTGAAAATCGTCTCATAGATCACTAAATAATGAGCAGTTTTCAGACAATTAAGCCATAGTTTGGCAAACGGACTGGTGATGACAGCTTGCATGGTAATTAGCTCATCGGAAGACTCTCTTGTAAATCTTTACATTTATTTGCATAAGATAACATCTTCAGGCATAATTCTCAAGTCCATTGTATCTAAAAGATACCTGAAATTGAAACACATTGTTTTTAAAACTGCATAGTGTAATGAAAAATTTTGTAACTTTTTAAAATATAAACTATTTGTAGTAGGTAGTAGTGTTGCATTATGGGGAGACCTTTGCCCAGTAGTATGACCAAATAAGTTACGAAAAAAGTTGCGTTAAGATAATCTTATTAAAACATTAATAGTTTACTTCTGCTGTTTATTTATTACATAAAATCAATGGCGTTATAGAGAGAAAAATAACATGAAAACAAGAGAGATTCCTTCGTGTTAACAAAGTGATAGTTAAGTAAACAATGTAACATTGATAGAAAGCTCAAAACTTTCATTGAAATAGATCAATGCACTCTGTGACGCATCTTGCAACCTAGACTGACTGTCATTGATAAAGACCGCGTCAGTACTCATTAGTCGTAGTGACAAATATCCTAATTATAGGCTAAAGGTTACAGGTTCTAGAACGTTCCGGCAAAGCCCAGGTGTATGGGACAGGAATTTACCCAGTATTGGACTTGGGCTTATGAGTTAAGCCATTATCAACATCTGCCTCGCCTTTTCTCAACTATGTTAGGGTTGGCTTCCAGTCTAACCGGATGCAGCTGAATACCAGTATTTTACATGGAGCGACTGCCTATCTGACCTCCACAACCCAGTTAGTACTGGGTAATACGATACCCGGTAAGACTGGTAGTCAGACTTTCGGGCCACCAAAGATCTACAATTGACAGCCGGGACCGGCTTATAGTGCTTTTCGAGGAACGGAGGAAACTCGGTATACGTAATGGGTGGTCACCCATCCATGGACCAACCTAGGCAAACGCGGCTTAACCTGAAGATCGTCCAAGCGGCTGTTATTATTTAGCCACGAGCTCCTCCCTTATGATTTAAGCCTTCATGATATGTAAAATAGTCACTATGCGTACCAAGCGATCACTATTACAATTTTACGTTTTTGTGATGTCCTGATTGGTAAAGGTCTCCGTGTTACACAAAGATTTAAAATGCTAGATTTGTTCTAACCTTTCTAAGGGAGGCCCGAGAGTGCGTACACTGAAGAGAGTGAGTTCTTACATCCCGCATGGAACGATCGAAATGACTTTCAGTGTGATCGAGACAATACCTAGATGTCATTGAAACAGAAACAAAATATTTGTTCTATGCGGTAGGGCTAATCTAACAATAACAATCTTTGGTGTTACCTACGTACGGAAATATTCAGCCATATTTATCAGTCGCTCTATTTAAAATACTGGTATTCAGCTAGATCCGGTAAGACTGGTCGCCGACCCCAACTTAGTTGGGAAAAGGCTAGGTATATGATGATACATTATACTGAAACATTTTGCAGTTGCCTCCGAATAACTGATCCCCACACCTCTTAATATTATTATGTCAATTGTGCTTGCTATTTGTCATAATAACAAAATAAATGAGTAGGTAATTATTTTCTTTCCAAGGCTGTTGACTTGGACCGATAATTAATTATCAGGTGTCAAACAAAAATACTGGAACTATGATTGAAATAATTCGAAAACACGATACTAATAAACTGAATAATATTACTTATGTTTCACAATATTAAGCAATTAATAACATTGAAGATTATGTGGCTTCATAATTAGTACTAACATACTTATCGGCTGTTATACTTCTTATTCTATCTACCCTAGAACAAGCAAGGGTGATATTGTTAGTTCATTGCACAAAAGTACTACTAAACTGTGATAACCAAATTGTCCACGAAGCTTGTTGATTAATGAAAATGGTGGTGGTTCTTCTTCGTTTTTTTCGTGTTCATTGACTACATCTAAGATTTTATCTGGCCAGAAATTGGCTACCTGAACAGCTGTCGTTCATCTCCATGATATCCTTGTTTATATACTCTAACAGCCATTAGCATTTCAAGCTTACTCTGGAGCCCATTTACTTGTTTTTGTGGCTGCGTAGATGTTGATTTCTTAATATTTTTCTTTTATTCTCTTGTTTATAGATGACGTTATGTTTTCACCTCTTATTTCAGTAACTAGGCGTCCATGCTCACTGGTGATAGGTTACGTCGTAGGTATTTTCTCACATGTCTAAAATAAAATACTCTTTGTTTACCTCTTAATTCGACATGAAAACAATTTATGCATTTAAAAAAAAATCTCTAACATCGAGAAAAAGTGGAGATTTATAAATAAATAACTTTCAAGAGTTTCTTGAACTCTCATGAATCGTGTGAAATCGTACAATTTACGGGCGAGAAGTGGGTGATTTTAGATTTATAGACGATAGGCTAGAACTCTGTCACCACTTAGTATTTTATATCTTTACATAGTATAAAACAAAGTCGTTCCCACTTTCTGTACGTTTAAATCTTATAAACTACGCAACGGATTTTAATGCAGTTTACAGCAATAGATAGAGTGATTCGAGTAGTGAGGAAGATTTATAATATTAACATTGCACCCGAGCGAAGCCGGGCGGGTCGCTAGTTGTGTATCAACTTATTATTTATATTTTTTGCATTACAAATGCTTGATCAATTTCCACACAGCGACCCCAAAGAATGATACTATACCGCAAAATGCCGATATATGTATAGCCGTGCTATGCGGTAATTGCAGAGTTTCTAGATATCTCGCAGCTAATACGCCTCAGAGTGTAGACACAGCTATTCATTTTACCGCAAACGTGATTGACATGGTTTTTCATTAAGAAACGTAAGTGCATAACAGCTGTTTTACGGATATTGTTACCATTAGTGTATATGGTTTTTGTTTTTATGAAGGTTATTCAAATCAGTTTTATGAATATAATAATAGTTATTAAGAAATTGAACCCGATAGACAACTTAATACAATGTGCCAATATTATTGGTTTTCGTCAATGCAATGAGATATACAATTTAAAGATCCTAAAGCGTTTTTATTCCACAAGTTATTGTATGGACTATGCATTACCTTCGGTTGGAGTAAAGTAAAACAATATTTCTCAAATGAAAACTCTAATATTCCTAATCCGCCGCGCACCTCAGCTACCGCTGTGTTGTGTCCGATCAGCTGTTGGCACTGGGTCTCATGTATTTATACTTTGTTGGCAGAGACCAAGGAGCGAGTGCAGAGGGCGCCCTTCGAGACGGCGCTGCATCACGCCGGTGAGTGACCAAAACAATCTTTTTATATACATATTATGTTGATGTAAGTTTTTTTCTTTTAGCTACCCAATAGAATGTGACACTTCTATCATTATTCTCAACAATATAAATAGTTTTTGTACATTACTTTTTATTTGCATGACAACTGAAGACAAAAAATCAATCAATCATCATGATCATTTGTTGATCAATCTGATAATTCTTTTGGCCAGCATTCATAATTACGACGAGGCAATACCCACCTCTATTTTGACTGAAATCAGTGATATCTGTTAGAGACATTTGTGCCTATCTGTGTAACAGTTCAGTTTCGACTATAGTATATTCAGGAAGTTTTCAACTTATCAAGCTTCTATTTTCAAAAATGTCAAAAAGGGGAAAATGAAATTGCTCGGATATTCGTTTCCCGGTCCAGACGCACGCCGTCGATGGCTAGACGAAGAGATCGATTGAACCCATTAGCGGCGGGTTTTCCCTGCCTACGCAGTGGGGGACCTGGCTTTGAAGTGTTATAAGCTATAACTGTTTTTAAAGAATGTTCGACTGAAAAGAGAATAAATAAATAATGTGAAAGTAACTAATTTGGTTTTTAAGCTACTTATAAAATGCTTTGTGGGATATCTCATCCGCGAAAATTTTAAGTGTCATTCAAACTTTCTTCTATATTCTAGGGAATGAATTTTTATATAAAAATCCTTCCCGAAGTCTTCATTTTGCTAAATAATATGGAACTTTCTTGTACCATGCTTCTAGACCGAGTGGTTGAGGTCATGCGTTGTCTTATCTGTTAATGAATTTAAGATTAAGTAGGTGTAGATCAAGTAGACGATATTGATACACGAGCGTAGAGATTGGAACACGCAATGAGAGGCCTACCCAGCAGTGGTTGAAGTCGGGCTGTAGATGATGTCGAGGAAAGAGCGAATTGTGTTATTAACGGGCAACTAAGTCATTTAGTAAAAAAACTATCTGAGGTCACCAATTAATTTTCCAAGAGTGATCTAATAGAGTATATTCGTTTAGGATTAATGGTTGAAACTGCAGAAAATTCGGGATGTCAAATCGTCAAATACAAAAAAGATATTATTACTTGTGATTCATAATTCCTGCCAATATCTCGGCAGTCGATCAAGGCGGTGCGTACGCGGGACTATCGTCATATCGCTAAACAATGTCTAATAAAAACAACAATTTCTCGTGGGTTCGTCTGTTGTTTATGTCTGGGGTATCTGCGCCTTTTGAGGTTGACCAGTCTAGCGCATTAGTAACTATTCGATGTGTGTTTGATGTTTTAAGAAACGAAAATCGAATCAAAGATGTACATCAAAAGTCTCAATGTGTTTACGTTTAATTGTTACCACTCTTTAAAAGGTGTTTGAATATTTTAGTATGGAGCCTGGTCTGCCCACTTTTCGTTTTTCCAACTTACTATTTATTCACGATGGCGCGATTAGTACAATTTGACGAAAACTTGACGCTTTAGAAGATTTTGGTTTGATCACATTCAATACTTTGTTTGTACTTATGCCAGCTGTCGATTAATACAGGTATGTATAATTATGCATGCAAATATGCGTGGTATATTGAAAATAAAATAAAGTACCAGAAAGTTAGGCAAACCAGGGTAGAACCAATGGATCCTTTTATAACCGACCCTTATGAATCATAATATCTACCTACTTTTGAATCAACAAGATTGAATATTTTGTTGCAATTAATTGAATAAATGAAAATATCGTCGATGCTTCAAATTAAGAAGCGAAATTATCAAATGTGCTTATAAAATATGTACTACACTAGCTTAAAAGTAATTTTACTGTTTCCTCACAATTTTCAAATAATAGCGAAAAACACTGTAATTCGTTGCTAAATAAAATAGGCCAAATTACTTACTTCCACTAAGTAAATAAAAACGTCACCGTCTATCTTATAAATTAAATTTCTACTTTTTTTACTGCAAAATAAATTATTTTCAGTTCACAATAATACTTTCCGCACATTTCTCACTTTGTTTTATATCGGGAGTTGATAGGGTTCATTGACCTGCGCCCACGCACGCGACAATACTGCGCGGGACTCCTGCGCATACAAAGGGAACCTTGGGAGTAATGATTAAGCATTTTTACCTTAACGAGTGAAATATTTTTTAGGTTTATTTTTAGGCTAAGGAAATTCCCGAGTAGTTTCTGTAGCGTTATTTTATGTTTTCTTGAATTTTCGTGTTTTTACATAACTTCAAACCTACTTTCCCGAAGAGTCCGCAGAATTTGTCTGTTATTTGTCGATTAGTAACTCTAGATATATGTCAAACTAAAAATAATATATTGTGTAGAGAACCATGAACTTTTAATCCTGAAATGGCCAACATAAAGTGAGCAAGCTTTTCCTTCATGAAGAAAAATTTATTCCTAAGCAGTGAAATAATAACTATTTGACCCATTATTATGAGGTCATGGTTATTCAAACATAACTGGCGTAATGTTCTCCTGCTTAAACCTCAGGAGATTACAGTCGTGGTGATATATTATATTAATGTTGTACTCTCAGATTTTTATAACGAAAATCTGGTTAAATGTACACTAATCTGAAATAGTCTTGCCAACAACAAGTAAAATTTTCCAAAAAGGCTTTTCATCCATTTTCCCAACTTTCCTCAGTTTCCAATACATTTCGCGGGCGTTCTGTTTGTCTGTCTGCATCTAATTCGGTCGCTCGCTCGCAATTAACCTTGTTTCATTGTGCCGGCAGTGTCACGGTTTGTGGGTGAGCAGACTTACAGGTAAACAGACGTATTTTGGGGGTTCGTGACGCATGGGTGAATGAAAATATTATGAGGGAAACTGGACTCATTAGTCTGAACTGTGAAATCGTTAACACTTGCTAATGAGGAATGCTTGTTCTTTCTTGGCATGAAAAGAGGCGATTGCTTAGGAACAGTTAATATTATCTATGTGAATTTGTATCGAGATGTGTCTCCAACCAAAGTAATCGATAAAAACCTGTCTGTATAATTAATATTTGATAGAGACTAAGGTTAAAACTGCTTCGTCAAGTCGCTCCTGCTAAGCATGAGGTTTCGGGTTCCATTCCTAGGACAGGTGAATTAATTATAGGGTTTTTTACCAAAAATTTCTCAGTCAGCATTAGTCCAGAGTCAGGGTTTGTGACATGAGACTCAAACATGGCGAGATGTTGACAATGTGAGTATACACCTCTGCCTTAACCCACCGCTCTTACAGGAGTGATGCTATTGTCCTTTCGATTGGAAAAACCTATGTACAATAATGGGCGACTTATCTTAGATTATGCAATAACAAAGCTATGCTCATATCATCTGCTAGAGTTGCTCAGAACTTGTGTGATAAAACCAAGCTGTATTGTAAATCAGGAATCAGCAAACCGTTTAATTGTATAATTACAGTAGACTCGTGTTTTCGACAAAGCTAAACATATAAAATTATAAACATACATTTTGCGCGTTTTACGTGCGTGCGATTGTTATGCGCGCTAAATAAAGAATTCGGTCAAGACCGAACCGCGCGTAGTAAAACGTTCTGTTACTTAATTTTGTAATCTTAGTACCTGGGTTTTAGTAATAGATAGAATCTTTAGCAGGAGGTACCCGATCTTATTTCCGTGTGCTGAAGACCCATGTATGTGCCCTAGGGGGGGTTAAATGCGTGAAAATCTCTATTAACAAATTTTATGGCACAAAACTTCAATGGAGATCAATCAAGCTTCTGTAATTTTCAATTAATTACGTAAGTATAGCAAACTATATCTGATTTAGGCTAATTTTGTTTATTTTGGCACAAGAGCGTGGAGCTTGGCACAAGCAAAGAGAAGCCCCAGCAGTGGGTGTAGTTGGGCTGTGGATGACGATAATAATGATTTAGGCTAAAAGATTTTTCGTTTTTCAGTGTCTCTTATCATCGGTTTATTTTATCGTTAAAAAGTTTTTATGTCAAACTGTGTTACTACACCTCTAATTTTATTTTTTTTCAATTCCATCTTGGACAAACAAAACCCCCAGTTATCCGCATTTAATAGTACATAAATCGTAAGTTATAACCGTTGATAGTAACCAGCCTACAACCGCTACTGCCAATCATTCGGCAACTGTTTATATTTCTTTGTTATTCTCATTGTAAATCTTTTTAACCGTTCTGTGGTGGCCGCCATCTTGTCCGGAGTTAAACCAAGAATGGCTTCGTGGCGTAATTGTTTAGAATTTAGATGTTACTGGTTATTACGATACTTGATGGTATGGTTGAGGAAAATGTTAGATTTTCTTGTCTATCAAAAAAAAATTAAAGGTGGCAAGTGTCAATGGACAAGTCTACGTACCTATTAAAAACATTGAGGAAAATGGTTACAGGGATACTTGTGGTACGAACGTCGACCAATCAAGCAATACAAAAGCAGTTTATGCGGATCACTCATTGTACGGGAAATCTATACAGGGCAGGTTATACTGGAAACCTTTAGCTTGATGTGGAAGGACCTCACCAATGATGGTGAGGTCCTTCCGAAAGGTCAGGTGCGTAGTACCTACTCGCTACCGGCGTGTGTGTATGTCGAGATGTATGTCCGTGGACGAGGCAAAAGGAGTATATGTAAGGATCGTAGCAGGTGGCATTCAGTGGTTTCTGAATACCCCCATGGGAAAAAGGAGGGAGTTAATGCAGGTATGTATTGTATTTATAGCTGGTTTTGTTTTTAAATGGTTTCATAATGTCTGAAACAGTTTTCATTTAGAACACAATGGCTTAAAGAATTAAAGAAATGTTAAGGTCAATAATTGTGGGGAAAACATCCAGACTAATTTTAACTTTCTAAGTTTAGACTGAACTAATAAAAAAACATGTATTCGCTAGATATAGCGGGAAGATTGAAACATAAAGAACTAAAGTAAAATTACAACATGTCCCTTTACGACACAAACATAAATACCACAGTGTCGCCTAAGTTTCGATCGAGCTGGACGCCAACGTACCGTAAGTAATGATCGCCACAACCGATGGGATTTTCCACCCATCCACCATGGTTGTTGGGTGTTTGGGAAACCCGTGCGTGACAGCTTGGTGCTGTGGCGAAAATATAGGAAGGTAGATATTATGTAGTGGTCGTTTGGCAGGAATTTGAGGGTTGTTACAAGGGTTGATTATCAGACCGGTTGTGTAAGGGCCTTGTGTGAGTATATGAGATATGTGTTATAAGACTATATTAACATATTGTTTATATGATAATGGCGAGGTACTCTGGGTGGAGCTTTGATCAACAATGAAAAAAAGAGTCGAGGGAGAATGAACAGTAAGAGAAGAGGAGTAATGAGATGAGAAGAGGTGCTGCGTTGAAACGCTTAAAGTCTTGAATTCGGAAAAGTTGGACTCGCATATTGTATTTTTTTCTTAAACAAAAGTAAATTGGCTGATAATATCAGCACTGTATGAACGTCACAAAAAATACATAAGACGGTTCCCAAAACGCCCACCCTTCAGCTCCTCCTAGTGTTTAGCGAGGCAGAAGAAGTGTCAGAACAAGCTCCCCAGCAACACACTGTCTGCTGGGTTAGAAGAACCTAATTGACCTTGACACTTGGCAGAACACGTGTAACTTAATGACCGCGAAAACGTTTCTCTTGGACGCGGCGGCGGCGGCCTGTGAAAGTTTCAATCGCACTAAAAGTTTTAGTTTGAACTTTGAACTCTAGATTTACTATCTATATATATAAAATGGTAAACTGACTGACTGCCTGACTGGCTGACTGACTGACTGGGTGATATATCAACACACAGCCCAAACCGCTGGTCTTAGAGGCATGAAACTTGGAGGGCGTGTTCTTTGTAAAGAGTAAGTATCCACTAAGAAAGGATTTTTGAGAAATCCACCCCTAAAGGGGTGAAATAGGGGATGGAAGTTTATATGAAACTCCGTCAGTTTTGAAGTTAGGATCTTCAAATTTTGTGTTTAGGCTGACGATTGAAAATTAATTTATACGTGTCTTAGCGTTCTTGATAATTCTTCCCCCGAAGGGTTAAAAAGGGGGATGAAGGTAAGTAATCGGATATTATTCGACATCCACGCGGGCGAAGCCGCGGGCAAAAGCTAGTTTTTAAATAAAAGATGAAAAACAAAGGTGGCGCACCGTAGTACTTTGCATTTTTGTCTCTATTTATCATTTTAATTAAACAACCACTTCATCAAACTCAAGGGCCTTATACCCGCAGATATCAGGTAGAACCTTCTCCTCAAGGTTCCAGCCTTCAATCACCCACCATCATTAGCCAGAGGTGGTCATAACAAGCGTCGTTACATTAGTGGCAAGCTTTTAGTTAACTAGGGGTGGGACACGGTGTGACGTCATCAAGGTTGCAGGGCAAGGCCGGGCTATTAGTGGGGTCGGTTGATAAATATAGAAGGCGGGTGTCTTTTATGGGGTTTGGTTTATAAGGTCAGGTTGGAGGCTGAAAGCAGAGTCATGGAAGCTACATTTAGAGCGGATTCACCAGTTGAACGCGATCAGCGTATCTAAGCAGCGTTCAAGAGCTATCAGTGTCAATAGTTTAGCAATGATGACACTAATTGTGTTGATCGCGTGCATTTTCATTGGTAAAATACGCCCAAAATTTTTGAAACTCTAAGCAAGGAGATAGTGTCTACATTGATGATTTTATTGTTTCCTGATGTTCTAAATATATGTTAGAATAAGGATGAATCTAAAGACATTGTTGTAAAAGTCTTAAGAATTTATAGTCATGAGTTTTTCATAGCCTCCCCTACAAGCTCACAAACCTTTAAGAATTATATTGATTAGGTACTCGTAAAGTTTTGTATGTAAAATCCTTGTAGTTTCATAGCCTGTTGCGCCTATACTACTTGTTGCTTTCATTTGAGTAACTGAGTTTTAGAAGCTGCTTTTTCTGCGTGTAGCTGTAGTTTTTTTTTAATAATACCAGTTTATTACTGTCGTACTGTAGGGCAAAGACTTTTTATACAAAGAAGCATGAGCTCAATGCTCATGCCTTCTTGGCACTTGCTTCTTCACACGCTTGCTCAAGGTGGATTGGCTGCGTAAATGTCTAAAATCCAAAATAACGTGCGTGTATTGCTGAAATACGCAAATCCCAAGGCTCTACACATACGCTGTGGTAGTCAGGCTGATTGTTCGCAATCCAAGATGGCCTCCAAACGTCACCGAAAATACGTTTTGCCGCCAAAACAAACGCTGCCAGGGCGATCAAAGTGGAACTTTTATTGAACCGTTTCTTTTGAAGAATATTTTGGTTTCTCTCGGGTTTTTAGTTTATTACTATGACGTTAGTTAAGTGTTATGTGATAGTAATTATGTTTTGTTAGGTGTTACATAATATGGAGTTTAAAAATAATCCCTTTTAGGGTTCCGTACCTTATGCGGCCATGTTATAATGGAGTTAACAAATTTTTACGGACAATCTGGGGACCGGACGAGGGTCGGGACATTTATAGACACTTCGGTAAGAATTTCTACTGAGGTTTCCGCGTAACACTTTGACCGAAACTTTTGAAGTGCGTCTTATTTCCGTCACATGTCAGTTCTGTCTGACTGTTCGTCTGTCACAAGCTGTATCTTTGTAACTGTTGCTCGATTAAATGTTTAAATGCGTGTTAATATGACCTCTATCACGGCGAATAAAAAATATAAAGTTATAAAACCAGGTTTTCCATGATCTAATTTCAAAAAAATTAAACATGAATGAACACTGAAATCGTTTAGGTAATAAAAGCGTGTCAAAAACTAGGGTAACATGTATGACGTATGTAGATAACGCCTACCTACTTACGTGAAAGTTGCCCTCATTCGTTTTATGTAGGTAGACTTTTATGGTTGACCTGGCTGAGGGATAGTGCTGCCTATTAAATATAAAGCCTATATGGTCAGCCATCTTGCTAAGTAAGTCAAATGACTAATGTTCCTGAGGGTCACTGAAATTTGCTCCCTTGTTGAACACAAGAATACTTCAAACACTGTTTCAAGCTTTCACGGTTTACAACTAAACTTATACTGTAACTTACGGGATATCTTCCGTGATTGGGAGCTCAAAATAATGAACAATCACGGAAGATATCCCGTAAGTGACAGTATAAGTTTACAAGAATACTTGTTGGTAGAAATAGTAATGAAATAGGTATTTAAGTAATGGTGTTTTAATCGTGAATGTAAGAAGATGTATTTAAAACTTGTGTTAATAAATAAGACTTGAGACTATATTAGTAGTACTTCACTTGTTCTGACCAGTGGAACTTGTCCGCGGAAGCGACGGAACACCAAAATAAAAAATAGGAAATTAGGACGAGGAAGTAATTGGTGATGTTGAACGTTCGAACCCTGGATGAGATTTTACCAAAGAGCTCTACTTCTTTAGAATAATAAATATCAGTAAGACATTAAATATCAAGATAGCAACAAGATTATAATATGTATGAATTCGTCTGTCTCAAAAGTTAAGTAATTCTTTCTTTAAAACCTACATCCTTAGTCCCCAACCAGTAACAAATTACTTAGCTTTCAGCCCTATCTCACACTAAACATTAACTTCCCTTTAGAACACTAAGATGGGACATGATGGCCAAAGTTATTGCACACAACAGCCACTAGCGACCTCTTGAGAGCTCATAAAGTGATGGATGTAGCAATATTTCTAACGGCAACCATTATGTATAAGGGCAATTAGACACACCCATGCTTCAGTTGATAGGTACCTTCGCTATAAAGATTGAGTATCGCGTGATAGCAAATAATTATTGGGGTGCAAAGGCCACTTGGCTCCTAAATCGTCATTTAGGTGTATCGATCGATAAAACGGAAGCGTCATAGATTTTGAGAAACACAACAACATGATTCTAAGATTTCTATGGAAAAATTCATTACCAGTGAGCGTTATCTGATTTCTATGAGAAAAAATATAGAATGTATATATTCTTTATTATACAACACAATTGTTTCAGAGCTCTTTTAAAATAATTGCTAATTTTATGGGTATAACCGACGGCAGTCTTATCGTCGATAGCAATATCTAACAGACAACCTTAACTTTGCTAGAAAACGTAATGTAACCAATAACTTAAGGCAATATTCATTGTACTGAAAATTTGATAAATTGAAAATATTGTAACACAGTAGTGATCTGAAAATATTTGGCCATAGCATGATACACAAGTAGGTATACTTGTGTATACCTGTGATTTAACATAATGAATGAAGAAAAATCTATTTTAACATCTCGTATGACAGTAAATTCTAGAAAATTTAAAAGTAACTGCCTCGTTAGTCTAGTGGTCGCAAGCGCGACTACTAAGCATGAGGTCCTGAGGTTCGAATTCCTAGGTCGGGCAAAGTGTTATTGGATTCTGGTACTGTGCCCGGTTGATGGCAATAGGCTCGAGCCCCCTATTACATTGGACTTAAACATAACTGGCGAATTGTGGGTGTACTATTAGGTACACCTCTGCTCACCCTTCGGGAATTACAGACAAGATGTTATGTTAACATTAAAGGTATTTAGCTACATAACAACGAGGGAGAAAAATATTTAACCACTTTTAATTTACCCATACTACGTTAATGACTCATCCTCCGATAATCAACCCTACTTAATTCACAATATATGAAAACATACAACAATTTGTGTACATAAAAATAGATTACCCAAGTACATCGATAGCTTCCCTGTCTGACCGATATCAGATAATCGTCGTATCGACAATACAGGCGCTGATAACAGACGTACGATAGCCAGAGCTTTAGTGCTTACGAACTTATGAAGCTTCCTGAACTATTTTGGGCTACATTTTTTATTTTGGTAAATATCAGTCATCATGAATTTCCCAGTAATACCTTGGAGTAGGGATTTGTGTCCGTTTGATGGTAACAGGCTTGACCCCTGAGAATTAATTTCTATTTCAATTTTTTTTTTCTTTTTATACCATGTAGGATGTAGGCTTGCGTTTATCCGCAACTTGCCTGATGTGAAGCGATGACGCGGCCTAGGGTGGAGCATCTCGCCTAGAAGAAACCGATTCACTCGAACTTTGAATAGATCCAGATTATAATGGTGAAATGTGGGTGTACTATAATATTTTAGTAGTATGGTGTAGGTGGTGCCCTAACCTTCCGGGGATTTTTGGATGATATGTTTTATCATCTAAACCTAACGAGAATTAAATCATTCAGCTGCATCCGGTTAGACTGGAAGCCGACCCTAACATAGTTGGGAAAAGGCTAGGCAGATGATGATGAATGTTTTTTTTACTCTTTCTTTTAATTGTCAATACACTACCATAGTCTAGAAATCAAGAATAAGAATCCTTCAGTTTGCAATCGCACTCAAACACCCAAACCAACAAACAAACATGAGTTTCCTCTAATGACCGCACGATTCCATTCGGTAATTTTCCATAGTACCCCCCGAAACAGACGGCCGTGTTTGGTACCTTGTTTTCAAAACATGTGAAGAACTATCAATTACTTCACTATGATACGATCTAGCATCTAGAACTTGTTGAATACTACTCCAGATCCTGATAAGAAGATAAGCTCGATGGCTCAGCGGTTTAACGTATTAAACCTTTGGGTCTTGGACAGTCTTCAAGAGTTATCTAGATCGCAAACGAACAGAAAATGTTATTTTTTAGATTGGAAGTCAACTCACATATATCATCTGCATAGGTTCTTTTCCCAAATTTATTGGGGTCGGCTTTACCGGATGCAGCTGAATACCATTATTTTACATGGAGCGACTGCTTATCTCACCTCCACAACGCAGTCAGTACTCGATGATACCCTTGGTAAGAATGGTTGCCAGACTAAGGGCCACTGACCAGGTAGTCACTACTGTCCAAGATCTACAAATTACACCCGGGACCAACGACTTAACGTGCTTTCCGAGGCACGGAGGAAACTTAGTATGTAATGATGGTCACCCATCCACAGACAGACCTTGGAAACCTTGAAAGTCGACCCGTGCGGCAGGAAGGACAACAAGGACTATACAGCACATTATATAAAACAGCACGTTAGTGCAAAACTTAAAACTATAACATTTTACTCCGTATGGAAAGTCCCCAGAGAGTCGGTCGTTCAATTTACGTGAGATGGCTCCGTTTACGACGTACGACTGAGCTGTAGTTATATCTATAATTCTGACTACCCCTACTAGTTTACTCAAGTTTAGATATTGACATTAAACAGTATATATTTCTAGTAGTCGCGCGACTCGAATGAATCGTCGTGAACAGATAGACAGCCCGTGGCCTAGAGAAGGAAAACGGCAACTTTTCGTCCTTGATTTTTTCCTATTTTCCATTAGGACTGATTATAGCATAGCATAATAATAGCGTAGTCACCCTATAATGTCCCCATTGCTGGGACACAGGCCTCCTCTCAGAGGGAATGGGCAATAATCCACCACGTGGGCCCAGTGCGGGTTGGTAGATATCACATGTCTGATTAAAAAAAAAACAAATAACACGCAGACGAAGTCGCGAGCAACAGCTAGTCTAACAAAGTTAACACAAGGTTAGTAGAGCTGGGATGAAAAACCTCTACAACGATTTCACTTTTCTTTAGCCAAATAAATAAGTCTATCAAAATGTAGAGACTCACTCTTCCACAAATACATTTCAAGTAAAACATTTTGAATATTAAAAACAGCAATATTTTGTAAAAAATCAATCTAGTTTCGTTTTTGTAAATATTTTGGTTCATTGTGCTATACCTGTAATTATTGGCCGGGCATAGTCAGGAGAAAATGCGTACGGACATGCAACGATTTATTTATTATGATCAGGCATTTTAACATTTTGAAAGAGTTGAATTCTAGACATTTTTTTTGTGTCTATGGTAAAACTCCGTTATATCCTATTACATGGAACGTAAACTCATCTGGTGAAATGTGGGTGTTCTTCCGAACCCGTCGTTGATTAAAGACGTGATTTTATGTGTTTAATGAGAAGGACTGGAACTGCAGTGGCCAATCTGGAAATCTCTTAGCCGTTTGGGGGCCCAGGTTAACCGCTGTAGAAATAATCTTGCCAAATGGGGGAGCATCGACCCGTCCCAAATACAATGCCAATGTGGAGCCCCTCTGCAGAATATGCCCCACCTCACTTCTTACCCAACCTGTACCTTCCAGGATTAAAACGAAACCAAAGAAAGAGCTGCGCTGGTGGCTACATACTGGTCGGGTATTACTTTTATCCATCGACAAGCAAAGACGAAGAGCAATTTTATGGTAAAAACGATAATTTATGATGGCTTCCATTGTTAGCAGACAACTTCGTTGATGTTATGAATGATTTGATGGACGTTGATATTAATGTCGCAGGGAATGTCTTTGAATGTAGACTGAAGTTCGAGGCATGAAACTCCAACTGTCATAAACGATATGATCGCATTCAACCGTTATTTTTCAGACAAAAGCATAATATTTTGGACGCAAATTGTTAACAGATATATAGCTCAATATTTCTTAAAACTCTGCTCGTTGCTAGAGTTCTATGGAAAAATAAAAATAAACTTTTTGAATTATTTCCTCAAGACATTTTTCTTTATATTTCCTTGAAGTGACGTTAACTAATTGGAACACTCATAGATATGTTAATTGTCAATTCTAATATTTTCAGATACTTTACAGGCAGTTTTAGCCATGTCGTAACAATAATGACTTCCGTTAGTTTTGCATGATAATAAGATTTACAAAATAAACGCCTAAAATAGGGGTAAAGAAAATGCAAGGTCGTTTTTATCTAGCACTGACAGACAACTCTTATCAAGGGATATCATACTACCAAGTAATTGGGTTATTAAGGTCAGATAGGCAGCCGGTCCCTGTAAAATACTGGTATTCAGTTGCTTTCGGATAGATTTAAGTAAAACGTCCTATGAGCACAATGTCATAATAGCAAAAAGACCTGTGAGCAGCTTGTCCTATTAGCAACATGACCTTATAGCAAATGGTCCTGATATCATAAGGACATGGTAGCAACATTTACAGTAGGTACATAAGCGACTGTAGTTGGGAAAAGGCTAGGCAGATGAAACCGAAGTCTAGGATCATTAACCTACGGATGGGCGCCCTAATTTGTTTTATTTTTAGAGTGATTCAGTCCGACTCTAGACGAACGGATGCAATTAAATAAGTAATAATTGTAATTATTAGTACTGGGGAATGTGATACGAAAATGAACACTGCAGAGAGATTATGTTCACCGAGTACACATACCTACAAGGTATGCCAAGTTTTCTGAAAACTTTAATGCTCAATTCAAGTTCGGGTATCATTAGAAATCATCAAATAAATTGTCCTCCTTCAAAGATAAAAGAAAAAATGTTTACTATTTCTGACCTACTCAAAGACATTGACGAAAAACAATGAAATTCGCTGCCAAATTACAATAAAAGTTTAGACAATTTTCAGGTTTATTGCTCTAAATTTACGCGAATTAAACGTACCAAACTCTAGACGAACAGATAATTTATTTTGTTTTGCAAAGAATTTATACGTCCGTCCGCAAATCAAGGGGAATTGGATAAATAAATACTGTAATGTAATGGACAATATGAAACGCTGAAATGTTTCAGATACCTATCATTCTGGGTAAATAAAACGTCGAATTGGGTAAAAAGTTGTTGTACCCATCGACTGCAGGAGATGTGTTTCAACACAACTTACTACACAGTGCAAAGAAAAAGTTGCCAGTTGTCTTTTGAGTCCGTTTTCTTATTTTAGCTGCTATAGGTATCTCTTGTTTGACTCAGGGACACGCAGGGTCCCCCCTGAGTGTCCCTGAGTAAAACACCTCTCTTTTGCAAATTTCAATCATTTTGTTTTCGCGTTTCAAGGCATTTCGAAACAATTCTGAAGCAATAGGTAAAGATCATCAGATTAAACTTATACTGTCACTTACGGGATATCTTCCGTGATTGTTCATTATTTTGAGCTCTCTACAAGGTGAAGACGACAATACGACAATTTTGGCCAAGGTTTTTGAAGTAGCTAGTTGGCAACATGTGTTTAACGTTTATACCGATGCGGGATTCGTTAACCTGTTGGTGGTAGCCTATTATCTACACTATGTAGAAAATGCTAAAAATGAAAAATAACGTCCTGTGAATAAACTGCAGACAAAATTCAATCGAAAATATCCAGTAATTTCCGATTGAATTTTTGTATGCAGACTGGGAACGTCATGAGTTACATACAGTTTAATTTATTGTCGCATTGTCGTCTCCACCCTGTATAAAGGGTGTAAATAGACCCTTAACACAAACGAAAGGCACTTATTCTCCCCGTCTTTTTGGGAACCTTCTAGTTACGGAGATATTGGGGGTCAAAGTTCCAACTTTTTATAAGTTTTTTTTTAATATATGTTTTTAATGTAAGATTTTTACTTTACACACCTCCACGACCCCCGTACTATTCAATCCATCCATCAGCACAATGCTTTGAGTGCTTTCCATCGAGTCCTACATTAAAACGTGATATATAACCCCAAAAAAAAAAAGTCGATTCCCAGCAATATTTTTTGAGTAAAGTTACTTAGTGTGATGTACAGAATGCTTGGTTGACGGATATGTGAAGGGTCTGTTTACACCCGTATAAAGAAGAAGAAAATGAAAAAAAAGATAGAAGATAGAGAAGAAGATATACCATAAGTGACAGTATAAGTTTAGTTGTAAACCGTGAAAGCTAAAAACAGTGTTTGATCATCAGATTGTTGGGTATTTCAGCGATTGAATATGCTCGAAAACAAATCGACTCAATTGTGAGTAACTCATTTGCGAACTTTTGATATTGTTGTATGATTTCTGGATCTGCAGAGTTCTTGACGCTGATCTTAAGCCCTTTAGCTTTCTGTCATTTGCTTGACTTGTAAGTAGGCTGCTACAATTTTATTTGCATAGTCAGCCTACGGGTACCGATTCTACTACAGTACAGGTTTCGTCTCTGTCCATTCATCACAAGGCCCTATGCGGGTTGGTGGATGTCACATTCTTTATTGTTTTTTTTTTTATTCTTGGGAGAAGGTTCTTTATGCCAGTTTCCACACGATGTTTTCCTTCACCCCTGTGAGAGTTTGTTTAAAATGTTTTTCATTGCCCCTGAAGACTGAAAAAGTGTCTTAAATCTAAAATATCTCTTGAATATCCAACCCAATTAAAACCTGTTAACACAAACAAGTAAATACATCCAGATGGAGAACGTTGTCATTGTATACGATCATAAACTCAGTTTATGACTTCGTTGATTTTAACGACTCCGTTAACTGTCCTATGGAGAGCTCTATTTACTTCAGAAATTAATGGACTTTACTTTATTACTTGATACCTATAATGAATTTATACCTATTTGCTGTCTGAATCTGAGATGTTTCAAGATCAATATTGAAGGACAGATGTCTAGAAATATAGATATAACTTCTAGGTTAGATATTTGCCTTTAATGCTTAGGCGAAGCGTCTGTTTCAGGGTAACAGTCCTGTTATTGGTTACCAGGTGATGATGCTTTACCTTTCGGTAAAAGTATCGCAAAGGTGGATAAAAAATATAATAGGGGTGAAAGCAGACATAAATTAAAACGGTCAGTGGGTCGTCTTAGGGAAAGAGACTTGTAATAATATAGCCATATACGTAAGGGTGTACCTGACAGGTTTGAATGTACAGTTGAACCGTACAGATAAACCGGAGCGTGTATGTTGTAAAACTGTACAGTTCAACTGTCAGGTACACCCTAGCTAGTATGACTACCTTTAGACTATTATACCCTTCTATTCAAAGTACCATACAGTCAAATAATTTAAAACAATTTGAGAAACGGCTGCTCATAAAATTACTACTGTAGGTGTGGGTAGATCATTTAAAAACTCAATGTCAAAAATTCAGCCACAAACATTACTCTTGCGAATAAAAAGAACTAACGAATCTAGTAATGATCTTCATTATTTACTTTTTATATAACGTTTTGGTCTCATTCTTCATGACACAAGTTGACAATGTGCCAAAACCCCGTATCTATCAGATACGACCTAGTCTTGGTCATTTTAACTCTCGGCTATTTCCGTACGTCTTCGGGAGTCACGAAGTTTTGAGGATGAGCTAATAAATTAAATTTTTCAGTGTTTATTTATGTCTTTCGGAGATAGTTTTTTAAAAGTCTAGACAAATTTCGTTGTTTATGTGGGATGTCAATTTCTTTTAGAATTTTATTTTTCTAATTTTTGATGTCTGATTGTTGTACTATTTTTTTATTGGGTCAATGTACGCTAGCGATCGCCGATCTCTATATTTTGACAACATACTAATCGTACGAAATTTCTATATTTTTAAAATAATTGCGAAAGGCCACCTGTAGACACCAGCAATTCCAAAAGACGAAGATTGACGAAGTTTTGCTTATCAGCTATGCTCTAATATTATAAGGAGGTATAAAGTTTGTAAGTTTGGATGTAGGGGACAATCTTCGGAACTGCTGATCCGATTCCGAAAATTAATTCAATAACGGGAAGCTAGATCATCCAGAGTAATAGGTTATATTTAAAACGAAAACGCGAACGAAGCCGTGAACAACAGCTAGTAAGTAGTAGTAAGTTACAACGAATTTCTGTGCTTGTAATTCTTCCCCCCAGCAAGGCATCTTGGTGGGTAATGGGTATAGTCACTATGTTTACAGTTTCTTCATGTTTTCATGATTTATGAAGCAGCCTTTTGTGTCTATCTTTTATATTTCCCCATCTTGACCTAAGTTTCTTAAGTACCAACAAAAGAGACCTATATCTTCCTATTTACACGGTAACGAATTACTTCAGATTTTCAAAGATAACAATAGTATTTGTAATCGTTGAGAGTCTGTAGTGTCTTGACAAAGTATTTGTAAAGAATTAAGCTTAGTTACCAATCGTTGTAACTACTAAGATACGTGACCACATAAATTAGACTTTCTGCCTTTTGTTTTAAAGCATTGTTTGAATTAAACAATATCCTAGAATAATTTCTAGTTACCAATTTCTTAGTTACCAATCGTTGTAACTACTAAGATACGTGACCACATAAATAAGACTTTCTGCCTTTTGTTTTAAAGCATTGTTTGAATTAAACAATATCCTAGAAATTATTCATGCTGTGCTTTAACTTAGTCATAGCTGTAATATACTACATCTAGATGCTAAGATATTCTGTCAAGGTCTCCTAAAAATAGACCGACAGGTTACCTAGTTTTAGATAGTATTTCTTGAGAGTGGTTGAAATGATAAAGTAAACCATAGAATGATTTTTTACCGGTCACTCAATTTATGAGCAGATCTTGTTTAGACTTTAAAAGTCTAAAATTGCCAAAGTTAATGTAAATTTTTAGGAAAAAGTACCATAACATAATCACGCCTGTTATCCTCGAACGGCTTGGCAGAGGCGTGCCTGTAGTAGACCCACAATTATTTTAGGGCCAGCATATTACCATCCGATCTGGACGCAAGACTACAGTCCGGACTTTATCATCATGGTCATAAAGAATGTTTCAGTGACTGAAACATTATTTATGAAAAAGCTCAAAAAAACTATGGAGGACCAGGGAAACTGAAGCTCAAGCAAGAAGCAGTCTTCGGGAAAAGCGTTTCTTAAAAAATCTTTAAAAACTGCGTAATATCCCGTATGTATAGTAAAATCTTGTCCTTCTGAAAATTTTCATAAAATTATGTATCAATGGAAATTATATGCCCAACATCAGCAACTTGATCTTTAGTCATATTCAACTGCTTTGTAAATAATATCAGTACATCCATCAGCTTCAAACCTCAGCACTTGGCATTGAACAGTGCCAGCGAACTCATTATATAACTATAGGAAAGGTGAGAGGCCACCTGACGTCGGTATGAGTAGGAACTAGGTGTGAGTATCAGGGCGGATACTGGTGCCAAGAATTTACTTTAGAAGCAGATTTGTAAAGGTATTTTTAGTGGCCTCAGTTAAGGCCAGGATAGTTCTAATGTTTGTCTGAATGTGGTGAAAAGAGACGTATTCTATTAAATAAAAATTAATATCCTATTCAAATTAAACTTCATTTACTCTTAGGCAGAATCTCAGGTTCCAAGTCAAAGTTACATAAACCGTGGTCTCTCAAGACCCGTTAAACATTTTCTAGTGTTCTGGGAAGAAGATTTGGTGCAAGAAACTCTCGAGCAACACATTTGACTGTTCGACCCTCCAGCGATTTCTCTAACCTGTAAAGCGAAATACAAAGCCTATGACTTATGGTTTACCTTAAGTCCAAAGAGAATGAATTCCCAGGAATAAAGCATTAACAAAAACATAACCCTCCTTTTGGGCTTCGCCGCAGTCGGGTAAAAGAAAGAAGGGGTTTCACCCAAGAACAAAGTAACCAAGTGTCTTCTTATTGAAGAATATGGTGGACAGAACCCTTAAAAACACTACTAATCCTGTAATAAAAACATCAATACATTACAAAACAAATAATCATTAATGAAATTATTTTTAGAGCTCATGTTTACGCTTCAAAATAGCGGAGAAGGGCGCAGTCCAAAGTGCACAGTCCCTTGTGACATCGCGATGGCATTAATAGAACGCTGACGTAGATACAACTATTTATTTACTATTTCATTTCGCGGTCTAACGACAATTTCAGCAGTTGTAACCCTGAAAATTCCTATAATAGTGTCTGCAAAATCAAGCAGGTTGTGAGGTTGTCCGAGGGTTATATTGAAATGAAAATACTATTAAAACTATTACCAGTAGATATGCCGCAAGAATACTCTGGATGCAAAAAGCACAGCACCGATCGTCGCTTGTGGAAATCCTATATTCAGCAGTGTTTTGGCTGAAATTTTGGTGATGACCATGGAGAGATAACTTGAATAACCGACTATCTGGTGGAAAGTGGAGAATTGGGTATTAAGGCGCAACTTGGACTCCAGAACTTGGAACTCCAGTCGTGGACTGCAATGGGCTGAGTTATTAGTCTTAATGCGCTCTTCAAGCAGCTAAAAGTCTTGCATTCACAGCCGCATCATTAGAAAGAGCGATTTTTTTTCTAATCTCATCATCAATGTTCAATTATTCATAATAACATTCAAACGCGTTTTTCCTTTAACCACCAAATTTTTCCTGTTTCCAACCATTGATACCACACTAACTTCCATTCAGTACAACTATGTCAGTAACAATACTATTAGAATAGATAACAACCTATTTACGTGTCTATTACCAATTTAATTTACAAGTAACTACTAATTGTCGCGACTATTTTTAAGCAAAGCTAAAAAAAACACAGTTTAATAACGTAACAGTTTTCCGAATAAATCAATTGTCATTGAAGGATACTTTTTACCCTGTGACCTTGGCAGGTACTGTAGCGGTTACGTACTCTAAATGACTGTAATGTTTTGATGAATATGAAATAATATGAAAGGATATGCAGCAGATCATTAAACAAAACCACTTTCTCCTTGGGTCCAATATCGTAGTTGCGTAAAAATTATCAGCTGCCCCATACATTTGGGTCAAGTAAGTATTGAAATTTTGTATGCGACAGTTGATATTTTTTTCGCATTTGTTCAGTTTGATGGTCTGCAGCATATCCTTTCATATGACTATACCCTTGAATATACCCTTTCTGTTACACCCTGTATATCCTTCGTACTTAGAAGTGAAAGTAGATACCAGCATGTATTACAATACCTACACACAAATACATTTCATGAAGTGTTCAAGGCTACAGTGGTTTTTAATGATAACGCTGTTCCAAGGTTATGTTTTTCAGCATGTAGTGCTACTTTCCTTTCATTCAGAAATTTTATTAAGTTTTCGTCGGAATCTGTCAGTCGAATCGAATTTCCAGACTGCTTACCGAGTTTAGGAGAGGTGGAGGTTACACATTACCAGCCGAAGCCGGTATTCAACAAGGAACTTCCTCTTACTCTTGTACTCCTTATCGAGGTCGAGGTCTAAGTACTGCCACTTCCACCTGCTTGTTCATCCTTTGACATACAACATAACATTGCAGCTGTTATCCCCGAAGTAGAAGAGAAGTATAGCCAAATTTCGCGAGCTACGGTTCAGTCTCCCGACATGAGACTGAACCGTAACTGGCGAGATGTGCTACTAAGACTAGACTTTTTGTGCTCAAAACAAAAATTTCTAGACATACATAGCTCTTAAGCCTTCAGGTAAGACAAAAAAACAAGCTGCCATTTTAAAATTCTATGATTATTAATACAATGCGTAGGCATCCTCCATAGCTCAGCGGTTGCTTCGTCCCCAGTCCCGCCCTCCCGTCGCCTGCCCGATTAATTGGATTCGGTTTCGTCGGACACAAATCTAATTTGTGGCCGTGCTTAGCTAGCTTACTTGGCGGCTTAGAGAACTAACTGTTTATGTAACAGATTTTCGTCGTTAGTGAATTTGTTTGATTATTATAGTTGGCTGTCTGGGCTATAAAATACATCATTAATTTGACCACATTACACATAATCAGCGTATAATGTTTCCATCGCTAGGACACTGGCTTTCTCTCTGTAATAGAGAGTTGGCTGCAGTCCATCACGCGGGTTTAGTACGGGATGGTAGATGTCTTGGAATTATAGGTTCCTGCCGTGCCGGTTTCCCCACGATATTTCCTTCGTCCACGATATTTTTTGATCTAGGACATTTGAAGCCCGAAGTCAATTAATAGTACATTCCATGATAATTGATGACACACGACACAAGATACACTTATTCTTAAACATAGGGAAAATGTTAATGGAATAAAGATAGAAAAACAATAGGTGTTTGAAGTGGTCCTTAGACACAAGTGGTGCTAATGTGGTGCTAATCTTTTTATTGCTTAAGGAAAAAACGCATATCGAGAGAAAACATTATTTGTTGTTCATAAGAAAATTTGTCTCGTTAATCCATATAGCATGGTTATATGAAGCCAAATCTATAAAACATCCATCAATGGATGATCGCGCATATTAGCATCAATATTCCAACACTAATAATTGAATAAGATATAACATGACTCACTTATCTTTAGGTGGTAGAAGCCCGTAAGACTGACTAGCAGTCTTACCAAGGGGTGTCGTATTACCTACCCAATTATGGGTTGTGTAGATCAGATGGACAGTCGCCCTATCTAAAATACTAGTATTCAAATGAATCTGGTTAATGCCCAACTTAGTTGGGAAAAGTCTAAACAGTGTCTAGAGGACTAAACTAAAAGGTACTGAATTTGACAGATTCTTACACTAAAATCAAAATCAAAGCATTTATTTCAAATAGGCCAGTTACAGGCACTTTTGAATTGTCTAAACAAAGACAACAATAGCTACAGTCCCAGTCACAAGGCATAAAAACTGTGAAAGTACTGTAGTTGCCCATTCCCTAACGTAGATCTCTATGGAGAAGAACGGACAAGAAACTCCATGGACACTCTTTTAAAACAGAATATTTTTACAAAACCTTGGTTACATCGTTCATGTTGAGATGGTACATTATGTGAGAACGATGTACCGTATCTATAGTCATGTTAAACAACATTTAACGAAGTAAGAACCATCAAAGAAAGCATTCTAACTTTTGACAGTTCTAACTTCAAGCAATTACTAAACTACAGAATAAAAATCGAATTAAAAAAAAATACAATAAAAAATAGTTTATAGATACGGGTGTTAATACCTCTCTCTTCTTTATGTAACGCCACCACAATACGCATAAATAAACACGACGATCAATAACGTACATCAGTATGTAAATGTAATGCATCGGTGTCTATTGAAACCTATTAGTTCAAGTGATCTCAATATCGATTCAATTCACAGCTAATGTCTAGAATCGATTTTAAAAAAGACTGTGACAGATATGTATGGCTGCTTTGTCCTTGATTTGTGACTTTTTATTTATGTTGATGCAATAAATAGACTGCAATTGTGTGTTTGAGTTAAAAAGAGACTAGAAAAATGACTAGCTAAGTTTTGTCTCGTCACTGCATTTTTTTCAAGACCACTTAGCCTACTAGGGTGTTCAATATCGTTCTTCCTTATGGTAACAATGATATCAAAATTAATCTATTAATTTTAGTGAAATCTTTGAAGACTGTATGACCAATTGACCATTGTACTTACATTCATACCATCCTTTGGTTGTCATTGGGATTGTCTTGCGTTCTTCAGTCCAGTTCTTTATTAAGCTTTATCTTTAAATAAATTAAATAAAAGAACTGTTCTGTCTCCCATTAAAGGGTATAATCTATCCTTCATTCTACCATTTCTTTTGTTTTTGGGCAAATGTGAACCAATTCTGTCTCTAATTTTGTTAAATGCTCGCCCTATCTCGTCGCTGTTGCCCCGTTCTGCCGCGATGTTGAGCATAAACAACTTGTTTTTTTTTCTTATACTTTACTCTCGTCAAATTAATAATATCAATATCTTCCTCCTTCCAGGTTACGGCTGCTTCCAATGGCTGCTATTGATGTCGTGTGGCGCCATCTACGCGGTGTGCGCGCTCAGTACCACCACCCTCAGCTTCGTGTTGCCAGCTGCCCAGAGCGACTTCAACCTGTCCTCCAGTGACAAGGGCAAGCTTACTGCCACGCCGCTTATTGGTGAGTGCAGTTGATAGGTACAGAAAAGTTTGCACAATCAGCCTGTAACGTTCTGTCCGTTGTAAGTTACAGAAATGGTTTAGTACCCAAAACACTCTGATATGTGAATGACAGTCTGGTAATAGATGAGATCCAGACTCTGTACACAAGAGTGTATTATTTAATTATAAAATTTTCTTTCTCAATACGTAGATACGTCTTATACGTGAGGCCTGTTTCTTTTTTTAAATTTTACAAATAAAAGACAGGACGATAGATAGCTTAAGACTATAACTAATTGTTATTACTTCTTTTCCCAGGTATGTGCGTAGGCTCCTACTTCTGGGGTAACCTGGCAGACGCGAGAGGTCGCAAGAAAGCCATTATCGGTGCCTTACTGCTGGACGCGTTGGCTGCCTTCCTATCCAGTGTTGTGCAGTCATTTCCAGCATTCTTAGCCTGCAGGTATCTAGAACATAACTGCTTGATTATTAAATAAATAGTTTTCCGATCAGAAGGAACAATTAAAAAAAATAGTGCCACAACATAATGCTTTATACATAATTACTCACACTTGAAACAATCAATGTTCCAGTGTAACTACTTGATAGCCACCAAACCTCGAAAACTTGATCTCCTCTGTCTAAAAAAAGAACAGCAGAAAGAGAAGAACAGAAAAAGGAGGATATTCTTTTTTCGTTGATCCCGGCTATCGTGTTCATATCTTTGACAGCCGTAATGGGTAGGCAAAAGCCAGGTGACAACCAGTAAGCGAGTTCTTAATTATCACTTGCTTCGGTGAAAGAGAACATCCCGAGGAAACCAGCATGCCTGAGAGATAATTCTTGACGGCATGTAAAGTCAAGTCAGAGGCCCATGGACGGCATAAATCTCCGCCAGGTTAGGCATTAACCACACGATAAAGAAGAAGAAGGATTTCTGGAGTTCAGATAGGCACGAGGTCCATGTAAAATACTGTATTTACCTGCATCCGGTTACACTGGAATCCGACTTTAAAATAGTTGGGGAAAGGTTAGGCAGGCAGGCAGGCAGGCAGGCAGGCAGGATAGGATTCTTCTTCACGAAATATTTGACAATCACTTTACATCTTATTTGTACCAATCTTGGCGTAACTATTCGTTGTAGACTTGTGTCTCTTGCAGATTCTTCTCCGGGTTCGGCATCATTGGAGCCACGGGGCTGATCTTTCCGTACTTCGGGGACTTCCTCTCGCTCCGGCACCGAGATGTCATGCTGTGCAGGCTGGAGGTGTTCTGGACATTTGGAACAATTCTGCTGCCAGGTAAGAAAACTTTTGCAGAAAATGGGTACCCATGGTTCACTTATAGTGGAAGGAAGAAATAGAAAGTAGCAAACGATAGCGTGATGGCTGAAAAAGGAGAATGGAAAAATAAAACGTGTTGCGCCGACCCCGAGTAGAGTAGAACAAGGAGAGGAAGATGATGATGATGTTTCAGTTTTAGAAGAATTATTTATAGAAACGTTTGTGTGTTCTCCAAAGTATGTTATACCTTATATGATGAAATGAAGTATCTTTTTCGTACGTAGCAAGAAAAATACCTTTCTGTTCAAAATGACAAGAATAACACAATACTAACAGTAAAACATTAAAGTTAAATATAACCATGGTTTTCCTTTGAAAATAAGAGGTCGAGGCCGAAATAAATTATCCAAAGGGAATTAATTACCATAAAAAACATGCACACAATCTATAGTAACGCCAATAATAGCCAAATTTGATGATCGTGCTTATCGCGCGCAGGAATTTGAATGTCAGCGCCGCGACTAAGGTCAACCGGAATGATACCGGCGCTGGCACGGGAGTGATGCCATCGGCTGCCAATTGTGATGGCGAACGATAACATACCAAAGGGGTGTTTGTGGACAAGACTGCATTAGTATAAACAGATTTAAAAAAAAAAAACAATATCAATTCATTAAGTATTTCAAGAGCTACGAGTAGTTCAAAAAATACATACGGAAACTGGGTTTAACAATGCATGAAATGCCATGAATGAAAATAGTACATACATTAAACTTAATTACTTGCCGAGGAAGGTCCGTAGATGAACATCTATCGAGGAGTCAGGTAGGCAGTCAGCAGTTAGTGGAATTTCGGTTAGACTGAAAGCCGATCCCAACATAGGGAAAACCCTCGGCAGACGCAGATTTTGTATCTACAGCTAGTGATAGCTCGTAATGTAAAATTGTCCAATTTTTTAAGTACACTGATGCATATCCAAAAACCGTTTTATAAGTTAACACTAAATATCTTTTCCTTTCGACAGGTATCGCATTCCTCATCATCCCGGACCCCCGGTTCAACCTGACAGCAGTCGGCGCGGACTTCCAGTACACCTCGTGGCGGGTGTTTGTGGCAGCCTGCGGGATCCCCAGCTTGCTGGTGGTGTTACTGCTCATCCCGTTCCCCGAGAGCCCCCGATACCTGCTGTATGCGAACCGGGCTGAGCAGGCGCTGCAAGTGCTGCAGAGGATATTTGTTGTTAATACTAAGCTTAGTGAGAAGGACTTTCCGGTAAGTTTATATGCGTTTTGAATTGTTGTGAGGTGGAGATTAGGTTAGAGTTTTTTTGAGACGGCTAGAGGAGTAAATGATAACGGGGCGATTTGCAGGGCAGAATGGAAGAATAAAACGTGTTGGGCCGACTCCTAGTTCCATGAGACAAGGGGAAGAACGCCAAGAGAGATGATCAAGAAGTGTAAATTGGTTCTTAAAAATTTTTCCTACTCTTCGGACTATTTTGGAGCCCACACAGCTTAGCAACCGACATCACACTCTTCATATTTATTAAGAAAGAATAAGCTTGACATGAGCGCAAAGTTTGTGAAAAGGGTATCAATAAAGGTACTATAGTGAAGGCAACTCGCAGAACTGAAACATACAGGGTGTAAACAGACCCTTCACATAACCGTCAACCAAACATTCTGTACATCAAACTAAGTAACTTTACGCAAAAATTATTGCTGGGAATCGACTTTTTTTTTTGGAGTGTAAAGTCACGTTTTAGGTAGGACTCGATGGGAAGCACTCAAAGCATTGTGCTGATGGATGGATTGAATAGTACGGGGGTCGTGGAGGTGTGTAAAGTAAAAAACTTACATTAAAAACATGTATTTAAAAAAAACTTGTGAAAAAGTTGGAAGTTTGACCCCCAATATCGTAACTAGAAGGTTCCCAGGTATGGTCTAGCACAAAAAATTATCGCAAAGACGGGGAGAATAAGAACCTTTCGGATGTGTTAAGGGTCTATTTACACCCTTTAGATAGACCGCAGCGACACGGCTGGTTGTTTAAAACTATATGAACACGTTTCTGTAGATGGAAACATGTGGTTTGCGATCTGAATTGGCCTTTCAAATTACCTGTATTGTGTTTAAAGCTTCGTGATATCTTTGAAAAAAGATTCAATATGTAAGCTTCCCTGGACGACAGCATTGAATTTAAATATAACCAAGCCATCTATTCCAGATCGAGTCAATGATAAGTGCCTACGGTGACGAAGAAGAGGAGGTGGTGTCAGCAGACAACAATGGCAACGAGACCAAGGCGCCCCTGACCTGGTCGCAGAGATGGGATGCCTTCTGGGTCCGGAAGAAGATGCTGGTCATGCCACCCTACATCGGGCTGCTGGTGCTCTGCTGTTTCGTCGATTTCGGTCTTATGTTCAGGTAATTACTTAATGACACAATAGGATTATAGGACATACAATATACACATTAGGAGTTCCTCTTTAGACGAGCGATATTAATAATCTGGACAAGATGTAAGATTGAGAGTGCTGCAATTTACCAAGATGTTGACTATAATACTGGTTGATTTGAAATTGATAAGTAACAATCAGACATTGAAATTGTGGCAGAGTTTATTTGGCAAAATTTTAAAAAGTAAGTTACATGTCGATAATATCTCCCTATAAAATCCCGAAATGATTTTTAAGTTCCGAAATAAAACTGTTAAATTAGAGGAATTCCGATCTCTGGTAATAAATTATACAGTTGATCGTAATAATCGTCTCCCAAGGAAAAACGACTAGACAACGCAGGTTGAATATCAACCTGATTATTATTCTTATTCAAAAGAAACTTAATGGTTGTAGTATGTAGTATGGATGTTTTAATATAATCTATCTCTTGTTGCAGTTACTACACACTGATGATGTGGTTCCCGGACCTGTTCGAGAGGTTTAGCCAGTTCTCGTCGCTGTACCCTGATGTGCCGGCCGGTGTATGTGAGGTGTCGCTGACACTCGCCAACGATACTGCTGAGTTGGCTGTGAGTATGAAAAGACTATCATCAATCTAGGTTAGATGTCACCACACTGACCGACGCGGAATCGGTCTAAGCCGGGCAGATAGAGCTTTGTGTCAAAGCAAAAAAGGTGTCAGTCGCCTTGCCTTGTATTGCATGGACGTACTTAAGTGTCGATAAGTGTTGTCACCCTCTTTATTTACTCAACCAACTTTTGTAGGACAAGATTCTTTTATGACTTTAATCACTACCGTTGCTTGGGATTTGTACAGTTTTACAATAAACATGTCCCATTTCGAACATGACTGAAGATCAATGCAGGCAAACATACTAAATCACATCTAGACCAGTAGTGTTTACGGTTGAGGCTACTTTGACTGATACGCTTTGTGAGAAACTACTGAAATATGGTAACCACTTTAACAAACAACTGTAACCTAATGTTTGAACTGACAATGGATCTCCAGACTGCTGGATAATCAGCCTAACATGTTCCTGCTGAAACATAGACTCCAATTGTCAAAGGATAGACCTCTCATGATGGAACAATTTCGTTTATTCTTTTGTAAATCTCCTCTCTTCTTCCTCCAGGAAAAGTTGCAGCCCTTGGATGACAAGGTGTACATCCACACGCTGGTGGTAGCCTTAAGTTGTGTCCCCACGGCGCTATGGGTGGGGCTCACCATCAATATTGTGGGCAAGAAGCTCATGTTGGGTAAGTGATTGTTAGAAGAGGTGTTTTATATCGATTCAAAGACAACGTCTTAAAGGTGCTTCTTCACCGGAGCATTCACCTGTGATTGTATCGAAACAGTCAATCGTATAGAAACGTTGTTATGAGTTGTATCATCATAGGTGGCGTATTATATATGCTCAGTTCTCCTCATTCACTGACGTAATGCTCGAATCTGAACACCCTCACCCCTACAGAATGCGGCTTAACGCAAAGCATTCTATAGAGAAAGAGCCAAAGCATAAACTTTAGCTACCTAGCATGGAAAAAATGCTTACATGATTTTCTTTATATTTTTCCTGGATTCCATCGTTTTGGATTCGATTTAAATTTTCTGCTAATCTTTTTGAGCAAGCGCTTTTGGATATACCCTTTTCTTGGCACTTTTTCCCCCAATCTGCTGAAATAAGTTCACTACTCAATGTTCGTAGGTCCCTTGAGCTAATAAAACCTCTTTTCTTCCGCAGTAATGATGTTGATCAGCTCTGGACTAGCGGCCCTAGGTCTGAACCTGGTGCGCTCCTCCCTGGAGAACCTGATTCTGTCGTGTGTGTTTGAAGCCATCGTCAGCTGCACGGAGGCGGTGCTGTTCTGTGTCATCTGCGAGATATTCCCTACTAAAGTCGCGTGAGTATCTCTTTATTTATATCTCCTTTTAAACGGTGAAGGAAATCATGGTGAACAAAAATTTGAAGTCCTCGACTTCCACTAATCCTCACTAGGCTTCCTTTTACAACGACGAAGCACAGATATGGGATCTTTGGACATTTTAAAGTACCTACTATCTAAACAGCCATTACATAACATCACGCCTGTAATTCACACCAGGTTAGGCAGAGGTGAACCTGATAACACACTCACATTTCGCCCGTTATGTTTAAGTCCAATGTAATAGGGGCGAGCCTATTGCCATCAACCGGCCACAAATTCAGGCAACGTGACTGCTACTGAGAAAACCCAATAACACTTTGCCCGTCCTGGGAATTGAACCCGGGACATCATGTTAAGTAGGCGCAATCTAATCAGATTAATCAGGATAGATATCGACCGATGATAATGTAGTGAAGAACATTGGTCGATGCTGCGAAGCATCTCGAAGGCCTTTGTCCAATAGTGGACGACTCCCTATACTCTACTGACTCTATGATGATCATAATACACACTATTTTAGGTAATATTGCATATGCGCAGTCTGTCGCCTGTCAGCTGGCGTAAGTTAAAAACTGATGCTGAAGGTGGAAGAAAAATGTGCTGTAACTTTTCCCGGAAACATGTCGGTTCGTAAAAGACCACTTGTTGATATTTGGGTCATCCAAACGACTACTGTTCGACTTGCCAGATTCAAAAGGAGTTGTTGCAATTATCACTACGCTTTGCGTGACTGTAAAGCCACCTGTGGCTTGAACACAACACAACTTCACACATGTTTCCCCCGAAGGGTTAGGCAGAGGTGTACGACCCACACACTAACAAACTTTTGGCAGTTATTTGTTGGCTTGAAATAATCCCTTATTTACCTTTTACGTCACTCAAAAAGGGTGTGACTGATATTTTTCTGGGAATTACGTGAAGACGATATTTTTAAATGGCTCACGTGGCTGTAGAAAGTTTAGTCAGCCGACAAAACTGGTACCAGGTGTGACAGCCAAGCCCATCCCCCTGACACTGTACTACGGTACTACGTTACTGACGTCAGCATTTGTTTAGACATCTTCAATTAATTGTGTGTCATCGTCATTTAGTTCTTAATATAGGCAGCAATACAAGGAATGTTAAGAATCCGTCAGGTGGTCCCATGATTAGCTTTGTTAATTAATAACATGCGAACATGCGTGACCATTGACGCACAAATCAGTTATAGAACTGTTCATCATTATCGTAACATGTGGCACCAGATTTGTCAGTACTGTTTATTATTGGTCTGGTGTACATTGTACAATCGACTTTTGGACTTTGAACACCTTATTTGACACTTGATGGAGTTGTCTCTCTGTACAACGTTTTTGATACGTCATTTTTGATTTGGATGACAAGAGGAGGTTCTAAATGTGTTCAAGCTTTTCAAACGTATTGTTTCTACAGAAAAACACACCACTGTAATTCTATTTGGGTTATAAAAGACTGCTGAGATATTAACAATTTTGTAACGTTCGGCATGGTGATTAAAACGATTCTCCTTTGAGCCTTAAGCAGTCACTCATTAAAAAGGGAGGATCTTTCAACAGGACGGGTGTTGTGTCTGGTGGGCGACACTGTTCGACGGTTGTTGCCGGGGTTCTGCTAAAAAGAAATCACTTAACTTCGTATTTGGCGGTTTAGTCGAGAGTTTTTGCAAGCGTTAAAGTCCAAATAGAGCATCTATTTGGACTTCGACATATCTGTCCACCATCTTTATGATTTAAATGTTATTTTCTTTACAGCGCAACGGCTATGGCGGTGACAGTAATGTGTGGCAGGATAGGCGCCATAGTGGGTAACGTGATATTCGGCGCGTTGGTGGACGAATACTGTGTCGTGCCTATCTACATGTTCGGAACGTTGCTAATAAGTAAGTGTCTATTAGGATTTAGGACCACTTAGGTCAATTGGTTTACCATTAAAAATTGGTGTGCGTCTCTTGTGATTGTTCGGCAAAATTAAATCCTTTTGCTTTCTTATATAAAACCCTTCACGAACCTGTCAGCAAAGCATTCAAAAATGAATAAATAAAATTAGTAAATAACTCTACTCAAAAATTATTGCTGGGAAACGACTTTTTGGGGTGAAAAATCATTGTTTACGGTAGGACTCCAAGAAACACACCAAAAAGTAACCAGCAAAACTTTGTGCTGATGTGAATAGTACAGGGGTCATGGAGATATTTAAAGTAAAGTAATTATAACATTTAAACTTGGATTATAAAATAAAAAAGAGTGAAAGAATTGGAATTTTGATCTTCAATATCCCGCGTTACGCTGCGGCTTCTAGCTTCTAGGTTCTGGACCAGAGTCCAGAACAAAAAAAATATCGCAATGACGGGAAGAAAAAGTGCCTTTCGGCTTCGTTGAGGGTCTTTTATACCGATTATTTCCGAGTGTTGCTTAACTGTACGTCTGTCTGTTGCAGCGAGCGGGTTGCTGTGTATCATACTGCCGAAGAGCACGCGCCCCGAGCGGCCCACCACGTGAGCGCGCTAGTGATACTGTTATATTTTTATATCTATTAAATAATTATATTCACAACCAATCTCTTGTGTTTTATTTTTAATCCCTTTTTATTTAATGGGACGGTATCAGGCCGGATACAGGTTTCATCAAGTCAGCTTGGTTACAGTAGTCTTTATCACTCAGACAGTCCCGTGTATTTATATCACAACTGTACCAGTAAAGTGAATTCAGTTCAGTTTTTCAATGCCTATTTGTTCTAAAAGAGACTGCCTTACCAGACATAGAGAAACCTTTACCTATGTAAATGTTTTTCTCTAATTAAATAACTTCAAAAAAGTTCTATAATATAACTTATATGAAGCTGAATATCACACCTCTTTAGCCCAGTTATTAAGCTGTTCATATTAAAGAATGTCTGACTTTTAGGCTTAAATATATTTTTAAATTGAAAACCTAAGATTTACCGGGCCGTCATTCAAATATCAATTTAATTGAAAGAAAACAGAACACACTTTTTACCTCAAAGAAAGAACAGGCTAGCTATTCTAGGTGTCCAGGTATCTATCCTGTTATGTCTATTTCTAACCTGAGCTAAGCTAAAGGCGCATCTCAAACACGTTTGGCTCGACAACCTAGTTGCTCGCAGATTCTTTCTTCGAGTTATTTTTAAATAGTGTTTTGTTTACCTAGATTTAATGTTAAATTACAAAATATGTGAAAAATTGTGACATTTTTGTGTAATAATTATGGTGAGTAACTAGTTCTTTCACAAGTTCAATGTCAGAAAGTAATGACAAAATGAAACATTAGTTGCTGCACTAATAATGATTTAGATGTCTGGTATGAAAAGCAGGACGCTTTTTCTTGTTTATTAATGTGACTTTATTTCTATGGATTTTTTTATTTATTTTTTCTCGGGAATAAACGGGATTCCTAAGAATAACAAGGCCACTATACGCTTAAAAGTTAAGGCTCGACTATCTCTAGTTTAGGTCATTGCATCTACTCAGGCACAATAAAATGTAGGTGCAAGTTGACCAAAGCAAGTAGGTACTTGGTATTTCTAGAAAGTAAATAAATAAATAAATAAATATCTTTATTTCCCAAAAATACAGATAATTGTAGGTTAATTTAAGTTTACAATTTTGAACAAATGAACTTACATTAAACATTTGGATGCTTCAGAAATCTGTACACAATAGATTGAACTTTGTCTCTTAAACTAGGTTATCCTGTATCTTAAGGGACAGCGTTTGTAGTTTAGTATATAACTTACTCTCCCAGAAATAAAGGTAAAATAAGTCAAAAATACTCTCATGCGAGATGAGTATTTTTGATCTGAATTGTCTTTCTTACTTTTCTTGAAATATGGTTAAAATTGGATTTGACTATGACACAGTCACACTGTATCATTCCGTTTTACAAAATACAATTGATGCACTTATTTTTCAAGCGGCGTAAATATAGAAACCTTTGTGGAAACTATATTTTCGAGGCGTTTGGGGTTGAAACTCTGGGGCCATGGGGTCCGAGTGCTGCTAGCCTGTTTAAGGAAATCTCGAAACGCCTGGTTGACGCTTCCCGTGACCCAAGACCACCTACCTGTACCTTGGCTAGAGGCTAACTATTGCCATACAACGTGGCAACGCCGCTAGTTTCTTAGGCACATTACCTGGTGACAGTGTTGAGGAGGAGTTTTTCGATGCCCTTTTATAGTTTGTTGTTAGTTTATTTTATAGTTTTTAATTAATAATGTATATCTAGTTAGATTTAGGTAGGTAATTTAAAAAAACGTTACAATTTATTTGTTCTAAAGATTTTCCTTATTTCTTGATGATCTTAACCATTTTCCTCATTTACTATCCTGTAGATATTAGCTATCTTTTTTCCTGGTTCTACAAAAAATAGGTATAGGTACGGTTTTAAGTTTTGTTGTCTAGTACCTAAGGCTTAGTATGCACTGGCTAAAGGCAAGGCTGTTTTTGTTTTTATATTTTTCATAATTATGGTACCCTAGATTTAGAAACCTGGGTGACCCATCCATTACATACCGAGTTTCCTCCTTGCCTCGGAAAGCACGTAAACCCGTTGGTCCCGGTTGTTATACATAGATCTTTGATCGTCGTTACAGGTGGTTAGTAGCTCAAAAGCCTGACAACCAGCCTTACCTAGCGTTATCGTATTACCCACTACTAACTTGGTTGTGGTCATTTAGCTCCATCCGGTGCGACTGGGAGCCGGCCTCAACATAGTTGGGAAAATACTAGGTAGGTAGGTCCCTGGATGTGGAAGGAACGGGTATGCAAAAATGCATTTGATGATGCACGGCATATTAGGCAAAGTAGAACTTAAATCGAACTTGGGCATAAAACTGCTAGGTATCCTTTCGTAGACGTCGAAATATCATCAAAATGTTTTCTCTTCTGGGTGTCACCACTGCGAGGACCGCCCGGAGGACACGGTGGAGCATACGATGCAGGACTGCCCCGCTTGGGCAGAGCACCGCCGTGTCCTCACGGCGGCGATAGGCGGAGACCTCTCGCGCCCGGCATTGGTCGAGGCCATGCTGCGGGGCGAGACGGAGTGGGAAGCGGTCGCCTCCTTCTGCGAAGCAGTCATGCTCGCGAAGGAGGAGGCGGGCCGCGTGAGGGAGAGGACAGCGTCCTCCCTCCACCCCAGCCGCAGTGGTAGACGCCCACGGCGCCGGACGTCGGCAGACGATCTCCGGCCACCGTAGGCGCGGCGAGCGGGCGGCGGGTAATGGGCGACTCGCTGTCCGACCATGGACCATGCCCGGGTCGACGGCGCGTTGTGTCGTGTCCCACGCGCGCCTCAAAGAGTGTCAGCATCATGACGGGACCCCCCTCTAGAGGGCCAAAGCCTGCCGGGGTCGCGGGACTTATAGAATTACCGTGACCCTGGATCATAAAGGGCTATTGAAGGACACCGTGGATTTTAGTCAGTACAAGTCTGACAGTTCCTCCCACTCTGCCCTGGGTGGGAGGACTCATTTGATGATTTTACCACGATAAAAAAAAAAAAAATATATATTTTCTCTTCTAATGACGACCAATGATTGCTGAGTAAAATAATTCCCGATATTCTCTGACTGCCTCGCTGGTCTAGTGGTCGCAAGCGCGACTGCTGAGCATGAGGGTTCGATTTCCGGGTCGGGCAAAGGGTTATTAGGTTTTTCCATCAAGAATTTTCTCAGTTGCAGCCACGGAGTCTGGATTAGTGCCCGGTTGGTGGCAACAGGCCCGCTCCCTATTACATGGGACTTAAACATAACTGGCAAAATGTGGGTGTGCTATAATTGGGTACACCTCTACCTAACCCTTCGGGGATTACAGGCGTCATGTTGTGTACAACTCCCTTTATCAAAATAACTACTTGTTGCGATTATTGCTACCTAAACCCAATGACAATCGCTTTCAAAGTTGTTCCTAGAACGATTTGGAACGGGATCGACATAAACTTTTCGATACCTTATGTCAGTTAGCATTTTAGATTTTTTCATTCCGGCTATCATATTGCTGATAGAATATCAGTTCCTTTAGGTTCTCTGGCATCGCTGATAAGGAAAAACTCTAAGACAGATTAATGTTTAGCATGAAAACCCATCGTCATATAAACTTGAATTAATTAAATCAACGTTGATATAAATACTATGTATCGATTGTTTGAGTCATTTTAAAATTGTTATGTCCTGTAACATACCGTTTGCTGCAGATGTAAATGTTATAATAATTATTTTAAAAGTTTGTAGATGTAATCTGGTGTGTGATCGAAAACTTTTCTAAATAGTGATTGTTGGATTTGGTTAAGTGTGTACATATTAAAAAAAAACCGGACAAGTGCGAGTTGGACCCGCCCACCAAGGGTTCCGTATAAACTTGTAGGTACCTATTTATTTAATAAACTTCATATTTACGTTTTTCAGTTTTTTCCTTTACATGTTCTGTAAGACATTGCTTCTTACCAAGCTCCAAGGGGTAGCAGACTTGAGTATTTGATAGCAATTTCAGCTTGATACCTCCAAGCGTTCCTGTAAAGGGTCTTGACAGACGGACAACAAAGTGATCTTATAAGGGTTCCGTTTTTGCGGACTGAGGTACGGGAGTTACGGTAGGACTCAAAGTTACGCACACAAAACATTGTGCAGGTGGATTGATTGAATATTACGGGGGTCGAAAAAAGTTGTAGCTTTAACCCCCAATATCTCCGTAACTAGAAGGTTCCCAGGTATGGTCTAGAACAAAAAAGTTATCGCAATGACGGGGAAAATAAGTACCTTTCAGCTTCGTTAAGGGTCTTGTTATACCCTTTAAATTTGCGACGTTGCCATCTTTTAGAATGCACCCCCTAATATTAGTCAAAATTATAATCATGTGCAGATCCCCAATTCAGAAAGTCAGAAATATTTTACGGCATTATATATTGTTTGTTAAAACGTCATTTACGACTTTTTGTCATAACAAGTACCTACATCAAAATATTACCATTAAACTGTGATTCAAATTCAATAAAACAACCATTGGTGAGACAAAACAAACGATATGTTGTTGTTTTAAATAAATAATAAACTACCGTACTTACAACGTTTCAGCGAATTGAAAATTAAATCAGTTGTTGTCAAGTTTGCGATCGAAGAACTAGATTGTACCTACACGGTTTTTTTTAGACATTTTAAAGGTTATTGTGTTGTGTGGGTCTGCCAGCACTGTGGCTCTGGTACGTGAGCGTAGACCATAGCAATATGCTAAGCTGATTCGTATTCTTGTGAATCTGATTTGTGTACAGGTTGTAAAAAGACGCATAATATCATGTCTATCAACTACTACAGGGTGATTGATTAAACTTGGGCTTTTTCGAGTTACGCGAATAATGTATGGAGCAGTTGATATCGATTTCGCGATCTCACGGTCTGTCCCATAGTAAAAGTTGTTCATTTCCATGACTACTACACGCCCTTAAAAATTGTCCAAACATGGACAATTGAAGGGTACACAAGGGTACAAAACCAGGTGCTCCATGACACCATTACACCAATCTGTCGCCAGAACCGCTACCCATTGACGATGGAAAATTGCCACTTGGAAAACGTTGATTCAATAACCAGTCAATTGTAGGCTTGATAAAGCTGCGTATTTCAATAATACTTATGTATAGGCGAGCCTGAAACAAACAGTATAAAAAATTATTCCCAGTACAGACTGACTTCCCTTGTGTACCCTTCAACGGCCAAGTCACACAACATTAACGATAATAATAAAGAAATCACAGTAAGGATCCTTAGACTTGACACAACTTTGTCTAGATTTCATTACTTTTTAGAGATAAACAAGCAGCTCCATAAGACTTGGCTAGTTTTTTACAGAATGTTTTTGGTGGGATTTTTATTTTACATATTCTAGCTTCGTAACAATTACGAAGTAATGAATGCTTATCCTTATTCATATTGTAACGAATCAACATTTTTGTTTGAGGTCACAAAAGATTACCAGTCTTTAACATTTATATACCTACGTCTTTTTTTTTATTTGGCAAAAGTACCGAATGATTACCTAGGTACATGTACTTATCACAGTTATTTTAAGATTTAGATTAACTAACTTAATCACTGTTAACTACTTTAATTACTATGCATTAAATTGATTTTCACAGTATTACAAGACAATTGCATTTCAGGGTTCCGTTCCAAAACTAACGAATTTCAAAAGTTGTATTTTATAAACAAGAAAATAATGTTATTTTAGAAGTTTTCATAGGAACGGATTCTTACTTTCTTAATCTGATACTTACATATAATTAGACAGAAGTATAATCCAATGTGTTCTGGTTCTGGAAACATCTTCCGAATGATCAAAACTAAGGAATACTAATAGATTTCTTACATTACCTATATTATTTCCTTTATTTATTTATATAAATCAACCTATACAAATCAATTACATTTTTAAATATTCAATTTTAAAAATTTAAAAATTTAAAAAAAATTGTAGCCCACCGTTATCGGGAACGGGAACAAGATCCAAGCTACCGGCGCGGCGGTCAGGGCTCCAGAGAGAGGAACCTCCTAACAATACAAGCCGTGTCCAGGAGTACCGCTTTCTGAATCAAGCCCTTGATCCAGCTGCCTAACGAGAGCCTCCTCATTAGGAAAATGAAAATTGTAAAAATTGAAAATTTGCCTACATAATTATTTATAATATTATTCAGTTTGGTATATCACCGTGGGATTTAGTCTGCAACCTATTCAACTTCTACACACAATGGTAGACTTTTCCTAATATAGGTAAACAGAGTCATTCAATTATCTAATACTAATGGTCCTTCTGACCGCATACTGCACATGTGTGTGCGCAGACACAGGTGCACTCCCTCTTCTCTCACTCTCAAAGTGAGATGGGACGGCAATCCGACCCAACCCTGGAGAGAGATCAGGCGCAGGACGCAGGTTTAACGTGCTTTCCGAGAGTAACACGCCGCTAACTTCCTAAATTTCGCCCTGCTACTGAGAAATTCACACTCATTCATTCAATCATTGACACTTTGCCCGCACCAGGGATCAAACCTTGGATCCCACGCTCAGCAGATGGGCTTGCGACCATGCCATACATGTATCTCACTCTATAAGTAATCGTCACAATCGTCCGCGTCGCGCAGATTTGTTACAGTACAGAACTTTCTTAGTTCAGATTCTGTCATTATTTCTAGGGTTCCGTACCCGAAGGGTCACCAACAGGGCCCTATTACTGAGCCTCCGCTGTTCGGCCGTCCGTCTGTCTGTCAGCGGGCTGTATCATGATCCTTAATGGGTAGATAGTTGAAATTTTCACAGAATGTGTATTTCTGTTGCCACTATAATGACAAATTAAACTTAAAAATAAAGGGGGCTCCCCTACTGCGATGGTACGGAACCCTTCATGCGCGAGTCCGACTCGCACTTGGTCGGTTTTTTAAGCTTGATGTACGCAGCCGCCTGTCTAGTCATTAACTAATTTCAGTGATAAAGTTACTCTCAGTAGTTGCTGTTTATGTTTACTCATCTTATCACTCCGTTTATCAAAACTTTTTCCCAATTTACATGACATTATCATCCTTAAACTTTCACCGAAGTCGCGAAGTTACAGTGAAGTGAGTGTCTTTAATTTAAAACTCTACAAAGGAAGTGTATTTTAGCAGCAGGTTCGCTCAAATCTGTCTGCTCCATTCATCAATAGACCATCTCAGACACTAATCTCCGAGGAACCTGACTCATATGACTTGACCAAGATCCAGTCTAGACTATAAAAGAGTAGCCGGATAGGAAACACCGGCCTGATCTTTTATGGCATGTTATTTGTAATTGTTATTTATTTATTAAATTCATCTATTACAGAACTTAAAGTGACGACCACACAATGGTCCATAGTGGGATATATATTGTGAACGTCGTAGGAGTCGGCGACAAACGTGAAAAATATTCATACGATGGTGCTGTTGATGTTAAGGATCCGACTTGTTGTGCTGGCACCACTGGAGATAAGGTGTATGATTATGAAGAGGCTATAAATTTAACCGGTAACTACTATTTGATTTTTGATTAAAAGTCTATTACTCAATTTGAAGGAAGCCTTACGCACAGTTAAGCTGAAAGAGATAGCATAGAAATGATAACAGCACAGAATCTTTTAGCGTTTGTGGTAAAATAATAGAATGGCCACTAACAGCAATTTCTGTCAGAGTATTGCAAAAATAAACGTGATTCACGAATGCCTAACTACGTCGGGAAGCAGAATACTAGTAATTAGTAGTAGATAGTTATTGTGCAAATGGCAGCAAAACTATCTAGACAAAGTAATCTTTTGCTCAGTTTTGGGAACACAATGCCGATATATGATGTGGTTGTATGATTCACGTGCAGCTGAAGATCTATCAATAATAAACGTATCTTTACATTGAATTTTCCTGTCACTTTTAATTTCAAAGACATACTTAACGTTACCAACTGTCTTCTTGTCAGGTAATGGCTGCTACAACGGTGGCCTCCTCGCTGTCCTCAGTCTGGGCCTGCTGGGGATGGGCATCGACATCTTCGGCTTCTCCGTGGTCGTCACCGGCAGCGCCTGCGACTTCCAACTGGAGCACTGGCAGAGAAGTGTCATGCTGTCCATGCCGTTTATTGGTACGCGTTTTACAAAGTTACATGAACCGTTGGCGATGCGTTTGTAGTATCTTCGTCTTAATTAACAGTTTCAATTAGATAAAAAATAACTGAACGGTTTTAATGGTGATTAAGGTACAATATTGAAGGCGAATGTACCCGCGAACCAGCAGAGCAGAGCTGCCCAATCGCAATAAGTACCTAGACCGCAGTGACTCGACTCGTTTCTATTTACGAGCGTTGAGCAGTATACGAGTACTCAACTCTATCAAAGAGCACAGTTGCCAGTTAAGAACGCATTTTCGTCGATTTTCGCTATCATAGAGATTGCGGGGCTTTATCGATTTGGTGTGAGGTTCCAGTTGCCTTCGGAATCGTATATTTATTATTTTAAACGAGAGTATGTTTTAAGACAATCTTAATTTTCATAAAGTTTTCAAAATATGATCCTACTATTTTCTTCAACCTATCACAACATAAGAAGGACGTTTATCAACCTTGCAGGACCAATCGTCATGTCGCTGACGTGGGGCTACATATCAGACACGCAAGGAAGGCGGAAGGCCTTGCTGATAGCGATGTGGGGGAGTTTCTTATCCTCCTTCATCAGCGCCTTCTCCACCAACTGGATCATGCTGGCAGTTCTTAAGGTTTTCAGTTCAAGCTTGTGAGTATGCCTTAGCAATGTCATCTTCAGTTCCTATTTTTCCAAGATATTCGTCGTCAGCTTCAGTTTTAGCTTTAATTATTTTTTATTTATTTATTTGGTGCAACAGTATGTGTGCTTTCCAAGGCGTTATTATTACTACATCACTTTGAGTTACTCCAGATGAAACAACCGGTAAATCATCAGGGACCGAAAAGGTTAGGTCTCTTTTATTCTGGTTAGTCAGTAATATTTAAATGACTAACCCACCTATTATAAAGGTTAACCCTTGTAATGCTTAATCAAACATAATATGGGTTATAGGTCTAACTGATTGATCTTTTAACCCGATCAGTCGGTTCCTGGTCCTTGTATACTATATTTGTGTACTCTACTGGATGAACTATAGCAATGGTTTATGTGAACAGTTGCAGCGCGGTCCAATCAGGCGCATACACGCTTCTCAATGAGTCGTGCGCGAGCGCAGTGCGGGGCGTCTATATGATGATCATGACGAGTGCACTCATGCTCTTCGTGTTGTCTTATGTTGGTGAGTTGTCCTTTTATTATTTTGTAAAGTTAGTTGTGAGTTTTTAACACTACTAGCGGGAATAAGAACCTCAAACACGGAAACTCTGATGACTAGACAGATCAAATATCCACTCTTAACCTCACTGATCCAGGTCCAGTTGAAAACCAGCGTCGGGCACTAGTTGTCCGGCATTTTGCTGAACTGGGCCTATTTGGCGCAGCCGTGAGGCATACAGTGTAACACTATTTTATTTTTCTGTTTATATTTAAGATTTTTTATTTGTTTTTAATTTGTTATTTTTTTATATTGTGTGCACTTGTGGCATGTGCCAAATAAATGTATTTTCTTTCTTCTTTCTTTCTTTCTCTTAATAATTCTCAAAAGTTCTCTTTTAGATATTTTATCTCTCCCTCAATAATTCTTATTTATTTTTACCCTTACTGTAAAATTACTCATCATGCGTTAATATCTACTAAACTGCAGTAACTTTCTGAAGACCATACAAATTGCATTTCGTACAGAAATTATAACAATTACAAACAGCAAGAAAATTTAAGAAACTTTTAGAAAACAGCTGTTGTTTTTTTCCCACAGTGCCAGCCTACTTCATACTCCAGCTAAACTTCGCTAATAACCTGGGCTTCCTTGTCTTCACACCTTGGAGGCTGCTTGTCATTCTCATGGCTGCCCCTCTGGGCATCAGCGCTTTCCTACTGCACTTCTACTATGAGAGCCCCAAGTTCCTGGTGAATGCTGGTCGTGAAGAGCTGGCTTTGGAGTATCTTGCCAAGATCTGGACCAGGAATGGAGGGAAGAATGAGTATCCGGTATGTTTTCAAACTCAAACATTTATAATACCATTTACAGGCACTTTTGAATAGGCAAGGAATCGGTCAGTTAGCCAATAACTTGTGATTTAAAATTGTCCAAAACGTAATTCTTTATAAAGAAGAACGGACAAGAAACTGACATTATTATTCATTATGAGTGTTTATGGAATGATTTCAACAATTTTACTGCGCAAGTTTATGTAAAAGTGTAAAACCCATGTGACCACAAGTTTCTACAGCAGTAAAATTTACTTCTTACGCGTCAAAAGAATTACATATCGGTTTAAAAGGTTTTTTTTTTTAATTTTAATTTTATTTAAGGTTGTCGACTTACTCATCTATCATGTTATTCATGAACTGATTTTGCTCAAAACTGTGGTTAAATTAACAAACATGGTTTCCATACCAATATTATTGACTTTCAGGTGCATAAAGTAGTGTTAAATGAGGACCGAAGTTCCAAAAATCGCGACATCCACATCTTGAAGTCTCTGTGGCTGCAGACCATACCACTGTTCCAGCCACCTCTTATCTGGAGGACCTTGCAGCTTTTCTACTTGACTACCGTCATTTATTGCATGTAAGTTAGTCTAGTCATAACTTGTTCGACAGCACGTCGACTTCATCATTACTGTTCTCCTGCCACTAACCTTTTACAAAAACAAATGACATAATACAGTCCCACAGAACATCCGCCACTTCCTAGTGTTTGAGCTAAGAACAAGTAGCACAACATAGTACCAGCAACATGTTTTATTATTTAGGTTTGCCATATCTGCATTCAAAGGACTGGTAGATTTGATGATGATTAGATGGTACATTTTTATAAATAATTCGGTAGCCCTTTGTAATTTTAGTATCCAGATGGTGACTATTGGCATACTAGTTCTCTGCCTGCTTCAGGAAACACGAGGAAATCGAAAAATTGTATTAGAACAAATATCAAATATAATTTTCCTCATAGTATTTACCCACTTAATTAAGTACTTCAAAATGTTCTTGATTTTCCTCAGTAACAATAGCCTGGTTATGTGGATGCCATACATCATCGAAGCCTTCACGGCCGGGACCAGCTCACCCACTGGGAACGGCTCCAGGAGTTTGTGCAGCATCCTCAAATCTACTGCAAATGCATCGACTTCTTACGATATGGTAAATATCCTCAACTATAAAGATAGAGTTTATGCTGCTACGAAGTTATGCTCAGTCTGTGAATAAATGTCATGAATTCACAAACTCCGCGTGAGTGTGTGAGTGCATTTAATTTTTTTATTTTTTGCAATGGGATACACAGAAAATATAACACGTCATTTATCACGAGGATGATAGTGATATTTTTTTTTATTTCACGTTTTGATTTTTTTCTATTTTTGCTGGATTTGTTTTTACCGTTTTACCCAGAGTCCCATTTAGTCCTCTATCCTTTCCACCATACTTCACGATTCTGGGTGTCTCTCATTGATGAGTTATTAAAAAGGTAGAAAATCTTTAAGTTGATTATGACATGGCACCGCTCGTTAGCCCACACCGGCGGGAGGTGGCAAATCGTATGTACTCATATGGGCTGTCCGCGCGGTCGGGCGGTGTCGTGTGTTAGGCACCAACTAACATATCATATAAGCCAATACGACCTTTGGGAATGGTGTGGCGAGCTTGTCCTAAAAAAACTCTAATAAGACGTGTGATTACCGTCTAACAATAACGAATAAATTACTCTTTCTTCCAGGCGACCTGCTCATCATCAATCCAGTCCCACACTTTACTCTCAGGCATTACCCACGGCCTGGTCTTTGCGAGCATTACCCTGGTAGTATCCAGGTTAGCTTCTAGGAAGAAGCTGCTGATGATCATGTTCCTCCTAATACCAGCACTGTCAAGTTTAGGGGCTATCTTCAACCAGAACAACCTGGCGAGTTTGATACTGTTTGTGGGGATGACGATGACGAATTTGTGTATGGGGGTGCTGTTTTCATATTATGTGGAATTGTTTCCAACGTCTTACAGGTAAGAAAATACTCATCTTCAATATTTTCATGAAAGATCATGGCGATTTCGGTCGTTATGGAGCAATTTTTAAATTTGTTGTCAAAATGGCAAACTGCAACGTAAAAAGCAAAACTGGCTAACTGTGAATAACAATATTTAAGAGATACTTTAAATTATGGGTTTAAAATAGCTATCCTTCATGTGAGAAGACACTATTATGCTCGTTTTCACTAATACTAGGAGACAACTTGATGACTGCCTAACTAAAAGCGCACTGTGTATTAGGTTTGAAGAAACAACAGCGCAATAATGGGTAATATTATGTTAGTAAACATAGTTTCCCACAAATCAATATTGCTTATACAGACACGTATAAAAACGTTGCGTTTATACTGATCATTTTCAAACAACATTTATGTACAGTCACGAGCACCAATATGTAACACTTTACAACTTTTAAAAGTGTTTTTCTCTTACTGTTCTGTTTAAATTTTCATGTTGTTACGTACATAGTATTTTGGAACTCATATTTTTATGAAAAAGATCCAATCTCCAAGTTAAAATCGTAATTTCTCGCGAAAATTGCTTTTAAATTTAGGAAAGTAGTATACATATTGGAGCTCGTGACTGTACATATGTGTTTTCAGTGGCATGGCGGCATGTCTTGGAGTGATGGTAGCCCGGATCAGCGGGCTGGCTGGAGTTAACTTGCTGGGGAAATTCGTGATGACGCACTGCACCATGACCTTCTACGTCTTCACCGCGTATCTGATGAGTAAGTTTATTTAAGTTCCTTGGTCATCATCAACAACTACGCAGCATTCTGTCAACTTTTTTGGGGTTGGCTTCTAGTTCAACCGGATACAGCTGTGTTTTACATGGAGCGGTTGCCACAACCCAATTACTTGAAAAAACTCCGGTGGCATTAAAAACGGTGGCTGGGTCAGATTGAATGTAGAAGGTGGAGGATAATATGTTGTGGCGTAGCCTGGGAGAGGCCTATGTTCAGCTGTGAACCGTGAGGCTGAGTTAATCGATTGATGGGCAGATGCTCAATGATGATGAGGCTGAGGTTAATGTATCCCCACAGTCTACATAACCTGCAATTTATTAAAACACTAGCTTGTGCCCGCGGCTTCGCCCGTGTGGATGTCGAATAATATCCAATTGCTTACCTTCATCCCCCTTTTTAACCCTTCGGGGGAAGAATTATCAAAAACACTGAGACACGTATAAATTAAATTTCAATCGTCAGCCTAAACACAAAATTTGAAGGTCTTAACTTTAAAACTGACGAACTTCCATATAAACTTCCATCCCCTATTTCACCCCTTTAGGGGTGGAATTCTCAAAAATCCTTTCTTAGTGTATACTTACTCTTCACAAAGAACACACCCTCCAAGTTTCATGCCTCTAGGACCAGCGGTTTGGGCTGTGTGTTGAAATATCACTCAGTCAGTCAGTCAGTCAGTTTACCATTTTATATATATAGATTATTTTTTCCCGCAGGTGGAGTCGGAGTGGCGATGTTCTTACCGTCAGATATTAAAGCCAAAGAAGTTTAGAATCTTGATATGTTACCCACACACAGTAAAGTTAGTCTAATAAGAAACTGAACCCCAAAGCTGTACGGTAGTAACAATCTGACAGTTTTTATGTATTGTGGCGAAAGAAATCTGCCCGCTACTCCACAGACTGCGTGGCAGTCCCAACACTATCCTGTAATCGATAGCAGCCCGGGCAGATAGCCCGCTAGTGTGGGCCCTAAATAATCGCACCCGATCTGTTCGAGTTTTTAAGCACTAACATAGGCTAAGTTATATTGTTACTAACACTGTGGACCTTCTTGTAGTCTGACAAATAAATAAATAATAATGCCAAGGTGCTCGTTGACGCACCGGGCCATGGGGAGACCGATGTTCAGCAGTTAGGTAGACGTCACTTGAACGCTACTGGGCTAAAAGACGCTACTGACTCTAAGTATTACTTTAATTATGTAAATAAAATGGTATGTTTCTTATTCATTTTTGTGTACTCTGTCACAATGGACAGCATTGTACTGGTGTTTTTTTTCTGTTTTAATAAAATAAGCGATATATAACCAAGAGAAGCATTTAGCAGATGCTTACCAAGATTCCCAATTCGGAGACAAAGTGGAATTGTCACAGGTGTTTGTACACGCACCCATACCGTTTTGATCCAGCATACAGCAACACAGCTTGGCTACAGAAAATGTCAGAAATAAGTATGGTGGTAGTACTTCCCCGAGGAATGAGCGTTATACTTCTTCACAAATACTGCAATTACAAATTATTTTTTTCTATGACATAATATCACGCCAGTTATGTTTACGGTTCAAGTAATCGGGGAGGTAATTAACTGGACACAAAGTACCGAGTTCCTGACTCCAAGGTTCTACTGAGGATTGGTGATGTAAAAACACTTTTCCCGACCTGGGCATCGAATCCAGAACCTTACCTTGTACAGTAGCACTTGCGGCCACTAGACATACGTGCCACTTTCTACAATTATTTCAATTATCGCTATTTTTGCTCATTCATTGGTTTGTGTGATTACAGGAAATAATATTTGCATCAGTTATCATTATAACTATTTGTTCAAGTGCTACTGGAGATAACGTTTATGCGGTTTTAAAATAATACTAACATTGCATTACAACGTTCGACGCGTCCTTAGTCGCCTCCTCGGTTAATTTAAGGGGATGGAATTAAATAGGATACGACTGGAGTAGAGTAGAAAAACAGGATAAAAAAGAAAAGGACAGTATATAAAGATTATGGTTAACATACATATATGGGGCAACGGAAGTTGCACCAATCTATATAAAAGCGAATAATCTAAATAAAACCTTTAAATCGTGAATTTAAATAATTAATAACATTGATACACGGCGTATTAGTTTCCTTGTATACAATACCTATATTTAACCACTAGACGTACGCAGTTCCAGAAAATAGACCAAAATGAGAAAAATATTATAAGTCTCATTCAATTAACTTGTCAATGGGCTGAAATACCTTTTCTTTAATCTATAAACAGGTTTCGATAATTTAAGCTAACATTTTTTCAAAGCAAATGGTGGCATGGATAATGTGTCAAAATACCAGCCACGTATTAGCATAAGAAAGGTCTAAATTCAAGTTAGTTCAGGGCGTGCAAATTGGCTGTTTACGCAGATGTAAAGGCGGAAGTTTCTAGATGTTTTCGGGCTGTGTTACTGATGTATTATCACAGTAAGTTTCCACTAGCCAGCTTATTATTGCCACGGATCATTATAAGGAATTAGTACTTTTATTTCGTGTCGCTGGCTTCGTCTTGTTGGGCCAGAAATCCGCCACTTTTACAGTCTTGTCGGTAACAGCGAAGAGGTCACTTTTCCTACATGTTTTGTAGTACAGAGGACAGGATAGGAAGTGGTGGATAAGACAAAATAGCGTTAGAAACAGAAAAAATATTCAGACACGGACGGAAAAAATGTTTGGCTTGAAATAGGTATGCAATGATGAGAGATGTACGCTTGTAAATAAAAGAGCGATAAATATAAATGGATGTGAAGGCACAGGAGAGGCAGACCAAAAAGAAAGATGGATGGATTGTGTGAACACTGAGCCCAAGAAAAAGGGACAAGGACAGGAAGATGTCAAGATGATCGAACCCATAGCTAAGTGCTAAAACACGGGTTCGCTAACCTTTAAGCTATCATGACCTTATAAACACTAGGTCGACTAGGCTTCAGCAGGTAATCTCTTCTATTTACTTGTGTATGATTTATTATTGCTCAGCAAATAGTAGACTTTCATGAATGCGACGTGACTTTGGCCGTAGTTATCTCGTCCTAGACATTGACATTTATTTTGAATTTGAGGGTTTTAAATGGGTTTAATAATTAAGACAGGGCTACTTGGAAAAGGTTACTGTTTTGTATGTAATTACAGTAGGTACCTAGTACTTACATCTGTAATAGACACACATGACAACAATGTAGGGCAAGGCTTATTTGGAAACATTATAAAGAAGGCTGGCGAGGTTCCATGTATTTTGGGACCCACTCTTAGTTGCCATAATGAATGCTACCTGCATTTATTATGGCAACTTATACATAGTTGTAAAACGACTAAAGACTAACAGAAAAGCAAATGGAAAGTAAGACGAACAAGTAAGTAAGTTCAGGTACGCTGTTGCTCCTTATAATATAGTAATGAGTCTGGAAGCCATCTCCAATATTGTTGTGAAAAGGCAATGCAGATAGATGATGAGGTAGGTACCTACTCTAAAACGAATGTGTTTCGTAACAAATAATTAATTGTTGTTTACATATTTCAGTTCGAGTTTTTCGAGAGTGCCGTTTCGTTTTACGTCACAATAATTTACTCACGCTGACAGATAACATCACGCCTAATGCCGAAGGGTAAGGCAGAGGTGTACCTAATGGGGGACATATGCAAAAGGGGGCGATTTAATTAAGCCTATTGCCATCGACCGGCCAAAACTCAGACTCCGTGGCTGCTACTGAGAAATTCCTGATGGAAATAACACTTTGCCCGCCCTGGAAATCGAACCCAGGACCGCGCTTGCGACCACTAAACCAACGGGGCAATAAATTGTTGTTTTATTATGCAGATAACTTGTCCTTCTAATACAAACATAGAGATACAACCCTGTTAGTATTGGTTACGACCACGTGTTACGAACTGCAGGTCGTAGATTTGATCCCAGGGAGGCAGGCATCTTAGCACATCAGGCTACTACAATCTGTCAAATTTCTTTAATAGACATTCAACTTTATCGCCGAAGCATCGAACAGTTTCGGGTAGCTTGGTGTGCTGGCGTCTGTACGTTATCTTATTTTATTCGTCACTACTATCTAAATGGTAAAGGGAAACATGCTGAGGAAGCCGACATCTCCTAGAACAATGAATTCCAAGCCGCACTGGGCGAGCTTGATGGATTACAGCCCACTCCACCAGACAAGAGCGCATTAGAGCGCATTGAGAGAGCATTACATTTACATTATACTTTCTGTTATTGCCTTCACGTGGGAGATCACGAGGCCATATTTGTAAAGAAAGCCATTGATATCCTTAGAACAACATTGCCTGTTTAAGTATCAACTTAATAACAGGCATTGTGTTAATTTCTCGTCACACATTCACGCGCGGATCCCCTGTGATACCAAATTGTCATACCTATGTGAAATTAGGAATCTTCTTACTGCTATTGTAAATGCGAAAGTTTGTGAGGATGAATGAAAAGATAGATGATTGTTACTTTTTCAGGCCGAGGCTCCACCAAAGCGGAGACGGGCGGAGCGGAGAGGAGATGTGCTAGATTCGACCAATCACAAAAGAGACGAGAGACGCTATGTCCATTTCAACCAATCTGATTGGTCGGTTTCCGCACGTCTCCTCTCCTCTCCGCTCGTCTCTGCTTTGGTGGAGTATGGGCCTCACGCATAAACTACTGAACAGGTTTGGATGAAATTTGACAAACCGATACCTACTTTTTAACCTGGACTGAACATGAACTGTTTATCCCGCGGTAATACGATGCCGCGGGACAGTTACCGAAAAATTAGCCTTATCAAGGAACCCAGTGGGCTTTACCCAGTGGTTTTCAGCTGCATTTGGTTGAACTGGAAGCCGACCTGCAAAAACTTGGCGAAAGGATTGACAGGTGATGTTATAAAGAGCCTCCACCATTGTCGTGAGTATAAGTATAGCTCGTGGTATAGACATGAACCAGAAGCAGTAGCAGGGCTTACCGCCCAGGGTGCGCTGGGGATGCGATTTGCGTCTGAGTGATGACCAAGCCCTATGCGAAGCATAATGACATTATCAGACCACCCTTGGTGACCGCAGGGACAAGCATTTTCGCACAATTGCAAATGGCATGCACCTATTGAACGAAGAACACGTTGGAACACCTTTTATAAAATAAAGAATAAATTATTGTCCATAAAAACAAATGTAAGTAATTAATTCAGCAAACCGTACGCTCGCATAATTTTACTGTTAAAGCAGTCTGCACACTGCACCGAACATCATGACAGTCCTAGGAACGTGTCTGGCAAAACAATATTCTTAGCTTAGCCCACTAGACCGTCCGTCACCGACCAACACCGTCGCGTGCCATGCACCACGTAGGGTATCGACACCAGCAAAATATTTCCGCCGACAATTGTTGACGCTCCTTGCATGCCACGCGACGGTAACGGAACGGTCTCGCGGGCATAGTCCCGTAGGTACTTTTCAATCCAAAGAATAGCCGGGGCGGGGGCGGGTTTCACCGTGTATGATGACCATCCTAAGCCCGTTATTAACGGGTATGATCCGCTCTTGATACCTTCTACTGGGCATAGACTCCGTGTCACGTTTGTCTCCGTGCTTGTTACGTAGATAGCACGGTCATGGTATGGTACGGTGTAGTGGGCAGAATCCTTAACACCGAACAGCCTATCAATAATTTTGCTATCGCAGCTGTTCACTTGTTTTACCTGACAACTGGTTACACGTCAGTTAATATAATATGTAGCTATAGGTCGTTAGTAAGTTAATTACTGAGTCGTTAAAAAAAACAATATTTTTCGAGTACTTTGAGAACTTTAAAAATATATGCTTGATGGTTTGTTGGGCTGTGGGCTTAGCGAGCGGAGTAAACGTAATGAATAATTGATCTAGTTTTCAATTGGTAATAATTTAGTTTCGCACATCAGGCGTAGGTATTTACTTAGTTTTTAGACTTTATTAAAATCTGTGGATGATACTAATCAATAGGCAAAAATTTAAAACCAACATCATCTGTCTAGCCTTCTCGCAACTATGATGGGTTTAGATTCCAGTCCAACCAGATGCAGCTGAATAACAGTATTTTACATCCTGACCTCCATAAACAAGTTAGTACGGGGTAATACGATAACCCTTGGTAACACTTGTTGTCAGACTTACGGGCCACTGACTACCTAACGACTGACAAAGATTTACAATTGACAGCCGGTATCCGCTTAACGTTCTTTCGGTAGCACGGAAGAAACTCGGTTTGTTATGGGTGGTCACCCATCCAGGAACCAACTTAGGCAAGCGCGGCCTAACCAGAAATTCGACCCAAACGGGTGTTATTATTTAGCCACGAGTACATCTTGTTCTCCTCACGAGCAAAAATTTAATGACAATTTACGTTGTTACTTCGCGAGTTCGTGTTAGGGCCTCGGGTTTCACACAGGCCCGAGATGTCGTGTGTGACGACAGTCTTTTAAAAACCATTGATTTTTCACCGATATTGTACGTATACTGTATATGCATGTATATACCTCCCATTATGACATTCATGAAAAAGAGAAGCACTTCTTAAAATAAATTATAAATAAATAAAAAAGAATAATACTAGCTATCTTTATTTTCAAGTTCACTACGGTGAATCATGTATATTTTCGCGCGGACATTGGCTGGCGTGGTCATGACCTACGGCACAGAACTATCTGCTTCAGTCATCTGCGACCGATAAGATTATAAACAACAAACAGTTTTATTTTTGTGTAATTTAACTACTTTCACATTATACCTATACTAATAATGAGTTTCTTTGGCAATAATTTAAAACTCCAGCGAAAAAAAATAAGATTTAAAATGATGCCTAAGTAAACAACGTAGGCACGGTTAATGTAAATAAAATCACAATAATAAGTACATACCTAACATAGTACCTATGGTTTCAGCCAAATAGAATCGATATAATCATATTAATTTAGATAGCTTTGCTTGGAGCAAATGTCATCTGAACCTCACACAATGGTCCAACAGGAACCATGCATGTTCCTCACAGCCCTCAGTTTGAGAGTGTACTGACACAATATTGAGCGGAAATCAAAGAAAGATTGAAAGACTTGTGAAATTAAAATGTGGCTGAAGAGTGAAGACTGACAAATGAGCTAATAGAAATCTATAGACGGAGTTATGATACGCTGGCATTAAATATAGGGTAACAGTATGAAAGACGCACAGAATCGAGAAGTGTGGCAGAAGAAGGGGCCTCCCCCTTCTTCTGCAACACTTCTCGATTTTGTGCGTCTTTATAAACAACACAACAGTGGCTGATTACTGGCTGAAATGGTGATGATGATGGTGAAAAGTATGTTGACCTATCCTCGAGTTATTAAACATTCTTTCAATATTTCAGAACTCTCGTTTATCACTGTCAACGCATCAATATTCTCTAGGAAAACGGCTTCAATGGGCATCTGACTAATCAGTCGAATTATTTTATCAAAACCAAGAACAATATGCCTGCAAAAATATAAAAACTTAGGCTAAATAATAAATACCTGGCAGTACAGTTAAACCGTTGCGGAGAACAACTAAATAAATAATAATTTTCTCTTCCAGCCGCAGTCGAACTCTCAACACAGTGCGTGCGAGTCGTTTCCCAAAATGTGTTGACTTTTTCAAATTTAGAGTGCGCGAAATTATTTTTGAGTTCCAAATAATTATTGTTTTCATTTTATATTGTTTTCCAAATAATTGGTGCTTTTTTGTGATTTAACTGTGATTTAATTTATTCAGTGGAATACCTCGTGATTTATAGAAAATGGTTTTTGATTTATAAGTGTAAGGTTTACAAATCATTAAACAGGTAACTGTTAATTATATTATATATTTATCTAAACGTAAATACTGATAAATAAGAATGTTAAGCATAATGTTGAATGCCCTTACAAAAGTATCCTACAGTTTTCTCAAAATAAAATACAATATATAATTTAAACCATCCCCACCATGCCTCTGTTTCGTTTTTCCATATTTTTAATATTACAGGAGAAAACAAGGGGACACGTTTGTATGGGTGAAGCGCTCCGCTAGCCTGTCCTTTATAATATAAAATGCACCACCACCACCACTAGGTAGGGATATTCCTAAAAACATTTAAACCAATCTTGGCAGTCGGGTAAAATTAATAATAAAATGCTTTAAAATTTTGAACCTATATTAACAGCTAAATTAGTTTCGTAATTAACCAGTCAATAAATAACATTATCAAGATCAGAGTTTCATTGTATAATTTAATGGATTTTTGATTAATCATGATTTTAGAGTTTAATTAACTAAATTAGTTATTGCTCTAAATAATGGCCTATTTTCGGTCAAAGAATCAGCATTGCCATCCAACGTGGCAATGCTATCAGCCATCTGGGTGCCCAGATATTCCCGCCTACAGCAATACTGGCGAATATTGTGACGGCCCTAAAATTATTTTCTACATAATTCAATCCATCCATCAGCAAATGTTTTGAGTGCTTTCCATCGAATCCTACCGTAAAACGTGATTTTTCACCCCAAAAAAAAAGTCGTTTCCCAGCAATAATAATTTTCGCGTAAAGTTAGGTACTTAGTTTGATGTACAGAATGCTTGGTTGACGGCTATGTGAAGGGTCTTTTTACACCCTTTGTTATATCGATTGATCGATAGGTATGTCTGTGTAGGTAAGACTTCTAGACCGAAACAACATAGATTTAGATAAATTGCATTTCTAACGTCATTTTAATACTTTTGAAAGTGTACACATTTGCTGAGATGACGAGTAATAAAGAAGTATGGAATAAAAAGACATGCTTCGATGACCACAAATACGTTGAGATTATGTTGAGATTATACAGGACAATGATGACGATGACACATTATTTCGTTTAATGTGTCTGTTATTTACTGCAAATAATTGATTGTGCATTTTATTGCAGTTTCCGTAGATTTATTTATTAAAGACTTTTCTTTTATTTGCTTTGCGTATGTCATGTACGCTTGGTCAGTGGGTCGTCATATGGGCGGTTATTTTCCATATTTTAATTATTACAACGAAAAAACAGGGGATCATACGTTTGTATGGGCGAAGCGCCCCGCTAGCCCTTTAAAGATGCTAAATAAGTGAGCAAAAATAGAATAAATAAATATCACTAATTTCGCAATGTTTCTTATTCCTGAGATATGAAAACTACTAAGTACATGTAAACGAGTAGTTAATTTGATAAGTTTTCTAGAATGTATTTTATAATTTATTGGCAATTAAAACATTGTAATATATTTGTACAAAACAAGAATATCCAATTCTGTAGTCATTTATACTGGTTAATCGTGTCTTTTTTTTTAAATAATCGTTTAATCTGACTATGTGATAAATCACCTAAGTTAAATATCAAATGTTTCTTGCTATTTAACTCATGTTTAAGCCGGTAGAGCTAGTTTAAACTCATACTGATCTGTGGGCCTAGTACGAGCCCATGGAATTTAGAAAAAACTCATTTCGCGATAAGACTTCATTCATAATTATGGGTGGAACTTATCTTAACTTATCGCAAAAATTCTGACCAAAATGCTTTTCGTACTTGTATTTGTATTTTCGATTAAAAATCGTTCGTATGTAGGTTTGTAAGTTACGTGTTTTTTTGAAAATCAATTCCTGTAAAGTATCTATTAAATAAAGAATTCTGTTGAATATTAACCATTGAATACAAGAACAGGTGATGAAAAATAAACAACATGTCATTATGAATATGATTACAAATACACCTCAGTTGTACGCTGTTATTATTTAAACAAACGAGGTTAAATAGAATACAACCATAAGCTTAATGTTGTTATCAAAATGTTCAACAAATTCCAAGATCTACTCATCTGATACGTGTGATGGGTCGCCTAAACAATGGAACCCTGCAGGTACCTGTAGGGTGCAATACAAATAGTGTAAAAAGTCCCATCATGATGCCAACATTCACAATTATGCTATTCTTGTCATTGTATATTTTACTATGCATTTTGAGAACAGGCTCATTTTGGAGATATTCTAGATTATTTTCCGTCGTATTTGAAGTGTCTGTTTGTGATTTCAAAATAACAGCTTTTTACTAAATGCATAAATGAAACATACGGTACTTATAACATAAAATCATTTTTCTTTAATTTTTGTCTGTCTGTCTGTTTGTTCCAGCTAATCTTCGAAACGGCTGGACCGATTTTGACGGGACTTTTACACCCAGAGAGCTGATGTTATGAGGGGTAACTAAGGCTACTTTATTTTAGAAAAAGGATTAGGGTTCCGTACAAAAAAAATTAAACCTATGAAATTTTTAACAAAATCCAGGATGTACAAAATATATTGAATAATATATATATAATAATTTCACGCGGGTGAAGGTCGCGGGCAGCAGCTAGGTGATAATAAAAGTAAGTGAAGTGTCATAAACCTTTCCAGGGTACTTTCACTAATAAATTCTCAATATCAGAACGAAATTGCAATAAAGAAAATAATTAAACTTGGTCCAAAAAATGCAACATGGAGAAAGCATATTGTCTTGTCTTTCTTATCAATCTTACATGTTTAAAATACATTCTAAATAATTATGCACTTTGTTGTGTTATCATGACTTCTTGAAACACCAAGAACACCTGCATGGTAATGAACTGCAGTGGCTTATTGAAGGACGTGGCCATTCGATTCATTGCATTGAATCGATTGTGTACCCAGGTGGGCCGCTGCAAACATAATCTGGAGGAATGAGGTATCACTGATTCCTCCAACACCGGCTGCGAGTGCGGCACCCGCGATGAAACTACGTCCCACCTGCTCGAGTAAAGCAAGGCAGGGAAGAGCAGTGATGAGTCTAGCGTTGTGACCGTCGGCTTACCAAGTCATAGGTCTCGAGTTCGAACCCAAGACACGCACCTTTAATTTTTCGGATTCAAGTGCGTATTGTATAATTATCACTTATTTTGGTGAAGGAAAACATCGTGAGTAACCCAACATGCCTGAGAGATATTTCTCGACGATATGTGAAGCCAAGTCAGAGGCGGCACAAAATGGCACTAACCACACAATAAAGAAAGACCTGCTCGAGTATCCCAGGTGTCCATATACCTGCACCCTTGACTATTTCAACAACGCCTGTGACGATGCAATAGACCTGGCCACTCACTAGATCCAAACTGTATAATATGGATGTCACGTCGAGGAGAGAAAGTAAAGATGTTCTAAATTACCTGTTAATTGTTCCAGGGTAGAGTGAAAATGGCGGCGAAAACGGATACTAAACAAAATGGACACGGAGATAGTATTAATAGCTTACATAATGTTAGTGTTGTTGATATAAATAGTAGTAGTCAAGAAGATAGAATATACACTTATGCTGAAGCCATCAATTTAGCTGGTGAGTCCTCCTCATTAGTGTATCAATAAGAAAACCTGTTTTGATCATTTGTATTGAACAAGTGAAAACACACACACACACTCGTGAATTCCTGATTCAATGGCGTATTGAAATGATTTACCAAACAGTCAATTTGGTAGCCGATCTGGGTCTAGGGTGCGCATCAATTCAAAATTTTCGCTGCTGTTGCAAAAAGTAACATGAGTCATAACCTCATCAACCTCCCTTTAACCTCCTAGTTCGAGGTAACAAGAGGGCATCAATCTACACAACACTTAGTATTTCTTTTGCATCAAATCTGGAGCCAGCATATTGAGAGGATCGCATTTGACTACTGTCTCACCAGATAGTCTGGGAGGCATCCAATATTATTGAAACATAAGTATTAGGTAACGGTTTGCCGTTATTCTGTTTTAGGTAATGGCAGCTACAGTATAGGTCTCCTGGTGACCCTGAGCGTCTGTACCTTGGCCATGGGTGTGGACATGTTCGGGTTCTCCGTGATCGTCAGTGGATGTACCTGCGACTTCGGTCTAGACATCAGACAGACCAGTATATTATTATCTATGCCTTTTGTTGGTGAGTAGTTACATAAATGATCTTCTTCTTAGGGTGTCGAAGGCAAACTAGATTGAGTCATCCCAGCATTTGACTACGAGTTGGTTAGGTTAGTTTTCAGTGGCGTGACGGACACGATTGTAAGTGCCCCATTGTTTGTAGAACAGCACATTTTAAATATATCTAGATAATATAAATAATAATAATAATAATAATATATTTTAGATTCCCAGGTCGGGCAGAGTGTTTTGAATTTTTCCATCAGGAATTTCGCAGTAGCAGCGACGGAGTCTGGGTTTCGACCCGGTTGATGGTAATAGGCTCGCCCTCTATTACATGGGACTGAAAACATTACTGACGAAATGTGGGTGTACGATTAGGTACACCTCTGCTAACCTTTCGGAGATTACAGACGTGATGTTATGTCATGTATGAATATACAACTGGTTGTCCCTGTTTCAACCAATTTGAATCCGGAGTATGTTGAAAGACTTCCAGGATAGCCAAAGTTGTTCAGATCCTGTTGGAGAAGTTTGATTAATTTCAGCAGATTAAAGTAATGTATTTTAAAGTACCTATAGCTATTACGATACTCGAATCAAAATACAAAACAAACAAATCTTCAATACGCGATACAATTGCCAATAATTGCTCAATTGGCTTAACAACTCAGAATGTCTGAATATGAATAACTTTCACGCGTCGAATCAGACTTACATATTCGTCGTGTCGATGATTATAATCAAATTAGTTTTGACCAGAACTCTGCCACCTCGACGGCGGTGGTGGTGGCCTTGGAGAGGTTCCTAAAAATGCACGTGGAATTACACATAGAGCAGGACAGGAGGTGAGCCATAGTTTGTGTTGAGGCACCGCAGTCACACATGGCTTCATCGGAGTACCCCCACCGGTACAAGTTGCATCTGCAGCAGCCCACCTGGCTTCGCAATCGGTTTCGGATCTTCCAGGTGGGCCATGGCAACTGACATATTAAAAACTTGCTATTGACCGCGACTTCAGCTGTGTGTAGATATTTCCTATTTTATACTCCAATATTCAGAATGAAAAGTAGTTAATATCTGTTAAAGCCCCGGTTACCATCTGAATTTTTTTTATACGGGTAACAAACAGAACCTAAAACAGTTTTACAGGAGAATTTCAGAGATTTCTCTTGTCTGTTCAGTGATTGTTGCGAGAAGAGCTAATAGACATTGGTCGCAAGCGCGACTGCTGAGCAAGAGGTTCCTGTGTTCGATTCCCGGTCGGGCCAAGTGATAATGGGTTTTTCCATCAGGAATCTCAGTAGCAGCCACGGAGTCTGAATTTGAGCCCGGTTGACGTGCAACCGGCTCGCCCCCGTCACATGAGATTTAGGCAAGACTGGCGAAATGTAGGTACATTATAAGGCTGACCCTTAGGGGATTACAGGCGTGACCTTGTGTCTTGATGAAAATTATACTTATAAGTGTGGATAGTGAATGTGGTCGTTCTTTTTTCTTTCATTACACTTAAGCAATAAATCTACTATAGGCATCGCAAAAGCAGGTGTTGTGTAATAATAATTAAACAACGATATGCATATGATTCGTGTATGCATATTAAATTCAATTTTTGACGCTAATTTTATTGAAAATAATAAATCACTCGCTCTGTGTTTTTAATAACTCTACGTAACAACAAAAAGAAAATTATAAACGCTATATGAAAATCTCTTTGTGAGTTATGCTTACATGGCATCTAACCAAAATCTGTCAATAATCTTCCGAGCTATGAACACCTCTAATTAATCAATACCCGGTCAAAATAACACCGTTGGTAAATAACCATATCTGTGCCACTTAACCAGCGCCTTAAACTAAACCGTATTCTAACATCATCATCATCTGCCTAGCCTATTCCCAACTATGTGAATTAAATAAAATAGTACATCTGACCCGGAGAGGTGATCTGTACCTCAGGACATACCTACTTCAGACACCTTTCTCTATTTAAGATTGTGCATTTACCCGTACCTGTTATTTCTGATGTTGAGATAAATAAAGATTTATGATTATGATTATGATTATGATTATGATTATGTTGGGATCTGTTTCCAATCTTACCAGATTCACCGAAATATCAATATTTTACATGTAGCGACTGCCTATCTGACCTCCACAACCCAATTAGTACTGGGTAACATGAAACCCTTGCTAAGACTGGTTGTCAGACTTTTGGACCACTGACTATTTACAGACTGTCAAAGATCTACAAGTGACAGCCGGGACCTCGGAGAAAACTCTTTATGTAATGGGTGACCAGAGACTAAACCATATAATAACAATACTTATGCAAAATCCACCTGTGATACCTGAAGGGTTAGGTTAGCATAATGATAGTTCACCAGCATGTCACCAATTATGTTCTAAGCCCCATGTAATAAGGGGTTAGCCTGCCATGAACTGGGCTCAAATCCACACTGCATGCTGCTACTGAATGCATTTCATGGACAAACCTAAAAACACTTTACTTAACCTGGAGATCGAACCTAGGACGGTAACCAATCCGAAGGTAACCTTGCGACCACTAGACCTATGAGGCAGTCCTTTTTTCCATTGGTAAAAAATATCACCCATTTGAACTAAACCATCTATCTCCTCACAATTCCAGGTCCAATAGTGATGGCATACCCCTGGGGCTACATCTCCGACACCCAGGGTCGGCGGAGGAGCCTGCTCATCGCGATGTGGGTCAGCTTCGTGGTGGCCACCATTGGCGCCTTCAGCCCCAACTGGGTGGTGATGGCCGTCCTCAAGTTTATTAGTACTAGTCTGTAAGTATCAAGAAGTCATTAGTTACCTACGTTAAATAAAATTACGGACTCGTGCAAGATTGTTGCCATTTTAGAGACGAAGTTGAAATAGCACATGTGATTCAAATCTGGTTTTAATTTGCCATTCCTGATCAAAAGGTAGCCACATGAACTAATAAAACATAATGTGTGTTCACAGCTGCAGCTGCGCGCAGTCAGCGTCATACACACTGCTGGGAGAATCGTGTGCTGAGAGAGTGAGGGACTCCTACATGTTGATCATGACCAGCGTGTTGGATTTCAGCTTAGCGGCTTATGTTGGTAAGTCTTGCTTCACTTTCATTCTCCGGCCTGTAACTCTAATCTTCATCTTAACAAGGAGTATTGTGTTAGCCAGTAACTAGGGTTAAACAGGTCAGGTAGGCAGTTAACCTATGTAAAAAAAAGCATCTCATCGAGCGCGCTCGAGGATGCGCGAGCGCCTAATTTTATACTTTAATGCCATACTGATACAGTCCTTTATTCAGGGACATGAAAAAAGTACGCGAAGAATTTTCCGCTTGGTGGGAACGGACCCTCACTCATCGTCAATACGAGTATCAGCCGTCATTGCCCTTCTATCCATGTCGTCATCCACACATCTACCAAAACTTGCAGCCATTCGTTACTTGTTTGCCTACAATAATACTAAATCTCTTTACAGACTAAATAATCATAATCTTTGTGAGAAGAGTGCTCGTGGGAACATCCCACGAGCACTCTTCTCTTGTGATTTTATGATTTGTATGATCTATCTTCAAACATCATTCTAGCTGTAGCCTACTTCATCCTAAACTGCGACTTCACCTACAACCTGGGTGCGATCACGTTCACCCCCTGGCGTCTCCTGGCCCTGGCGCTGGCTATTCCCCTGGGCATCGGAGCCTTCGGTACGCAGTTCTTCTACGAGAGCCCCAAGTTCCTGGTCAATGTCCAGCGGGATAATGAGGCCGTGGAGAACCTGAGAAAAATTTGGAGAAGAAATAATGGGAAGGGGGAGAAGTATCCGGTTAGTATGGTGTTATTAAAATTGACATGACCGGACAGGTTCACTCGATTCTGTGTGGTGTGTTCCTCAAAAGCCCATTCCAGTCGTGTATCTGATTGGTCCCTACATGATTTGACCAAGACAATAGCTGGACCTTTCAGTTTCTTTCAGTGTTTCTTCTCAGAGTATCCAGATGAAAACTCCAACCTCATCTAATTTACACCTACTTACTTAAATAATTATACACTGTCATCATTACGTTGTCATGCATTTTGTAATCATTAAGTAATTGGTAAAAGGAAACATTAAAATAAGTAATCCAATTTTGATCTCAGATGATTAAAATTTAATCAAAATAACTGAGATTCTTCTCTGTCATTCAGGTAAAGAGGATAATCCTGAACGAGTTAGGTAACGAGCGCCGCAAGGATGCTTCCCTGATGCAGTCACTGTGGGAGCAGATCGTGCCTCTGTTCAAGCCGCCTCTGCTTTGGAAGAGTATAATGCTTTACTTCTTTACTGCTGTCATTTTTAGCACGTGAGTATGAGTGGGCATTACCTAAACGACGATAGACAATTCCAGCCTAGTGTGCAATATTGTTCCACAAACGATGGGATACCTGATAACGCCCTGCGTGTCCTAATGCCTGCACATTACAGGCCTTGATGGACGCTTCTGGCCAACTCTTTTAGATTACTTATTAGATAACTTACATTAATATCTAGAGCAGCCTATTGCAGACCACTGCTGGTCATAGGGGTGACTGAACTGCGACACCACACACTGCCCTGTATCTTTCACATCCAGCCATCCGATTGAATTGGTCTTTCCATATGATATCAAACTACTACAGTTTGCCTAATCTCAGACATACTTTCATACAGCCACACATAACCTTTTTCCTCCTTTGTTTCAGAAACAACAGCTTCTTCATCTGGTTCCCCTACCTGGCGGAGAAGTTCTCCGCCGGCCTCAACGCCATGGAAGCTGATGATGAGACCGGACTGTGCAAGATGATCGTTGGCAACACTAATGTCACGGCTGAAAACGTAAGGGATTTTGGTATTTTTGTAATCGTCAGATAGTTTAGCTCTTAGTCTGTTCTTGTATTCAAAAGAGCATGCAAGGTGACATTCTATCAGCAAAAAAAATGTACGGGGCTTCCGACGCAGTGCAAAGTCGTTGAAAGTGATTAAAGGCCTTTAAAGAATAAGAAAAATACTACTATGGTCAATATAATTTGGGGACCCTAGTCATACGACCATTATGGCCAATGTTTTAAAAGTAAAACTACACATGCAATTTCTTTCAAAAATATTTAGATAAAAAGTTGAAATTAGTATTTTGTATGACAGATAAAAAACAGAAATAGTAACAACACAATGTTAAATGAAAGTCTTCTATTTTGGCAACACGACTTTCATTGTAAATAGCAAAATAAAGTACAACTATGTCAGAGTTGCATGTGCTACGAGTTTTACGTTAGTAACATTTGACCCAGAGTCATAGGTTAGAGGACTTCACCATCGATAACCACAATTTAAAACAAGCCGAGTACTTCACTGTCTCGTGGATCTAGTAAAAACAAGCATTACCCTTAAATTTCCAGGGCAATGTGCTGTTGGGTGTTTTCAGTAAGAACCCATAGTCAGGATTTGGGTCCAGTTGATGGCATAGGCTCGTATCCTAATACATGGGAGTTAAACATTTCTGAAGAAATGTAAACTCACTAATAATCACGCATCTGTTTAAACCTTCGGGGATTATAAACGTGAATGTATGTGTTTATTTCTCTTTTCAGTTCGAATGCAAATCTACAATGGGGATCAGTCTGGTCTGGGCCAGCCTCGCCCAAGGCGTTTCTTTCGTGGTCATCATGCTAGTCATTACCAAAATGGCGCACAGGAAGAAGGCACTGATGATCATCATCATGACCTTCTCAGCCATCTCTGCAGTTGGAGCTGTCCTCATCAAGGATAACTTGACCAGCTTCATTATGTTCTTTGGGTTGCTGACGAATGAGTTGTGTATAGGAATCATTTATACGTACTTCGTTGATATGTATCCGACTTCTTTTCGGTAAGTGGTGGTTATTTAGTTTGATTAGACTTTTAGATGTTATACTTATACAGCGTCAAATTAAAAACGTCAAGCTAGTGAAAAACCACTTTGACATAACATAACATAGCATCACGCTTGTAATCCCCAAAGGGTTAGGCAGAGGTGTACCTAATAGTACCTACTCCCACATTTCGCCAGTTATGTTTTAAGTTCCATTTAATAGGGGGGGAGCCTATTGCCATCAAACGGGCACAAGTCGGAACTCCGTGGCTGCTACAGAGAAATTCCTGATCGATCAACCCATTAATACTTTACCCGATCCAGGAATAGTACCCAGGTTCTCATGCTCAACAGTCGCGTATGCGACCACTCGACCAACGGGGTGGTTTAGTCCACTTTGCCATCTACCTAAATATGTAATAATACCTAAACCTGTATATGTAATGATTCGATGTATGGTTGACCCAGCCCTGAAAAGGTAAATTCTTAGGGGAAGGGATCGATTCATAGAGATCACAAGAGCCCTTCTCGATTTTGAGTCATAATGTGAAATAAAAACTATTGCAGCAATTTGATGACAAACATATAATCGCTTCTATTTCAACCTAGGCAACTTGTCTAGGAATAAATTCCTATTTTTGTGTTTTTATTGAACAATACATATTTTAAGGCATTTCAAAGGATACTACAGAAATTGCATCCTAGAGAAATATAGCCATATTAAGCCTTCAATTTATTTTTGCCTCTCCGTTTTACGTCAGAAGAAGATGCATTGCTTTTATATCTTCAAACATTCAAATTGCCTCAGAGCAACACATTGCTCTTAACGTTTTCATTCTCATTTTCTCATCATGTTTTATTTGGTTCAGGGGCATGGCAGCATGTATAGGCGTGATGGTAGCCCGGCTCAGTGCCCTGGGCGGGGTCAACGTCCTGGGAGCCTTCATCATGTCACACTGTACCTCCATGTTCTACGTCTGCGGGGGACTGATGTTAGGTGAGTGTGTTGTTATGATTTACAATTAAATGGTATGCTGAGTACAGCAGCTAGTAAGCTAGTTAGTTGAGTGAAGTATAATTGCAACCAGCTAAGGATTTAGAAAAAGATATAATATTTTCTTCATCTGTTTAGCCTTCTTTCTATAACTATGTTAGGGGTTGGCTTCCAGTCTAAACGGAGACAGCTGAATATTAGACTAAACTAATAATAACAAAAGGGAAAGACTTTTCTGTTTGTTCATACCGATTAATCTCCGAAACGACAGGACCCATTTTAACCATTTCTCACCAATAGAAAGCTAAGTTATCAGGAAGTAACATACTCTATAAATTATATTTATATTAAGCAAATTAGCTGAGCTGTCACTTTTTTTGCGGACAAAGTCGCGGGCGAAATGCTAGTATTTTACATAGACCGCCTCTGTGACCTATACAACCCAGAAAAATATAATAAGTAGTAAAATGTAGTAAATGTGGTAGACCGCAAACCCAAATAAAAGCTTGTAGCTTTGCTTCAAGCTTTTATTTGGGCTTTTTTTTTTTGCTTCTATAAGATTTCGTTGCAAAATTTACAAATTGAAACGACATCACTGCTGTTCCAATAAGAACGTTATTGCTAGGAGGCGGAAAATACTTTTACCTATTTGCATTCATATTGACATTATTGCCTACCTGTGTTGAGTATTCTCATATGCCACACGTATGCCACACGTACCGCCATCACACGTAGGTAGGTCAAGGTGTATCTAATAACAGTAATAACTAATTTGTGTTCCTTTGTTTCAGTCGCCGCAGCGTTAGCATTCCTATTACCGCCAGATATGCGGAAAAAATAACAACATGGGCACTATAGAAATAAGGTCTTAGTTATTTTAATTTGTAAGTTTTTAAAATAAACACAATACCAAAACAATTGTTTCTTTCATATTCAAATGTAAGGCGTAGATAATTTACAATTATTAAACTAAGCAGCAGGTGACGCACGCCAACGGTAGGTTTATTCAGTTTTATTTTCAGCTGTTAATGTTCCAGGGAACAAATCGTAACAATTCTAAACATCTTTGTTAAAGTACGTCATTACTAACAACAATACTTAACTATGAATCAAAACACTACATTTTGTCAGTCACTGCCGTTGAAAATTAAAATGTAAATGAAGCGTAGCGAGCCAAAATTTATTGTAAAATGTCCATGACTTCATGGTTACTATTTGGCAAAAAAAAATGTCTTATTTTCAGTATATATATTTCTATACCTAATCCTTATCATAGAATATTGTCTTAGTTACATTTTTGTTCATTTTATATTCATTAATATCCAAGCGTGGATGGATTGTGTGAAGGATGATATGGCTGGAAAGGAGGTGACTGCTGAGATGACGAGTAATAGAGAAGTATGGAAGAAGAAGACATAATGCGCCGACCCCAAATAAATTGGGAAAAGGGCAGGGGCCGGAGAATGATGATATTCCAAACGTGGTCAATGTTCTTTATCTGTGGGATAATGTTTAGAATGAAAATCAGTCTCGTTGGTCCATCAAAGACCATAGTCCAGTATTAAAAAACCAGGAGACCAGTTTTTTTCGTTGTTCTTGATTAGGAGATACAGAAAGACAATTAAATAATAACAGCTACAATGTTGATGATATTGACGTTACAAAACCGGATTCTCCTGATAATCTGACATTTTTTCTGTGCTATCTATTGGACAGGTGATCGCAAATTATTGTTAGAAGTAGACATAAGGTTGCTCCAGCTTATGTAGTAAGTATCAATTTGTATGACTATAAGATTAGGGGCAGGGGTAGACCAAATAAACGACGGATGGGCTATGTGTCAAATGATATGGCTAGAAAGGAGATGACTGCTAGATGACCAGTAATAGAGAAGTATGAAAGAAAGAGCCATGCTTCAACGACTCCAGGTAAATTGGTGTAAGGACAAAAATATTATGTCACTTAGAAAATGAAGCCGAAATGCTAGTCATGTCAGTATCTAGCCGCTTAAACTTCTAGAGCAGACAACATAATCTTAATAGAAAATCATAGAATTTATCTCACTGGACCAATTTGCATCCTCGCGAGAAACAATAATATGACATTCCTCTTGACCGGTTCATCTACTGACACCAATATGCCTGCTTATCTCAAGAATACTTTATTTTGTCTTAACACAGCATGATTTCTGTATATTCTAAATTATCATAAAAGTAACGGTTTTTTTTTAGATAAATAAACCATTTTTCCTACAGACATATATTGCAATTTGGGGATAGTTCACTAAACCTCCGGGAGAAGTGAATTAGCGACACAATACATAGGAATCGACATAGGTCTCTTCGCAACAGCATCGGTATAACAGTGAATATTTGTATCATTCTGTGAGCTATTGTCACCTCTAGAAAAAAAAGAACAAAAAACAATAAGATTCACAATTACCAGGTTAATAATAAGGCGGAGCTCAGTAAATTCATGCTCTAAGCAATCGCACGCATATATCCAATTGTTATATTAGATTATTTAATTATTCTTAAAGTAGCTCCAGTAATTTTGAAAACTACCTGAATTGATCTGCTATAGATGTTATCTTAAACTTAAAAGGTTAATAATAGTAAATAAATATTCATTTACATCATTTACACTTATTTGTACTTTAAACTCATATTAAACAAATACATACTTCAAATTCCATATTTTTCAAAAATTCACAGTGTTGGTATACATAAACAAATATACAAGAAAATTGCAACATTATTGTAAAAAAGAACGCGATATCGTAACGCTAAGATAAGCTGACCTTCCAGCCGATACTTGGTTCTGATCAGTCGAACTTACGGTGCTGTGGCAGAAACACTCATTTTCCTTCAAGTAATGAATAAATAATATCGTAAAAAACATTCCATTGTTACAACAGTAAAAGGCCACAGAATAGTGTCAAAGTGATTATGATAAAAAGTTGACTAAAGATGAGTTTCATGAACTAAGTTAGTTTTAAGACGGTAGTGTGATCAGTGTTTTGTGTAACAAAATTAAAATTAACGTAAAAAAACAAACATGGTGACGAGAAGGTGATAAACATAGCTAAAATTAAATGAACACTTAGATAAAAATCAATATAATAAATAAACAAAACCTAAATAAGTACAACAGTTAATAAAAATGGCGCCATCAAAAAAAAATAGTTACAATATAAGTAAAAGAAAAGACGATTTAGAAATGACTCCAGCAAAACCTAGTAAATTACAATATAGTTATGAAGAGGCGTTGGAAATTACCGGTAAGTATCACACATCATTAACTATAGTAACAGACAGACAGATGTTATACATTAAAACATACCTAATAGATTTCCCGCATTTTAAAATCTATAGATACTTTTAAAATAAATTATGAAACAATTACAGAGAGCGAGTATTAGAGGAAATTTTAAAGTGACTAGTTAATAATATAATAATAATTTTACAGTGAATAGTTAAAAGGGAATCGTTTGTCTTGGAATGCAGATGTGACGAGAAGGGATGAAACACAAGTGATTAATGGAAAAAATGTGGATGAATGGAGAGAGGGAAGACGGCCAAAGAGGAGATGAATGGATTGAATGCGCAATGATCTGACAGATGAGAAAATGATAGCATGACGGTAGACTGGAGAGAGTCGAAGTAGAAAATGAGTTGCACCGACTCCGAGTAACATAGGACAAGGAAAATATGATGATGATGATGTAAACATTAGCTTCTTCTCGTACGGAGAAGGAACGGTCATAAATTAACATTCAATGCGGGTGGAAATAAGGAAGTATTTTAAATTCTGTTTTTTGAAGGTTAATAGACCCGCAATTAAAAACCCTAGCTTGTAGATCTATCTTTGCTGCGTTACTGCTGACTTCAATACTCGTTCCCTCTCTGTATGTGAAGAGAAACGATTTACATCAGGACTTTTAGGTAAACAACCTGTGAATTACGCAAAAGGAGACGAAAAGTACAATCGAGAGGATGATCAGATGGTCGTTTTACACCCGATTGCCTTTGCATCATGATGATGAAATCGACGTGAAACTCAAATCAGGAGGTGGTATTGAGACTCTAATATCATTTGTGGATCACGTAATAATTTACTGAGGAAAAAGGGTTATCGCAATAGTTAACCGATTGTATGGTTTCTTATCAAAGCGTTTATATCAACAGTTAACTTATTATAATTAATAGTTGTTGTTGATTTGACAACGGTTCTACCTGAAGGTGTAGCGTTAGGTCTTATAGTGATCCCTGATAGAGCAATAACCGGGCTTGGATAAGTGGTATTTCTAAGGTATTTCTTCAACGGTTTTCAACAGGACTATAATAAACTTATACTGTCACTTACGGGATATCTTCCGTGATTGTTTATTGCTCTTAACGATTTATTTTCCATCCACCCGCATTCTCCAGTCAACCCGCGATCATGGCGCTTGCAACAGCGCCGAAATATCGGGAGCTCAAAATAATGAACAATCACGGAAGATATCCCGTAAGTGACAGTTTAAGTTTAGTTGTAAACCGTGAAAGCTTAAAACAGTGTTAGGACTATAATAACTTTCCGTGGCTCATGTGAATCCAATACATTGTTTTCTTCTCTGTCATCGGTGTCCTTAATAGCATATGGGTAGGCCTGACTCGGAGAAGTCAGGTCTGTTAAACATGGCTTATAATTGTCAAGAAGATATTTTTATTGCCGAGATAAACCTGCAAGGAATTTCGTTTTTATAACCGTACGTTGCATAAGGAAAGTGGCACAACTAAATAAATACAGAAAACTGGTTTCATGCAGGATTCGGCATAATTTACCAAAATGTTGTTTTTAACGTTTTCGAAAGGTTATTGGTTCATTCTATCAAGTGTGATATGGGCTTAACATCATGGCTGTATATCCGAAAGATAAGACAGAGGTGTACATAAGTATCCACATTTCGCCACTTATTTTGAAGTCCCATGTAATAGCGGGTAGGCACAAATCCAGAATCCATCGCTGCCTCCAGAAATTCCAAATGGCAAAACCTATTAACGCTCAAGAACTCATGCTCAACAGTAGCGTCTATGACTACTAAACTAAAGAGGACAGCTGTGGACTATTCTTCTTCTTCTCTGCGAAACCTATGGTCAGCAGTATCAGCATTATCGAGTGATGCGTTACGCATAACACTAAGGCCGAAATTTGAACCCACTCATGTTGTCTATCCATTAGATAGGCCGTACATGATCACTTTGGACGGACTAACTTTGATAAGATTGTTCTCAAAAGCAAATCTAGATAACAATAAATCCAGATCAAGGAATTCAATCAAAATGATGAGCAGCATCCACTTCAATTGACAATAGACAGACAGATGGACGCAGAGGTCAGGCGGTTACACACTTAGATAAAGCAGTTTTACATTGTGAAATAGATAAAGCAAATATGTTTTCTTCTTTGTATATAGTCGAATAAACTATATAGTGTACAGGCAAACATATTCATTTTAGTGTACACAATAACCTTTACAGCTGCTTACTTAAGAGCTTCACAATGGCATACTTCAGAGAGTGATGTAAAACAAACGACCACATGTCACACACACAACATTCTTTACAAGCAGTTGCTAGTCAGCTGCATACAAAATTGCTGACGATGGTGAAGCCCGCAGAAACACTTGGATGTAAAAAGCACAGGAACGACCGACGCAGCGACACTTGTGAGGGCTCTATGTCCTGCAGTGGACGCCTCTGGACTGAAAATTATGATGATAATAAGCTTGTTCGTCTGTACTTATTTCAAATTAGAATTAAAGGAAAACTTTAAGGAGTGTTTGAACAATAAGGATAAGTAGTACTTACTAAGTCCTTTTTTGTGGGGTATATAGTGACCATTGAACTGCGGAGTCCTTGAAGATTAAATGGTACATCTCAGTAGTAGGTAATACGGATATGAAAGATTGTGGGAAGTGCGAAGTGCAAACACCTGACCTCAAGTCTAAAATAAGAAATTCAAAGTGTTGTTATCGTCAACTGAGAGCATTTTTGCGAGCTGTCTTTTGTAACTTCCGACCTTCAATCAGTGCTGATTGTCAATAAATTATATAGATATTAAAAAAAAAACCCTTTTGGTACTTGTACATATTTATATTCCATTTATTTATTCTAACACACATTTAATACGTTTTTAAATATTCCTATATTAAATAATGTTGAAAAAATCATTTTAAAATATATATATTGTTATAGATCTATAAATTGTAGTTTGTAAATAGTGTACATACTGGATTCAAATGACGTTTGTGGCTGCCTAATTTGGTTTAAAAACTCTAGTTTTTAGAAACCACGTCCGAAGATTTGATGACCTAATCTTTGTCAAGAATAAGGTCACATCTATACTATATACAAATAAATACAATTGAAGGGTCTGTTTGTAATTTCAAAGTAACAGCTTTCTACTGAATGAAAGAAATAATTGAACGGTACATAAAACATAAAACATTTTTTTATTTGTTGCCTATCTGTCTGTTGGTTCCGGCTCATCTCCGCAACGGCTTTTGGCCGGACTTTTACGAGTAAATATGCTACTTTTTATTTTAGAGAAAGAATTAGTAGTATTTCCGTAAAACCCTTTAATCCGATTCAAATGGGGAAGTGATATTTTTATAATAATTTCACGCGAACGAAGCAGCGACGCAAACGAAGCGTCACGGGCAACAGCTAGTAAGGAATAAAATCAAGGCCCCATATTTGCATATTCCGCCTATAAAGGCCCTACTACTACACCTACTAGCAGAGACTCGCGAGGTGTCAACATCTTTCTTAAAAAATTACATGAATCTACTTACATCATTCTATTAATATGCACACCAGCTTTGGCAATTTTGCACATACATATGTATAAATGTATAAACATACTATAATAGCAGGTAGCTACTGTATTGTAATAAGGATAACACACAGGTGTGTCTTCGCTGAGCTCGAGAGAGACTCGTGAGATAAAAACCAAAACAAAAATTACTGATATCATTGCTCTATTATTGCCAAATGATACTTACGGTGAATTCTAGGAAAATTAGCATCGTTACCTACATGGGGAACAGGGTAATCTTACCCCCACACCCTTCTACCCCCCACCTAATCAAGCGATCGAACTGGAACCGAAAGGCGTCTTCACTAATCACATTTTCGACGATCAAAATGAACGTGACGGTCACATGTTCGTCCGAAGATCGCTTTGGTAAGACACGGACTTGGACCACTTCGTGATAAATTCTTTTATAACTCGTCCCATCACCAGAGAAGCTTGTAACGCAATTAAAACTAGACCTACTCCTTCAAATGAATGAGTTTTTTTTTCGGTTTAAACAATAAGATATATTAACATTCAGTTTTTCTAATTTATTTCAAGTTAATCGAGGTTACAAATGTCATTACCATTTTTTAATGATTGTTTCAAGGTTGTCGAAGCAAATTCTGATCAGTTTTCCGCTTCTACGAGAAGCAGGTATGAAGGAAAATGCTATTTAAACTGAGCAGTTATTAGATGGTACGTCTTGTTGCCACAATAATACAATAGAAAATAATAGATTTTGTTGGTACAAATTACCAGTTATATAAATGAAGATATAATCTACGACTGACAACCACAGCCTTATTAGCCGACTCTATTGCACAATTGTGTGAAACGTAACTTTTGTAGAATTTAATGAACTAATGATTAACACAACGGAAGAATTTTTGAAGATATCATCCTCTAGAAATAGGGACGAAAGTTTCTACGTAAATTCGTAATTTTTCCGAAGTTAAAACTTTTACAATTTTGCTAACAATTCAAACTGACGAACACCACGTTTCTTGTGTGAGAAATGCATTTAAGAACATCGTGTTTGGTCAGTAAAGAAATTAACATTAAGATTATTATGATATACCAGTGTTTTAACTAGTCGTAAGATAAAATAGACTACCTGCACAAAACAAGTATTAACATAATGCAAATAAACCTGTTTATAAATTAAAAATCAACAAAATACGTCCGCCACACTTCCACACTACAAGTTCAGTATGATCTCAGATTTAAATATAATTAAATGCAGAGAACATTATATTCTGGCTCAAACTTGAAGTTGTGTATTTTAAGACGGGAATGTTTACGATCTACTGGAGATGTCGAGCCTTCTCTCCCCCCTCGAGTCGGGTTCCAATACAACCGGATGCAGCTGAATACCAGTATTTTACATGTAGCGACTGCCTATCTGACCTTTACAATCCAATCACTAGGCTAACTTGATACCCCTGGGTAAGACTGGATGTCAGACTGTCAGAGTTTTGACTATCCGTAATGAAACTACTATGTTCTGAATAACAAAATCTTACCTATAATACCTTGGGAGGAAATTCACCATGTGTGATTATATGCTGCACTCTTGACAAACATTGATAGCAGACGGAACCTTAAAAAAAATTAAATGAATACCTCGTGTTATATTTTTTTCTTTATTTCAATATACATTGTTACAGGCATCTTAAAGTATAAAATTGTCCACAGATAGGCCTGGCTCCCAAACTAAGTTTACACCTGTGACTTAGTATTGGGGTTAGGTGTTTTGCTAATTGATAAGGACAGCATTGAGAATGAATTCCTGTAATGGTATAAATACCAGGTGGCCCCAGTTCGGGATAGTCTAATAGATGTCTCAGGTCTTCGAATTTTAATTTTTGGGCTATCCCTATTTCCTAACAACACTTTTTTTCACAGTTGTGGCAATAGTTATATCTTCAGGTGCTATAATAGTAGATTATACAACAAGTGAAAAAAAAAAGGGAATTTAATTCGAGGGACTAAGTTGGATCCCGAGAGCAGCGAAGAATTTTAGAGTAGAATCCCGAGCGTAGCAAGGGATTCTAGAGAAGAATCCTGAGCGGAGCGAGTTTACCAGAAATGTCATACACCATCATCGTCATCTGCCTAGCCTTCCCCAACTATGTGGGGGTCGACTTCCAGTCTAACCGGATGCAGCTTAATACCAAAAAAGTCGTACATTCTTGCTCAAAATGAAGGAATTTGTTTGGGTCTATTTACATCAAAAAAATATTAAAACGTTTTTCTAGTTTCTGTACAAAAAAGACATTTATTTCGGCTACTTTGTAATGCTAAATACTATGTAACATACAGTAGGTATAACGAGTACATTATGTGTCAAGGTCGGAATCTATAATAAACAGTGAGGACAATCTAGCAATTCGCTAAAGGTTTTATGTCCTTGAAATTAATTAAACGAGAAAGAATGATTGAAAAAATCATCATTCAGCTTCAGGTTTAGCTACCAGCCTCACCAGATGCACCTGGATCAATACTTAAACCTTTTTATTAGATTACAAGTCGTGCGCCAGATAAAATTCCCCATCGTCGGTACAAATTTCATAATTGCATCCTTTATTTCCTAAGCAAATGAGCAGATGATTGCATCATTCCTTGTTTGTAGGAACTCTTGAGACATTTTGTTTTATATCCAGTGATTTAGTCTGTACGTTGTCTGTCAGTAAGTGTATGCAAAGGAGATATTTCACGGTAATAAATTGCAAGAGCAGTGGTAAAACTGCATGTTTTCCTTTAAAAATAAACAAAGTAAGCTACAGAACCTGTTTATCAGTATACTTCTTGTTGAACAGAAACACAATTAGTCTGAAGTTAATAGTTGAAATAACGCTAGTAACTTTGTTGTTTACTGCCAAACTATGATTTGTTTTGTGATTTATACCTTCTTTATTATTAACTAGCGACCCGCCCCGGCTTTGCGCGGGTGCAATATACATATAAACCTTCCTCTTGAATCAGTCTATCTTTTAATGAAAACTGCATTAAAATCCTTTGCGTAGTTTAAAAGATCTAAGCGTACAAACAGCGGGGGCGACATTGTTTTATGGTACGTAAAGATTGAAAACGGCGGAAGAGGACATCGTGTCGTTTGAAGATATTTGTGTCAGCCACCAAGCCGCACTTCCGCTCATAGCGAGGAGACCAGCTCCCCAGAAATTCGCTGCAGATTGCAAGTTTTATGTCGCATGAAATTAATAACTAACAAGAAGAACAAGAACTAACTAACTGCTGAGCATGAGTCATGGGTTCGATTCCCAGGTCGGGCAAAGTGTTATTGGGTTGTTCCATCAGGAATTTCTCAGTAGCAGCCACGGAATCTGGATTTGCGCCCGGTTGATGGCAATAGGCTCGCCCCCTGTTACATGGGACTTAAACATAACTGGCAAAATGTTGGTGTTCTATTAGGCACACCTCTGCCTGACCCTTCGGGGATTACAGGCTCACGCCTGTAACATCACTGTTATGTTATGTGAAACTAAGATGTTATGTTATGTGAAACTAATAGTGTTCGCCTATGGGTTGTTCTTAAACTATGTCGTTGTTTAATTGGAAGTATTGGACTTCTTCTTTCTAAAGGAGTTCAGTGCTCAACTCCTGAATTGAGAAAAGTTTTATCGGATTATCTACGGATATATTTTTTTAAATGAGCCTATTATGTTCATCTGTCTTTAAAAGGGAGTGGGCTGTAATCCACCACGGGGCCAGAGCAGGTTGGTGGATGTCACATGAATTCAAAAGTTTGGGAAATACAATCGATGATGTCCTGTTACAATTTTTCTATTGACACTATTGTGACATGCGTAAAAATTTTGTTACGGCCGGTTTTGATAAAAACCAATGGTACTTCACGTTAAGACAAAGTGATATATCGTGATGATTATTATTCATGTGATCTAAAGAGGTTATCAACGTTAGATTGTACTTTTATCTCAAAACAATAGATGAAAATATTAGATGGTTTCACGATATTTTCAAATGATCTCGACGTGAGCTAATCATAATCTTAGTTTATCGCCAACATGTTTTACCTAACTATGCACTATCCAAGCCATTATTGGTTTTACTATAGATTTTTAAAAGTGGCGTGATTTTATTCAAATTTCTTGTTTGGAGGACTAATCTTGTAATTAGGAAACACGTTTTAACATTATATTACTATTGTAGCTAAATAATAACAGAGGTTTGGTTGGTCTGTGGGCTGGTGACCACATTATATAACGAGTTTCCTCTGTACCTCGGAAAGCGTTAAGCCGTTGGGTCCCGGCTGTCATTTTGTAGATCTTTGACAGTCGTTACAGGTAGTCAGTGGCCCGAAAGCCTGACAGCCAGTCTTACAAAGGGGTATCGCACTACCCAGTACTAAATGAATTATGGAGGTCCGATAGGCACCATCGGTCCATGTAATGTACTGGTCTTCAGCTGCATACAGTTTGTCTGGAAGCCGACCCCAACATTGCTGGGAAAAGGCTAGGCAGATGATGCTATTAGTATAGTAGTGTTCTGCCAGGGCTGCGGGACTGTTCGAAAGAGATACCGTGGCCCTGGAACACAAAGGGCAAAGAAGGAACATGGGCGGGTTTTAGTCAGTACAAGTCTGACACTCCCTTCCGCTCCGCCCAGAGTGGGTCATTTGATGATTTCCCATACGAAAAAAAAAAGAGAAAAAAAATAAGCAATTTTTAATGACGACTATCCATGGACCATGTTATGATCTATGAGCATGCACGGATATTTCTATCCACCTATACGATCCGTCATAGGTCCATGAATGCACCGCTGTTCTGTCTAAGCCGTACGTATTTTTTTCAATGAACTGGTAAATATTACAAACGCGTTCCAAATCACCATCTTGTTTCTGTCTTCCTACCACATGTGCCCAGTGAGGCTCAGAGCAGCCCTTCGACTTTGGAGTCGTGGTCGAAGTTCGTGGGTTCAAACTCAAACAGGCGCTTACTCTGTGAAATTTACTTTGTCACTCATTGATCATTGCTGTCTGTCACAAAGAGGAGGCCTGTGTGACCTGTGTCCCGTCATTGGGAACTTTATAAGCTGATCATGTAAATGCTTGATTCCATAAGTCACCAAAACCACCTAACCTGTCTTCGCTACCTGCAGGTCACGGCAAGTACAACTACGGTCTTCTCCTAACCTGCTTCATGCTGATCATCGCCATGGGCATCGACATCTTCGGGCTCGGTATCATCGTCACGGCTGCCACCTGCGACCTAGAGCTTACCCTCAGCCAGATTGGCATCCTGTCCTCTATGTCTTTTGCTGGTAAGTTAGTCAGAAATTGTTATAAATAGGTATTTTTACCGGTGATTTTACAGAAATGTGATTTTCCAACTTGGTTCTGGTTGTATTAGACAAAAAACAAACGCATACATTTATCAGCCTGTTATAAACATAATAGCAAAATCTAAAACGTAAGTTTTGCTATTCGTGATATTGATATTTCAAATGGATATGAATTGTACCAGTGCTGCAAAACTCTTTTGGCGCGTGGCTTAAACAGGGACTAACGTTGTCATCTTGTTTCTCAATAGAATTTCCTTCCTGCCAATGTCGAAGAAACGCCATGTAGATCTTGAGCCACTTTTGAATCTAATAACAGAGAGAGACACATCGTATTCTCTACAGATATTCCCAAATTTTCTACTGCAATAAAAATAACTAAATACCATTTCATAATTAGAACCGCGCCGATAAAATGCAACCCAATTAATTCTTAACTCGATTATTTTCTCCTATTTCCAGGTATAATAGTAATGTCGTACCCCTGGGGCTACCTGTCCGACACCCGGGGAAGGAAGCTGGTGCTCATGTGGGCCATGTGCGGAAGCTTCATCAGCTCCGCCATCAGCAGCCTGTCTCCGACCTGGCAGGTGCTGGCTGCGTTGAGGTTTATCAGCTCAGCATTGTAAGTATGATATTTTAGAACTTTGTGGTCACTGAACAAAAAAATATTATGATGTTCCCCGCATAATCTTTATGCAATCATAATGTATAAATACTAAAGATCAACGCACACTGAACGGGATCAGCTGTTGCCGATCCAAGCCGATGCTTTAACGTTGCAATATAGGGTTCCAAAGAGAGAATCCCGGCGGCTCGAGTTGATACTGAGGCGAGGCGATACTGATCCTATGCAGTGAATAATCACACAGTTATGAAACTGTGCGTTCACTTTCACTCATCATGGTCATCATCTTGATTTTTGCTTTACCGTGGTGTCCACTTACTAAGATGAGATGACTAAATCCCTAGAAAGAACTAAAAAAAATCTGAGCAAAATGTGTTATTCCTACGTTTGATAATCTTAAAGTTTGCATTTCCGTATTCAACATCTTGTTGTAATAATTCCCCATCTCACATTCCAGATCCAGTGCCGCCGAGTCAGCGACGTACGCGCTGATCGGAGAGTGCTGCGGCACTAAGGTTCGCGCCAAGTATATGCTGCTCATAACCAGTGCGCTGATGATCACGCCTACACTGTATTATAGTAAGTAGATACTAACTTGACATTTACCCACTGTCCTCCTTTTTCTTATAGCGGTACGAATTAAACCTTATAGCAGCGGGTCTGATCGTCCAGTGTAAAAGACAATCTGGTTTGTTACCCTAGAAGCCTTTTTTTTACGTGCGATAACCGGAACCAACAAGTTATTTTTTGATTTTTTTATACTAAATAGGCTTGCGTTTGGCAACTCGCCTGATGTGAAGCGATGACGTGGCCTAGGGTGGAGTACGTGCGCCTAGAGGAAACCGATTCACTCGAACTTTGTATAGATCCAGATTATAATGGTCAGGGAACAGAAAAGCCGGTCGTGAATTCTATAGACAGTTCGCACAATAAACGTGGAAGCGAAGCGCTTTGTTCAGGTCCGTGGAACTTCAACTATTAACGGTGACGCTTTGACGTATCTCTGCTCGTCCGGTGATAGACTGCCCAACAAACATTTCAGTCGTATAAATAAAAAATATGCGACTCAAAGTGTTGTAAACATCGCATTGAAGTAATTTAGCGTGTAATACGACTTAGAGCATCTTATACTTATATAACTTTTAGTCGTATATTACAGTCATATAGAAATCGTATTAACTTCTATACGACTATTTTTATGACTATTATACAGTTTTATGTAGAAACGGCGTCATTTAGTGGTAAAACCAGTGTTGTGACCTTAGTGACGTCTATATGACTTTTATCCCACCATTAATCGTATTAGAATCGCGAGAACCACCTTTAAGTGACGACCATTTAAGAGTGATAAATTGCACCCTTATACGGGTTTAAGCCAATTTTATAACTTTTATACTACCGTTAAATTACTGAGTGTTCTATTATAGTGCTTACAAACTGCAAAAAATAACCATCAAGTTTCGCTTCTTTTACTCAAAATGAATAAAAAAACCTGGGCAAATGTAAAAAAAAATGGTGCTTTTAAAAGGAAAGTGAAAAAGAACTATACTGCGCTTCTCTTGTCATGTTGTGTTATAACGAATATTTCTACACGTAACGACAATAATGTACAAACTGAAGTTGGTTCCGTACAAGATTTTATGAATACAAAAGAATTGATTTCGATGAAGATTAGAAGTTACATTTAATATAACTGACATAAAGTGCAACTTAGTTACTGCAGAATGTGGCTCAAATATTTATTTTGTACCACTTATTCATACTTTGAAGTAAAGGTGTAAATAAAATTTAAAAAAAATCCAAGATTTTTGTCATATTTATTATTAATAAACGTATCTTTACAATCACAGTTTTATCATTCAAAATAAACATAGTAGTAACAAAGAAATTATTTTACTTAGTTTACATTGTCTTTGGATCAAAGCTATTAAGAATATGTTAATACGAGTGTTTTTAAAATAAAATTGGTGTAGTGGGTAATGCATAGTCAGCATAGTTAGTTAGGATTGATCTCAATTATATAGAAATTCACAAACACTCCTCTTTGAAATATATATTGTCCAATGTAAGTAGCTATAGATGATCAGTTGTTTTGAAAATAATCTGTTCTAATTACAATATTCACATTCATCCTCCGGATAATCATCGTATATGACAAAAAAGGTCCAGCACGGGCACCAGAGAAAATCATAATAATTTATCATTTATGTTTAATATTTTCCTCTGACACTACAAAATGTGCAGGTTTGTTTTTGTTGTTTGTTATCATAAATCCGCAACCAAAACAACGATCTGAACGTATAAAGTGAGTAGATATCCAGGGCCATCTCAAACACCAACGTGCAAGTGTGATGAAATCAGATTTGGTTAAAAACTTATCGATGTCCATTATATCACAAATCATTTTTTATTAGATCCGAGGCCACCTATAAATAAATCACCATTTTAATTAGGTACGTAAAGAAACTTCAATTACTTCAACTTAAAAAAAGCAGCTTTTGACAGTAGTTTTTAATATGATTGAATGAATGAACGTATTTTACCAGGAAAAGTAGGTCAAACTGTTTTTTAAACACTACAAAGGAACCCTATTTCAGTTAATATGGCTGACAATATTGAACAAAAGTATGTGCACAGAATAATTAGTCGTTTTGATGTTGTAATATGGTTGTATCTTTAACTCTAAGTCGTATAGAGGTGACTGTTAGCACGTTTACTAAAAATATACTTGATTAATTCACTTAATTTAAAGAATTTGCATGGCGCGTTAATTAAATTGTCATTATTAGCTCATATTACCCGATAGAATTAATTTCCCAATAGATTAAATGGGCCCAATGAGTTTCAAAATCATAATTTTTGTACTCACCTTCAAATAGGTCTGACAGAAATAAAATACTGAAGTCATGCAGGCATAATAATTTACGGCATTTATCTCACCATTTTATAACAAAATCCTGTTTAAAAATAATACTACGCTACCTATTTGCAACAAAATGCCGCAAAGCAGCGGTAATAAACATTATTACTCGACGAAAACGTGGGTTTTGCGACTACTACACAACCACTATTTGACCAAAAAGTGGTTTATACGACGGTTACGTTACTCTTTTAAGACACTGATTCGTATAAAATGGGCCTATTCTCGGTGAAGCCAACGTGATGGCGACGTATTTGCGACCAGCTTATGGAACCAAATGTAGAAATCGGCACGTTGTGGCGACTTGTCAAATGTTTGTTGGGTGGGGATGGGGGAATTAGTTATAAAATTCGAAGGCTTTGCAATTGGTACGTTTGAAGTTCGCATCAAATATGATGATGAAAATACAGACGGCAAAAAAAAACTGCAATCATCAATTCACCAACCAACCTTCTTTGTATTGATCAATAACAGTTTGCAAGTCTGATCCTCATATCGCAAGTGTTGAAACCAAATCCGGGGGCCTCTTATGTTGAAAGCTTATTGAAAAAACCGGCCAAGCATGAGTCGGACTTCGGCATGAAGGGTTCCGTACCATCGTAGTAGCCCCCTTTAATTTAATTTTATACAGGGTGTAAACAGACCCTTCACGAAGCCGTCAACCAAGCATTCTGTACATCAAACTAAGTAACTTGACGCAAAAATTATTGCTGGGAAACGACTGTTTTTTGGGGTGAAAAATCACGTTTTATGGTAGGACTCGATGGAAAGCACTCAAAACATTGAGCTGATGGATGGATTGAATAGTACGGGGGTCATGGAGGTGTGTAAAGTAAAAATCTTTCATTAAAAACATGTATTTCAAAAAAAACTTGCGAAAAAGTTGGAACTTTGACCCCCAATATCTCCGTAACTAGAGGGTTTCCAGGTATGGTCTAGAACAAAAAAATTATCGCAAAGACGGGGAAAATAAGTGCCTTTCGGCTATGTTAAGGTTCTATTTACACCCTTTATAGCGGCAACAGAAATACACATTCTGAAAATTTCAATTGTCTACCTATTACGGATCATGAGATACAGCCCGCTGACAGACAGACGGACGGACGGACGGACAAACAGCGTAGGCTTAGTTATATCTCGTTGGTTACCCTTCGGGTACGGAACCCTAAAAAGACCAGAAGTTAATTACCTTTTTTTTTCCCAGTAACCGCCTACCTCATAATGAAGCTAGACTTCACGGTGTATCTCCTCGGCATCATCTACCGACCTTGGCGGCTGCTAACCCTCATCATGGCGCTACCCCTGGGGCTGGCAGCGCTGATGCTATACTTCTTCAGCGAGAGCCCCAAGTTCCTCGCCAACGTGGGCCGGGGTGAGGAAGCTGTGAAGGTTCTGAAGAGGATGTATGTGGCTAATGGATATGACGGAGAGGAGTTTCCTGTGAGTATGGGTTTTTGAAAGTTAAGGTTATGTTTTGTGGCGTATGCGCAGTGTCAAGAATTATTATAGCAATGTGTTGTATCCGAGCTTTTAGTATCTTTGCTAGGTTTAGCAGAACAGGCACAAGTGGCATTGACATAATGAATGTAAATACATTATTATAATAGTGTCCTTGATAAGAGCAATTAGCCTCAACCAAGCCTCAATATAAATACCTAATGATTGATGACTACATTACGTTTTAGTATACATTAACTGCTGCCAAACTTTTAATAATTTTGACACGCAGCTTACAAGTCGGTGGTAACAAACTCAGTATAAGCTGCTATCGTATTCTATTAAATCTCCGTACTACATACACTAGGCCAGCTCAAAGTCAAAGTGTTTCCCTGACGTGACGTGCGGCGGCCTACTGTACCTACGTCTCTTCAATAGGTACTTCTTGTTGCCGTAAAATGTATGCTATTGTTATTTTAAAACTTTGTATCTTTTGTAAAAGTCGGTTCATGTTGTTCAGAGAGACGGCCATTCATCATCTGCCTAGCCTTTTCCCAACTATATTGGGGTCGGCTTCCAGTCTAACCGGATGCAGCTGAATACCAGTGTTTTACATGGAGCGACTGCCTATCTGACCTCCACAACCCAGTTAGTACTGGGTAATACGATACCCCTTGGTAAGACTGGTTGTCAGACTTTTTGGGCCACTGACAACTTAACGACTGTCAAAGATCTACAAATGACAGCCGGGAGCAACGGCTTAACGTGCTTTCCGAGGCACGGAGGAAACTCGGTATGTAATGGGCGGTCACCCATCCACAGACCAACCTAGGCAAGCACGGCTTAACCTAAAGATCGACCCGAGCGGTTGTTATTATTTAGCCACGAGAGACGGCCATTGCAAGCTCTTAATTAAAAAAAATAACTCCTCTCTTCTTCCACAAACAGGTGAAGCAGATCTACCTGGAGGACGGCAACAAGGACGAGGTGGGAGTGTTTTCCCTCCACTCCCTGTGGGCGCAGATCGCTCCTCTGTTCAAGCCGCCCCTCTTGCGGAAGACGGCTCTGTTGTACTACCTTACCTTCGTCACTTACATCGCGTAAGTTTTACTTAATCGTCAATAAATTCTAAAGCTATTCAAAAAATGGTTCGTGAATGAAATAGAGCCGGAAAAGATGGATTGATTGTGTGAGGAATGATATGAAAGAGTAAATGATGCCGTGACGTCTGACAGGGGAGAATGGAAGAAGAAAACGTGTTGCGCCGACCCCAAGTAGAATAGGACAAGGGTAGGAAGATGATCATGATAATGATGAATAAAATAGAGAAGGCTTACATTGTAAACCGAAACACATTATCCTCGTTTGCGTGCAATCGACTTGGTATCGTTGTTGATACCAATACGCTACGTGATTAGTTTCTACTATAAAGAGTGTAAATAGACCCTTAACATAAAAGAAAGGCACTTGTTCTCCCCGTCTTTGCGACCATTTTTTTGTTCTAGACCATACCTGGGAACCTTCTAGTTACGAAGATATTGGGGGTCAACTTCCAACTTTTTTACAAGTTATAACTTTACTTTAAATACCTCCTCGAACCCCGTACTATCCAAAGCATCCATCAGCACAAGGTTTTGAGTGCATTACATTGAGTGCTACCGTAAAACGAATTTTCACCTCATGATGATGATCATGGTGACAAGAAGTCGTTTCCCAGCAATATTTTTTTGTGTAGAGTTATTTAGTTTGATGTACACAATGCTTGGTTGACGGCTGTTGAAGGATCCGTTTACACCCTGTATACAAATAAATGAAATTGAAATATCCTTTTGTAATTTCAAAATAACAGCTTTTTACTGAATGCATATTATGAAAGTATACGTTACAGTATTTTCAACAAAAAAAAACTGTTTTTTATTTCTGTACTTACGTCTGTTTGTTTCGGCTAATCTCCGAAACGGCTGGACCGAGTTTGACGAGACTTCTGGCAGATAGCTGATGTTATAAGAGTAACTTAGGCTACTTTGATTTTAGAAAAAGGATTAACAAAAAACTTAAACCCTTGAAATTAATAACAAAATTCGATGAAAACAAGTAATAATATTATTATAATAATTTCAAGCGGACGAAGGTTGCGGGCAACAGCTGGTACAAACTAATTTAAGACAAAATTGCTAGTACATAATAGAGCCAAACTCATAGCTAAGTTTAGGGTTGACTCTTTATGGATTGCCATCGATATGCTAAAAACACGTAACCCTCCTTTTTGGCTTCGCGGCGGTCGGGTAAAAAGAACACTAACTGAACGATTTTCTCTTCCACAAACAGTAACAACAGCTTCGCAATCATCCTGCCCACAATCTTCAACATCTTCTTCACGTCATATGCGTCCAGTTCTGCGGATGCCTCCTTCTGTGATCTCTTCCATCTCAGTAACACCACCATCATTGAAGTTAAACAGGTAAACGAATGGAAGCTAGATCGGGGCTATGTGAACTCACCAAGTTATCATGAATCGCGACAGGAATTGGAGTTCGTAATCCTAAACCTAAGCTAAGGTACATCGTCCGGAGCGAGAGGGAATGGGAAGCCGTCACCTCCTTCTGCGAAGCAGTCATGCTAGTGAAGGAGGCGGCGGCGGCGGGACGTGAGAGGGAAAAAACCTTACGTCCCAGCCGCTGCGGGAGACGCCCTGGGCGTCGGGGGTCACGTGGTGGCTCCCGGCCACCTGCGGGCGGGCCTGCGGACGGCGAGCTATGGGCTAGCTCGCCGTCCGGCCGTCTTATGACGACAGGCCGTGTCGACGGCGCGTTCGTGTTCCACGCGCGCCTCACAGAGATGTCAGCAACGATGTAGGGGTCTGCAAGGGCCGATGCCTGCCAGGGTTGCGGGACTGTTCGAAAGAGATACCGTAGCCCTGGAACACAAAGGGCAAAGAAGGAACATGGATGGGTTTTAGTCAGTACAAGTCTGACACTCCCTTCCGCTCCGCCCAGAGTGAGGGGGGAGGGGGTCATTTGATGATTTCGAAAAAAAAAGGGTACATTGTATGACAACAGTCATTATTAAGGCTTAAAGAGTTTGTTAATAAATGATGATGATGATTCCATCTAGCCGATTTTCGCCACAGCGACTGCATTCTAGGGTGGTTGTCGAGAGCTTTGGTGTGCTGCCATGCTCTGTAATGTGCTCCCAACTGGCTAGCATACCCAACTTTGGCCGAAAAACTCCACAGCCACCACCACACCACACACCACCGCCCACCGCTCCACTCTCTCTTCTTTTTGGCTTAAGTACTTACCTAGCAAGTCTAGTAACAAAGCAACATTACGTAAAAATAGGTAGACCAGGAAGAAAAAGGATGAAGGTATTAATTAGTAAGTAAGAAGCATTGATAGTTGATCACAATATCTGTGTCGATATTTACTGATTTTAACTCTTTAATGAGACGATCAATGATCGCAATTGAATGCATCAAAACAGTTCATCTTCATAAACACTAACCACTAACACTTGTTGCAGGAACCGTCAGAATGCAAAAACAGCGTCGAAGACAACACCATCTGGGCGGGATGCGCGCACGGGATGTCCTTCTTCATTCTGAACGCGCTCATCTCCCAGTGTGCTGGCAGGAGAAAGGTAGGTACCAGTCCCTTAACGTCCATTTAACAGAGGGTGAAGGTACGATTCCGAAGGTGACGCCAGACCGCAAACTACACCGGCAGTGTCACCTAACTGCAATGGCCGACCGCAGTGATACTACAGGTTACTATACAAAGTGATTATTTGTAGTGGGACATAAGGGGAAAGACGAATCCATAGGAGATACCCACTAACTTTCTTAGGAAACCTTAGCTCTTTTAATGTCAATTTTTTTTGTTCAAGCGTAACTTATCCTTATAAAAACTTTTTTGCAAAAAATAAAAAAACGACTTCAAGTTTTTTTATTTTTCCACTAGCTTATGCCCGCGGCTTCGCCCGCGTGGAGTTAGGGAATTGCCCACGGGATCTTACTTCTGGAATAATAAGTAATCTATGTATCTATCTATAATACATACATAGAATTATATATACTTGCTTATAACTTGCAATTGCAATTGCTTGTAATTTAAATTAGATACGTGAAATATTGATACCTTGGTTTGAGATTGGACATCGGATTTACTGGATTTTATCTGATGAGTATGTAAACAAATTTTCAAGTCAATCGACCCCGAGAGTAAAAAGTTTCACAGAAAATTCAACACCCCATTTCACTCTCTCTAAGGGGTAGGAATTTCGAAAAATTGATACTAACTCTTCACAAAGAATACACCCTCCAATTTTCATATCTCTAGGACCCGCGGTTTGGGCTGTGCGTTGGTATATCAGTCAGCCAGTCAGGACATGGAATTTTAAATTGGGGGATGTTTTTGTGATACACGTATCTCATCATTTTAACTGAAGTATATGTAGACACATTTTCAAGTCAATCGACCCCGAGAGAGTTTCACAGAAAATTCAACACCCCATTTCACCCTCTTAGGGGTGTAATTTCAAAAACCCTTTCTTAGTGGATACCTACTCTCCACAAAGAGTACATTCTCCAAATTTCATGTCTCTAGAACCAGCGGTTTGGGCTGTGCGTTGATATATCAGTCAGCCAGTCAGGACATTGAATTTTAAATTGGGGGATGATTTTGGAAAAACTGTGATACACGTATCTCATCATTTTAATTGAAGTATATGTAGACACAATTTCAAGTCAATCGACTCAGAGAATAAAAAGTTTCATAGAAAATTCAACACCCCATTTCACCCTCTTAGGGGTGAAATTTCGAAGAACCCTTTCTTAGTGGATACCTACTCTTTACAAAGAGTACACTGTCCAAATTTCATGTCTCTAGGACCAGTGGTTTGGGCTGTGCGTTGATATGTCAGTCAGCCAGTCAGGACATTGAATTTTAAATTGGGGGATGATTTTGGAAAAACTGTGATACACGTATCTCATCATTTTAACTGTAGTATATGTAGACACAATTTCAAGTCAATCGACTCAGAGAATAAAAAGTTTCATAGAAAATTCAACACCCCATTTCACCCTCTTAGGGGTGAAATTTCGAAGAACCCTTTCTTAGTGGATACTTACTCTTCACAAAGAGTACACTGTTCAAATTTAATGTCTCTAAGACCAGTGGTTTGGGCTGTGCGTTGATGTATCAGTCAGCCATTCAGGACATTGAATTTTAAATTGGGGGATGATTTTGGAAAAACTGTGATACACGTATCTCATCATTTAAATTGAAGTATATGTAGACACAATTTCAAGTCAATCGACTCAGAGAATAAAAAGTTACATAGAAAATTCAACACCGCATTTCACCCTCTTAGGGGTGGAATTTCGAAAAACCCTTTCTTAGTGGATACCTACTCTTTACAAAGAGTACACTGTCCAAATTTCATGTCTCTAGGACCAGTGGTTTGGGCTGTGCGTTGATATATAAGTCAGTCAGTCAGTCAGGACTTTGAATTTTATATGTATAGATTTTTAGTTGTAATATCCTATACAAATATTTGCTATGCATTTACTTTACATTATCTCTTCTCTTCTCTTCTCTTATCTTATCTTATCTTCTTCTTATCTTCTTTCTTATATTCTTATTTATTCATTCATTCATTCATAATAATAAAATCGTTAAAATCCGGTCCGATGTTCCGACTTGGCGCAAAAACTACTGCATAGATCCTGTTAAAATTTTGCACAAATATCTAAAATAGGCTTCTTCAAATGTTAGGCTATATATTATCACGCTACTTGCTTAAGGGGTTGAGCAAAATTGCATTATGTTAGTATTATTCAATTGTTTATCGTTTCAGCCATGATATGCGTAACAACGTCTATTTCAAAGTATATGTCAGCGAAGCAAATAGAGAAACGGTTTCATGACCGCTTTACGTGCATCACGTCGCAAGTTCGATCCCCAGTAAAATTATACTTTTTGTAGTTGGTTGTAATTTTTTTTGATAGAGATTATTATTATTTATTTTATCTATTTTATGTATATTTTTCCACGAGAACGAAGTCGCGGACAACTTATCCCCATTAAAAATGGAATTTAATATACTTAACTGTCGAAATGTGGGTGAGCTGTACACATCTGCGGACCCCCTCAGAGCATACAGGCGTGTCGTGATGTTATGTTATGATGTTGTGTAAACAATAAACATCCAAACGATTATAGCAATCACGACAGAATTGCTGTCTATTCATGAAGAGTTTCGTTCCATATCTCCGAAGTCCATGATCATGACAATATTTCTACTGGACCAACTTAGGAAGAGGTATACTCTTTCAAACAAAAAAATAATTTTCCAAATCGGTACAGGTGTCTTCGAGTAATCGGTGAACATACATAATACAAAGACTCCGGTGAAATAAGAACTTCTGCTCCTTTTTTGAAGTCGGTTAAAAAATGTGAAAGTGGCCAAATTGTTTTGCAATAGACTGCAGATGGAGGTGCTGCTGTCAATGGCTGTCATTGACAGAGCAACAAGACACATTATTTTGTTGCGCATATTATTATGAGTCTCGTAAAACAAAGAGAAGTGAAAATCAAAACTACAGCGGCACTGTCGATGTCGGGCACCTTCAGTATAATCATGCTACCGTTTGCAGCTCTTTTTATGCTTTTGTTGATTGACATTTAAAGCAAGTCAACCATCAAAACCGATATGTAAACCGAAAATTTCGAAGACATGTATTGTGACTTCCAGCTTCCAGCCACCCACGCTAGGTCCACGTTGTGGTTTACGACTCATTCCAGCTCACAGAGATGAGGCCTGCGTTTCGGTAGTGTAAACATTGTAGGCCGATTTACATATCGTTGCTATACAACGAGAGCAAAAAACTAATTCAATAAAATACCGGCCAAGTGCGAGTTTAACTAGCGCACCGTGGGTTCCATATTACTTGTAGGTATTTTGTTATTAAACTAAATATTTCCTCATTTTTTCCTTTATTTGTGCTTCTTGCCAAATTTCATGATTCTAGGTCAACGGGAAGTACCTACCCAATAGGTTTTGTTGCCCTTGTGAAATCGCAAAATATGTGATAAAAACGGTCATATCTTTTCATCGCGTTGACTTACAAGTTTGATTTTGTCACTGCCCCAAGTGGTAGCAGACTCGAGTATTTGATATTAATTTCAGCTTCATACCTCCTCGCGTTCCTGAGAAAAAGAGTCTTGATAGACGGACAACATAGTGATCCTATAAGGGTTCCGTTTTGCCGACTGAGGTACGGAACCCAAAAAAAAACAATTGCAAAATATAAATCTAGTTTTTAAATCAAAGTTGTTAATTGTCTCAACTAGATGGCGCAAACGACATTATTGACCAACGTAAATCAAATCATAGACTAAATTATACCAAATTATATGATTATGCAATCAGGTCCAACAACACGCGTTGGCTAGTTCTACTGACCCCATATTCGTATGTTACCTTGAAACAGGTTTACAACTCATTGAAAGCTTAGCTAATAACGGCCATCAAATTGCATAGTTACTATGAATCAATTAACATGGAATTAAGCAACATTCTAATCCAAAAATGGCTATTTGGGGCCCTGCTTTAAGTTTTGGGTCCGAGACACATCTATCTAGTTAACAATGTCTTATTTTAATAACTGATACTTTATGTTCATAAATATAAGGTTCATGTGATGGACTTTACTAATATTGGTAATGTCAAAAAGCAAACGTTCACATTAAGTAACACAACTGGCTGGACTCTAAATAACTGGCGAAATGCGGGTGTAGTTCTAGAGATACCTCGGCCCTTCTGGGGTTACACGCGTGACGTGATAAAGTAGCACTTCAAAGTTGGTACACAATAAAACATAGTTTCAGCTATATCGACCTGAAGATTTTAGGAATTCAAAAGCCTTCTAGTTCTTTTGCAGCCGAAACTCATCATGTTATTAAATTATTATTTAAATTACTCATTGTTTTCTTAATATAATTAAGATAAAGTGTATTTTTATATACATCTATCTGTTTAAATCTACAAATAATTGCCTCATTTGTGCTCAGAATTGATTAAATATCAGTAACGTCTAATTAACTCGTTTATATTATGAAACTAGCTGTTGCCCGCGACTTCGTTCGCGTGGAAATTTTGGTGTGCATGTGTGAGACTGGCTCGTTGGTCTAGTGGTAGCAAGCGGGACTACTAAGCGTGGGGACCGATTCCCGGGTCGGACAGTGTTAACAAAAAATATTTATTTCAATTACATAAAGTTATCACACACATGATTTGGAGATCACCTTTTAAGTAAGGAGATGCTTGTGTTAGGGGGCGTCCCATTAATTATGTGATGCGATTTTTCGACCCCCCTCCCCCCCTGGTGGGATGTCGTGAGATTTGGCTTGACCCCCTCATCTCCCTCCTAATCTCACGTGAGATTTATCAAAATGAGATTGGGTGATATTTGGCGCGAATCTGGATTTGTGCCCGGTTGATGGCAATAGGCTCACCCCCTACTACATGGGACTTCAATATAACTGGCGAAATGTGTGTGTACGATTAGGTACACGTAAAACCCTTCGGAGCTTTAAGGCGTGACGTTATGTTATGTGTGAGAACTGACTGCCAGATCAAAAGGTGATAATGTACCGATGACTACAAAAGGCGTCCTTTTGGGTGCTGTAATTCTGGGCGGCAGAGGTCCGAAACAAAATTAAAAAGCGTTGAGGCGACGATATGGCTTCAAAAATCGGTGTATTTTGGCGCTATACAAATTTTTTTCAAAGTGAACCTTGTTTAGCGCTTTTTATTCTTATACCGTTCTGTGTACAACATTAAATGACTTTTTGCGAGAGCCCTTAGATCTCTTTTATTCGGCCCTGTCGCAAAATCCGTTCTTAGCGAACATCTACTAACTATAAACTACCTCTCTGCCAAATATCAAGTTTGGAGCACAAAGAGTTAAGGACTTTCATCCAAACTTGCGAGAGCCCTTAGGCCTCCTTAACCCGGCCCTGTCGCAAAATCCGTTCTAAGCGAACGTTTACTAACTATAAAGTACTTCCCTGCCAAATTTCAAGTTTGTAGCACTAAAAATTACGGACTTTCATACAAACTTGCGAGAGCCCTTAGATCTCCTTAATCTGGCTCTGTTGTAAAATCCGTTCTTAGCAAACGTCATTAACTATTAACTACCTCCCTGTCAAATTTCAAGTTTGTAGCACAAAAAATGAAGGACTTTCATACAAACTTGCGAGAGCCCTTAGACCTTCTTAATCCGGCCCTGTCGCAAAATCCGTTCTTAGCGGACGTCTACTAACTATAAACTACCTCCCTGCCAAATTTCATCTTTATACGTCAAGGGGTTTTCGATATTTCGTGATGAGTGAGTGAGTGACCTTTCGCTTTCATATATTTAGATAGATTTCTGATATTTAAACCTCTCTTTCAGTGCCAATTTTTTAGTGCAAAGAGTAAAGACAAAAGGAAAAATAAAACAAAATTAATTTTCAGCCATTCCGACAACACTACGACTACTAAAACCTATTTACGTAAATTATTTTTATCATAGAAATCGCGCATGAGGTTACCAACTAGATTTTAAATATTTAATATCTTTTGCGTCTGTTGGTCGATTTTGATGAAATAAACGCTAAATAATACCCAGAACAATGCTTCTTATTTTGTAGTGTTTCGATTTTGAATACAATGAGGGGTTTTTACGTGATGCGCGCAAAAGAAAAACCGACAAACCGAAAAACAGACAAAAATTTAATAAAATATTTTTTTACTTTCTATTACTTATTTCTCACACCTTCCAGTGATGTTTTTGGAAAAATATATAATGTACAGACACGGAAAGTCTACGATTTTATTATATGTATAGAATAGATATAAGAAAATCACGCGTAACTATGTTTGCCATCCGAAGCGAACATCACATTTATGTTAATTAAAATCATAACAATAGATGAGTGGAAAATTATTAGACCTGGCCCGTAATTTAAGAAGGTTTTCACAAGTAAAAACTTCACATAAAAACGAACGATAAAATAAAGGACTTCCAAAAATAAAAAAGTCCAAAATAACTACTTTCGGAAGTCGGTGACTTTGTTTGTTTCATTGACTTTTTTGCCACCGAGTTGCAGTATACCACACAAATTCTTGTCATGAATTAATTTTTACATGGTAAATAGAATTTGTTAAGATATCACCATGTCATCAACATAGCCCATGAAAAAAAGAAATACGTATTAACATGTTCATTGCCAAGCCAAAATGCTGTACTTACCTAGATGACCAAGATAACAAATTCGTTGAATGTCTTCCCTAGTGGCCTAAACAAATACCAGAACCCAACACGCTGCAGCCGCTATTTTATGGGTCGTACATAATTGTTAGGAAACTTCACGCGACGTCGCGTTATGTGGCAATAGGGAATATGCATGTAATTTTTTCTTCACTTAAATCAATAATATATGGTACTATCAACTAAAGAAAACAATTAAAAGTTAAGTTCAACAACTGCTTGTCGCTCAAAAAACACAGACTTTGACGTCACTACCGGCGTTATCGAGGGACGATGCGTTTTGAGTTTGCGTTACGTTCCACTAAAAACACGCTACATAGAATATTAAATTGTAAAATAAGTGTTGTATTAGAAAATTAACATTAATAAAGGTACCACAATGTTTTTATGGGCCAATACAAGGCATTTTTAAGAAATAAAAAAAGTTTTGTATTTCTTGCATAATCTGAACCAATTTTGATGAAATTTCTATGGGACCAATCGGGAAGAATATCCTTCATATAAAAGAATTTTAGAAATGACGGAGTTATGAGGTAATAAAAAAAAGAAAAAAAAACTACCGAATTGAGAACCTCCTCCTTTTTGAAGAAAGTCGGTTAAAAGTGCACATCATCCAAATCCGGTTCCTCCTAATTAGCGAGTACTTCTTGCAAATTAGATACCTATAATTTTGATTACTAACATAATTAAGAAGTCTAGTGTTTTTTTTATAACCTGGGTGTGATGCAGACAAAAACGCTTTTGCAAGACTAAAATAAAAAAAAAGCTTAAATGTCATTATATTGTGTCTCTAGCACAGACATCTCAAGACGTTTATATCTCAAAACTTGCTAATTATATAAATAAATTTAATATTGCTAATTAAAAACACAACAATGTTAAAAAGGCTGTAGGTTATTGTATGCAAACATTCTTAAGGCGAGGTTATCCAGATAAACGACGTTTTATATTGTGTTTTATTACTATATAGCACGTATTTAAATTCTGAAAAAAACATATTACATATTTCAGACTTCGATCTAGATATTTCGGTAGTGCGATACACGATTACTTGCACTTTGCTGCATCCAATTAAATCGCAAAGACAAGTCTAAATGATGGTTTATTTATTATTTCATTTGAGTTATATTAGGTTTTTAACAATAACACTTATACCATTATAAAGGTCGTAAAAAATGTGAAGGGCATCGGTAACCATAATTTGAAATACTAAAAAAACCTATACCACCATTTCCAAAATTAACTGTTTTCGTCATTTCATGCGCTCGCCTTCCGCGAAACGTCAGTGGGCGCGTGGGGAGCATTTTCCCGCTCCTTTTCAATGACCATTTTAAGTAGGAATACAACAATTGAATTAATTTATTTTCTCAGGATTTAAGTAAATTACAAATAAGTAGTGACAAATCAACATACATTTATTGAGCTCTATTTTAATAACTTTGGTTTATACAAGATTTTGGAAAACGTTTTAATTGACGTTTTTAACTTATCCTAGATTATTCTATAAAATAGTAGTAGTAGTATTATAATACTCACAAAATTATATATTTTCTACAAGTCCCGTAAGGAATAATATAGAATTACCCATGAACGATATAATTGTCTACAGATAGCCGGCCGGCCATATTAGCCGTAGGACCGATGGGTGCAGCTACTAAAAAGCGCAAACTTAATGGGTAGTTGTTTTACGAATTAACGTTTTTTTGCTGAGGGCTGCAAAATGCTCATAGCGCGCCACTCTAGGGTTAATTGGCCTTGATCCCATGGAGTTAGGCAAAAATCGAAAACTGTGCTACGATTTTAAGAAACATAATTATTAAATTGAAATACGCACAAACAAAAAAAAACTTTGTTTAAACCATGGTTTTCATCAAATTAATCACGTAAACGACAAAAATTACGATATTAAAATGACTGGTCGGAGGCCCTAAGGCCATATCCGCACGCCGGACATCACCAAATACTATTATTATACTTTTATTCTAAATGCAAGAGTTTGTGAGCATGGATGTATGGATGTTTGTTACTCTTTAACACAAAAACTACTGAAAAGATTTGGATGTTTGTTACTTTACTTTTATTTATAATCTGTTCATCCACAGCCTTTGACGATCATAATTCTGGTGATAGCAGCGGCAGCGGGCGTCGGCATCAACAACACCGGTGAAGCGATCTCGGGCCTGGTCCTTTTCTACATATTCCTCACCACGGCGATGGTCTTCGGAGTCATCTCCTCGTACTTCGTGGATTTGTATCCAACGTCATATAGGTAAGCTGGTTACTCGCGTGCCTGTTTCTCCCATTCCCATTCAGCATCGGAACCAATCCATGGCTGTGCTTCTCACAGAGCACGGATTTCGCAGGCAACATCTGGAAAAGGGCAATAGTCGTTAAATTTGTGGCGCTGAACGCACAACTTCATTCACGGAATACTTTGAAAGCCATCGTATTCAAGACCGGGGTAAATGAAACTAGATGTGGGCATCCATTCATCCTGTAGGAGCGCTGACACATCGTTTTGTATTCATGATACGTGCAGCGCCCGGCAACAACTAGTTCCCTCCCTTTAAACACTGACGCCGGTGGTAAAGGGGATGATGAAACAATTTGTTCCGAACTGCCCCTATAAAAGTGCAGGCTGAACAAGAGTGGACTCACCAAGTCGTATTTGCATAATATGTCGTTGTACAAATGAAAGGTGACACGGGTTTGGTTTATATGGAAAGTGTTTATAATGCCGCCACCACCGAGGCATCTCCTCGATCTGTGGTGATACAAGGTATTGCGATTTTTTACACTTGACTATTTATTGCTCAAAGTTGGTGGCGGCTAAATATTCATATTTTAAGCAAATTAAGTGTCTATATTCAGCCTTAAATAACGTAATAAAACTTTAACAGTATTTATAGCGGAGCCAAGAGCCTTCCGTCAAGGTAGGTTGCAAGGCTGACCATGCTTCTCAGGGTGCGCCCAAGGCACCAAAAAATATTGACACTTTTGTATAGGCTAAATAAATTAACATTCACACTTAAAACGAGATATTTACCATGTTTACTATTTGTTTTGAGTTCCCGATATTTTAGCGCTACCCCACCCACCCGCGAAAACTTCAGTTTATCCGTGTGCTTGTACAGCGCCGAAATATCGGGAAAAACAAATAGTAAACAGGGCAAATATCTCGTTTTCAGTGGTTGGTGACCATGTCAGTTTAAAAACTTTAACTAGATGACAACTGTTTCCAAACCGCTCCGTATTTCTACAACGGTTTTCCACAACTTTTCGATAATTCATGTCACTCCCATGCATGTTTGACGTATTCATGATCGTTACCACTGACAGCTGTCACTTAAGTATACTCACTCATTATCAATTTGAACTGAATAGGGTGTGAGGTATAAAAAGTTACTTATGAAACCGCATTCGGCATCACAATTTCTTTCTTTGTAAATTTATTTTTCCTTGACACCCTAAATTGTTTGTCAATGAATAGGCTTTAATTAAATTGAATGATTTGACTTGGAATTTAAATCCGCTTATAATAAAATCACACTGCGATTTAACTGCCATATTAGACACTACGCTTATTCAGTATCTGTTTGCTTCCAAGATTAGTGACCCCAAACATTGAAATATTATATTATAATACAAGAGACAAAGCGCACAACATCTTAATCTATTACTCTGTCAACTTATAAGCTGACCTGACATAAGGTCAAGCAGAGTCTTAAGCCATAGCTACTGACACTACTGTAACACCAAGACCGTATGACAGGCACTTAAGATAACACCTCAGTCGCTGAAAACACTTCTTGATCATTTGTTTCACACACACATACAACCCACACAACACAGAGCACGGGGTCGCATATAAGCAAAGTCTTCTGTGATTGGTCGTTAAACTCCCATAGTAGCCTTTGTCTACAAAATCCTACACCCTCTGCTCTTGCACTGTCATGTTGAATAGTCATTCAGCACTTATAACGTTTTAAACCTTGGCCTGCAAACTAGTCCCAATAAGGCGGGTTGTTGACCTGATGACATTATCACTCATTGATAACGTTTCTTGTTCCCAGGGGTATGATCGCCTGCCTTGGCATGATGGTGGCTCGATTGAGTGCGTTCGCAGGCACCAACATATTGAGTGGCGCCATGACAGACCACTGCTCAGCGGCGTTGTATTCGGGAGCTGCTATTGTACTCAGTAAGTTTACTCCGTAAAACAAAAGATGGATGAATGACTCAGATGAAGGTCGGGGTAATTTAATTCATGGGAAACGTAGAACATCGTCGATCGGCGTCGTTGTTGCGATACTTGGGGAAGTCCTATTTATATTTCGCAACAGTACAATAATGACAGTTTCAGTAATTGGCCTTCTTCTACATATCGTTATAGTTTACCCACATGTATCAGCTTGTAATATTTCATAAAACAAAGTAAGATATTGTATTATATACATGATATTTTAGCCCAGATAGCATGGCTTAAACTTTTCTTGTACCGGTACGAACTTTATAAGTCATAAACCATAGTAAGAATAATAACCTGATAGCTAAGTAGCACAGTGGCTCAGCAATCGGCTACGGCACTGGGTCGTGGGCTCGACTCCCGCACCGTACGGTTGATTAATTAATACGTGAGATTTGTGTTGGTAAATGCACTCACTATAGAAGGAAAATTAAAAGTGCACGTTTAATGTTTTCGCATCAAATTCACATAAATTAATGTTTAATCACACAATTTCATAATTTCTATACATTTAAATTGCCTTAATTACCACCACGAATGACGAACGGATTAGCATTTGTAAAAGAAGATATTGGTATTACTTGTAAATCTCTTAATGTGGCCTCCGTGTTGCATTTGGGAATAACCTTCTAGTATTATATTTTACCTAATCCGGAGATCAAACCGAAGACCCAATGCTTAGCAGCCGCACTTACGACTACAACACCATCAAGACTGCCGAAGGAGAACAATATTACGGTTATTTCAGTCATAAAAAAAACTTTTTTCATTGTTCAGGTGGCGCCGTCGCAGCATTCTTCTTGCCATCAGACAGTTCAATACCCTCGTGATACGACCAATTAATCAACTAAAATTACTTGTACGTACTTAGTGCTAAAATATAATCATTTAGAAGAAAAACAAGTGTTTTTATTTACCTAACCTGCGTCATAGTTTAATTTTTTATTTTAATAAAATGTTTTGTTTACTTTTACTGTTTTATTAATTATACGCTTTCGGAGCATGTGGCCCACGTGTTATTGATAACAAAAATAAAAATAATTCTTAATGAATATTTTAATTGATAAGTTATGTGTTACTTTAGGGTTCCGTTGCCAAAGGGCAAAAAACGGAATCTCATAGATTCGTCCTGTCCGTCTGTCTGTCGTCCGTATGTCCCAGCCCTGAGACATATGGACCAGTCCCAGCTCTCGAGACTGTTGACACCACACAGTTGAAATTTTGATAGCAGCTGGCTTCTATCAACGGCTAGACAAAAGTGATGTGCAATTACGAATGAAAAAAAAATGTACCTCATCAGCTGCCTAGCCTTTTCCCAACTATGTTGGGGTCGGCTTCCAGTCTAACCGGATGCACCTGAATACCAGTATTTTACATGGAGCGACTGCCTATCTGACCTCCACAATCCAGTAAGTACTGGGTGATATGATACCCCTTGTTAAGACTGGTCAGACTTTTGGGGCCACTTAAGGAGGAGCTCGTGTCTAAATAATAAAAACCACTCGGATCGATCTTCAGGTTAAGCAGCGCTTGCCTAGGTTGGTCCATGGATGGTCGACCACCCATTGCATACCGAGCTTCCTCTGTGCTATGGAAAGCACGTTAAGCCGTTGGTCCCGGCTGCCACCTGTAGATCTTTGACAGTCGTTACAGGTAGTCAGTGAATCATCATGAGTGTGTCATCATGAGTCTATGAATTAATTTGCTTTTTTTCCGCATTTTGCTTTCGCTAGGTTGAAGAAGAAGCAAAGGTAGGGTGGTGGTGCCGCTAAACAGTCTAATATGAAAAATAGTAAATACAAATATTTTGAAATTTAAACACAAATAAATGTTAATTTGTTCATAAAAGTAAATATTTGTTTTAAATAATCATGCTTATCTATAATATATTCTATTTGTAAACACAATTAAAATACTAAAAAAATATTTACGCCGTAAAGACGCATATCTCTTTGCCGAGATTAAAAAAAAGAATCACCGCCGACTAAAGTCGTTCAACCCATTTGGATTTAGTATGAGTATAGTTCTGTTTAGTATCTGTGGAAATTTTTATTTCCGCACGTGTGTCACATAAATATTAAAACTCCACACGTGTGGAATTCATTGCATGTTGAACCTAATCGTAGTGCGATAAGAACCAGTTTTCGAGAAAGTGTATTGAAAAACATTTTTTGATGTCAATCGATCCTGTTTCTAATACTGATGAAACATTTTTAGGGGAGCAAACCAGGGTGGAGTAGGTACTAAAAAAGTCAGAAAACGCAAAAAACTTTTCCCACACATTTTGTTAATTTTAATCAAAAAAACATTTTTTGATGTTAATCGATCCTGTTTCTAATACTGATCAAAAACTTCTATTGGACCAACCAACCAACGTAAATTTACTTACTGTCTTCGTGATAATTTGTATTTTTTTTTTTTTTTTTGTATTTCAGTTTCACAAATTGTTTCTTAGGAAACAATTACCAAGGGGTATCGTATTACCCAGTACTAAATGGGTTGTGGAGGTCTGATAGGCAGTCGCTCCATGTAAAAAACTGGTATCCAGCTGCATCCGGTTAGACTGGAAGCCGACCCCAATATAGTTGGGAAAAGGCTAGGCAGATGATGATGAAATTGTTTCTTAGGAATTGCGTGAGTTTTTACAAAACGCCAATATTAACGTGTATACAGCCGGACCCTTCATGAAGCCGTCAACCAAGCATTATACACATCAAACTAAGTAAGTCAACGCAAAAATTATTGTTGGGAAACGTTTTTTTTTTTGGGTGAAAAATTACGTTTTACGGTAGGACTCAATGTAACTCACTCTAAACATTGTGCTGATGGATGGATTGAATAGTTCGGGGTTTGTGGAGGTGTTTAAAGTAAAAATCTTACATTAAAAACATGTGATTCATAAAAACTTGTGAAAAAGTTGGAACTTTGAACACCAATATCTCCGTAACTAGGAGGTTTGGGATTATTTTTGTTCTAAACCATAGTTTATAACAAAAATGATCCCAATGACGGGGAGAACAAGTTCCTTTCGGCTTCGTTAAGGGTCTTGTTACACCCTTTATTTTTATATTAGCATTTTGTGTTTGTTTACCTCTAGAGATTCCCTCTATCAATATTCATAGGGATATCTAGCACTAAAATCTAGTTTCATTTCGTGCCGCACCTGTGCGAAGCCGGCCCTGATCTAGTCGATATCTACCTAATATACCTACGTGTCAAGATTAATAATTATCAAGCTTTTAGTGTCAGTTGTAATCTATTTACAAATAACGTTAATTACCTAATTTACATATCAACCATTCTCAAACCTAGGTCTTTTTTCTGTGTTGTCACTTCAAAAGGTGTTGTGTGTCCAGACTTGAATAAAGAAAAGAAGAAGGTATACAAGACAAGTCTGTACACCTATACTATAAGGTTTCACTAATGGGAAGCTACATTATTCTTAAGTAGGTGGCATAGATTATATTTAAAGCATTGTTGTGACATTATTTCCAACCATAACGCGAGTGAAATCGCGGCCAAAAGCTAGTAAATAATAAACAAACCAACATAAATTGTATTAATTAAACGTTTATTCAAATCACAACATGTCATGTTTGACAGTTCTTGGAAAAGGTTATAACACTGCAGATTGACCGCAAGCTAATTACCCTTGTACCTAATGCTAAGAAACTTGATCTCAATCTTTGGATTAAGGAAAATTGTGTGTTTATTCCCGCACTCTAAAATATCGACTTTAATGCTAACATATTAAAATGTTCCAATCTTGTAATTTGAAACGGCGATTGATGATTATTAAGAAAAATAGAAAAAAAATTGGGATGAGGGCAAGAAACTCCAGGATCTGGGACATTTGCGCGAAAGACATATGCGCGAAGGACACTTGCGCGGACCCACTTGCGCGAAAAGACATATAATATGCGTGCATGGACTTTTGCGCGATTGGACTTTTGCGCGAATGGACTTTTGCGCTATTAGACTTTTGCGCGCATAGACACTTGCGCGCATAGACACTTGCGCGAATGGACTTTTGCGCGAACGGACATTTGCGCACATGGACTCTTGCGCGAACGTACTTATGTGCGACTGGCCAGAGGTTGACTCTATACAGTAAACGTAACATCATGATATTTCTTATTATCACTGAGATTCTAGTTTTTAACACTTATATCCTGGAATCGGTATTTTAGTCAATGTAAAGAGAGAGCCGTGATAAAATGGACATTTTTATGGGTATAATAAAATTGAGACTACGAGTATTTTTATTGAAAAATAAAAATTAATAACGGGTATGACCTCCCCTTGCAGCGATTAATGTTTATTATGACAAACGCATATTGATGTATGGGACATTCTTGTTACTTTGTACAAAAAAGATTAATTAATCGGATCCGATTTAGAAGAACCTCAGTGTTATGTTTACTCTACAGAGTTAACCATTCGCGCATGCATCCTGTCGCGAATCTGTCTTTGTGCTCCAATGTCCGTTCGCGCAAGTGTCTATGTGCCCAAGTGTCTATGGGCGCAGATGTCCAATCGCGCATAAGTCCATTCGCACAAAAGTCTAATCGCGCAAAAGTCCATGCGCGCATATGTCTTTACGCGCAAGTGGGTTCGCGCAAGTGTCCTGATACCGAAACTCCAAACAGAAAAAAAAAAATAAAAAAAAATAAGTAGGTGTGTACGAAACTAAAAACTGCGTGTCCGGTCACTCACTCAGTGAAGGGCTCCTTTGTGAGGATAAATATTTTATTGGAAATAAAATAAGGTTGAATGTACATATTTCAATAGCAGGTATTTCTTTGAAACTGTAAAGTAGTAAGTTGTTTTGGTGGTAACTTGTAACAGCAGCATCGAGATAAGTGGAAGGAATAGGGGGAGCTCTTTGCCCAGGAGTGGGACAGCCGAGACAAACAAAAAAAAACTTGTAACTGAAAATATTCCAACAGCTTTATTTTTCTAACAACTTGGATTGAACGTGTTCTGTCTTTAAATTACATGTATGGGGAGTTGGGGAGCCACCTCTAATATTCGTAATATTCATTACTTTATTGTTTACCAGCTCTTAGAATACAACTACTACTTTACTTACAATTCTTAATAATAATTCGCTTCGCCCGCGTTTTTTCAAAGTTAATTGAACCCTTAAAAGGTGCGTCCTTTTTTTATTTATTTTTTGGTTTAAACCAGACAAAGGCTTCTGCAACCCAAGTACAAGTATTAAGAAACAAAGTGTGTTAAGTTTAGTGCATTGTGCATCTACCTTTTTTATTCAAGAGTAATGTAGAGCCTATTGCAATTAAGCGTTCATCCTCTGGACTGCGGGCTACTTGAATTTCGTAACGAAGAAACCAACCATAGCACTAAGTATGAGCTTCCGGGGTAAGGCAAGCAGGACCATAGTGCCTACACAAGTGGTGATCGCACTCACTGTGTTACACATTTCCATGAGGACTTTCAACGAGTCTGACGTAAGCTCTTGGGCGTCAATCTTACAATTTTTTACTTTTCTATCATCGTTATTACTCATAGAACCTCACGAGCGACGGACGGGATTTGATCTGAGCCTCAGTTTGTTTTCATAAAACTTTTCATAGTAATGTTACTCTGCCATTTCTTTTAATATTTTTAGCACCAGTTTGGCATTATAGGTGTTCCTAGCTTATTAACATTTATAATAATGTTGAATGCTGTTTCTTCGAATTTCTGCAAATAAAAACTGGTGTATTTGTCCTACGCGGTGTTGTCTAGGTCACCTAAAATTTATTCATATGATTAAAACGAGAAATAATCGTGTAGCAGTCAATTGGTGCAACGGTGCAAGCGCAGGTAGTTCCAGACTTTTTGTTTATTGGTGGGTACCTGTTATTAATTCTATTTTCGTTCAACGCTTTGTGTTAAAGATGACATGGATAAAAATTAAGCAAATTTTGAGACAGAAATAGAAACAAGAAGAACTGTTTGTTCTGCGCATCATACAACACACGCACATTATAAATAATCACAATATAACAATAACATAAGCTAGTTATCTTTTTAAATGTGTTTACTGTGTAAAGAAATAAAAATACAGGAAATAAAAGTAGCTAAACACCACGCACATGACAAATAGTAAACAGTGTTAGTAAAAAAAAGATTGATGATAAGTATGGAATAAGAAGGCAAGCGTGATCATCCGCATTTCAACTGAAATACATCCATTGCTGGACTTAGGCCTTCCAAAGAGTAGCCACATCAGCTGGTCCTGTAGTTCCAGGTCATTGGTCCATCTTGTGGCAAGGCATACATGTCACATATAAATTGGGATAAGGGCAGCAAGATGGTAATAATTTGGCGTCTCCTAAATTAGTGAACCCACCACTACCCAGTACTTTAAACATCATTATTTTCCATTTGAAGTATTACTGGGAGGACACGGGGAAATCCTAATACCTACTGACATTACCAGCCGATCACAAGACCACTCCACTGGTCCCCGAAATATAATTATAAGGCCGTTTTCGCAGAAGGCGATGAATTATTTGGAACAATCATCAACGATGATATGACTCAAAAGTAACGTGCTACAAACAAACATAAGTCCACAATGAAAAGCCAGAATGTCACGGCACATACGTATATTTATTTCAATCTCGGTCCGTATACTACGCAATCAGAATAACGCGTTTGATGAGCCGTCATTCGCGGACGAAATGCCTAATCGACTAACACTATGCGTGATAACTTATCACTGATAACATACCTTAAAGGAGAGCAGGGTTTGCGCGTCATGTCACCACCACGCCTTTGGCGTCCAAAGAGATAGACAGAGTTCTTTAGTTCACTCGTAAATGTATGTTTAGTCCCATGTAAAACGAGGCTATTGCCATTGACCCGGTATGGACGTACGCTACGAGTGGGTACCAAGAAAGTCTTTATGTAGAAACTAAAAAAAAAACTTTTTCCATTTTGACACGAGGAACCCATGATCCTATGCTGAGTAGAACTTGCGCTTGCGACTACTGGACTAACGAGAAACGATAAAAAAACGGAAAACACGGAGTATCCTGTGCACTGCTCAACAATGTTATAGTTAAATTACGGTGGCTCTCCCCCTATATGTATATAGCAAGGGGATGAAAATGCACATACGCGTGTTGGTCATCTTTGGATCTCCTTATTACATATATTGATCATGTTTCGAACGTTGTAAGTTCTTCATTTAGTTTGTGAGATATAGGATGTTTGGTTATAACGCGGCAACGGCAGAAATAACGTTGTTTTTCATAGTTTTTTTTCGAGAAATACTATTAAATACATATTTATTTTTGCGGCTGAATAAATCCATACTGTACATGCATAAATATTCATCTCCATTACAGAATCTTTCACTGTCCGTGGTTCGATACGGACTTAGGCGATTTTGTTTATGTATCATCACACTTTCGTGGGACTTCCCGTTGTGACGTCATAGGCTCGTTCACGGTTCATTAAAGACTAATTTAACTGCAGTTTCGATTAAAACAGGTAATTAATAACAATGAAAACTTTGCTTCTGTCATACATGATGGCCTGATGTCGTTTTAAATACGTGATTACGTGTTGATGATGTATATCTTCACTGCATCTGATTGAACGATTAGACAATGAGGTGAATACGTGACTAGAGTGAAGAGTTTGGAACATCCGCTAGATAAAATGTCAAATCCGTGAATTTATTTAATTACTTACTAATACAACTTTGTGTCTACTTCTTCTCTATATAATAATCATATAACATACATCACGCCTATCCCCGAAGGGTTAGGCAGAGGTGTATCTAATAGTACAGTTCTGTAAATAATTTAGGTTATAACTCTCGAGCCTTGGACTTAAGCCCGGATTCCACCAAAGCGGAGGCAAGCGCAGCCGAGAGGAGATGAGCAAGATTTGACTTATCACAGGAGAGACGAGAGACGCGATATAAATTTCAATCAATGTGATAGGTCGGTTTCCGCACGTCTCCTGTCCGTTCTACTCGTCTCTCTTTAGTGGAGTTCAGGCCTTACACTGTCGCCAATAAGATGTTAACCGGCCATCCTCATTGCAAATTGTACTGTTTGTATCAGTAACATCACTCAAGACCGAAATTCAACAAAGACTAGCTAAGTAAGCATATTGGCTATGTATGCGCGCAAACACAGATGCACCCTCCCTCTCATAGTCCGAAGAGCCAGCAATACGGTAGTCGCACCATCAATCAATTGTAATACTTTTTTGAGCTGAAAACACGGCAATAGCAGCCTGCAACGTCAATTATTTACCAACTCAATGACTCGACTATTTATTGATTTCAAACCAAATAAAACTCTAATTTTGTAGTTTTAAATCGGATTTCAGGTCTAAAATCGATAAGAGAGGACAGGCGCAGGACGTAGGCTTTACGTGCTCTCGCAGAAAATGGTGCAAAAGATATGAATAATGAAATTTACTATGTTTACTATTTGATGACTATACTTTTGTTTATTTTCTATACATATTGTTTACATTTTGAAATATTTCTATGCAAAGTAATATAAAAAAACATTTAAAAATATTAAAAAAAATAGTAGCCCACCGGCATCGGGAACGGGGTCCGAGGTACCGGTGGTCAGGGCTCTTGAGAGAGGAACCTCCTAACGACACGCGCCGTGTCCAGAAATACTGCTTTCTGAATCAAGCCCTTGATCCAGCTGCCAAGCGAGGGCCTCCTCAGATGTTGCTCGAGGCTATTGGCTATTAAGTCATTGGCCGACACGACTATCGGCACAACGACTGCTGTACTCACGTCCCACATGTCGACAACCTCGCGAGCTAGATCAAGATATTTGAATTGTTTATCTTTCTCTGCTTTTACGAGGTTCTCGAAAATGATGACTATTATTATTATTATTTACACACATAAATACAACAAAAAATATAATGACCTATGCATCTATGATGAAATGGGAAGAAGCTATGAGAATGGAGTTGTGATGACTCGAAACAATTAATGTGAAGATATCCAGATCAAAACAAAGCACAATAGAAACAAACGCACACCCGACGGTATAGGTCACTGGTTGGTATAGTTGAGTGGTAGTGCTCACTAACGCAACTGCTGACCCCGGATCTTAGTTTGGCTCCTCCATATTTGGCAATTTCTTTAGTAGCATGGAGTCTGAATTTGTGCCCTATTTAAACTTATCTATTGCTGAATTTTAGTTGTAAAAACCCACTAAAAGTTCACATTTCTGCGGTAGCTGCCATTAATTTTGAGGGGATTGGCGCTGATCGCCGAAATAAGGGGTAAGCTCGGTTAAAGATGTTTAATCGTATTTGTTAAGTAAAAAGATCTAAAAGATATTTGTAAAAGATATCTGTCTGAAAACTGTAGACCAAGGAAACGATGCACGATGGATGGCTTGTGTGAGGAATGATATGAAAGACAGAGGAGAATGGAAGAAAAAAACGTGTTGCGCCGACCCCAAGTAACATGGGACAAGGGCAGGAAGGTCATGGTGATATAGATATCTGTCTGGAAGTGGGTGACGTGGGTGAACTGCTGCTCTTTCTTTTGGGAAATCCTATGTTGTTTCAAGCAAACATAACATTTGTATAATTAGTAAGCCATTAGGCCTAGTAGTAACGGCCCCAACTTAAGAGTGCTGTGGGTTCGAACCCACACTTTGAAGGAAAAAACTCGAGGAAACTGGCATGTTCCAAAACTCACAACATCCGCCGATCCCCGCGGGGCCTGCGTGGTGGAATATAGGGCAATCCCTCTGACAGAGGCGAGGCCAGTGTGCTGGCAGCGTAAAACCAATCCCTGTATAGTTACATGAGCCAACACTGGATGGTGCTGAATAGTACACAGACATTGTCCAGCACAATTTTGAAAACAATCATACAAATCTGTTTCGAGCCAGGACCTTAGTTGATTGGTTTTTACCGCACAGAGTTGGCCCTCATATTTTGCAATAGATAAAAGAACAATCATGTTCGCTCTCAACACTTTTCTATAGCTACACGCGATACCGCAACATGATTGTCCCTTAAAGAAAGTAAGGCTTCTAGAAATAGATCTGTGTCGAATATTTTATTTTAATTTTATTTTATTTATCAAATAGGAACAACGAACAACTGCATTAGGGGATATTACAACGTGATAACATAAATAACATAAATGATAATGTAGCCCACAGCAAGGTTACCGGCAAGGTCGAATTTATAAGAAAATTCCTCAAATAAAATAACTTTATGAAACCCTTCCCTATACCCTTGCATAAAAAATTTACCCACCCCTGGATAAAATACATATTTCATATTTGTACGACCAATTACAGATTCTATATAGGTAGATTTACCAACATTTGAAGGACCGTACAAATACAATTGTTTACGTTTCAAACCTACAGTTTTTAAATAATCATTCCACCACATACACACTTCCATAGTCCAATTACCATAACACTCATACATCGGTCGCAAACGAATATCAACAACCGGTTCTTTAACATCAGCAAACACTTTTTGTAAAAAGCGATAACAAAAACGATGCTCAATAACAAATGGATCATCAAATCTAAACCTAGGAGTTACTCCTAGGTTTAGATTTGATGATCCATTTGTTATTGAGCATCGTTTGACCCATTGTTTAGTCAAGATAGTTTTCCTATATGTACTTACATTGTTGGTAATCATGGGTCTTTTGGGGCGCCTGAAGTTACTGGTTCTTATACTAATTTGAAGCGTACAGTTTTAAGGCGTGGTGCTTGTATACGTTGGAATTATTATCCTAGATGTAAAAAGCGAATTGAGACTAGTGTTTTAAATTCTATTTGATGACGTCAGCCACACTTCGCGCCGGTCTAGAACACCCTACCGGCGCGTCCGCTGAGAACGCAGCAGGGGGTCCTTTGGTTAGGTTAAGTTGTATGGATGGTGTTGATACATGTGGTGTAAGTGTTCATTTGCCGTCTGGCACTGTTAAGAAGCAGAAGTCTGTTCGACCTTGCTGTTGTAACCGGTTGCTGTTGCTGTTCACAGATTACCATTAAGGACTGAACTTTAAATTGCTAGGAAGTAGGCTGTTCACGCATGACGCTAAAACACATATTATTTATTATAAATATAAAAAGATAAAAAAATTAAGTATTATACCTACTAATGATCAAATTACTAAATTATATGGCTAATCATCAATATTAATTATTATGGAGTTAAAGCGAATTCGTTTGTTATTATTCCGGTCAGTTGAACTATGACATTGACCTCGGCACTTATTATTAAACTACTTCATGATACACTATCTTATTATCAGTGTTTGTTTCGGTAATTGCGTGAAAAAAAGATAAAATTGTCGTAGGAAAATGACTTTAAAATCCTTTTTAAGTGTGGTGTGTAACTAATGAATATCGTATTATAAACAACGAATCAAAGAATATCGAAAGTTTTGGCGCGCAAATTCAGTGCAAATGTAAAGAAAGCTAAGGAATATTTTGTCTTCTGTTACTTGTACTTATTGGACTGTAAAGAGTAGACCGCTGAATAAAAGATTTGAATTTAGGAAAACGTACATACATTCAGTCAAAAAAGTATCGGGAATGAATGATACGTTTATTGGGACCATAAATAAACGAATATTCGAAAAAAAAACGAAAATTCTTTTCTTTTTTTTTCTCTTAGATTGGCACAACTGTCCCATTTTGGCGCGGAATTTGAGTTGCATCTGTTTTTGGATTAAATACAGTGCTGTTTTCAGTTTGATCATATCTAGTGTGTATTGCGACTTTCATAACGGACAAAAACATCGAACAAAGAGTTTGTCTTTTTAGCATCGCCAATGGAATTTCGTGTTCGGAGTCCCTGAAAATGTTACAGAAGGCTAACGGTGAATCGACTTTATCAAAAACACGTGCTTATGAGTGGTACAAAGCGTTCAAAAGCGGTCGAGATGTGATGGAAGATTTGCCTCGCTCTGGTAGGCCGTCAACGTCTTCAACTGAAGTTAACATCTCAATAGTGAAGGAATTAGTGTCTGAAATCCTCATTCAAGTTTGAGAGTGATATCCGCAAAATTTTCTGTCTCACGAGACAATTCGTACCATTTTAAATAATCACTTGGGTATGAAACATGTTGCCGCTCAGCTAGTCCCAAAAGACCTGAATTTTCTTCAAAAACTCAACAACATAAGAGTCACTGAGGACATGCTAGAACGAGTCAATTCCGAGACAACATTCATGAAACGCATTGTTACTGGTGACAAGATGTGGGTTTACGAGTTTGACGTGCAAACTAGTCAACAAGCTTTGGAGGCCACTCCAAAGCTTGTGGACTAGTTAGACCTTCCAACTGAACCGAAACCGAAAAAACCACGCCAAAGTCGATCAAAAGTCAAAATCATGTTGACGCTGTTTTCTTTGACTATCGCAGTGTTGTGCACTCGGAGTTCTTGCCGGAAGGTCAAACAGTAAATAAAGAATATCATTTGAGCGTTATACAGCGTCTAAGAGAGCAAATTCGACAAAAAAGGCCAAATTTGTGGAAAGAAAATTCTTGGATTTTTCACCACGATAATGCACCTTCGCACAAGGCCATCATAGTGAACGAATTTTTGACCAAAAACTCAACAAATACCATCGATCAACAACCTTATTCAACAGATATGGCTCCAGCCGACTTTTTTCTTATTCCTAAACTCAAATTACCACTTCGTGGCACCCATTTTCATTTGGTAGAAGACGTAAAGGAGAATTTGGGGCGAGAACTGAACTCAATTTCGGAAAAAGCGTTAAAAAAATGTTTTTAAAATTAGATTATTCGTTGGCGTAAGTGTATCGTTTCTGAAGGAGCATACTTTAAAGGCGATAAAATAATTTTGGATGAATAACAGCTAACATTTTGTGTATTATTGATCGTTTCCCGGTACTTTCTTGACAGAGTAGTATGTCAGCTGTCCTCTCAAAGAAAAACAAACACACCTCGTTTGGGGTGCAAGGCTTACGTTGATTTCACAACGTATAAAAAGGTAAACAAATATACAATTCTTCAGCATCAGCAGCATTACTGAGTTCTACTTTATTTCCTTGGTACTTTGTATTTAAATGTATTTAATATTCATGATTCTAGTTTCTTTTTGCGTCTGTTTGAAATAATATATATCAGAAATGAAATGCAACTAACAAGCGCCGAATCTCCTAAATAATATTATCAGTAACCATGAGCTAACTCGTAACAGCTTTGTCCATTCGAAAATTCACAACATCCTTAATAACGGGGACGCATAATATTGCGACTCAACGCCTGGAGCGCTGGTTCATACACAGATATTGGCGTCACGCGTACCGGCAGGGCCGTAGAAACATTAGGCTGAATCTACTTAGCTATGATTATACCTGACCGCCTCGTTGGTCTAGTGGTCGCAAGCACGATTTCTGAGCATGAGGACCTGGGTTCGATTTCAAGGTCGGGCAAAGTGTTATTCGGTTTTTCCATCAGGAATTTCTTAGAACCGACCACGGAGTCTACATTTGCGCCCAGTAGATGGTAATAGGCTCGCCCCCTGTTACAAGTACTGAAACATAACTGGCGAAATGTGGTTCATAGGTACACCTTTACTAACGTAACCCTTCAGAGATTACAGGCGTGATGTTATGATAAGTTAATATAATAAAAACAGAATGATAGGGTCGAGGAGCTGATGGCTAAATAATAACAGCCGCTTGGGTCGATCTTAAGGTTAAGCCGCGCTTGCCTAGGTTGGTCCGTGGATGGGTGACCGCCCATTGCATACCGACTTTCCTCCGTGCCTCGGAAAGAACGTTAAGCCGTTGGTCCCGGCTGTCATTTGTAGATCTTCGACAGTCGTTACAAGTAGTCAGTGGCCCGAAAGTCTGACAACCAGTCTTACCAAGGGGTATCGCTTTACCCAGTACGAACTGGGTTGTGGAGGTCAGATAGTTGCATCCGGTTAGACTGGAAGCAGACCCTAACTTAGTTGGGAAAAGGCTAAGCCGATGATGATAATTATAGGCTCGAAAAGTTGTTCTATTCCTATAATCAAAATAAGTATGACTGTTTTTTTCTCTTTGTCAATTTGAAGAGGTCGCTCTTGTAATACAAATTACAAAATCCAAGACATATTACAAAACACAATCACACCGTAGATTCACTTAGGCTATTCTATTTTTAAAGCCCATTTGAGCGAGCCTGAACAGCAATCTGGTCTCTCTCGACAAAGGGAAGGACAAAATGCTGTTACACCAGCCCATAATTATCAGAACAAAGGATGACTTTTGAGGAACTTCTCCATTATTTTTTGTTGACCGTTAAAGGGAAAGCAGCTGCAGTGGTGCTTCTAACCAAGTGACAACGAAATAGTAGGTATTATATATCGGTGTAACTCTGGCCTCGGATCAGTAGTGGTTGGTCGCTGCGTGTGATAAAGTTGCGCGATGCTGAGCGGGCGTGCTCGGTTGCCCAAAGACTAACGTCCATGTCGGTTGCTCAATAGAACTGTGCGGTTATTGGTGTCTGTGTGTGACTGTTGTACTAACATAATATGGTTGTTTTGAGGTAGGCCTTTTTTATTTTTACCTACGTATTTTATTATTGTTAATAAGGATTTTTCAAGGGCAACCTTTCAGGAGCCGTAGGGGAGGTTTTCAGAAACTTTAAAAAAAACTAAGATGTCTAAATACCAATAAATAGGCCCCATTTTAAAAAATTACGAAATTTCATACAAACGTTCATCCCTTGTATAAACTTTTATCCCTTGTATAAACTTTTATCCCGTTTACTTGTACAGGGGATGATTTTTTTTAAGAATTCTGCCTTATTTGTTAACTTACATTATAATGCACTCTCGTAACATGATTCCCAGAGGTTTCATCAAATCTTAAATTCACTGATAGAACTGCTATCAGTGAATTTAAGATTTTTAAGTAGAGAGTTTTTTAAGTGAAAGAAAAGTAGATAAGGTTTGTACCCTGCATATAATAATGTTAAAACATAATAATGACCACATGGGACTTAGACATAACTGGCGAAATGTGGGTGCACAAACAAAAGGTACACCTCTGCCTAACCCTTCGGGGATTACAGACGTCATGTTACGTTATGTGTATTTTATTCTGCGATTGTGGCCTTATCTAGGTACGGGTTCTCCTTCAGGCAACATTTGGATGAACTGACGATTAATGAAACGTTAAATTAATTATTATTTTTAGATAAATAGTGTTTTGGTTAGTGTTGTGACCTCTTGGTACAGTCGGTACAGTCAGCAGATACTTAATGATGAAGTGTCACTAGTCCTCATTCATGTAACTGATAGCCTGCGTCCTCCCTCTGCTGGCCAAAGGCGTCTCCCTATCTCTTTCAGTATTTTCCAGTAGGAGATTCTTTCAAGTTACAAACATTCAAACTAGTTCTGTTTCAAGCTTTCACGGTTTACAAATATACTGTCACTTACGGGATATCTTCCGTGATTGTTCATTATTTTGAGCTCCCGATATTTCGGCGCTGTTGCAAGCGCCATGATCGCGGGTTGACAACAGCGCCGAAATATCGGGAGCTCAAAATAATGAACAATCACGGAAGATATCCCGTAAGTGACAGTATATTCAAACTAGTTACTTAAATTCTCAAAACAACGTGCTTCAAATTTCCATTAAAGTGATCGGCTGAGGTGGCACAGGGTACATGGCGGAGTTTGTATCAAGATCTGTAATAAGACGGTCCTTCGTCTTCGTTCATCCACCTCTGCACTGGTTCCAATTTATCTGGGGTTGAAGCACCTTGTGGCTTTGTATACGTATTATTATTGCTCGACTGCCTCATTGGTCGAGTGGTAGCAAACGCTGAGCATGAGGTCCTGTGTTCGGTTACCGAGTCGGGCAAAGTGTTATTTGATTTTTCTATCAGGAATATCCCAGTAGCTGCCACGGAGTCTGGATTTGTGCCCGGTTTATGGCAATATATGGCCCTCCGTATTACATGGGACTTACCTATATTAATAACAATTGATCGAGTGGATACGAACTACTGTCGCTCTAAAAAGCAAATAAATTCAAATAAGTGGGTTCTGAAGGGAAAGTTCCTTAAATATTGGTGCTACCTATTTTTTCAATAAAACATTTATTTCTTCAAAAGTTTGTAAAACAACAGTGGTCACAGTGGCACTATTGCGGAAGGTCATGTAGCTCTAGGTCAGATACTGGCTGAAGACGCAAGTAATGCCTTCAAACTGTACCTAACTTAAAATAATGTATTTTTCTTCATACCGTGACATAGATAAGGATTGATTTAAATATTTCAGTATTTAAGTTTATTTTTTAAAACTGACATGGTCACTAACATTATCATCAACACTGATAACGGGATATTTACCATGTTAACCCACCAACCTACCCGCAATAACTTCAGTCTATCTGTGATCGTGGTGCTCGCAACAGCGGCTAAATATCGGGAACTCATAACAAACAGTAAACATGGTAAATATCCCGTTTTCAGTGTTAATCATCATCAGTGTTAATCATCAACAGGGGAGAATGGGCAGGGATGCCCATTCTCCCATGTCAACCGTCACGCGATCTTTTACACCTTTTTCCTTCATTCCATTCCTCAAACAATCCATTCATCGTTTCCTTGCTCTTCCTCTCCCTGTCCATCCATCCGTTTTCAGTGTTAGTGATAATTTTTATTTGATTTTGATAAATGTGTTCTTTGATTTTAATGATGAGTTTGGATTTTATTTATTGACTATCTTTTGGCCGCTGCTCCACTCGCATTATGGTATGAAAATATTACACAGAGATATTAAATTAGAAAACAAAGAAGCGTAATTGTACTAATTAAAATTCAATACAAATTAACAGAGAAAAATAGAAAAGTAAATAAAATTTAGCTCAACAACAGATAACAATAGAAATAATTTACATATTCTTTTTCTAATATTTATAGCAACCACCATAATAATATGTAATAAATAACGGCCAAATAGCTTATAAACAACCTACCAACATTCTTAAATTAATGCTAAGAAAAATATAATATCTAACTAGTTGTTGCCCGCGTGGAAATTTTGGTGTGTATGTGTGAGACTGTATCGTTTGTCGAGTGGTCGCAAGCGCGACTACTAAGCATGGGGTCCTGGGATCGAATCCCGGGTCGGGCAAAGTGTTAAAAAAAATGTTTATTTCAATCACATAAACTTATCACACACATGACTTCCTGCCTAGCTACAGAGTTCATCGAACTCGTCGTCGCGCTTGCCGTTCTCTACGTGCGTTTTGCCACGGTAACGATACATTGTGTATGAGGAAATACAACAATTCAAAATTATTAGATTCCCATAACTTTCCTGAAATAATTTCTTGTACCGGTTAACTTAGTATGATATACTGAATTCACCCTATCAGTTTGTGGAGGGCTGTCCTTTACACCCTGTATAGGTGTTATAGTGACATATAAAGGGTGTAACGAGGCCCTTAACGAAACCGAAAGGCACTTGTTCTCCCCGTCATTGCGATATTTTTTTTGGTGGATAAAGTTCCAAAGTTTTCACAAGTTTTTTTTTTTTAAATACTTTTTTTTAATGTAAGAACTTTTCTTTAAACACCTCCCCGCCTCCCGTACTACTCAATCCAACCATCAGTACAATGTTTTGAGTGTGTTACAATAAGTCCTACCGTAAAACGCGATTTTTCACCCCCAAACAAAAAGTCGTTTTCCAGCAATATCTTCTGCGTAAAGTTACTTAGTTTGATGTACATAATGCTACGTTGACGTTGCCTTCAAAGTATTTAATTTTGACATTCTGTAGAAGAAAAAGTTAACGACTTGTTCTGTTGCCCTTACCTCTAAAAAAGGTTTAAATCATTTATTAAAACATAACAATAAATATGTTTTGAACGATAGCATAAATACGCCTACATTGCTACTTATAATATTGTACATACGACACGCAGTCAGCAACACGTGCTAAAATAAGCTACGTGTTCTTGCTACTACCAATATTCGAGTTCAATCTTCCGATTGACACACGTTTTATGCTGATTTGATATTACGAGTAGGTATACTAGCAACCTGCCCCTGCTTCACCCGGACTGGACAACACATCCATAATATCGTATTACTCAGTACTACTTACTGGGTTGTGGGCACTTGTTGAGGTCAGATGGACAGTCGCTTCATGTAAAGTACTGGTTTTTAGCTGCATTCATTAAAGGTTTGGATGCAGGATGCAGCCCCATCCCCTCCGCCCGCAAAAATATGCACATGCAGGAAAAGCGAAAATTAGCATGCCATGCAGTCAAACCGATGCGTTTTGTATAGCATTTAATGTCATGGATTTCCGTAAAGTAACACCTGATTCCATAACTTATTAACCTGTCTTAATCCTGGTTGTAAACAATCTTTGTGCCCAAACTATCTGTGTTAACCAAATCCGTTTACTAATTTTTGCGTGAAACAGTAACAAACTTTATTATATTACATCCATCCAACCTAACAAACATTCGCATTTATAATATAAGTAAGAAATTAAGAAGTAAGATTATGTACAGATTCCTTTACTTTTTGTATCAACTGCTTTACATATATACCCTTTCGTCATTTTGCCTCGATTAAATAAATAACGTCATACACGCACGCCGCGCACCGGTTTTAAGTTATTTGTATGCACTTGACCGTTTTCGAGAACGAAACCAATAAAGTCGGCCGGTCAGTGGTCAGTGTTTCCACTCACATCTACCTTATAAATATCATTTGGTAGCCTTTCATTCATCCTCTCTATGACCATACTAACGAAGCATACTCTTTTGAACACTCATGGCTTCGTACATCTTTTTAAACGCTGTCATAACCCATCGTTCCTCTTTTTTAATCACACCACACATAATTATGTATTTGACAAGGAACTCATTTCCTCCTCTTTCATTTTATTGTCATTGAGCGATACTGGAGATACACCGCTCAGCAGCAGATTCAGTCGTATTTGTAGTCGGCAAAAAGGGCTGATTAATCGGCTTGAGTGATTGTTATGAATTAATAATCAGCATTACAGTTTTTTTTATAATTTATGAATCCGAACTCTTCCTTTTGTGAAGTTCGTTTTGTTAAAGTGTGTTCTTAAATCAAGAAAAATATAATTTCAAGTTTTAACAGAAAATTACAATTTCGATACATAACTGCACAGCGGATGCGAGCAAGTGCGTTGTATGATGTACACAATGCGAGCGACTCAGCTATACATGAAACGCCATTAGCATTGCCGATGCTCTCTGAACTCTACTAGAAGCGATGATCAGCTAGTGGGCCGATTAGTTATCCAGTCGACTAGTCGGCCCATCTTTAATCGGTACCCACTTGCAGATGAGCCTAAAACGACGGTATCACAGTTGGTATCAAATCTAGTGCCACAATACCAAGGCCATTACACGGCTTGAAAAATGGTTTTGTTAGGAACTTATAACCTGCAGTTGGTTTTTTTTACTATTGTTTAAGTTTAATTAACTAGTACTAACTATTAACCGCAAAACAAAGTTATAAGTAACCGTGTTTTGCGTTTTACCTACGACAAAGGTTGTGAGTTTACTTAGTACCTACCTGCATTCCAAAAACTTGTTTTGAGGGTTAACCCGAGTTTGATAATTATATCGGCTTATAATTGACAATGGATTGGGCTTGTCGGTTTCTCGAAAACAGATTCAGGGTTGGTCCCGTTGTAATAGTGGTTCTTAATGATGACTAAAGGGCTCATTAAAAGCTCTTAGCTCTCACTATAACCTAGGACCCCCTCATGCTCACTTGCGACCACTAGACCAACGAATAAGATACTGAATTCCACATCCAAGGAGTGGGATTCCCTGTCTGCGTTTGTATGTCCGAGTTCATACAACCTGAACCTATTTCAGTCGCGAGTTAAAATGCTTCTTTCGATTTAGCTCGTTCCATCGACGACCTCATCTCTGTCCTCAGAACAAAATTGAGGTCAAGAGTAGGCCCACTTAATATTAAAAAAAACGATTTAACTCCGCGAAAAACATCCTTGGCTTGGAAGTAGGATGCAGCACCGCCCGGGAATGCGAAAATTAGCATGCTCGACCGTTCGGGCGACCTCGAGAGGTCGTCGAGTTAGCATCTCCTGAGGATGTCCAGTGGAGGGGCGAAACACGTGTCGAATATAGGTTTCGTTATAAAAAGCTGAGTGTCCTTCACCTCAGGGCGTTATGTAAAAGAAGAACACGATTTTAGTAGGTACAGTCATCAGCACTAATATGTATAGACATTTAACAGTAATTTCCTCCTACTACATTGATTGCAGTTTCATGTTTTTACGAACATAGTATCTTTGTACCCACATTGTTAGGAAATTGGTATCATTTCAAAGTTGCAATAGCTTTAGAATAAAGGAAAGCGTACCTACCTAACACCCATACATACATAATGGTGCTGGTGATTGTAGCTGCCTATCTATTGACCGTACTCTGCGGCAGTAGGTTAAGGTGAGCGAACGTTGTGTACTCGGGGGCATTTTATCGTGTTACATCGACAATCTCTTAAACTTATGAGGTTGCATAAAAGCCCTTACGTATTTGTAAAAGTTAAGGTAGGTATAAAACCCCAGATTATAGATATAATTGTCGCAAATAACATAATCACTAATAATATGATCAGCCTATAAGTTGCCCACTGCTGGGACACAAGTGTCCCTCTCATAGAGAGGGAGACCTGTAAGGGAGGCTATAATCAACCACGCGATCTGATAGATGTCTTCGAATTTTTGGAACTAAGAGTAGGATTTTTCTTTTGGTTTTTTTTTTTTTTTTTTTATAATATTGGAAAAATTAATTATTGTACAAAGAAACACGCCTGCCCTGGGTTCGAATAGGAAATTAATAATGCAATTCGACTCGATCCTTTAAGTTGGAACTTATATAATATAATGGTTTGTTCCACCTTTCTTCTGTAATAAAATTAATTTTTTTGGTTATAAGATTTCTAACCAAACTCTTTTTGCAATAAATTATAAACTTTTAAAACTAATTAGTAACAATAAATAAATATTCACAAACAATTATGTTATTTATCTTTTTTACGTTTTTAAGGTTCCGTACGTCAAAATGAAAAAGCGGAACCCCTTATAGGATCACTCGCGTGTCTGTCTAGGAAATTAATAATGTCACAGCCAATTTACTCCGAGACTACTGGACCGATTGAGTTGAAATTTGGTATACATATATGTAAATCGGTGACCCAAAGACGGACGTGTAACGTAAATTTATGAATTTTAAATATACCCCGCATATTTTCGGGGTAAATTAGAAAATGAAAAAAAAAGTATATAGATATCGTGTGAATATCTCAAATATGTTTTTTTTATAATTTTAAAATCAATAGTTTTGAAGTTAATTAAGAAAATAGGCGAAAATTGACCATTCCCCCACCCCCCGAAAAACAGGGCCAAAATTTTGAAAAAAAACAAAAATTAGTTCTTTGCCTATAGATTACAGGAAAACATATAAGAAATCTATGGTTTAAAATTAATATAGGAACTCTCTCAATATGTGTGCGTTAACTTCATTCGTAACGTTAACTTCGTTCGTAAAAAAACATTAAAAAAATATATTTTACTTACGAAAATGCGTCACGTTTATTTAGCCTACACAATTTTATCCTCATAGTTTGTCGTAACCTGATTAAGTAACAGCTGACGAGTTTGGCTCAGTAATTTATTCATTTCACTAACCGATTGCATATTATGCTTGCTTCGCCATTTATTCTATTTAAATGTCAAAGTTGAAGGTTTTTATGTAGTTTCGTTAGAAAAGAGAGTGATTGTAAACTTAAGATATACAATTATTTCGCAAAAACTGGTTTGTAGTAAATGTATACAGACATACATACACAAATAACATTTACAAAAAGAATGCAAATTCAAAAGCGCATGACGAGGCAGGCTAACCATATAATTTTAAGAGTGCCTACCGTGGACAAAACTACGGTAGAAAGACTGTCGTATATGAGGGGGCTGAACTCTATACCAAAAGTAATCATGCAATCGAAATCACTTCCAACTTTTAAAAGGCTATTAAAGAACTACCTGAATCTATACATATAAAATTCAAAGTCCTGACTGACTGACTGACTGACTGACTGACTGACTGACTGACTGACTGACTTATATATCAACGCACAGCCCAAACCACTGGTCCTAGAGACATGAAATTTGAAGGGTGTATTCTTTGTAAAGAGTAGGTATCCATTAAGAAAGGATTTTTCGAAATTCCACCCCTAAGAGGGTGAAATGGGGTGTTGAATTTTCTATGAAACTTTTATTCTCCGAGTCGATTGACTTGAAAATGTGTCTACATATACTTCAGTTAAAATGATGAGATACGTGTATCACAGTTTTTCCAAAATCATCCCCCAATTTAAAATTTCATGTCCTGACTGGCTGACTGATATACCAACGCACAGCCCATACCGCTGGTCCTAGAGACATGAAATTTGGAGAATGTATTCTTTGTGGAGAGTCCACTAAGAAAGGGTTTTTTCAAAATTCCACCCCTAAGAGGGTGAAATGGGGTGTTGAATTTTCTATGAAACTTTTAATTCTCCGAGTCGATTGACTTGAAAATGTGTCTACATATATTTCAGTTAAAATGATGAGATACGTGTATCACAGTTTTTCCAAAATCATCCCCCAATTTAAAATTCCATGTCCTGACTGGCTGACTGAAATACCAACGCACAGCCCAAACCGCGGTTCCCAAAGATATAAAAATTGGAGGGTGTATTCTTTGTGAAGAGTAAGTTTCAGTTTTTCGAAATTCCTACCCCATTTTTTTTTCGGATGGGAAATCATCAAATGACCCCCCCCCACTCTGGGCGGAGCGGAAGGGAGTGTCAGACTTGTACTGACTAAAACCCATCCATGTTCCTTCTTTGCCCTTTGTGTTCCAGGGCCACGGTATCTCTTTCCAACAGTTCCGCAGGCCTGGCAGGCATCGGCCCTTGCAGACCCCTACATCGTTGCTGACATCTCTTTGAGGCGCGCGTGAAACACGAACGCGCCGTCGACACGGCCTGTCGTCATAAGACGGCCGGATGGCGAGCTAGCCCATAGCTCGCCGTCCACAGGCCCGCGCCTACGGTGGCTGGGAGCCACCACGTGACCCCCGACGCCCAGGGCGTCTTCCGCGGCGGCTGGGACGTGAGGTTCTTTCCCTCTCACGTCCCGCCACCTCATTCAATAGCATGACTGCTTCGCAGAAGGAGGTGACGGCTTCCCATTCCCTCTCGCTCCGGACCATGGCTTGAACCAGGGCCGGACGCGAGAGATCGCCGCTACGAGGACACGACGGTGCTCCGCTCAAGCGGGGCAGACCTCCACGGTGTGCTCCATCGTGTCCTCCGGACGATCTCGCAATAGAAACACCCGGGCGTTTCCTCCCGCCCAATTCCTACCCCTTAGAGGGTGAAATGGGGTGTTGAATTTTCTGTGAAACTTTTTACTCTCGGTGTCGATTGACTTGAAAATTTGTGTACATACTCTTCAGATAAAATCCAGTAAATCCGATGTCCAATCTCAAACCAAGGTATCAATATTTCACGTATCTAATTTAATTGATATAACTTTAAACTAATAATTGCAAGTTATAAGCAAGTACATGTAAATCTATGTATGTATTATAGATAGATACATAGATTACTTATTATCCCAGAAGTAAGATCCCGTGGGCAATTCCCTAACTCCACGCGGGCGAAGCCGCGGGCATAAGCTAGTCATGTATAAATTTTAAGTTTTTGCCGCTTTTAGGGTTCCGTAGTCAACAAGCAACTTATAGTTTCGCCATGTCCGACTGTCTGTCTGTCCGTCCACAGCTTAGCTCAAAGACTCTTAGTACTAGAAAGCTGTAATTTAGCATGAATATACAGATTAGTTAAGCCGACAAAGTGGTAAAATAAAATCTCGAAAAGTATTTTTATGTAGGTACTTATCTCCTGTACACGTAAATTGGGGTTATTTTTTTCTTGCGTACCCTTTCGATGTCGTTGGATAGATAGGTCTTTAAAACATATTGCGAGTTTGTTCAATTGTTTTTCGATTAAGGGATTCGTTTGTGAAATATTAAGTTTTGATAATTTTTGTTAGACTCTAGTGTCCCGCCCTTCTACCAGCTAAACGGTTGTGTTTGGGTGTGTGAAAAAAATCACGGTGGTAGTATACATATACATATAACGAAGTTAAAAGGAAAACTATCACAGCTAAGTAGGCTTTACAAGTTTAAGAGTAATAGTCGACCAACTTATAAAATGTATTTGGATGACATCAAATATTTTCCTAAACATAATGTCCCATACATTATGTTTAGGAAAATATATAATAGCACAGGTTTTCCAACTGCAAAAGTAAGTTTGTGTTTTTATAACTGGAATTTAAACCCTAAATGAACACACGTTAGTATATTTTCGTTACCTGCATGGAATATCATTGTACCTCAGTTTTAGGCATTTTTGGGTTACAATTATATTTGTATAATAAATAAAATTTTATTGCCGGTGAGCCTGTGGTATATCCGTCATTGGCATTGAAAAGATAAAAAAAAAAATGAAAAACCCTCTTCTTATTTCATTTCGTTCCTTGTCCTTAATACATGTCAATGTTCATAAATTAAATTTAAAATAAATTCAGTGAATCAGTTTAGTTAGTCCGCATATTTTGATGGGCAACTACGGAACCCTACGTTGTGCGCGGCCCAACACGCACTTGGCCGGTTTTTTATGACTTCATTTTCGTGTATACCAAGCGAAACCATCGCTTCTTCTTCTTATCGTATCGATGTTCCTTCCATATTAGACGCTAATCAGGTCGTCAAGAGTGCAGGTAAATGGACACCTGGGACACTCCAGCAGGTGGGGCATAGTTTGATCCGGAGCGCCGCACTCGCACTCGGTGTTGTCGCTTATTTTATCTTAATTATCACGTTTTTCCTCATAGGATCACTCCTATGAGGAAAAACGTGATAATTAAAAAAATAAAAATAAAAATTATTTCGCTCAAAAAAAATACAACTATGTGAATAGTTGTATTCTTTTTGAGCGAAATATTTTTTCTTCAACCGTAAATCTTATTTAATACTGAAGCACTCGGTTCAACGATCAATGATATCTATGAATTCAATCAATCAATCATTTATTTTGTTAATAAGTTATTGAACTTAAAATGATAAACTTCATTGTGGAAACAAACAAACTACATACTAGATGATCTTTTTATAATAATGATCATAAACTTGAATTATGAAATTAGGAACCATTTACACGAGAACAGTTTCTCTCCCGTAAAAAGGTGAAAATAAAATATCCATACGAATGTCGCCAAGGAGATTATATACATAGAATATTCATTATTATGTACACTATACTTTAGTGTCAGTACATGTGTTTAAGGTATCCATAAAAACGGAGGAAGTGATAACTTCACTATTTGGTGTTAAACACCAAAAACTAAACGTGACATCGATTTATCTCATCATTATTTAGTATTATTGCTAATCAGAATAGTAAAAAAAAATGGGTTGGAAACATAATAATTATGAACCTGGAGAGTTTCCTGTAATCTGTAAAGTGCTTTAGTCGGCGAAGATGGAAAGAGTTGTCTGGTAATGCAGGGCACTGACGTAGGTAGTAGGTACATAGGTATTTACGAGGATACAAAATTAACCCGTGTAGGCGGGTTGCACACGTCAACCTTTGGGTATTGTGATGATTATTATTTCTATAGTTTATTCACTATCTATATTATGTAAATTTGACATTTTTGACCTAACCAGCGGATTTTCCTTGACCCTGCTATGACGTCAATCAACCAACAGGCCTACTCGAAACTCGAGAGCAGCTCTAAAAAAAATTAGCTAAACACAAATTACTTAATTTATTATTCAATGTTAACGTGCCGTTACTTTAACCGGAATTGATTCACTTAATTAAAAATTTATAAATAACTACGTCTGTTTGTCTGAGTGTCACGTGCGGTTTTATCTAAAACTATGTTATGTTTATCTGATTGAATGACACGTATTAATATGCCTAAGAATGCTACCGCATTAGGATTTTCCTGTAATATGTACCTATATCAAATGCATTTTAATAAATAAGTATTACCTTGAAATATTTAGATTTACATAAATGCCTAATGAATCAATGCTGAGTAGACATATCTATAATAATTATGCAATCAATAAACACCCATTATGTTCAAAGGGTGCACAAGCAAGATCTAGTCTAAGCTTAATCAGCGTCTAATGTTCGCACTGTTGGAGCATGTACCTACCTAGCAACATAAAGTGATCTATTAAGACTTCCAAAAAACATAAAAACCATTGTTTTTGAAAGAGGTATCCCATTTATATTTGGTAGAACTCTGACAAGAGGTTTTTGAGTTAGTTTACTCGTAGTTCTACTGTGCCACGATGATGGATGCTGTTACAATTTCTATCTACTAGTTAAGTAAAAATATTTATATAGGACAGTTAAAAAACAAAAAGTAAAAAACAACAGACGCCCTTGAAAGTCGGGTTCACTCCCGAGTTTTTTAACTGTAATTAACAGCGGTTTCATTTACGAAAATATTTTTGTTTGGCAGGTTTTCGCGGCCAAGGTGGCCGACCAAGCTGCAGGCAAGTGCTAGTTTCACATGACTTCTTCACTTGCCCATCGTTTGGTTTACATTATACTCATAAAAACGTGATATAGTTAAAAGTGTCCGGTTCCTCTTAAATCAGTAGGTACTTATTGTCCAAAAAATGTTTTGTAACCTCGTTATCAAAATCGAACTATCTACAGATTGATAAATATTAAAAAATAAAAACTATAAAGAAATTGAATTAAAATATATTAGCCATTAGCAAGCAATTTTTTTGCAATAAATAAATATTTTTGTCAACAGTTGATATTTTTTGCCAAAATTGTTTATTGGAATAATTTAAACAGTCAGATGTAATTAAAATAGCACTTATTTTCCCATCCCTGGTTGAATTTACATTCATACAATGAGATTTTTTTGCGTCTTAGCTGAAAAACTGGTCATTTAGTCTGTGGATAGATAGAATAGGTATTATTTTAAATAAATCTATGTTTGTTTTATTTAACCCAAGCTAGCTTTTGAACATGGCACACATAGGTAATTATGTAAATCGAGAAACTTGTTATATTATTTACCGAATATGTATACTACGTGGTAACATCGACGCACAAACGCTCACCACATGTTCAGTAAACCATTCCTAACATAGAAAACTCCACTTTGAAAATTTTCATGGATACCTAATTAATGTGGTGACGGCAAGGTTGGCGCAGTGGCTGAGCGATTGGCTGCTGCGCTACGTGTCGCAGGTTAGATTCCCACACGGAACAAATAATAGTATGGCCTATAGTTAGTTGTTCCGGGTCTGGCTGTTTGTGTATGTGAGTTTAAATGTTTGTAAACGCACCCACGATACAGGAGAAATTCATAGTGTGGAGCAACGTTTTTAAAAACGAAAAAATAATAGTGTCGTTTCCTACAAACCTACCGACACGGGTGAAATGTATGGAACAGCTATTTTATTTTTAATTACCGATGAAAGAGGATGTTGGGGGTTCGTCGGAATGCTGTGCTGAAGAGGTATTCCTCAAAGCGCAACTATTTTTAAGCGCAACTTAATTCCTCGAAGCACAACAATTAGTTGCGCTCACAAATTCAAATTAAAAATATTATATTATGTTTATTCCTCAAAGCGCAACCATGATTGAAAAAAAATTAATGAATCCATCATACCCCTCTCTATTTTTCATCACGGTTGCGCTTTGAGGAATAATTTAGTTGCGCTTAGTTGGTTGAGCTTAAAAATAGTTGCGCTTTGAGGAATACCCCGTGCTGAACGCGTGGTAACCGTTTGCGCGTGGATGTCCCTTACACCATGTATTATGAAATAAACATTTATTTTATACTTATTTTCCAATGAGGTTCATAACCACATAAAATATTATTTTTAACAAGTCTTAACTACTAGTGATTGGAGCCTCCTTTTAATAAGGAACTAAGCCAGTGTTAGCTCCGCTCTTCCAAACTTAAAAATTTATTATTTACTTGCTTATTCATTTATAAATGTAGGTAATAAGGAAAAATATGAAAAAAAGACAGAATTAAAACTTAACATGCAGCACTCTCTCAGGCATGCTAGACCAACTTAAAATAAAACACAAAAATGAACTTTTAATTGTATGCAGTCAGTCATTTGATCTTCTTCTTGTATCGCATAATCGTATTGTTTCTTTAAATGAGCTACGATCAGAACTCTACCACTTCAAGGGCGTTATCAGGGCTTCCGACAGGTCATCTAGTTGCAGGTGGAGTTACACAAAGAGTAGAGTAATAGTCACGAGCACCAATAATATGTAAACACTTTCCTAAATTTAAAAGCAATTTTCGCGAGAAATAACATTTGTAACTTGGAGATAGGGTATTTTCATAAAAATATGAGTTGCATTTTTTTTATTAAACATCGAATGGCTCACCGGGGTAACCACGTTAATGGTGCTCGTGACTGTACATAAATACATTACCAGGTTTCGTGAACAGTACATATTTTTTTATACTGTGGGAGACTGATGCCTAACCCTAATGATAGGCCTGTATTTCAGGAGATTTAAACAGAATTACGCACTCGGACACAAATGCTGTATACTTAAAAAATACACATTACAATAGTGATTATTACCTACTTGTACAAGTGTTAGTATGTGTGCGTGTGTGTATGCGTGCTAGTAAGGAAAATTGTATAAATGGCTTGATGCACATAATAGTGGAGTATAATATTTTGTATTCTTCGACAAGCAAGTTATTTCGGGGCAGCTAGAAGTTTTTCCGTAGTGTTATAACTTAACTCCAGATTTCCAGAAGCCACCTCCTAATTTTCGTTTTACACTTGGTTTTGGTAAGATCATAAACCGGGATCGTCCTATTTATTTATTACCAAGGTAACAGAAGAAACTTTTGGAGGACATGGTAGATAGTCGTAGAAGGTAATAGATGGACATGTTAAACACAAATTCCACTCGAACATTGTCATAATAATATAACATCACGCCTTTTAAGTAATCCCCGAAAAGTTTGGCCGTGGTGCACCTAATAAATACACCCACATTTCGCCAGTTATGTTTAAGTCCCATGTAATAGGGACTTAAACATAACTGGCGAAAACGGGCACAATTCCAGACTTCGTGGTTGCTACTGAAAAATTCCTGATGGAAACCCCCAATTAAGAATACTTTGCCCGACTTGAGAATCAAACCGTAAAAAGGTTGCGCTTACGACCTGCGCGACAGGCTCGAGCATTGTGTGAAGCAAAAACCACATTATAATATAATTTATTTTTGTTTCAGAACTTGGGGGTATGCTTTGTAAACACGGTGTAAATCTAAGTTCGTGAAAGAGACGCTGAAAATGGGTTACTTCACTAAAGGAAGTCATGAGCGGAACAGAGCAACGAAGAGTAAGTTCTATAATAAAAATGGATCGTTTCTTATTGATTAAAGAGATATATCAATACATTCCATTTGCTTGCAACCTCTCAGAGAATGGGAAACTATCCTCAATACTCAGTTGAAGACATTTTGACGCGTATGCTCTGGCTTACCATTACATTCGATACCTACAGTGGCTTCCAAAATTTTGTTAAATTTTTTGATTTCAAAATTGTAATGCCCATTTTTAACTCTAACTTCATAGATCCAAATGGTTGAACTGTATTGTAAAGTTTTTTTTGAATAAAATTTAACTGGCTTTAATGTGGGATTTACGGACATAATATTTTTAACAAACTTAAAACAATTATCTCCTAAGAACTAAGTGATCACTTTGGATTTTTTTCTGGAGTACCTACGTTGCCTAGCGGTTATCTTCTTCTCCTTTATCTTGTGGTTGGTGTCTGAGTATCAGAGTTTTTATGCCGCCCATGTGCCTCTGACTTGGCTTTACATGCCGTCGAGATATATCTCTCAGGCATGCTGGTTTCCTTACGATGTTTTCCTTAACGGTTATCAAATACTAGCTGTTGCCCGCGACCTTCATCCGCGCGAAATTTCATAGGTTACCTTCCTCGATAAATAGGCTACAAACACTAAAACAATTTTTCAAATCGAACCAGTAGTTCCTGAGATTAGCGCGTTCAACCAAACAAACAAACTCTTCAGCTTTATAATATTAAGTATAGATAGTATAATCGCAGAAAAAAAAAAAAAATGGCGGCTGATATTCATCATTTTGGCTACTAAAAACCGGCTGTCAAAAAGTAAACAAATGTAAAGTGAATTTCAGGCAACTGCTTGTCATAGATGGATTAGACAATCTTCTTCTTAGCGTGTCGATGGCAAATTTTTAATAAATATGTTTGGCCCAAAATTCAGCTATCCGAACGCCGCTCGCTGATGCAGTCATAAGATCGTCAAGTGCGCAGGTGTTAGGGCATGCAACGCAAGATGGGAGATGGGTCATTGTCTGTGGAGACAATAATAAAGCCTTAGTGTAAAATTAAAACAATCAAAACTATGATTTAAAATGATAATAACAACATACAATATGTTAAAAAAACCCTGTCCAATCCGTGAGGGTATTATTAGGTAAGTATCGAGATTATATTCTATTTATGTAATCCTTTTTAGAGAATAAGTAAAAAAAAAACACTGCGATGAAAATTAAATAAAATGTACCAAAATAAAGAAACTTATATGGTAACACACGGGCGCGAGCGGTCGCTTCTCGGGAAGTGACGTCATAAAAAAACAATTGACGATCGAACATATTTTTCCGAAGATGGTGTTGTCACGTTTTAAAAGTTTGTTAGAATTTAGGGAAACGGTGGTAATTTGGGACAAAAATCAAACATTTTAAAATTCATTAATATTTTTAGATTCATGAATATTTTATGTTTCTTATTTTATTTGACAATGTCATTGGTATACCTACATGCCCCTTTCGGATCGAATAGGGTTTTTTAACATATTTTATATGCGACGAATCATCTGAAGGAAAGAATTTCAACTAACTTTTGGTAAAGTAGCAATACTGTATGTTTTTAGACTCCAAAGAGAAATTTTTCGTCAATTACTTAGTAAAAAAACTCTACTATTTTACATTGTGACCTTATTGTTTGTGTAGCGATGTGCCCCCATATCGTATTAAATGGGTTGAAGCACCTTTCACCCATAAATATAGTTTAGAAAAAGTAATCTTTTCCTACTACTTAATGGTGACCTTGACCTATTTCTATTCTAACGTCCTACGACGGGTTACTACCCAAAAAAATCTTGCCACACCACACCACAATCCTTATCCTTTCCAGTGACCTCTGACAGTTACAATCCAAAAGTAACCAAAATAGTCACGAAAATAAATATCATTTTAATTTTTACAGAGCTGTCAGTACAACTAATCTCATTTCTTTTTCGTGTGGTTAGTGCCTAACCTGGAGGCATGCAGCCCCCGTAGCATGACCACCATGTCATGCTACGGGGGCTGGTTTGGTTTACTCACGATGGTTTCTTTCACCGAAGCAAGTGATAACAATACAATACGCACATGAATCCGAAAAATCAGAGGTGCATGTCTTGGGTTCGCGCTCGAGACCAATGACTTGGCAGACCGACGGTTCCACCACTAGTCTATCACTGCTACACCTAACGTACAGGGTGGAAGAGACACCGGCCACATCGCAATGTTTCATCGGTAATTTTTTTAAATCTGCTGCTCCATACATTTAGACCGTGTAGGTATTGCAATTTTGTTTTCAGAATTATGTACTGTAGGTAACCTTTTGTATGACGGTGTACCTTCCACCCTGTGTACTAGCTATAGTCCTTTCACAAATACATAGGTATTTTACCTCCACCCTTGCCAAAATCACAGCAATGAGTTCGTTTTTAGGTTGCTATCACTGTGAAAGAACTATCCCGACGATTTTCGGTTCAATATGTTTTATTTTTGAATAGGGTCTAATGTAAAACTATGGCATTTTATGAAATATTGTGACAGATTAACTGAAACTAAAATAAATGTTCTCTTTTTCAGTAAAGTTCGTAGTCGGTTTAGTGCTAGGAGTGACACTCCTGGCTGCCGCCATGTTGATCGTGATAGTGGACCCGATACGACTCATCGTTGTTTATGTGAGTACTAGTTGTGCCACGTGGGACCTGATGTGGTGGCAGAGCAATGTCCTTCTGAACTAGTTATGTTAAAATAATAATATCAAGGCTGGCTTCCCCTGCGTGCATCACTTCCACTAGCAGTTTACTTTCTATCTCGATCTTGACCTGACCTTCCTGCGAAGCCATTTTCAAAATTTAATTTATATAATAATAATTAATTTATTATCGATCGACGAAAGCCATCTGCTTCTTATAAAACTGCAAAATGTCGTAACTTAGTTTAGGTACCTATATTATTATAACAGTTTCGACAAAATTCAAAGACACTCCCTGACGCTGAGAAGAAGCCAGTGACCGACGAACGTTACGGGCTGCAGTTAAACCGTTCACTGTAGGTCTTTGGGAAGCACTAGTTCAGCAGTGGATGGTTAAGAGACAATCTGATTAATAGATCTGACGTTCTTGAAACCATTTTTGGGATACCAACATCGCTATCGATGATAGAATCTCACCATGTCTATGCCCTCTGGGAATAGCACTCGTTGAATGTATTGTATTGTTTGCTTATGTCGAGTTAGAAGTAGGGGGACCGAAGAAACGATGGCTGGACTGTGTGAAGGATAATATAGAAAGGACGTGAGTGTTGAGATGACGAGTAACAGAGAAGTATGGAAGAAGAAGACATGCTACGCCGGCCCCAAATAAATTGGAATAAGGGCAGGACAATGATAATGCTGATTGTTGGTTCCTCTCTTTTCCTCTAGAGTGCACGTGTCGACTACGGCACGTACGTCCACGAAGCTATAAGCAAAGAGGTGGACAGCATCCACCTCTCTGCTTACCTCTTCAACATCACCAATGCTGAGCGGTTCATCAGCGGCGAAGATGACAAGATCAAGATGGAAGAGGTTGGGCCTTTTACGTACCAGTGAGTTCAGAAGCATCTTATAACTTATTCAGTGTCATTGGATAAAAGTATTTGGAAGAAAGAAAAAGTGAAGCGGATCTCACGTCAAACATAAACACATACATAATTTTATCACAACGCAACACATCTTTATTTCTCGTAGGTCAAGACACAAAATAGGTACAGATTAAACACATTACGGCCACCGACAATAAATGCCTCAGTTTTTACATAAACGGGTATAGGTATTATTTAGCACACTCATTCACAATTAAATGTAGTTTGTCATTAGTGCTCTTTGAATCTGTATCTATAAAGTTGAAGTGTCTGTTTGTAATATCAAAATAACAGCTTTTTACTGAATGCATATGAAAATATATACGGCACTTATAAAAAAAACACATGTCATTGCAGTTTTTGTCTGTCAGTCTGTTTGTTCCGGCTAATCTACGAAACGGCTGGACCGATTTTGACGGGAGTTTTAATGATAGATAGCTGGACTGTGTGTTATAAGGTCTAATATACTTTTATTTTAGAAAAATAATTAGGGTTCCGTGCAAAAAAATTAAATTGGTAACAAAATTCGATTCTAAAAGGAAAATAACTCTTTTTTAAATAATTTCACGCGAAAGAAGGTCGCGGGCAGCAGCTAGTATTGAATAAACCTAGATACATTAATTGAGTCGCCAGGTGATCGATTAAACAAAATTGTTCCAATAAGTCGGGTTTTATCACATCATGTAATAGCTAGCTGTCTAGGCAAGTAGGCACTGCACAGATACCTACCTAAATTAGTCTAGAATCTAGATACCAGTAACTACACAGTCATTAAGTTCATATATGATCACATGCCTTCATTTGCCATAAGTAAGTAGCGTATAGCCTCACCAGAACAGGTATGTGCTTCGATAATATTAGTGTTCCAAAATAAGTGACACATGAAAGTCGCGCTAAAGTACCTGCTTAGATGCTTTACCCGAGTGGACCCCACCATTTAGGCACAGCTTCTAAGTTTTGTCGTGCACCGCTTCGCTACTTACTCTGGTGGCACGTTGCAATCTGACACTTAAAAGTTTTGAATAAAAAATTTTGTAGACATGATATCACGAAATGGCCAAGTATTACTATGGTTGTATCAGCGCATGTTAATATTCATGCGTTCATGTTGCTGTAGATATATTGTATAATGTTGCAAAGCGCATACTTTTTCTGGGACATCTGTAGTTAAGTGTCTCCTATCAAGAGTAGGTAATAAATAGTTTTGTATTTAATTGATTATGACTTCAATAATTGCTCATGATTCATCATGTTCTTTTAATTGCAAGAAGATAATAATCGCTACATACCTTAATCATTTTAACGTCAACATTGATTATTGTAGGTAAGCGTGTAACCATTTACTAACAGTATTTTTTTATTGAAAACTCGCGAAATAATTATATTGGAACACTAATGCCCAAGAAAAGTATGTAAGCTCAACAAACGGACATACACATATTACAGACGTACGTACTGTACGACATAGTTGTACTAACATCTCTTGGCGCGTGGACAAATCAGAACTAACATCACCATCATTATTATTTCAATACAATGTCACAAAACAACTAAATGCTTACCAACAACGTGTGTTGGTAAGCATTAGTTGTTTGACGAACGCCAAAAGATGTTTGTCGCACTGTAAGTAAGGCCTAATAGTTTTCACCCGACTTCGGCGAATCCAAAAGGAGAATAAATCTTAATGTTTTTTTTAAACAATTTCCAGAGAGAACAGAACAAATGATGACCTGGAGATAGATAAGGAGGCTGGCGTGATGAGGTACAGTCCTCGGCACAGGGTCACCTTCCTACCCGAGGAGTCAGTCGGCAGGCCGGAGGACATGTTCCTTACTATGCCCAATATTGCCATGCTGGTGAGTTTGTTTTATCAATGATCTTAAGTTTATTCAAGTCCTTGTTTACAATTATTGATACTGTTAACGTTCAAACGAATTTATTCACTTTATAAGGTTATTATTATGTTATTTAAGTTGATTTAAGAGAAACAGAAGTTGTAGCCCAAACGAAACTTTGTGTGTGGGTTTCAAGTTGTTTTTTTTTCAAAACCATATTTTTATTTACATCTTTGAAAAATAAATGGCGAACGCAGTTTACCCTGTGCAACATACTTTTTAAATGTTGCAAGTCAATATTTATTGGTTCAAATCAAGTACATCTTGTGAATGATAAAGGGATTGAACAGTTGATCTACTGCATCGTAACTTAGGGGATACCAACAATGCCATGGCGAAGCCATCCGCCATCTACGTAGTGGCTGATATCTGAGGCGTGCTACATTTGTGTTCGGGTCGGTGCGGTTCGGCACTTTTACCGCTCGGCTTTTTCCGAATCACGTCGGAAATGTGTGTGCACTACACTAAAGTATACAATTCTAACAAACATTATTTTTGGTGACAATCGAGGCGATATTCTGTCGTATTTATAAGCTATACCCTTCACGAAGCCAGTCAACAAAGCCTTTTGTACATCAAAGTAAGTAACCCTACGCAAAAATGATTGCTGTGAAACGACTTTTTTTTTTTTTTTGGGGTGAAAAATCATGTTTTACGGTAAAACTCAATGTAACGCACTCAAAACATTGTGCTGATGATGGATGCATGGAATAGTTACAGCAATGGGTCATGGAAATATTTAAAGTACTGTTATAAACTTAAAACTAACACTATAAAAAATATTGTGAAAAAGTTGGAACTTTGACCTCCAATATCTCCGTAACTAGAAGGGTCCCAAGTATCGGGCACGCCGCAATCGCGGCGGTAAGACCCCTCTTTGAGGAGTGGCTGGATAGGCGTCACGCGGCGTCCTGACCTACCGCGTGACGCAGGTCCTCACCGGACACGGAAGTTTCGGGAGGTACCTGTGTCATATGGGGAAGGAGGAAACGCCTGGGTGTCACCACTGCGAGGACCGCCCGGAGGACACGGTGGAGCATACGGTGCAGGACTGCCCCGCTTGGGCAGAGCACCGCCGTGTCCTCACGGCGGCGATAGGCGGAGACCTCTCGCGCCCGGCATTGGTCGAGGCCATGCTGCGGGGCGAGACGGAGTGGGAGCGGTCGCCTCCTTCTGCGAAGCAGTCATGCTCGCGAAGGAGGAGACGGGCCGCGTGAGGGAGAGGACTGCGTCCTCCCTCCACACCAGCCGCAGTGGTAGACGCCCACGGCGCCGGACGTCGGCAGATGATCTCCGGCCACCGTAGGCGCGGGCATGCGGGCGGCGAGTAATGGGCGACTCGCTGTCCGACCATGGACCATGCCCAGGTCGACGGCGCGTTGTGTTCCACGCGCGCCTCAAAGAGTGTCAGCATAATGACGGGGCCCCCCTCTAGAGGGCCGAAGCCTGCCGGGGTCGCGGGACTCATAGAATTACCGTGACCCTGGAACATAAAGGGCTACTGAAGGACACCGTGGATTTTAGTCAGTACAAGTCTGACAGTCCCTCCCGCTCTGCCCTGGGTGGGAGGACTCATTTGATGATTTTACCACGTTAAAAAAAAAAAAAAAAAGGGTCCCAAGTATGATCCAGAACAAAAAAAATGTCGCAATGACGTGGAGAACAAGTGCCTTTCGACTTCTTTTTCATTTTTTTAAGTGAAAGACTAACAAGCATCCATTCCTCATCACAAACTTCCGCGTTTATAATTGTAGTATTCATTCTCAGTGACCTTGGCCAGACTTGGTGAAGATAAGGAAACCCACAAAAAATGTACTAAAAACCATCCATTTAAAAAAAAACTTCTATTTTCAGAGCATGGGATCAGCAGCGTCCGCCTACGGATACTTCGCCAAGATCGGCTTTAACGTGCTGACCTCCCGCCTGGGAAGCAACGCCACTGTCCAGATGTCTGCCTACGATTACCTGTGGGGGTACGATGAACCTCTCATCAGTCTGGGCAACACCGTCTTACCGGGATGGATCAGTTTCGACAGATTGGGGCTGCTGGATAGGGTTAGCATATTTTTACACTGGTGGTACTGGGGTAAAGATTATAAAAAACCTAAGGACACATTTTGAGGTTCTTGGTTCGAAAGGCTCGTTTTGAAAAAGGCTCCAAGATTTGACAAACGCTGATTGACGGGAAATCAAATTATGGTCAAGCACGCTAATCAATACTAGTTTTTTATCTTTTTGCGTGAAACAGTAACAAGAATACATGTTTTCAGCTGTACGATGAAACGGCACCATTCAGAGTAGAAGTCAGCGCCAATGATGAGGACAAGTTCATGATCAAGTCTGTCAATGGCATCGGTGGTCTTCCAGCTTGGGGGTATCCGGAAACAAGGTACATATGTAAATAGTCTCCTGTATATCATCATCATCATCATCATTTCAGCCGAAAGACGTCCACTGCTGGACATAGGCCTCCCCCAAGTGTCGCCACATTGACCGGTCCCGTGCGTCTCGCATCCAGCGGATCCCTGCAACCTTTATGAGGTCATCGGTCCACCTAGTGGGAGGCCTTCCAACGCAGCGTCTTCCGGTTCGCGGTCGCCACTCCAGAACTTTTCGGCCCCATCGGCCATCCGTTCTGCGAGCAATGTGCCCTGCCCACTGCCACTTAAGTTTGGCTATTCTTCGGGCTACGTCGGTAACCTTGGTTCTCTTGCGGATCTCCTCATTTCTGATTTGATCACGCAAGGAAAGTCCGAGCATAGCCCTCTCCATTGCCCTTTGGGTGACTTTCAGCCTTCTGATGAGGCCCATTGTGAGCGACCACGTGTCGGTCCCGTATGTAATCACTGGCAACACACACTGGTCATAGACTTTCGTCTTGAGACACTGCGGTAAGTTGGACGAGAAGATACCACGCAACTTCCCGAACGCTGCCCAGCCGAGTCCTGTCCGAGCCTGTATATCGCGGGATAGAATTTGCACACTGGCTGCGATCCGTTTCCTCGATCAGATGGTTCGGTGCACTTTTGTATGATACAGTATCTACATCACAAACTGCTGTACAGATCGATTCAGATGCTATCGGATTTCATTAGATGAAAATAAAAAACATTATAAAATTGAACGAGTTACGATCGCAAGACTAACTGAATCCTATCATCAGCTTAGTAACGTTATACTTACAATTGAAAATAAACTGGGTTAAATGGACAGTGACGCACAAACTGGTACCGCGAATTTATTTCATGATTCTTAAACTTCTTACTCTCCAGCTCATCATGCAACAGCTTCAACGGCAGCTACGAGGGTATCAGCTACCCCCCGGAGTTGTCCCCTGATCGGCCCCTGAAGATCTACCGCAACGTCCTCTGCCGGTTTATGGAGCTGGATTATGTGGGCCAAAAGACTATGGACTTCGGAGTGGAGGGCCTGGCCTACAAGATCAACAACAGGAGTTACAGCAAGATTCCTGAGAATGAGTGTTTGTGTGAGAAGGGAGTGTGCTATGATGGAATTTCGGATCTGTCGCCTTGCTTCTATGGTAAGTTTTGGGAATATGCATCTCATCACACTAGCATAACCATAGTCAATGTCAGCCCATAATATTCCTACTGCTAGGATAAAAATTTCATCTCTTTAACCATTTACACCATGCGGGCTCATTTGTGGATGTCCAATTTTCCCAATGTTCGGTTCTAGGACATAAATATGTTGGTCTTCTTACAATGTTTTCCTATAGTTTTGAAACACTTACTTTAATAAAAAATATTTATTGACTCTTTTTTTTTCAAATTCGAACACGAATACACGAACGCTACTACACGAATTGTTCGATCGACGTCATTTCTACCATCAATCGATTGGTGATCTGCGCTCGATCGATTGGTGTGGTAACACCCTTATGTTCTTATAGAGTATTTTAAGTCACTTACTATACCACATTAAGATTTTGATTTGAAAAATTATTGTTTTATTATTCCAGGTTTACCCATGGTCCTGTCAAATGCTCACTTCTTGGATGCGAACCCATTGCTTTACAACCGCGTCGAGGGTATGACTCCTAAGGAGGAGGAGCATGGCAGTGACTTCACCATAGAACCTGTAAGTTGTCGTAATCTCTACTACGGTGATCCCTCATCGGGAGCCTGTAATGTAACAATCCAAGATTCGATTTTGTTTAGAATCAAGTGAATCTGTACTGTTACATTATAGACGAATTCAGACGTCTCTTACCGCTTGGCCACGAGCTACAAAATGGCACACACATTGCGATCGTGACTGCGGAGAAAATAAATGAAAAAAGACACTGCTAAGGTCACACCACGAGTCACTCGGAGTCACCGCTGCGCAACTCGCGATGCGGCGGTAGAAAGAAACTCACGCTAGAACAAACAAGTGAAGCGCGTGCTTGTGTCTTGACGCTGATATCGTAAACGGCCCTGTTACTCTGTAGACGGTATAATATCTAGCTCGTATTTAGTGGTCATGTGCCACTGTGAAAAAAAAGCAATTTTCACCGGAGACTTCGACATATTAGGCATGAACGGTTCTCATGAGCCTTGAAAGGCACACCAAACAATTAGCCTTTTACTGAATTTGTGGTAGCTTGTTTCCAACAAATATGCTACAGTGTTGGTGTCTCATCAGTGATCATCATCTGCCCTGTCATTTCCCAACATGTACGTTGGGGTCGACGTTAAGTCTAATCCAATGTAGATGGTTACTAGTATTTTACATATAGCCTGCCTGACTTGCTTGTCTGATTTCTTCAGCCAAGTGCCGGGTAATACGATACCCCTTGGTAAGACTGGCTGTCAGACTATCGAGCTTCTGACTACCTGTAATTTGTTGGTGTCTTTTAATACTGGTAATTCGGTAATTTTTTCCTTGTTTTAAATGAGTTTCTTTTACTTTCAGATAATCGGCATGGTGATGACCACGAAGTTTTCTGTGCAAGTGAACGTGATGGTCAAGGACGTGAGCTTTAACTCAAAGATCAGCAGGTTCTCCGACATGTTCCTGCCTGTTGGCTACTTTAAAATTGTAAGTAGCCATTTGTAACATAGTCTGACTTTAATGTTCCCACTCTGTGAGCAGGGGTAGGCTGTAATGGCTCTAATCCACCACACGGACCCCGTGCGGGTTGGTAGTTGTAACATGTCTTTGATGTTTTGGTTTTAAGATAGAAATGCCAGTTTTTTCACAATGTTTTCCTTCACCGCGTTAAGTTTCAGCTATATCCCTCTTTTAGGCACTTTAACGCTAGTGATGTGTTTTGTTTTAAGAGCAAAATTACATCTTCTAATTTATATATGTTACATTTAAATCCCATATTTTTGGAATAAGACTGCTTGAGTTGTAAAAAAGTGTCACCTCTAACATGTTCCGTTTTTTCAGGTACAACCAAGAATGCCTGACGATCAGATAGAAACTTTAAGGTTGATCCACGTATACTTGCCCTACGTCGTTCTGGCCGTACAAGTAGTTTTAACACTTTTCGGTCTTCTCCTGCTGGCACATTCAGCAAAACTTCTATACTGCCACTGGATATGTGCAAGAAGAAAAGACGCTTTTGACTGTGAGAAGACACGTATGAAAGAAATATTAAGCACTCAACCACTTATGTATACATACTTTAAATCAGCGCCATCTCTTGAAGTGTCTATAAACAGTTTGTAAAACTTTAATCAACGTTATCCGTTGAAAGTGTTTGAAAACTGCTTATGAAACAAATACTTTTATATTAGGATGGATTTCATTCGCCCAAATGCCCATTTGGAAAGGCTAATAGCTGCTGCACTCTGCTAAGACTTTATTCGGTAGTGCTAGTTATCTAACAAATAATTAAGCATGTCGTGGTATTTAGGCATGTCGTGACAGATTAGTCAATCGCATGAGAAAAGAAACACTTGAATTATGGAAACCACTGTCTTTGCTCTTAGCAACTCAGCAATACGCATGTTGCTGCAGTGACTGTGAAGATTACTTACTCCTCCAAACTCTCAGTCCCAGTCCAGGTGTCCTACTGGGCCCAAACAGTAGTAATTTAAAAGTATCGTCGATACGAAAAGAAGAAAAAGACTGGAGAAGATAACTGGAAGAAGATGATTAGATTATGCCTTAAGTCATCGCAACACGACTTGTGGAGCGACGCGGGCGGCACTCACGCGAACGAAACAAGAGACGCACGCGCGTACCGCTTGGCACAGTTCGCATCGCCGCCGCCGGAGGAACGGGCCCCTCTGCTACGACACACAGGTTCCGTGAATGCTATTTTGTTTGTGAATACGCGGTTGACTGTAGATATACCTAGTGTATAATTGCCTGATTCTTACCAGAGACAGACTCTTGATATTTGAAATAAGATTGTGTTGACAAATAACGTAGTGTTGGTGATAGATATAAGTGTTATAAGAAAGCCATAAATCTTTTTAAATGTAAATAATTTCGTTAAGAAAGAAACTAATTTAAATACAACCATTATACTGGCAAGACCAATATCTGAGTTAAGATAAGGACCAAAGCCCAAAGCTATCAGAACGAAAGACGACAATTTATAATCAATAGGTACAAGGGTGAAACAAAATATATGCCATCCTCCCCTATAAACGCCGACGCCGTTTGTATAGGAGAGGATGGCACTACTTTTCCCATTTGGCCCTGTAGGGACAGGCATAGGGACGGATGGGAGTCAATTTAATCGCCTCAAAACTAAAACTGTGTTTAAATAAAACACACATCCTTGAATATTGATTATATCGTTCTTATAATTGAATCGTTCTTATGATTCACTGTAAACGGTGACAAAAAGTGTATTGCAACCAGTTTGTACGTGATTACTTAGAGAATAAATTAAGTTGTTTTTATTGTAAATATTAAATTATTGCCATGATTTTTGAATTTTTATTTTCTCTCTGTCTGTTTGTCTGTCTGTTTGTTCTGGCTAATCTCCGAAACAGCTGGGCCGATTTTGACGGGACTTTCACTGGAAGATAGCTGATGTTATAAGAAACTTAGGCAACTTTTATTTTCGAAAAAGATTAGGTTTGCGTTCAATAAAATTAAAACCCATGAAATTGTTAACAAAATCCAATTCTTAGTTCAAATTATTTTATAATAGTTTCCCGTGGACGGAGGTCACGGGCAAAAAGCTAGTCAAAAATAAAATACTGATTGCATTTAGCGGTCATAGGGTTAATATTTTCATTAATTTTTCAAAATTACTTTTTCACTGTGTAGGGTTTTTAATTTTACCCATTAAAGTTTTGTGCACAAACAACACTACAACAAAAATAAACAAACACTTACACCTATATACCTACATGATTACATTTATATATTACATGTAATCATCATGCTATATAATAAAAGACTCATTGCTCCCACCGACTTAGTACACAGTTGGCTCAATCTTATAACATTAGTTTGAGAGAGTGATTTAATACTAAAGTAAAAAGTCATTAAAAATAGGATTCTCAATTTTTATTAAACAATATTAATAAAATTGTTGAGTAAACGGTGGCTGCAGTAAGGGTTTTGTTGTTTACTAATCTTCATTTAGGAGAATCAAATAAATCATTAATGAATGGAAGTGTTTGTTGGTACGTATAGAAATTTTAATGATTATAATCAATTGGTAGACCGTATAAAAAATAACAATTTGATTCATCAAGGTTATCAATTCGTCTGAATGTGATTTTTTTGTGTATGTTCAGTGATAATTCTGAACCATGTCGGCCGATTTCGAAGATTCTATTTTTATTGTAGCTCAAGGGTATTAGCATATTAATTTGGTCAAGCTCTGATGACTTGTTTTTAAGGTAGCTTCCATAATGCGTACCTATATTTAATCTACTACGCCTATGGTGTTGATGATATGATAGCATTACTTGTAGATGTAATGATCCATAACAAGAGATTGTGCAGGATTGTTGGGAAGAGTTCACTTCCGAGATAGGCCCACTCCAGTTATGTGAGGATCTGATGAAGCCCTTGGGAGATAGCCAACGGAACTCTCCAATAAAAGATAACGAATGTGCCGTGACAGCTGCAACCACATGTTATGTACTGTTTACATAATTCCTTTACATAACATCATGCCTGTATCATTAAGTAAGAACACCAAAAAAAAAAAAATTATATCCTACTACCCCATGTTTTTAAATGGGGGGGGTGTCACCTACAGGTGACACTGGGCATTGTATAAAGTAAATCTCTGAACAACTCACGCAGTATTCCTACATATTCTGTAGAAAAATTTTATTTATAACAGTAGTATCAGTTTTTATTTATGTAAAAATGAATATAGTAAAGTGGTTAACTGAACACTTAGTATTTATTATAAAACGTACAGTCACGAGCATTACTACCTAACAATTTCACAAGATAAATATTATAAGCGATTTCCTCCTAACGTTATGGTCAAACGAGACAACTTCTTTTCACGAAGTAACAATCACTATTTCACAAGAAAATTGGTTTTTGAATTTTGCATTAGTGTATGCTCGTGACGGTTCAAATACTCACACTTTACGTGTTGGTGACAACATCCGTAGTATTTAACAGTCGATTTGTGACTGTATCTACATTTAATTTCCCGCAGGTCTCATCTCAGTAGGCACTTTCATCTGCACTGGAACATCACAAGTAGGATTTCGTGTTGGAGGCTTGCCATGCAACGTTAGTTTCGTTTCCATCTTCACTTTCTTCGCCAGTCACCGCACCATCATCAGTTAAAAATAAAATAATATCGCCTGGGTCTTCCCCGACCTGCAACTCTTCAGCAATCTCATCTAACGTCAACCTGTAATATCCATACAAGATCAAAAACCCCAACACCACATAGCGATAATACGAAGGTTAAACAACATTCGTGTTCAATTCATAACAATTATTATGCCCAGTGGCCCCACAGGTGACACGGTATATTTTCAGCGTTGTAGTAATCAAACTATAAGTTAATTTTATTGTAAATTATGTTTATGTCACCGTAAAATTGTAAAAACCGTTAGATTATAATCTATCTCGCGAGATTGTAATCTGTCGAAAGATTGTGAACCGTAACATATTGTTTACAATTTAACGCATTACTTTTCGGTAGATTATAATCTATAGAATTGAAACCGTCCAATTGTGAATAGCATACGACGGAACGCACCTCGCGCGGTGATTGGGTGAACGTCATGTGCCCCGCGCCGCCATATTTGTTTGTTAAATGTTTTGGTGATTGTAAAATGATTTCGTGTTGAAAATTACACTATACTTTATGGTATTCATTTATATTAGTAATAAGAAGAAAAAAAAGCTAACGGTTTAGTTTGTAATTCTCTTTATATTGCAAGAGATTAAAGAAACTCGGATTACTTCAATTACCTACACATGAAACGTTGAAAAATAATGTTGAATTTGAAAAGGTAGGATAAATATGACAAGTGTCACTAATTGGCTTTGCAACAATCATGGTAAGATTCAAAAATAAAATACCTGTGTGGTAAATATGCATTAAGTTGTGTCACCTTGTGTTAACTTTGAAGGTTAAAAGTTATCCAAAAGAAATAACAGATCTGATCAGAGAAAAAAGAACCTTGAGAATAATACTAAAAAAAAAATTAAAATTTAAAAAACCTTCATCGCAACAAAGAAAAGCGAACAAACATTTTAATAAAATGGCTAAGCCGGTTTTGATAAAACATGTCTAATTGTAATATACACATTATGCCCTTTCATTTGATACCCCACTTGGGTACCTATATTTGAAAATATTCGATTATTCATCACCACTTTCACCCCCATGTCTAAAATGGCTGAACTGTTTTGGATAATACAAGTCTAATTGTAATATACACATCATTCGCTTTCATTTGATACCCCACTTTATATTTGAAAATATTCGATTTTTCATCCCCCAAATCTAGTAAATGGCTACACCGACTTTGATAAAACATATCTAATTGTAATATACATGCACTTTCATTTGATATCCCACTTGGATATATTTGAAAATATTCCATTTTGCATACCCAGTTTCATCCCCCATAACTAGTAATGGATTTTGATAAAACGTATCTAAGAACTATCGCCAAAAAACTAGCTTTCAAATAAAAAAACTGCATCCAAATCGGTTCACTCGTTTAAGAGCTACGGTGCCAGAGACAGACGCCCACACACACATTGCGGTCAAACTCATAACACCGCTCGTTTTGCGTCGGGGGTTAAAAAGTGGCAGCGAAACGGGCTTCCTCAAGATAAGACACTAACATATCAAATAGACTAACTAATCAAATTAGGAAGGCAATCAAAAAAGTTCGGGACAAAAACTTGACTAGGCATCTTCTTCAACTGACTAATGATCGATCTACTGATTATTCACTATGGAAAGCCACAAGGAACCAAAAAAATCTATTGCTCACATACCACCAATAAAAGAACTAAATGGACAATGGGGAATAAGTAACGCAAAAAGCATCAAGGTTTGCCCAACACTTAGAGGAAACCTTTACACAAGCTGAGAGCGCTGACCAAGATCTCCACTGGGAACAACTACAACACACACTAAAGAGAACATCGTGAACGCGCCTTGCTACATAAGAATTGACGACATCCATCGGGACCTGAATATAGAGTTCATAAACAGTATAATCCAAAAATATGCAGAAGCTCATGAACGTCGGCTTCATCATCATGTTAATGTCGAAGCCATCCAGCTCCTCGATAACACTGGCATAGTAAGAAGGCTGAAAAGGACTAAGCCTTTTGAGTTAGGGTAGAGTAATCTATTTGTGACTTTACCGCGAGTGTCCGCGAGTGTAACACAGACCTTATAGCTATTTATATGGACACAAGAACAAAGTGACTTCGCATTAACAGACGCTAACTAAACGCAATGGACGTGCTCTTATGCCGGGTACACATTGGTGTAACGTAACGTGAAATCTAACATGAATGAGCCGTCCAGACTTATGCAATGCAACGTGAAATGTAACCCAACAACAGGTGAATTTGTTTCAATGTGTGTTACATTACATGTTACGTTTCACCAATGTGTACATCAGATATAATTTTACTTTTAGCTAATTAACTTAGATTAAAATTGCTTATTAGCCATATTAGGCTAGATTGTAATATAATAAAAAAATATTTAGGAAAAAAAACATATTGTGTCACTTACAGGTGACACTGGAATATGAAGAGTAGCTGGATCTGGTCAAACTGGAAGCCGACCGTTTGCAGATAATGATGATATTGTCTCATTGCAAAAAAAGACCAATTTTTCCCACATTTCACTTGTCTGACAACTACTAGATTATTGATACAAATAGCCCGGGTCACACCACCACCTCCAGGGGCTGCCCAGTGCGTGGATGTCGTTGCCCAACTCGTGGTCATTTATCGCCCATACTTTTACCATGAATGTGGTACATGATTCTCTAGAGCCACAAGAGCCGAAATTTTTCGCTGGTTATAAACAAAAACATCTATTTCCTATAAAGAGTGCGATATTACCTGTACCAACACTACTAAAACGTTGAATTGTTCCCTCCACCTACTCAGTCGAGGTGTTTGCCGACCGATGACAAACAACTACTTTAGGAGGATACCTAACTGTAGATTATTATCTGATATCCCACGGCATGTTGTTGAAAATAATTTAATTGTTTGGACGGACCTTTGATACTCAGATAAAACTTCAAAAAAACACGCCTTTCAATTTGAAAAAAACCTCCTTGACGATGGTGATCATGTCATACATTTTAAAATAAATCTCATTTCGTAGGTACTTACTTTTGCGTCTTTATTTACGTCACTAAACACCTTGTTATAACTACGATTTGTAAAATTTGTAAATTTATGTAGACACCAGTAGCGAAGGGTCAATTTTTGTAAGAGGTAAGCCGGAGTACATATCTTTACTGTATGGAATATTATTGACTATAGAATACTGACTGTGCCATTTTTCAAAGGGAAGCCGGTAGGAATCGGGTTGTATGGAACCTTCGCCACTGGTAGACACCATGGTAGATGTAGATCAATGTGTTGGCGCACCTGTTTTAAATAACATAACATAACATTACGCAATAATCCGCGAAGGATTAGGCAGAGGTGTACCTAATAGTACACCCACATTTCGACAGTTATATTTAAGTCCCATGAAATAGGGGGCGAGCCTATTTGTCATCAACCGGATGCAAATCCAGACTCCGTGGCTGCTACTCAGAAATGCCCGACGTGAGTATCGAACCCAGGGCCTCATACTGAGCAGTCGCGTTTGCGGCCACTACACCAACGAGGCAGTCGTTTTAAATAAACAATTGTTTTCATCGGTACCTTTGAACCTCAGTTTAATTCACCATTTTAATTTTGCGTCCAAAAATGCCCTGAAGACATTTACTAATTATATAAAATTCCTAATCATTATATCATACACCACGGACTTGTTCCATTTAGTGATGTTTGCCAGAAAATCTCTAGCCATACAAATATTAAAAAATAATTGAGTATGTTAGAGTAACTCTGTCTATTGGCCTTTTGACGTCTTAAAGGTTGATGAGATTAGTTTAGTTAGGAGTCAGGTCGTAGGATACTTCTTATCCCTGTAATACTTGCCGTTGCCTATGTCCCCATTAGAAAATATTGAAATCCACGCGGGCAGGCAGGCAGAGCCGCAGGCAAGTGTAAATATAAGTAACTAGCTTATGCCCGCGGCTTGGCCCGCGTGCAGTTCGGTAATTGTCCCACGGGTATCCCACTACCGGGATAGAAAGTATCCAGGTTATAAACTATCTAGACTTATACTGTAAATGACAGTATAAGTCTAGTTGTAAACCGTGAAAGCTTAAAACTGTTTATAAACTATTTGTGTGCCAAATTTCATCTAAATCCGTTCAGTAGTTTTTGCGTGAAAGAGTAACAAACATCCAATCATCCATAAATCTATTCATCGTCACAAACTTTCGTATTTATAAAATTAGTAGGATTATCTCATTAATTAAACGCATGAGTTATTCATTTATCACGTCATTGTGAAATTAAGTGCTAAAGTCGCCCTCCATTTTGTTAAATTACCAACTTCACCTATGATTATAATGAATAAATTACTGCTCGTGTACCTATTATTCACTTAGAAGGAAGGTACAGTCGACCGCACACTTGAACTACGATAATCACCCTTCCTGTTACAATAGGCACTGTAATGAACAAAGTATATGCAGCCACGGTGTCTTTAAGAGGTCTTGTACCCAAAGGGTGACAAAGGGACCCTATTACTAAGGCTCCTTATAACAAGTAACACAGTAAGATACTTAATTAAAAAACAAAATAAATCTTTTGGTTAATATCTAAACAAAGAGAGATAATTAAGTATGTTAGCTAGTTAATATGTGAGATAATTAATTATTCGCTTACAATATACGTTTTTTTCTGAAAAATACTTGTTTGCAGAACCAACAATGGTTGAATCTAAGGTAAAAATAAATATCTAATGTTTCTTTTGTCAGTTTCCGTGCAGTTTCACTCGCCGTTTAATTAACAAAAAACAGACTTCGAAAAAAGTCTAAAATAACTCAACTTTCGGAACTCGGTGACTTTGTTTCTTGCATTCGTATTTTTATTGCACTTAAAATTAAAAGGTATACACACAAAATTACAATATAAAGGGTGTAAATAGACCCTTAACATATCCGAAAGGCACTTGTTCTCTCCGTCTTTGCGATCATTTTTTTTGTTCTAGACCATACCTGGGAACTTTCTAGTTACGGAGATATTGGGGGTCAAAGTTCTTACTTTTTCACAAGTTTTTTTTGAAATAAATGTTTTTAAGGTAAGATTTTTACTTTACACACCTCCACGACCCCCGTACTATTCAATCCATCCATCAGCACAATGCTTTGAGTGCTTTCCATCGAGTCCTACCGTAAAACGTGATTTTTCACCCCAAAAAATTCCTTGGTTAACGGCTATGTGAAGGGTCTGTTTACACCCTGTATAGCTTATGTACAACGGTGAGCTCATTCAGTCGGCGAGTATGTCTTTTTTGCCACCGACTTTCGAAAATAAACATTTTTTTTTTTTGAACTTTTACCCTTTTTAGTTGTAGTATAACACCGTGATATGATAGGTACAAAGAAAAATAAATAATACCTACATAAACAATTTGAAACATCCTGGTAATAAGTGATACGTGTCAAACGGTGGGACATACCTACCCAGCGCACGAGTCGAGTAGATATCGCTCGCAACAGGGTGTTTTAACTACGTCATGCGTCATCATAATAACGAATAATATTTTTATTTTTAAATTATTCAAATGTCATAAATACCTATTTTTTTTATGAATGTTTAGTAGTCATTGGATACATGAAGTGGGCTGCCGTTGTAAGACGACTAAAAAGTCACGGTGTATAGATAGGTACCACCCAAATTCTTGTCAAACAACTAGAAGTTATTAAGGAACCAACATGTTGTCAACATAGGCCATGAAGAAAAACCAAACCACTGAACCGGTTTTCACGAGATTTTTATGGGACCAATTGGAAAGTATATAATCGGTTCATAAATAACGGAATTATGAGTTAACATTTAAAAAATACAACCGAATTGAGAACCTCCTCCTTTTTTTGTAGTCGGTTTAAAAGAAACCTGATTATCACCCGCTTACGCTATTAGCTCGCTACGCTTAGCGTTCTTTTTGACTTCTTCCTTTTTGCTCGGCTCCTAAGTGTCGTAGCGTGATGTTAAGTAGCCTATAACCTTCCTCAAGAAATTAGCTATCAAATTCAAAAAGATTTCATTTCATTCATTTCGGTATTTCCAGAGAGCCTCTGCCTAACCCTACCGGGATTACAGGCGTGATGATATGTTAAGTTTATTTTCCAGAGGTAGCGCGTTTAAACAAACAAACTCGTTAAGTTTTTATACATTCATTAATATAGTACAAGTCAATGACTACTTCATGAAAAAGCCATTAAATGAACCTTAACCTCAGCTTCACATTACCAGGTACCTTATCTCTTTGCATTTATTTCTGACTGTCGTTGATTAACAACGGTTGTCCTTTGAAACTGGTTTTAAATTAAAATTATGGTATTTTTATGGTTTTGTATAGTGACAAAGTCTTAATTTACGTTCTCTTTCCTTATACAGTTTCTATAAGTACGACAGCAAGCTTGTATGTTATATAGTGAGATTCCAATTTCTGACCTCAACCTTTATAGTAGAACTAATCTCTTGTTTTTCATTTAAGTCAAAGAAGTGTTTTTTCTTTGCAGAAAGAAGAATGAAGTGCTAAAATAGTGAAGTGATAACGGACATGAGACAATAAATATCAACCATGGTGCTCCTCAGTAGAAACGATACCATCAACAGCCGGGTTACCAGCAGAAGTAAGTATACAAAAAGCTAGTTGTTAGTGACTTGTTGATCAATGGTGGAGAGTGTGTCTGATAAGCGTGGGGTTCTATTCCTGGGTGTGAACGTTTTATTAGGTTCGGTATAATACGTAAATACAAACGATAAAAAAAACCTTTATTAATATCTAAAGGTATATTTCTAACTAGCACTTCGCTTGCGACTTCGTTCGCAAAAATTGAAAATTGTGATAGCTCGGCTAATATGCATGATATCTTTATAATTTATAGCGCTCACGAATAATGTAGCTTCCTACCAGTGAAACAATTTTTAAAATTGGTTCATTACTTCCGGAGATTACCCCCTACATACAAACAAATTTTACCTCTTTATAATATTAGTATAGATATAGAAAATGTGCCTGTTGCAAACATTTTAACTAAAAAGTTTGAATTTACGTTATGTTTACATCGGTCGTCGCGGCCTATTTATGTGTTGGGAGAGGAATCTACTGGTACATACCTGCTCTACCTCCACTTCGACAACCACTCTACCAACTTGAACTAGAATACCGTATCATCTAAATACTCAATCTCACCGTTACACTGAGAGCAATGCTCTCAGTGTAACGGTGATTAAAAACATCGTGAATATCCTAGAATGTTTTGTCCCATGTAATAAGGGGCGAGCCTATTTGCCAGCAATTGGGAACAGCAATCGGGAGCGCTGGTTCATACATACAATATCTGTGTATGAACCAGCGCTCCAGGCGTTGAGTCGCAATATTATGCGTCCCCGTTATTAAGGATGTTGTGAATTTTCGTATGGACAAAGCTGTTACGAGTTAGCTCATGGTTACTGATAATAATATTTAAGGAGATTCGGCGCTTGTTAGTGCATTTCATTTCTGATATATATTATTTCAAACAGACACAAAAAGAAACTAGAACCATGAATGTTAAATACATTTATTAGAACATACAAAGTACCTAGGAAATAAAGTAGAACTCAGTACTGCTTCGTGCTGAAGAATTATATCTTTATTTACTTTTTTATACGTCGTGAGACCAACGTAAGCCTAGCACCCCAAATTTCGAGGTGTGTTTGTTTTTCCTTGAGAGGACAGCTAACATATTACGTACGTTTTCCTAAATTCAAATCTTTTAGTCAGCGGTCTACTCCTTACAATCCAATTACAACAAGTAACAGAAGACAAATATTCAATGAAGTACTTGCAATCACGCAGCGGCGATCCTTTGTTTTCTTTCCATTTGCACTGAATTTGCGCGCCAAAACTATCGATGTTCTTTGATTCGTAGTTTATAATACGATATTCATTAGTTACACACCACACTTAAAAGGTTTTAAATTAATTTTCCTACGACAATATCATCTTTTTTTTCACGTAATAACCGAAACAAACACTGATTATAAGATAGTTTATCATAAAGTAGTAAAGTAACCAGTACCAACGTCAATGCCATAGTTCAACTGACCGGAATAATAACAAACGATTGTAAACTATGATGCAATGCAATACACCCTTGTATTGCTCTAACTCACTCCATATTCATTAATATTGATGATTAGCCATATAATTTAGGAATTTCCTTTATTTATTTTCTTTACACATTTTTAAATATTTCTTAAAAAAAACAGAAATTCCGGTGGAATTTGATTCAAAATAAGTCAATATGGTAACACTCAGTGATCTTACGAGAACAATGTACATTTATATCCAGTAAGTTTATTTTTTGTATCGTACTTGTTACAGACAAAATCCTGGCCACACTTCTGACGGGGGTCGTATTCCTATTAGTACCAGTATTCATCATAATCTTAGACCCCATATTTATGATCGTTAATTACGTGAGTATAATCAGTGAGTATTGTCATAAAATCGAACATTCATATTCATACTTTACTCCATTCGTAATTTACTGATGGAATGTAGGTCGTAGCTTCGTTTGCACTTTCATTATACCTAATCATAATATACATGTTGTAAAATCGTTCAATAATCTGGATTATTACACTATTTCTGATAAAGAAAGAAATGTTTAGTACCTACTGTGTAGGGGAAAATAAAATTGGTGTAGAAGGTGAAATTCAATTCTATATTTTGCATCACTCATTGACATTTTAGTTCAAATTTTAATTCAAAACTAAAAGGAAATAAAACAATATTCTTGTCAAGTGTGTAGCACGTTTTAAATTGTTAAATTTCGCACTCAATAAAAAGTAGTAATAAAGCGATCGATGAGATAACTTTGAAAATGTCCTAATTAACCTTCATTTCTTTACTCATTTTTACGTCTCCGTGTCTATTTATTTTATAATTATATATTTATATGCCAAATTTTGTGAGGATGGATCGATGGATGTTTGTTACTCTTTCACGCAAAATCTCCTGAACGGATCTAGATGAAATTTGGCACATAGCTAGTTTATAACCTGGATTAACACATAGGATACTTTTTTATCTCGGTAGTACGATCCCGTGGGACAATTACCGACCGCCACGCGGGCGAAGCCGCGGTTAGTTAGTACCTAATAAAACCGTCATTCTAGAAACTCCGGCTAGCCAAAGGTACGATCCTGTACAACATCCTCCAGCATGAGATCCCAGCCGCCACACTGTCAGTCTACGTGTTCAACATCACGAATGCTGATAGGTTCCTCTCTGGAGAAGACTATAAGCTGAAGGTGGAAGAGGTCGGGCCCTTCGTGTTCCAGTAAGTATAATAATTTTAATATTAAAAATACAATTTTACAAAATAAGTACTGTATATCTACAAACGTGTGAGTGAGCACTGCTCTTCTAGCTCGAGAAGCAGTCCGGTCCCCTAAGGTATAATGGCGTAAAGGTTACATAGTGCTTCTGATGTTACTGTTGCAATTTCGGAGTATTTAGTTTGACAATTAAAAGTGTAAGGTACGTTTTATTAAACGTGAAAATAAAATAATTTGAAGGTAAGTGTATGTGTGTGTGATTTTTGATTTTGCTTGTAGGGGATTGGATGCGTGTGTATGTGCATGCTAGAAAGTTCTTGTAAAGCTTGATTATGTTTGCTGAATGTTTTAGCTGTAGCAAATGATCAGCTCAACCTATCGCTGGACATAGGCCTCTATCTAGGTATCTCTCTTGATTAAAGCCTTATCGTCCTCGATGTTCTTCAAAAGTAACCAGCTATAAACTCAAATTACCAATAGTAGCCAGAATGTCATAACACTATTATATTAATGATGCGGTAGTTAACTAGTTTGTGATTGTTTGCATCGTGTACTGCCGCCATTGAAATACAAACGCTATGTGAGTGGTCACTTTTCAGAACCGTAGACAATAGGCCTAAAAAATTGATTTGATGCATTTGATTTCAGAGAATACCGCTGGTATGTGGATCTAGAAATGAGTGAGGATGGCAAGAGCATGGGGATGACGCCGAAGATAAGATCAGAGTTCATTGCGGAAGCCTCCATAGCCCACCCTAAGGACATCAACCTCACGCTACCTAATTTACCTTTTCTTGTGAGTTATATTGCTAACTTTTTAACTGCAAAGAGACAAATGCTTTCGGGAATATACGGTTGAGACAACCGGCTTACAAAAGTGGGAATAGCTTTCAAGGCGTTTTGTATTCATACAGCGTGTTTCAATAATGTTGACGTGAGCTTCTCGGTGGCTTTGTCGATTCAATATATTTTCAATTTTCTATCATCGTTACCCCTGATAGAATGTCGTTTTGTCCAGGTCCTAAAGTCACATTAATTGTTTTTTCTATCTATCTTTTATTCTGTTTCTCGTTTCCACAGTGGTCCTGTTAAGCGAGTAGGTATCCCCTGCCTAATATGGGTCCCACTAGCCCACATTGTCTCGCGTGGAGTATAGCCAACTCCCTCTAACAGAAAGGCCTGCGTCACAATATTGACAACGTCATAAGTGTGCCAAATAATATGTGTCTCACAATAACACACCATCTACAATTAGAACATTAACTCATCGTGAAGCTCCTCTTGATCCCATTTTCTCTTTGTTCCAGAGTGCAGTAGCTGTACTGTCCAACTACCCAAGCTTCATACGTTACGCGTTCAATATAATGGCAGCCCAGATAGGAACCGAAGCCATCATCAATATGAACATCCATAGCTACCTGTGGGGATATAAGAACCCCCTGATCACGTTATGCAATAGTCTCGTCCCTGGGCTCGTGGGATTTGATAATTTTGGACTCCTAGACAGGGTAAGTCACCGGTGACAAGATATTTGTAAATGATAGAAGCTTTTGCCCGCGATGTGGTTAACTTACATCACAGAACACGGAATTGCCTTCTCATCAAATTCGTGACGAAGAAACTACGCGGAGCGCATAACTTCTGTCGCGGTCTGTCGAAAGACTGACAAAACAGCGCCACCGTATAAGGCATTTCCGTATTGAAAAATAGCATGAGCGGCGCTAAATGGCCCGGGCGCGTGTGACGGGTTTTCTAAGGATAATTTAACAGGACGTCCGGAGAGGGAGCCCGCTCCCTAACCACGACAGTTTTAGCGTTCGCACAAAATAATCCGTTTAATCAAATCATATTTGTGTAAAAAGGCTCGAACACGCTAAATTGATGTAGGGTGTCAATTTGTTTTAACGACTATATCCATGGCGGTATTGGTGATGTAAAATATCCTGAGAATAGTTAATACACTTGTGTTAAAACATGGATTATGTTCATTCCTTTCACCCAATGGCCTCCTGCTTCTTTCTTACTCCAGATTTCATAATTTTAACTCAATATACTTATTTTCAGTTATACGAGAACGAGTCAGAATACAGGATAGTAGTGGGGGCCACTTACCAGGACCGGTTCAAGATCAAGTCGGTGAAGAAGCTCAAGCATATCCAGATGGACACCATCAGTAATGTAGATGAAAGGTACGTATACGTCTGATAAAAGGTCGGCATAATATATCTAATTTATGTACAGTAGTGGCACTCAAGCTGACTTAATGCCATAAAGCATTAATTTTACAAGGAAAATCACAACGTTCCATGGAACGAGATAGTAAACGGAGTTCCTACGGTTTCCATCATTGAAAGTCTGATCATGCTAGATATGAGTTCGTCTTTGCCAGTCATATTCTCATAAGAGCAGGTCGCAGGTTCGAATCAGCACACAGGCAGCCACTTTTAAATAAATACTTATTATATAATTCACTGTAAATTATTTTATCACCAGCACTCTCAAAATGGCGAAGGAAAACATCGGTAGGAAACCGGCATGACCTAGAATAAAAAATTCGAACAAATCCCGCGCTGGGCCTGCGTGGCCTGCATCCCAGCAGTGTAAATGTCAAAGGCAGATTATGCTACAGATTTTCAAAATTAACAGATTATCACCACCACCACCACTATGATATTATAGACCATTTTCTGCGCGAATAATACTACTTTTGGCTTTCCTTTAACCTAATCATGTTTTCAGCGAGCTAACATTTAAAGAAGATACCTACGAGGGTGGCGCCTACCCACCCATGTTGACCCCAGACGTCCCCCTCAACCTATACCGCCAGGGTATCTGCAGGACCTGGCACCTGGAGAACATCGGCAGCAGGAACATGGAGTATGGTGGAGAGGCCTTGGTCTACACCATCAGTAACAGGACCTTCCTCACCAATGTCAACCCAATCACTTCGAAGACCTATCCAGATGGACTCATGGATATTGCTGAGTGTTTTTATAGTGAGTGTTAATTCATAGTTGACTTGACTCTATTAAATGGCAGTAAATAGGACCTCTGAGGCACAATCAATCGGAGCGATTATAAAAAAACCAAGGTGTCGAGGCAAAATGGTATTCTATAACTCTGTAAGCAATAAATTCGCAGGGGGGAGTGAAAGCAACTGAATGAGAGTGCCGTACTGCTGCATGCGGTTAGACTGGAAGCCGACCCCAACATAGTTGTGAAAAGGCTAGGCAGATGATGATTGTCGACAGTATTGACATAAGCTTAGAGAAGCGATTTCCACTTGTCTCGGGCCTCAGAATTTGCATTACCTAGAATAACTACATACTAGTACTAACACTGGGTTTTTGTCCACAGATCTTCCATTTGTAATATCCAAAGGTCATTTCCTGGATACCGACCCCAAGGTACTGGACCGCATCGATGGACTAAAACCGGATAAAAAAGTACATGTCAACGAAATTGTTGTGGATCGTGTAAGTACGGTCTCTTAGTATCTGTGGATCTCATCTACACGTTTTGTCTTCACTTCAGTCAATATTTCTTTTGGTTTCTCAACCATCAGCGATTATTGTTTTTCTTAGCCCGCCCTTGTCCCGTTGTTCTCTGTGTCGGTTCATGGCTTTTCCCCTTTCTTTCTTACAAATATCAGCCGTCACTGTTATCTTTTACTTCCTTTCTGTATATCCCACCAAGTCTAGTCTAGATTAGTCTTAGCAAGGGGTGTTGTGTTATCCATTGGATGAGTTGTGGAGGACAGACTGTTAAGAATCCGTGTTTTTAACATATGGATCTCATTGCAGAAAGCGAGCATCACCTACAACACGAAGCTGTCCATGCAACTGACTATGATGCTGGACGACCTCAGCTCTAACAGAGTCACCAAGATGATGTCCCACTCCATCCTACCAGTTGTTCATATAAAGCTGGTAAGTTCTATTCACATAATCAATAACTGGCTGTAAAATGATTCGATAGCTATACCCAAGAATCAAAAGCGAACGTATCAGTCTATAATATAATGTTCTAACTACAGGGATACAGCCTCCTCTCTGCGAGCGTAGCGTGGCGTTGCATTTGACCTGTGTGAATTGCCGCAAAAGAAAGTACCTCTTCTATCCAAGCTATTCGTTACAAATCAATGAAGTGGATATGTTAATTTACAATTTCATTTTATAACCTAATTGCGAAAACATAAAACCATGCAGAATTAAAGATTTATGATCAAGTGTTAAAACCTGTTTGCTAAAATTACTGTCTTGTAACAAAACTCCCAGGAAATTATTATAAAAAGTAACAAACAATTAAGTTATTATTGCATAGTTAAAGCAAGTTAGTATCATGGTTGACTTATTTTGACCTGTGAACCTTTTTGGCCTCGTGGAGAAACTTCCGCCAATTTATACGTTACTAGCTGTTGCCCGCGACTTCGTTCGCGTGGAAATTTTGGTATGCATGTGTGAGACTGCCTCGTTGGTCTAGTGGTAGCAAGCGCGACTACTAAGCGTGGGAATCGATTACCGAGGTCGAGCAAAGTGTTAAAAAAAAAATGTTTATTTCAATTACATAAAGTTGTCACACACATGATTTGGAGATCACCTTTTAAGCAAGGAGATGCTTTTGTTAGGGGGCGTCCATTAATTACGTGAGGTGATTTTTCGACCCCCCTCCCCCCTTGGTGGGATGTCGTGAGATTTGGCTTGACCCCCTCATCTCCCTCTTAATCTCGCGTAGTTTAGTGCAAATACGGTAATCTGTGCTTGATTGCATTGAATTCGCTAAAAGAAAATAATTTGTAGAGAAACATGTTTACTTAATTAAACCGAGTGATATCTGCCGTAGTTATTAATTACCAACCAAAAGGCTTAATACAAATTTTCATGGTTTGAACTACAAAAATGACGATTTTCGATACTAACTTTCATCCCAACTCCCTTAGGGGTTGAATTTCGAAAAACACTGAAACACATGGTTTTTAATTTTTAACCAGAATGGTAACCACCAATTTTTATGGTTTAAACTCCAAAAATGACGATTTTCCATACAAACTTTCATCCCCTATTTAACTTCGTTAGGGGTTGAATTTCGAAAAATCCTTCCTTATTCCTTGTCTACATTATAAAGGAAACCTCTGTGCAAAATTTCAGCTTTCTAAGTCCAAGGGTTTGGGCTGGCCGTTGATGAGTCAGTCAGTCAGTCAGTCAGTCAGTCAGGACTTTTCTTTTTATTTATATATAGAACACGTGGTTTTTAATTTTTAACCAGAATGGTAACCACCAATTTTTATGGTTTAAACTCCAAAAATGACGATTTTCCATACAAACTTTCATCCCCTATTTAACTTCGTTAGGGGTTGAATTTCGAAAAATCCTTCCTTATTCCTTGTCTACATTATAAAGGAAACCTCTGTGCAAAATTTCAGCTTTCTAAGTCCAAGGGTTTGGGCTGGGCGTTGATGAGTCAGTCAGTCAGTCAGTCAGTCAGGACTTCTCTTTTTATTTATATAGATTATGTGTCAGTGCTCCGAGGACTTACATTGTTATGATAAAGCAGCTTAAAATGCAAGATGGGCAGACGACATTGTTGTCACGGCATGTGTGTCTAGAGTGTCATACCCAGCAGTGAGTGAAGAGGCTGTAGACAAATGAGATGAGGATGGCGAATTAAAATGAGCCCTCTTTGTGGACACTGAAACCTTGTACTTATGCAACTGTATAGCTTTAGAGTGCGTTTATTGAGGAGATTAAAATAATGGTTCACGGTCACCTTGCTCGTGAAAGGAATAACAAAACTTGGTAATTCCATAAGGAAAAATATGTTTTACAACCATTTCTGAGTACTTTCCTGTGTTCCGGTATGAAAGTAATTACACCGGCATCCATATCCTTGATACTAAGTTAATCGAATTAATGGACTTGAACATTGTAGGTGATCATAACCTAAAAGATTGCAATTTGGCTGTGATCATCTTCTTATTCTCACTTCTTAGACTATTATAAATACGATAATTTGTGAGGATGGATGAATGAATGGATGTTTGTTACTCTTTCACGCAAAAACTACTGAAAGGATTTAATGAAATTAGGGACATGGATAGCTTATAACCTGGACTAACACTGTTTATCTCGGTAGCTCGATCCAGTGGGACAAATACCGAACTCCACGCGGATGAGGTAGCGGACGTGAACTAGCTGACTCTCCCCTATTGAAAGACATCATTGCACATTGTTATGGGTGATATTTAACCATTAAGATTTTTTTCATGTTGCAGGACCAACCAAAGATGACAGAAGGGACAATGAACAAATTCGTGTTGGTGTACCAAATAGCTCCCTACATAGTGCTGAGCATCGAAGCCATATCGGTTCTAATTGGTCTGACGTTCTTAGGACATGCGTTACGCCTGTTATACCTGAACTGGATTTCCAGGACAAAGGATATGGTCTTCGAAAGCACCGTTGAAAAGAAATTGATAAACGCTGAGCTTCCTCTAATACCAAAGTAGTTAAATACATCGTGAAAGATTCTCCTTTACTGAATTGTAAAGATATATCCAAAGGTGTGGTTCTAGAATTATTGTTTTGTAAATAGTATTTTTAAGAATAAAGCTTTAAGTATTTTAGCCTTTTATTACGTTTTATTATTTACAACGACATTGGCCTTGTTCATATTTGTGTTCCATCAGATGGTGTCTCAACCCATAAGTCAACGCTTGTTAATTTAATATGAAAAGTATTAATTAAATAAATAGTAGGTAACAAGCTGCTATTAACAATGATCATAGCGGTTAACTACACCGAGAAATTATCACAATTATTGTTATTATTCCTTTACAAACTTGCTTTGACGCAAGTAAGCTTATGTCATGAGTAATTATGACTCACGGTCTCATAGAGAGGAGGCAAGTGTCCCAACCTTAAAGGCCAGTTAATGATTTGTATTAGGAAAATAGAGAGCCGTATATTTTCTACTTCAATAAATGTAACTCTATCGCTGATTCAGATTTCATAACGTTAAAAAGACTGCATATTCTGGTTGATAACGCAAGTAAAAATAAAACTGCTGTTCCTTCGAATAGTAAAGTTCGTAATCAATTATAAAATTTTACAAAAGTAAGAATAAATGTTAATAGTGTTAAATCTTATGTATTGTCTCTTCCTCTTGTATTGATTTTAATTACATCATCGTAATATTCGTGGCCCACGTCATTATATTCAGAATCGTCAGTATCAGTTTCCGTGTCCGTATCCGTACCTCTATCTCTACTTTGCCCTGAACTGATATCACTGTAAGCTATTTCCAAGGAAACTTCTGTGTCACTTTCATTCTCATCCTTCCATTTCTTTTCGTCTTCTTTAATCATTTTTTTTATTTCGTAAAGAGGTGGATGATCGTGTATCACCGGTTCAAAGTATGATCTCATCGGCATTAAGATGGGCATGCTTGCGTAAATAGGGACATGCATATGCATTGGTATCGGTATTGGTATTTGGGGTATTGCCGGCGGTGTCGTTTGCGGTTGTACTGTTGTTTTCTATTTTAAAACACAGTTGTATTTAGGATTTATTGTTGTTACTGAAGATCTTAACGATAATTTACTCGGCGTCACAGGCTTGTTCAATTCTGTCACAATTTTTGTCACAACCGTACTCGTCGGCTTCATCATTTCGTTGGATTTTCTGGCAATAAAGGGAGTCGTTGTTTTAAAATCCATTAAAGTTACGTCGTCTAAATGAGACAGTACGCTATGAACTGGTTGTTTTTTGCGCATATCCATGATCATATCTTTTACATCTGCAGGCATTGGTAGAGATTTCATCATATCTTCGAAAGTCAAGGCTAATACTTTTGTTGCTATTGTTATTTGAACCAGTGTTCTAAAGACTGTTTCCATGATTCTGAAATAAAATAATCTTAGGTAAAGCAGGTACCAATTACAAAAATTATTAGGTTACAAAGGTACACACCACGTTTTTTTAATGCGCTGCCGACGCACGTTTTTGATTAGTGCGTCTTCTGCGTGTTGATAACGCGCATTTTAGCAGATTTCACAAGTTTGTATCGATACAAATCACATAATCTTCGTTCATTCGTAAATGGGCTCTCCCAAAATTTACGCTGCTTTTTTCTATTTTATTCTTAGTCGTCATTTTAGCAAGAAGTAGCACGAAGACTAGCTTAGTTGTCTCGAGCGACGCAATCGTAATGCTGTGGTTCCAAATTGCGGCGGTTTTCGGCGCCTATCAGCGCGTTTATAGCGATACAAACGCAAAAATCGTGTGCAAAGGTAACAACGTGACTTCAGTCTTGCGTTTGCTTAGCGTCCTAATTGCGTTCTACGCGTGTCGTTAGCGCATAAAAAAACGTGCTTTGCAAAGGCTCTGAAACAAACCCTACGTACTACCCCACTGCAAGACACAGACCTCTTCTCATTCAGAGTAAAGACAAAACATTGATCACTCCACAGTTTATAACGCTTTATAGCAATTTAAAGCTATTATTTTAATGTTACAACTTTGCTTACCATGAGCAGTCATAAAGTACGCCCTGGAGAACACTAACTGCCGAATTGACGACAATAAAGTGCGAAATAAAAACTGTTACATAAATAGTAATTGTTCATTCATTAGTACAAAATAATAATACCACGATTGTTACTATTCGTTTGCGTAACTATTATTACGAGGGCTTCTACTATAAGGTTTTTGTGATATAACAACTTAAGGGTTTGTGCAGATTGAGAAACATTTTGTAACAATACTTTTCTTATATAATTTACATTGGTACAACATTGTTTTTTTTTTTAAATAACTATTCTTTATGAACTGTAAATAGACCTAAATAATAAAAAATATTTACAAGTATCAAAATGGGTAAAGAGTGTCAAAAATTCGTCCGCATCGCTGTCATCAGAAAAAAGCTGGCAGCATTGCCACGTTGGACGGCAATGAAGGCTATTGTTTTTGAGCTCACCAGATGGCACCACTAGCGAGTAAGGTCCTGTCATTCATTATTTTATATTTTTAAGGACCAATAAGTCTGTTTATTACGTATAACAACATAGTGTAAACTTCAGATACATATTATTTACATAATTGTCCCTAAAATATGCAATCATGAAACATTTAAAAATCATTCTTCCTCCAAGTACAAATAAGATCCTAACTTGCTACTTAAAATCTTGAAGTCATAATGAATCAGGAATGGCTTAATCTTGACTACAATCGTGAATATTATTAAGAATACGTGATAAAAAAGCGCGCGAACACTGTATGACATCTAACATTTCTGAAGACCTCACTCTATACGAACGCATCTAGCGGCGAATTTATGCGCGATAGCCCCCATAATTATGCTTTGTTTGTGTGAATCAACTGCCTGTGGGGTTGCTATCCAGACTCACTGGAATGAATAAATTACATTGAGCGACTGCCTGACCTAAAGCGGCAACGATGACCCCTGTGACTGGTTATCACACCTTCGGGCTGGTCTACCCGCACCGAATGCGAAATATCGACCAACTATTATGCACAGAATCCTAACCGTAGTAAAAACAATTATTTTTTTTAGTTTACTGTTTTCTTTTCATTTCAGAAAAAAAAACGTTTTTTTACAACTCTATCAGCATGCCTGCCTGTAAATTGGGCCGATTTCCACTTCTCAATATTTCCATTGATATCCTGAGACCACATATTGAAGGTTAAAGAAGATCTACGTCCCAATGCACTTAAACTACAGCAATATGTGGACTTCAACCTGATGACTCATGTCGACCAATGTTCAAAAAGTTTGATTTGTTACCGTTGCCATCTCTGTATATTTATGAAATATGTGTGTTCGTAGTTAGGAATAAAGAACTATTCAAGACAGCAAGCGATGTAGTGTGTGTTAGTATTGAATGATTGGCCAAGACTTGCCAAATATAACAAAAACTATCTAGCAATGTGTGTACGTATTTACAACAAGATACCAAGGCAATTCAAAAGATTAAATTCAAGATCATTAAAGGTTACATTGCACAAGAGGATAAATGAATGTAATTTCTATTGTCTCAAAGAATTTATGGATAAAAATGTTGATGCCTTATAACATTTTGCTTAACCCTAAAATTTGCATGCTGTGTTCTATCTTAGCTAAACGTGTTTGAACTATTTTAATTTTATTTAACACCATTGTATGCCATGTTTCTCGCAAATAAATTATTTATTTATTACTAAAACAGGAAACGCGAACATCGCCTATTTCAAGAATTAAAGTTAAAAACAATAAATCAAATCAATCAACTTTTTTAAACGTTTTTAATCAGCATTTATACAAAACATAAATAATTAAGTTATAAAGTCAATGAACGTTAAAATCTAGTTGCCTATATGGAATGACACAGACAGGTTGCTTATCTTCTTGTTGTCTGGGGTTCTGAAGACGAGCTCCTTCTTCCCGTCTCGTAAAATCTGCTGAGAATTTCCGTTCAACGCCATCTGTTTCCGTCGGTGACTGCCAGCACCTCTCAAACCAGGATTAGACCTGACTACTACTCTCGACCTTTTATTCTCATCTTCTCCTGCCATCAAACGCACATCATTATATGTTTCTCCATCCCTAACTCTATGATAACGTTCCACTCCCGACCTTCTATTCTCATCTTCTCCTGCACTCAAACGCACATTATACCTTTCTCCATCTCTAGCTCTATGATAAGATTCCATATTATACGGATTTCTCTCTCCCAGCAGAGCATCCGCTTCATCATTACTAAGACGTCTTCTGATCTTAATGTCTCCGTTTCTTGACCTATAAGTCAGCACTGGTTCAATAACTCCGCTATCACCACGATTTCTCTTCTTTAAGTTAAAATTTCGTCTGTATATACCATAGTTTGCCTTTTTCTTTTTCTTATTCCTTTTGCGATTCTTCTTCGTCCGACTCTGGTCGCTCTCGCAAGAATCTGTTGATTTTGATTCTTCAGAACAAGAGGGGTTGTTGCTGGCGGGCTGAGTATCACAGTCAGAGTCGGGTGGTCGTGGTTTTATATGGTTGCCAAAATGTGGTGGGAACGGGACGATGACAACTGGGGGCGGGCCAGGCATGGGGATGGGCATCGGGAACGCTGGCCCGAGCATAGGGGGCGGAGGATTTGGCTCTTTCGGAGTCGGGTTCTCACTACCGTTCTTGCATCTGCACTCTTGATGACAAGGCGAACAGAAGGAAAAGAATGACGGAGTGCAAGGATTACATGAGCATGGTGGGCAAGGCGGACAATTTTTATTTCTGCCTTCTTTCCCACCATTTGGCGCGCAATTGGGCGACATAACGCCTGGGATTGCAATCTGTACAAAATGAGGCACTTGCATTGGGATACCTATAGCCATTCCATTGTTTGCTTCGGTTGAGGTCGTTGTTGAAGTTGACTCAGTGTAAGGCATCGGTATACCCACAGGTACCGGGATTGGCATGGGCATTGGCATAGGCATGGGCGCCGGCATCATCATCGGCCCTCCGTACCCGTACCCCATTGGCATCATTTGCGGGTGCACGGTACTCAAACATACGATAATCACAACAGTCCATTTTTGTAACGCATCCTATGACAAAGACAATAATTACGTTAAGAAAAAATATGTTTTATATTCTAGAGATTACTCTGGCCAATTCTCAAATACAATAATTTAGAAATTGTAAAGAGGATCATCGCTAGTTAAGAAAGAGACAAAATAATAACTTACTGAAGTCATAACTGCGTGGAATCAAAATAGTAGTGATTCAGTGGCGTGCATGACAGCTACTTTTATACTTTTAGCAAATTCGTTTCTTTATATCAGTACGTTGTAGTGCGAACGAATGCAAGTGAACGGTCGGACTTATTTCGTAACTATTTTATGGTTCCGCTTTATGGCGTTAAGTAATGAGAATACATAAAATATTGAAGATTAATTTACTTTCATATTGATAAACTGTTTACTATATTTTTCTCGGTAGAACAATATCGATTATCTTTTCAACTACGTTTTTTAGGTTGACCACGTATTTTGTATTATTGTACTGTTTGTCGTTGGTATCTTCTATCTTGTTATTGTCTATTTCACTGGTTGTTGCTTCATAAGTCCAAGCTTCGTTCAGTTCTCGTTATTGTTTTGTCCAATTTTATTTGAATCAAACTCTTCAATATCTCTCGTTGAAAATCGCTGGTTTTTGATGCCTTAACGACTTCAACGCTCTCCAATGAAGGTAAACTAACCCAGCTGGGCATTTTATTGAATTAATTGAGATTTTATGCAGGACTCTACTTATTTTCCAGTTATGTTATAAGCTATTCTTATATATTGATAAGATCCTACGTGAAGCACTGCCCGCAAAACGAATTCACCTTTCTTTGATTTTACCTGTAGACAGAGTGCTGTGAATGTTGCCAACTGGAGTCAACTGGCTACACTGGTCATAACCCAATTCCTTTTTCCAATAACCCATTCCTTGACACAAATAAGACACATTTTGGCCATGTCAGCTAGGAAAAAAGTCTACATTTTAGATTTCCACAGAGCAGCCAACACTTTTTCATTTCTAAATCAATTACCTCTGCAAGCTATTTTTTCATTTTATTATTTTTTATTGTTACCTTACGCTGATAATACACTTAGGTGACCCTTAGATGCATTATGAACTGGCTAGTCCATTACTTCATCGTCAGCCTAACTTTTTCCCAACTCTGTTGGGGTGGAGTACCCACCAGTAGTTTACATGGAGCGACTACCTATCTGACCTCCACCACCTAGTTTGTACCGGGAAATACGATACCGATAATTTGCACCGGGAATGTCATAGATCTACAAATGACAGCCGGGACCGGGACGTGCTTAACGTGCTTTCCGATGCTCAGAGGAAACTCGGTATGTAATGGGCGGTTACCCATCCACGGACCGACCTGGGCAAGCCTGGCTTGACCTGAAGATCGACCCGAGTGGCTGTTATTATTTAGCCAGCCTCTTCAATGGCTAGTCCGTGTCTTAATAACCCAGTGCGGGCTCATATGTCTAAATGTAATCCTAACCTTACCATCAATTCTAACCACTAATCCTAACCAGCTTTGACCACGGCTGACATCCAATTGCCCGTAAATACAAAACTTACATCAAATTAAATTGACATGGTAGCTGATTATGTCCGGAGCTGTTACTAACAAATTGCGACTACTGTTGGTAGAGTCAAAAAGCGTAAATATTTAAATGACATGTGGGACGTATGTGGATATCCATGTTCCTTCTTTCCCCGTTGTGTTCCAGAGCTGCGGTATCTCTTTCGAACAGTCCCGCAGCCCCGATCTTTTTGCCTTTGTTTTGTGTTCGGCTCTACACGTCTTTTTATAACATTTCCACCCTCCCCTGGTCATGCTACGGGGGCTGGAGTGTAAATGTGGTTTTGTTCCACAATCTATGTGACACTTGATATCGTGTCCTGTCTGTCCTGTAGCTTGCACATCACAGGAGCTGATGGACACTACTGAAAGTGACAAACTCGCCAAATTTTGGGCTGACTCAATTTAGATGGTCATCGACAGGCGAAGAAGAGAATAATGCTATAGCTTTGGCATAGGTTCTACAGTAGGTCATCAGCCTTCCCTTTGGATGCTGTTGTTGGCGGTTTACTCGCCACTGTGTGGCCGAGTCAAGGAGCTTCATGGTACTAGCTAGGTATTAGCTTACGAAATCGGCTCTTACGAAACCCATGGAAAATGAAAAGATGAGATTTGAGAGATATTATCTCAACAAGTGTTTAAGATTGGTTTTGTACCTCACCTCATCTATAGGTTTTTTTAGAATATCTATCAATTCAAAGGTCTGAGAATATTTAATACTGTCGAACATGGTTCTTGCACTACGACGGCAAAATATGACGGCATGGTTGGCGCAGTGGCTAAGCGATTGGTTGCTGCGCCGCGTGTCGCGGGTTCGATTCCCGCACGGAACAAATATTTGAATGGCTTATAGTAGTTGTTTCGGGTCTGGCTGTTTGTGTATGTGAGTTTTAATCTTTGTGTTTTACATTATTTGGAACCTCTACTCTATCAAGTTCTAGGCTGAACAGGCTTGCTTCGACTGACCTAAATCTGTCATCTATCAATCGTAGGTTGGTTTTACAATTACCTTAAATAGTTTTTCGTCAACAAAAACAAACAATAATATATTCAATTTTATTTCTTCTAACTTAAACTTTCATTCAGTTTATGTGTGTGCAGCGAACACATATAAAAATATAAAATCAGTAAACAGTTATACACATTAATTTTAGGTTAAAACGGCTCATTCCTTATCTTTTGTCAAGGGATTAAATTTTAAAGGTCGATGCTTCCTTTTCCTTTTCCTTGTTGTGACTTCTGTAGGTGTAGCCACCTCACTGTCCTCCTTATTGATTTCCATGGCTTTCAAGCGTTTCTCTGCGTCATCAATTTTAAAAAAATCTTCAGCACTTTTTTGATTAAACACGTATTCTTCGGGGCGTTTTTCTTCAGGTTTAGTTTCAGGTTTTACTTCGTGTATTTCTTCTTTGATCTCAGTCATCTCAGATTGTGGTTTGAACTCTTTTAACCAGTCGTTTGCTTCACCTTTAGATATCTTCTTCTCAAATATTACGTACCCGTCCTTTGTAACGTACTGGAGAATGGGAGTTAATAGGGCATTTTTCTTATTTTTTAATTCCTTCCTCCTCATCTTGTGTTTGTGTGGTCGGTTGTATCTCCTGTTCATATTTTTCCGTGCCTTCCTGCGCCCTTTCCAGAAACCGTACTCACTAGAACTGTTTGAATCGGAATTATCGGATTCAGAGGATTCCTCAGAAGAACTCGATGTAGTGTCGGTCGAGTCTCGGTCTTTCTTCTTCTTACGCGGTTTCTTTTTCACACGATGTTTACGAGACTTTTCTGTTCGTGGCTTTTGAATTGGGTGGTCTTGAGAGTAAAATGGCATTACAATGACGGGAAGTTTGTGCGGCGGTCCTCCTAGCACTGGCATCGGCATCGGCATGGGCATGCCACCTGGCATTCCGGGCATTAGTCCTGGCATTGGACCTCCCATGGGACCAGGCATTGGCATGGCTCCCGGCATTCCTGGAAACGGTGGAATTGGAATCGGGATTGGAGGTGGCTGCTTGTCTGGAGGTAGTTTTTGGAAGTATGATTCTGGCAACGGAGGTAACGTTGGAAACTGTGGTAGATCTGGGGGCGCTGCATCTACACTTCTTGGCATCCTGCAGTGCATTGGTAGTTTTTGTGGAAAATATTGAAGGTTGGTGGGACATAGTGGCAGCATATCTGCTGCCAATGCAGTAGATAAACTAACAAGCCAAGCCAGCCACCAGCGATGCAATATTATCTTCATGTCTGTAACAATCATAATACTTACATTTAATATTATCCTATTACAACTTTAAAAAAATTATTTTAAATTCAACTGCCTACATAAACTTACTTTCGTCCATCAGTTGTTGCCGCTGGAGCTAAATTTTGGGACTCCAATAGATCCCTCGTGGCCGAGTCGAGCCTTTTGTAAACCTGTACTGAACAAGTGTTGGCTATAAAAAACCGGCCAAGTGCGTGTCATACTCACACGCACACAGGGTTCCGCAGCACCAGACCATTGAATAAAAATATTTTGAAGGCTCATTCATGTTGTACGTTCAACAGCAAAACTAAATTTGTTTTTCATAGTATGTTAATGAAAAACAAAGTTACTACTGCAGTTTGATAAAAAGTCCCATATCTAATAACCTGAACATCAAATCTTATTCAAACCAATTTTCGTAAAAAGTTTATTTTACGTTCTTCAATCCTACATTTTTTCAGAATTTTCCTCCTCTTACTTTAGAAATTAGAGGAGGAGGGACACACACTACCTACCAATTTAGAACTGTGTAGTTCTAATTGTTTCGGAATAGAGTGGCTGTGACATACAGACGGACAGACTGACATGATGAATCTATAAGGGTTGCGTTTTTCGCCATTCGGCTACGGAACCCAAAAATCAAAACAATAGAACCGAGAACCTACTGCTGATATTAGCGTAATGTCGTCACAATGGCTCTTATGCATGGCCATTGATTTACAACTCTTTAACAGAAAACATGGTTATTCAATCTCCAGCTTTGAAAATCTTTTTCTTTTAGGAAAGAACTGGATTTTTGATACTGATAACAGTTCGAAACAATGAATGATCTTGATATTATGTCATGATTACGGGAGCACACTGCTGATAAAAAATGATGAGTATATCCAGTTCGATTTCACATAAATGTACAGCCTGCTGGATGCTTACTGCATTGCAAAACACTTATGATCACAATAACGTTCAATTTGCTAGCAGCTACCTACTACATGAACAATTTATCCATTGAGTTTATTTGGCCATCATCATCTTCCTGCCCATGTCCCATGTTACTCGGGGTCAGCGCAACACGACGGTGACGGTCTTCCCATATTAACGTTCACGCTATCATTCATTGTTTTTTTTTAATATAATTTCTCACACCATCTATCTACCTTTTCTATAGCCTTCCTCTTCGTCCATCAGTATTTATATTCATCACTCTTTTAGCCACATTCGTTGCATCCCTTTTCATCACAAGATTGTTTATTAGCCCATCATGATACTAAGTCGAAATCAAAAAGATGTGAGTATAGTAGCCTGAATTTTTCAAGTGGGCGTGGATGACCAAATCCGAAACTATGAGGAATACTGAAATACGAGCCCGATTTTGATGAAAACTAAAACTGCATCATTGGATTTTTGAAAAATCAATATCTAGCCAGGAATTGAACCCAATGATTTTGAAAAAAAAACCACACATTGTATTATTACACCATTCGATAGTATCGCTAATAGGTATAAAATTCTGAGAAGTAATGACATGCGGCAAATTTAAAGAAAAGGTTAAATTTTATGTTTTTCATATTTAAATTGATTGAAATTCACCCTGTATAGGTAGGTACATGTTGTGATTTCATATTATGCAGCTACGTACACCACTCATATATTTAAGTAATGTTGTTTATAAGTTTTTCAGCAAAGCATTGTGCCGTAATATTAGCCTGTACTATTTAATGCCTAAAATTTCATTTTTTCTTACAATCGACCTCCGAATCCGAAGCTTGTTACTGCTTTACCATTATGTAAAAGTTTTACAAGTTAAGTACCTACTTTCTGTTCGTCAAACAAAAGTTATATTCAGTACCTCCGAAGGCACAACGGTAAATATAATCCCTTAATTAATATTACTGTAGGAGGGCTTTCAGGATCTAGACTGTTGATTCATGTAATTTCACTTTCAGATGACTAATCACATCGTGACTCGATCGTTGGCCCTGCTCCTAATAGCGACCACCACGTCCCAGTTCATGCCCCAGTCGTCCTTCCCTTACCCCTACCAGCAGGGGCAGGCCCCGATGCACATGATGCAAATGCCCAACGGCCAACAAATGATGCAGATGTCCAACGGTGGGTCCATGATGCAGCCGCCTAATGGTGGACAAATGATGCAGATGCCCAACGGTGCGCAAGTAATGCAGATGCCTAACGCACCTGCGATGATGCCTCATATGCCACGTTTACCGGGTATGCCTTCAGGCTCGATGCCCATGCCAATGGCGTTTCCCATGAACGGTGGTAGATTACCCATGGTTGTGATGCCCCATCGCTCGAAGAAGGCTGATAATCATCGGAGGCGGAATCACAAGCCTAAACATAAACGTATCAATATGGAATCGTCCTCCAGTGAAGGATCCTGTTCGGAGAGTACGGAAAACCGGCGGTCTAATAGAAATAAAGTGAAATCATCATCAAGGAACAACAAGAAGCGAGAGGTGCTCACTCCTGTGGTCTCTTATGTGACGAAAGATGGGTATGTGGTGTACCAGAAGAAGATTAAGAAAGACAAAGCGAGAGACTGGCTCGAGATGACGAAGGGTGATGATGCTCGCGACAGCCGAGAGTTGAAGGACAAGATTACGATTAGAGATCGTGACAATTAACTCCTTAAATTCATTTTTGTATGTTTGTACTAACTAATTATAGCAAATATATTTTAAGATAAGATAAATATTAAAAAGGTCACAAATAGTTTTATGGTTTTTACTTCCCAGTGTGCAAAGTCTGATTTGATTTTATGATTGCTTGCTGATTGCCAACCATTTCGCTTTGCATCAGGCATGATTGAAGTCAAGAGTGGAACCATTTGTTCAGTAACTTGTTCTATTTTTAAAAGGAATTTTGAAGGGAATCCAAAGATTGACTGACTACCCCGTTGGTATCGTGGTTGCAAGCGCGACTACTAGGCATGCAAAATCTCAGTCAAAATGTTATTGAGTTTTTCCATTCGTTTTTTTTATTGTAAGAACCCGGAGTTACCAAGTTATTTGTGTGTAGAAGTAGGAAGTATTACTAATTTCTCTTAAAATCAAGTTACGTTACTGTTGCTTAATCTTCTAATCAGAGTCTTTGTTTGGGTGCACCTGCATTGAAAAGAAAGTAATGAAATTCTGCATAAAAGTAACATGTAATTAGCAATGTGTTCAAAAAAGCCTCGCCTTACGGAAGATGTGGTCATAATTATTGTTACTAAGTTTTTATGTTCACACAAATGTGCTAGTCTGTATCTAAGTGATCCTTATATGTATAGGTATGGGCATTAATTGCAACGGTTATCACGAGGTGACAAAAATGGGAAATATTAAAGTTTCAGTAAGTAAAATATCGCTACTACCAATATTGTGAAAATTTATAGGCCTAATTTTGAGATAATTCACGTTTGCATCGATCAGATCATCAGGCACGCATTACCATCCCCGTGCCTTACACCTATACTGGTTGTCGCATTGCCATCCCCTTAGTAAGTCCTCTACGGGTAGATTTTTGTTACAGGGCCGTAAGGGCTACTTCAGAAAACCTTCTTATGACGCTATCCTTAACTGCCGAGTAATTTCAAAGATATCCACCGTAGCATGACGCTGTTGAAATATCTGTGCTAACCATTATCATTATGCTCATTTGCTTGTTATGGCAAAACGACCTACAATAAGATTAGTCTTCTTCTTCTTTTTACACTTATTTAGGAACTAAGACATTGTAACAAGGATTTATTAAAAGGCGAGTTGATCTACAGCAGGTTTCAGTTTTAGGACCTTTTTTTTTTTTTTTTTTTATCTTGGTAAAATCATCAAATGAGTCCTTCCACCCAGGGCAGAGTGGGAGGAACTGTCAGACTTGTACTGACTAAAATCCACGGTGTCCTTCAATAGCCCTTTATGATCCAGGGTCACGGTAATTCTATAAGTCCCGCGACCCCGGCAGGCTTTGGCCCTCTAGAGGGGGGCCCCGTCATAATGCTGACACTCTTTGAGGCGCGCGTGGGACACAACGCGCCGTCGACCCGGGCATGGTCCATGGTCGGACAGCGAGTCGCCCATTACTCGCCGCCCGCAAGCCCGCGCCTACGGTGGCCGGAGATCGTCTGCCGACGTCCGGCGCCGTGGGCGTCTACCACTGCGGCTGGGGTGGAGGGAGGACGCTGTCCTCTCCCTCACGCGGCCCGCCTCCTCCTTCGCGAGCATGACTGCTTCGCAGAAGGAGGCGACCGCTTCCCACTCCGTCTCGCCCCGCAGCATGGCCTCGACCAATGCCGGGCGCGAGAGGTCTCCGCCTATCGCCGCCGTGAGGACACGGCGGTGCTCTGCCCAAGCGGGGCAGTCCTGCACCGTATGCTCCACCGTGTCCTCCGGGCGGTCCTCGCAGTGGTGACACCCAGGCGTTTCCTCCTTCCCCATCAGACACAGCTACCTCCCGAAGCTTCCGTGTCCGGTGAGGACCTGTGTCATGCGGTAGGTCAGGACGCCGTGACGCCTATCCAGCCACTCCTCAAAGAGGGGTCTTACCGCAGCGATTGCGGCGTGCCCGGACCTCGGTTGCGACAGTCGTTCCCTCCATACTGCCCTGAGATCGCGCCGCAGCTCTTCCCGGTGCGCCTCGACTTGTCGAGGCAGCAGGGATTCGCCCCGGCGCTGCGCCTCCACGCGCCTCTCATAGACGCGCTGGAGGGCAGTCGCCTCCAGATCCCAGGGCGGCGATCCGGCAAGGAGGTTGGCCGATTCGCCGGCGATCGTGCGGTATCCTCGGATCATCCGGATAGCCATGACCCTCTGGCATGCGACCAGCTTCACTGGTCGCGTCCGAATGCTCAGGGCCCACACGGGGGCCCCATAGAGGGCCATGGACCGCACGACAGTTTTAGGACCTTTGTGCGTTAACGTTAATTATTATAATCTACATTTTTGTTTTGTTTTTTTTACAGGCATTGATGATATTCATGTTAATCCTACCAATACCAATAGTGATATCGTCTCACAGCCTGTACAAGAACTGTATAGAATGTGATGATCCTTCGAGAATGACCAACCAGCGCCCGAGAGCTTACTGGCCTTGGATGCCAGGATATAAGAGTGACAAGGCCGGATACATGTGGCCGTTATACTTTACTAGATAGAAGCTCGAGAAAGACAGAATAAATATATATTTTTGGAGAATAGACGGTGGACAATTCGTTTTTGTCTATTATTATAGTAAGTGATAGTGAATGCATGGAAAAGATTAACGTCGATAGAAAATAAGGTGATGTTTGGCCACCAGAAAAAAGCCAGTTAGGTATGTCGATGCTAAACCAGAACAATCGCACTATAGCGATACTACCTACAATCTACATACTTGAAAATATTCTTTGGTTGGTATGTCTAAGATTCCATAAATGTAAGCCCTCGCCATCTTTCCAGATGAATATATATATATTTTTTTTTTTTTTTTTTAAACACGTTGCCCCACACTAGGAATTTCTCCTGTATCGTGGGTGCGTTTACAAACATTTAAATTCACATACACAAACAGCCAGACCCGGAACAACTACCTGTAGGCCATACAAATATTTGTTCCGTGCGGGAAATCGCTCAGCCACTGCGCCAACCGTGCCGCCAATATACCTAGGTAATAAGTATATTATATAATTATCTAGGTACTGTTTGATCATGTTTTTTTACAAAAAATAGGTACACAGTGTTTTTTTCTTTGATGTAAGTAATAAACGCTTTTCTTGATATTTTCTGGCTTTTTGAGGTTTTCTAAAATATTTATCGTCGTTTCCTGTTAGTTATCCCTCACTGTTACCCCGAAAGATTAGGCAGAACTGAACCATGTACAGACGCCAGCACATCAAGCTAATCCAATCTGTCAAATTTCTTTATACATTTTCAACTTTATTGCTAAAGCATTAGGCGTCTGTACTTAACTAGGTATAACACACCCATGTTATGTTTAGGACCCATGTGGATTGCAATTGCGTGTACCTACCTATGCGCTATGTAGGTAGGTAAAATGTACAAGTAAGGCTAGGATACATAATAAACATCTAGATCTCAAGTTCTGTGATACAACTAGCAGCTCATTGTATCGCAAACGTGCTGCCTTCGGTACGTGTTACCTGAGTTGATTTGAGCACGTGTCTCAAACTGAGGGAGAGGAGACAGGTTGTTGAATTTATTCAGCTGCCGGTCACTGCTCGATAAGGGAGAAAGAGTACTTATAGCAATGTAACAATTAGGTGTTTAGCTACCACCTGTTTGACTATTTTGCACGACTATTAGCTGTCAAAACAGGAGACCCGCAATCGCACATGTCTGTTTATAAACCGTTTTTACATTTTATAAAATGGTTTAATGGAATTGGAATTTTAAATATGAAGTTGAAAGAATGTTAAGTTGAGAGAATAAAATTGTCGATGGAAGGTCTCATGGAGTTTTCCATAAAATAGTTGTAATTACTCGCCCTATAAGATGGGTCCCTGGTTTGGGTAGTTGTATTATAGGTACCCACTACTATGCGACCTAACTACTTCATGCAATTCAGGCGTGTTATGTTTATAATTTGAAATTTTAGATTAGATTCATTAGATTAGATTAGTTTTCCTACAAAACCTTAACCCCGTTTTCATTAAAGCTGACGGCGCCTGCTACTTTATAATGAGCAATTTGTAGTAAAAAGAAATGTTACTATTTCTTAAGAAAAAAATGACCTGAGGAAGAAAAGTTAAATCAGTTCCTTCTTACTTAGTATGTATGGTAGCGTAGAGACTTATGGAATCCAGTCACGTAAGGGTATGCAGTATTGGCATTGGAGTAGAACTTATGTTCTACTGACCGGCTGATCACATTCCTACTGCTTGAGTGCTGCCGCACTTCACTGATTTGAAATGTACCTTATAGTTTTGAATGGGAGGCTTGTGCCGCAAACCATTAGGGAATACTGACTAGATAGTAAGTTATGTTTGATTTTATTTCATTTAAGTAATTCGTCACACGAAATAATATATCACTGACTGTACCAGTTTAATATTCAAATTAAGTTTTTGGGTCACCGTCAAATCCCTAATTAGAAAGTGATTTGATTAGATAGCAATTTTGTCCAATAACGATTTCACAAGCCGCAATGTATTTAGGTACCCACGAACGCCATTTGCGGCACTTTGATATTTTCATGCTTGAACTTTAAACAATATCAAATCAAAATCAATCAAAGCATTTATTTCAAATAGGCCAGTTACAGGCACTTTTGAATTGTCGAAACAAAGACAACAATAGCTACAGTCCCAGTCACAAGGCATAAAAACTGTGAAAGTACTGTAGTTGCCCATTCCCTAACGTAGATCTCTATGGAGAAGAACGGGCAAGAAACTCCATGGACACTCTTTTAAATCAGTATACTTTTACAAACTCTTGGTTACATCATTCATGTTGAGATGGTACATTATGTGAGAACGATGTAGCAAGATGTGTACGTTAAAAGTGTCCATAGTAAACAATTCAAAAAAAGAAAAAAAAACAATTCAAATAAGCCGTGGCAACCAAGAGATGACCAGTCACAACTGACAGCGCCCGTTCACGAACATGACGCATGTATCAGCACCATTCAACTCAACCATTTTGAAGGGAACTAAATGATCCGACACACGCGCCACCATCAGCGAGACATTTGAGTGAGCATGACACACTCCTAACCGCCAGGGCACATTTAAGTCAAGAGTCAATAGTCATTGTCATTTACATTGTGATTTGCAAATTATAACATTACCCATTTACAATCATTGCTATTGTTCAACAATGAAGATCAAAGTAATGCGAAAGAAGGTACCTCATTGATAAATGAATGATTACAAAATAAGGAATAATTGGTAATATTAATGATTGTTTCCTGCTGGCAGCATATTAGTTACATGGACAAATATTGCTCAACAATGCACATCAAAGTAATGCGAAAGAATGTACCTACCGCATTGATAAATGAATGATTACAAAATAACGAATAATAATTATGATTGTTTCCTGTTCGCAGCAAATTGGTGACATGGGCAGATTTTTTTTTTTTATCTTATACATATAAAATTCTCATATCACAATGTTAGTTACCATACTCCTCCGACACGGCTTGATCGATTTTTATGAAATTTTATATGCATATTCAGTAGGTCTGAGAATCGGCTACTATCTATTTTTCATACCGCTATCGCTAGGGTAGGTAGGTAGGGTAAGGTAGGTAGGTTGGGTAGGTTAAAAAAGGTGCATTGCAACGGATGCCGTATCATCGGTATTTATTTACCTACTGAGTGAATTTTGTCTGCGGCTCCAGCCTTGGTATTAATCCGACTTTTGATTTAATTATGGAGTAAATAAAAAACAAGGAATAAATTCAATTGAAAGACAAAACATATTTAACCTGTGGTGGTAGCAGCTCTAGCAGCTATGTCGAATTTGACATTGTGACGATACATTGACAATTTGAAAATTTGACACATTATCAGTCTGACATTCGCGTGATAAGACGTGGGAGCTCGGTTTTTACGGACAATTTTTTTATCGAAATACCGGTTAAGCCCCAACGAATTAATGTCTAAACATGAGATTTACTGTAAAGTTTGTATCAAAGCAGTGTTGTGAAAATTCTGTGGGTGATTAAGGGTGTTTTGTGAAGTGGTAAAGTCACTATGTTTCCGTGAAGCGGGAATCGTGTTTTTGTCTGATAAAGTCAAGTTTTCGTGATTTTTCCAAAATGGATAGTTCTACGGACGCGGATTGGAAGAAGGGCATGGGTTTCCCGATAAACTACAGCTCTGGCAGCTCTGACGATGATTTGTAAGTGTTAATCAGATTATCGTGTTAGTGATAAAATGCGCCGCAATTGCTCCCACTTTAGAGCTCGAAGTATCGGAAATTAATCGACAGGATACATTGATGAATATCCCAACGTGATAAGTGTTAACACCTACACTAAATAATGTAGATTTCCTGCTTTATCAGCTACCATTATGAAATCCTAAGTTTCTACTTGATTAGTTCCTACATGAATATTAATTTAGCTCCATATCTGTAGTGAGTTTACAAGTGCTTGTTATATCACTATGCAGCATGCTATGATGTCTATTTACTTATAATATGTATTGTAACCACATAATGATTCACATCCAATAAAGGGCAACTCAAGGACTTGAGGTCTTTTGTAATAGTAAACAGAACAATACCTTAGTTTCTCTTTTGTTTCTCTGCCTGGTAACTAAAATAAGTAGTAGTTTCCTATCTCATTGTTATTTACAAGAAGTAAAAACACTACATAAATTATTATCTTATTCAAATATGGTCACCGCCTACAAAGTTTAGTACACCACAGTGGTACCCAATGACCTGTTTTTGATCTTCCTTTGTTTGTACACTGTGAAATAGAAAATAACCCCTTAGTAAGATAACTAGTTTTTGACAGCATTGAGTTTTTCCGCTAATGCTATGCAGTCGTTGCTGTATCCAAGGATAACAACATCTCTGCCATCAATCTTGGTTACAGCAACAACCCGTGCAGCAGCTGAAAATATTGTTTGTGTGAGAGACATTAATTAATGTTCTTAAATCACCCCTTAGACATGCCAGTAGCCATACAGACACTAGCCTGATACACAGTACAATAGATATTCATTTTAATTTAGATCCATGGAGTTTCTCACCCATTCTTCTCTATGGAAAACTACAGTTTAGTATGGGCAACTACAAATCAAATCAAAATATTAATTTGCTAGAATATGGTACAGTCCTTTCACTGTTATTATGCCTTGTGACTTCTAAATGCTTTGAGTTGAGCTGATTTGCAGAAATAACATTTTTTTAAGAAATACTTAATAAATACCTAAAGCCTAAATTTGTTTTATCCACATGGATAAAACAAATTTAAATTTTACAGTTTCTGACTTAGCTCATCTAATATTACTTAATCCTAGAATATTCAATACCCATCAAGTGTTCACCTACAATCCACCTTCTCCCCATAAGAGCTCAACTCAAGTTTCCAAGCTTAACTCCACTCAGTTTTCATGCTTATGTTTACTGCTGTTACATGGGCATTAACAATCTATGGCAAATACACTATTAGTCTTTTAGTATAAGATGTTTCTAAAATAATTATAAAATAATTTCTCAACATGGAGTTTCTCTTTGTGCCTATTTGATGGGAATAGGGTTGCCCCTACTACATGGGACTTAAACATAACTGGCAAAATGTGGGTGTACCTGTACTAATAGGTACACCTCTGCCTAACCCTTCGGGGTTACAGGCCTGATATTATGTTAAGTTTCTAAAATCAAAAAGTATAGAATTTATTAATGAAAACCTAAAACCGTGTCATGTTATGACTTAATGATTTTTTTTTCTGAGTGCCGTCAGAAACAGCATGAGCCAATCAATGTTCAATACTCCTATTATTTTCCACTACACATGAAAAGCCAGCACTTCTAATTTATTACCTGATTGCTTTTATAAAACCACTTAACATTGCACAGCTATTTCATGGACATCAATGCCTGTTAAAGCATAGATTACAGTTATCAGTCCACCTCTATCATTGTTATCACATTACGTTTTAACCTACGCATGTGATTCACCATAATGTGATATTAAATGGGAAAACAAACAAATGCATTTAGATGTGTTAGTGACTGGAACTGTAACTGTTTTAATAAAGAATTTCTTTATTTGGATTATTTATAATGCTGTAAGTTCCGAGTTTTGTTTTTTTAGAGCACTGTCTTGTATTTATTTGCACAGTTTACTGAATTGTGTTACATGTTCAATTTGTCTATTTATTTATTAATAATTTAGTACACAAAAACACTTACTTTAATACACATATGATAGAAGAGCACAAAAGTACTTCGACATAAGAAATTTCTTCCAGCGGTGTTTAATTAGATAGTTAAGTAGTTTAAATAATGTTGCTTCTCTTACAAGAATAACCTTTATTGACATAATATATGAGGTTACAATATTCTGTGAAGCCTCTGAATCCCAAAGTATGTAAAAACCTATAGGTCAGGAATCAGCGCTAAATCCTTTATTAATGTTTCTAATCTGTCTGCAGGATCTGAAATAGGAAAAAACTGGGTTTTGAAATCTTCTTAGCTTGTTTCATCATCTCAGATAATTTTATAGACAGATTTGGTAGATTATACGGCCAAATAACTCTAGTATGGCACAGAATTTATGTAATATCCCAATGCTGAGGGTTTAAGAGGCACTTAATGTTCTATTCCTCTTCTTATTCTCCTAATAGTCTTTCACACTGTATCCGGTGACTTTGATACTTTTTTTTTTTACTTATTACGCAGTCTTACTAAAATGCATGGATGGTATGAGGTAATGGTAACTAAAAAAAAAAAAAGCACTAAAACGTAAACGTAACGTAAAACACTAGATAATAATGACCAAATACTTTAAAGACTTTATCTCATTGTTTTATATATTTGTTACATAAATTCTGATTAAGATGCTATTTTTAGAAAGTCCAAACTCCAAACATTGTTTGAAAATACCTAAAAAGAATATTCAAGTTGTGTACATTTTTAAGAGAATGCTTTCAATAATTCCTATGCTTCTGGCCTATGATTATTTTAAGCAAATGTTAGAAGTATTTTTAACATAATTAAACTTACGCCTTTTTGTCATTGGTGTAGACAAACAAAAATCTACAGAATGTCATAATAAAGTAATTGATTTAAATTCCTAAAAGCTTTGTAATATTCTGTAATGCCTACATAATTTTGACAGTACCAACAAATAGCCTTGAGTAATATTTACATTGGTCATTAAGTGACTACAAATGTGACCCAAAATACTTAGATAAACATAATGTATTTTTCATGCTTTTCCATTTCCTGTATTACCTAAGTATAATCATAATTATGTAGGTACCAATGAGTACCTGTTGAACTGAAACTACACATGACGTAGGTTGTTTTAGGTCTACACCATAATTTCATCACACACTTGCAATTTCAATTTTTTCAAGTCAGCAAGCAGTTTTTAATTTGCCAAGGCAGCTATATTTATTGCCCCCACATGGCTTTTTGAAAGTTGCTCATTAATGGTCTGTCTTCAATAAATTCCATATGTGGACATATCTTCACGCTTTTTACCTTTTTTAATGAGCAAAGTAGTCAAAACTATTAAGTTTATTTATTTATTTTTTTAAAAAAACGTTGCCCCACCCTTGGAATTTCTCCTGTATCGTGGGTGCGTTTACAAACATTTAAACTCACATACACAAACAGCCAGACCCGGAACAACTACCTGTAGATCATACAAATATTTGTTCCGTGCGGGGATCGAACCCGCGACACGCAGTATTGTTGTTGTATTGTGTTGTATTGTATCCTTTATCGAAATTCAGAATTCTTACCTAGGTAGGTATTTTGTATGACCTTTTGACCGCTAAAATATAAACAAGTAATGTAGGTAAGCATGTTGCAAGTATCACATTTGAATGAATGTAGTTCGTTTGTAACTACTAACTTCATCATCCACCTAGTCTTTTCTCAATATGTTGGGTCGGCTCCAGTCTAACCGGATGCAGCTGAGCGCCATTATTTTTAATGTACCCTCTGCCTACCTGCCCTCCACAACCCAGTGACTCTGTAAAAAGATACCATTTGGTAAGACAGGTTGTCCGATTGTCGGACTTCTGACTACTTGAAACGACTGTCGAAGATCTCAAAATGTTCATTGTGCCTTAAAGCCGGGGGTACCTACTACGCAGCTACAAGGTTGTCAGTAACTCTTTTTTCTAAACCCTTTTCTTCCGTCTTTAATAATATCGCGGCATCTATAAACGCCTACGCGAAATAAGCATCGTAGGTACCTACCTAGCGTCACGAAAATTGAACATGCGCGAAAGCCGAGTTATCCACAAGATTAAGATAAATTTAGAATGGTTGGTTGGTCGGTCCACAACCGTCGCGAGCAGCAGGATCCTGATCCTGATCCTGATCGGAAGATCCTCCTTTTTTAATTCAAAGATGATGTCCACAAACTCGGAATTTCAAGATTGAAACGTGTTTTTTTTAGGTCGTGGGCTACGTTCAGATTTTTTTCCTCCTTGAAACAGATTTTGAAATACGTATGTCCTATCAGACCCCAAAAAGTTCTTAGACGCAAAAGTAGGTCAAATCTGAGGAACATAGACCCACAGCCACATAATCAATCAACTCAACCTGTAGCAGTCCGTTGCTGGATTTAGGTCTCTCCCAAGTTGCGCCACAACTCCCAGTCAGCAACGAAATATCTAAAATAAATTGACAAAGAAGCCAACATTCACTCTGATTTCCAATAATGAACAGAATCCGGGGAAGACCCACAGAGATGCCGTAATGAAGACGACTTCCGTCGAACCGAGAGCCATTTTAATATTCTGTGACGAACAACCTGTGTGTTGCACCCAAGAATGATGAGCTGTGGCTTGTGGCAACTGCCAAACATTCGGATTTTCCTTATGGCGTAATTATAACTTCAAATATTGATGTATTCGCGTTGTTTGTAGGTTCAGTTGATAGCAGACTCAAGACGAACAGGTTTAACTATAAAACGACTACACTTACTTTGAGAACTTTCTGATAGGTAGTGCACATTCTCATTGGTTAAGCCTACGTTAATCTAGGAAACTAGTAGTACAGTAGGGAGTCCTTTGATGTTTTGCTACATGTTTGTGCGGTCACGTATTTATTTTCGTCTGTTCTTAAAAATTGACTTCGCAAAGCTTTTACCTTTGTAGGTTTCTTGCTCATTCATTATCGTGTAAACAGTAAGGTCAACAATAGCAAAGAGTCGCCTTATAGTTTCTTACCATTTTTGCACTAATTTTTGAGTCGCTTTCCCTTTTGGAAACATTGAATTCTTATCACCAAAAGACAGATTTATTTTAGACATCTTTAAGATTCTGCTAGATTCTTTGAGGAGCGGTCAGTAGTTACGGAAAAGTTGAGGACGTGGCTCCATAAAAATACTGAAGTCAGTGTCTGGAGCCTGCTGCCGATCCGATAAAACAATAAGTGTAGCTGTACTGAAGTATCTTTTGATCTCCGGTGTCCGCAGCCGCAACCCAGCTCCGCAACTTGTCCATACCAGTTTGATCTCATGTTTAGGCCAGGTGGTAGTTACCTAGAACCTTGGTTGGCTGGATCACAGTTGGCTGTTACTGTAATCTGTTAAGTGGTCGACCGATGTGTCAGTTTGAACAGCTAACAGCTCTGAAGTAAACATATTGATTGATTGCTTGTCGTAATGACAATGATCGGTATGGGAATTAGAAATTACTTTAAAATTAATCGATTTAATGGGAGAACGTAGCTTTCTGCGATGGTCACGTAGATTCTCATTATCTTTTCATATTGGCTTGTAGTATGCTCACCAGCGCCGTTACTTACCTTGACTGAAGCATCCAAGAGTGAAGAGAACCAGTCTTCTGAAATACCACAGAGCATAACATAACATCACGCCTGTAATCCCCGAAGGCAGGTGTATCGAAAAGTACACCCACATTTCGCCAGATAGTCCCATGTAATAGGGGGCGAGCCTATTACTATCAACCGGGCACAAATCGAGACTGTGGCTGCTACTAAGAATTTCTCGATAGAAAAACCCGATCCCACCAGTTTGTCCGACTTGCCCGACCCAGGAATCGAACCCAGGACCTCATGCTCAGCGGTCGCGCTTACGACCACTAGACCAACGACGCAATCCAGTTAAAATGATACTATGATATCACTAGAATAAGCTAAATATGATAGAAGAAGCTGAGATGCCTGTCAGAATTTTTTAAGAAAAAGATGCTGCGCCCACTTAAAGCAAATAGGGATAAGAGCCAGACGATGATGATGATAAATGATTATGAGTTCCAGAAACTGCCAACATATTGGCTCTCTTCATGTTTGTCTACTGAGAACTCCACCGAATTTATTAAATACAATTTAGTCAAGTCATGGCGTCCATGTTTTACGCACATCGAATTCTAACAAACATGAATTTGCGTCTGTATTTTATTTTGATGCGAAGGTCGTCCACAATTAGTACAAAAAACACTATTGTTGGCAGATGCTGGTTGGAATACCGGCAGTTATGTTGGTGTACCTACCTAGTACCTAACTACCTACTTATAAGCAGACATGGGTTTTTCACTAAATAATTAAAGTTCAGTAAATTGTGACTATGCTGGTCATTGTTAAACAGTGGGATCCACTTTTTATATAGAATAATGATTATTGATTATGTGCAATGATTAGACTGGCTCGTCGTTGGTCTGGTGGTCGCAAGCGCGACTGCTGAGCATGAGGTGCTGGGTTCGATTCCCAGGTCGAGCAAAGTGTGTTATTGGGTTTTCCCATCAAGAATTTCTCAGTAGCAGCCACGGAGTCTGGATTTGCGCCCGGTCGATGGCAATAGGCTCGCCCTCTATTACAAGGGACTGAAACATAACTGGCGAAATGTGTACACCTCTGCCTAAACCTTCGGGGATTACAGGCGTGATGTTATGTTATGATGGACAATGATAGTTATGTCCATGAATGACCAAGATGTTATTATGATAAAGCTAAAATTAGTCTTGAGCTCACGGCTCGGTTCAAACACGTGTAAAAATGGTGAAAATCGCACGATCATCATTTCGGTCAATTAGGCATAGAATAAGAAGTATCAATGACTGGAGTTGCACAGCCGAACTCCTGCCTGGGTAGCACACCACCTGGAGAGCTTGCATAAAGTGACATTCTATCAGCGGTAACGATGACAAGAGACAAAAATCTGTTGCTAGGACATAGACTATGACTAAGAGTCTAGAAAACGAGGCGTATTATAATGAAAATCTTAAATGAGGAACACATATGCCTCTTTCATCGCAAATCTCAGACAATGTGTTATTTTTTTTAATGGCTTCTCCCTGATCAACCTATGAGGCTGGCTTCTGCTTAACCGGACTATCCTGTGGGTGCCTTGAGTGTAATGCCTCCAGCCAGGAGTAAAAAACTCATAAACTAAGCGACAGCACGCTAAGGGTACCTTGTGGGGTAAAAAAGGACAGGCTGGATCCGAATGATACCATTATTTAGGGGCTAATTTAAAACTACTGGCTCATCATCGCGGGCTGGCTTGAGCAAGGGTCGGGGGGGAACAATGTGTTAAAAGTTCTATCTGAGTTTATACTTGCACGCGCCATTATTTGCTGATGGCAAACGAGTCCTGCAGTTGAGACCGCGTATGCGGTTCAGCAAGCGTAGTGTGAGACGACCCCCATCTAAATGGACAAACGACCTTAAAAGGTGTCAGGGTCATATTGGCCGTGGAAAGTGGAGGTTATGGTGTTATGAGTGTGACGCAGCTTTGTTGGAGAGGCTTTTGTCCATCTGTGGGCACCGATAGGCTAATTTGAGTTACTTGGTCATCACTTTCCCAGCCTTTTTCCCAACTATGTTGGGATCGGTTTCCAGTCTAACCAGATGCAGCTGAATACCGGTATTTAGATGGAGGGACCGCCTATCTGACCTCCACATGGGTCATAACGATACCCTTTGGAAGGACTGGTCCCTAAAGTCTGACAGACTTTCGGGGTACTGACTACCAGTAACGACTATCAAACATCTACAAATGACAGCTGGGACCAACGGCTTAAAGTGTTTCCGAGGCACATAGACAACTCGATATGTAACGGGTGGCCACCCATCCACAGACTAGGCAAGCGCGGCTTAACCTGAAGAACGACCCGAGCGGCTGTTATTATTTAGCCGCGAGGTTGATTTACTTGTTGTGTGATGTAAAAGTAGCGCTCTAAAACAGAAACTAATATTGTCCTCATGCCGTCATAGATTCATAATCAATTCTAAAAAGATAACAGTGCATCCGCTAGCCACTTCGTAATACGCGTCGGCATTTGAGCGGCGCACGCGTCGCTGTGTGAAATAGAAAGTTTCCCACACGTTCCGTGTTCTTGGAATAACCCAGGCAGACTAAACGGCGGGCGTAATGGTAAATAAGGAACAATGTGTAAATAAATTAGAACATGTGTGAACTTGTATTAAGATGCGAAAAGAAAGGCGCCTTTTCAAACAGCAGTAAGATTTTGAGCAGCCTCACATTCTTAGAAATAATCTACAGCTACAGCAGCATAACATAGTGAGGTCCTGAGGGTGTCTTTGATTTGTTTGAGCCAAAGTTGAGCAGGCGTACCAGGTTTATGTAACCCGGAAATGGGGGTAATAGTAAATTGGTTAGGAAGATGATTGCTTGTTGGAGTCTGCCAATATATTCTATGTTATATGTAAAGATTTTGATATACCACCTTAGAAAATCCGAAAGTACCTATTCAGCCCAGTTAGTCTTTCACAAAAATCTTGATACTGTTCCTCACAGCCATCATTAATCACACATATCTAACAAACTGCGATATAACACCTACACGACATTCTAATTAGTAATAAACTAATAAAACGCACATAAACGGTGTTATCGAATCTGGTATCGCTCCATGTGATAGCAGCATGATAAACGGCTCAGCAAGGTCGGTTATGAGGGTCTGATCTTAACTGAAGAAACCGTAGTTCAGACCGAAGCGCTTACGTGGGTCCCTATAGAATTTATACCATGCATTTAAGGAGTTGCAACAGCTCTAAGAGCCTAAAATGAGCTTAGAGCTACTTTCTACATTGCAACTCGTAAAAACATAGAACATTCGAATTTTTGGTTCTAGGGACTTAACCATTTAGGACTCCGACACGTCGCGCAGTGGTCTAGAAATGGCTCTGGTATACCTCCCTTTACGTCATGTTAACGTATGGATGGTATTGGTAAGTCCACGCGTGAGAAAAAAAGTTTTGTGTTTTTTGTATGGGAGAAAACACTTAAAGTACATTTTTTTGATTTGAATGGAACTGAAGGGCTGGTGCTCACACGAGCTATTGTACCATACACGGCGATCAAGATGACATCTAATTTATGCGCCTATGGTTCGGCAACCTTTGCAATTTTTTTTTAAGCTCATACGACTTGTTTTTATACAACTACCCTCATTAACGTTCACTATTTTCTAATTAGGTAACTATAATACAGACAATAAAATTTTATTGTGACTGAGGGTCCATTTGACCCCGCTAGAGCTTAACTGGTTAATGCATCATGTCATTAGTATCTAATTATAACTCAATCACAATCACGGTGATTAACAAAATATGTGTTACTCAGTTCTTGGAATGCAATTTTGTAGAAAAAAAGTGATGAATCAATATCGTTTTTAATTACTCTCACCATAAAAGTCATTAGCAGGCTATAAACTAACGATAGTAAAAGTAAATCGATCGGCAACTTCATTTAACCACATCAAAGTTTTCACCACTGTGCGCATCATCAAGTTCTAAAGCATGTTTCTCTTTCTTTACAGCGACGCCAAAGATGTCGTGTTCAGGAATCCGCGCCAATCCTCCAGGTTCCTCCTGGCTGACTCCGGGGATGGATCCGAAGCTGACCTACTCGGCACCACGCCTCCTCGCTCCAGGATCCGGGATAAGGAACGAGGCAGGAGGTAGGCCACATTATAACATCGTTAATTTATGATGTTCGCTGCGCATTGCATGGGACGTAAACATCATCATTTGCCTAGTGCCTAGCCTTTCCCATATGTGGGGGTCCGCTTCCAGCTTAATCGAATGCAGCCGAATACCTGTATTTTAAATAGAGCGAATGCCTATCTAATATCCACGAGCCAGTATCTGGGTAATTGATGGGTGTACCCTTGGATGGCACTAAAACATAACTGGCAAAATATGAGGGTACTAATACACTAAATACACCTCGGCTCAGCCTAGCAGTAATTAACACATAACATCGCATGTAATGTGTTTTTACTGTCCATACGGTACATATAAGTATGGTTATTTTAGAGCTATGATATATAACAAAATTGAAAGTTGGTAGTTCGTTATTCTTTCTTTATCTTCAATGTATCGGGGCCAGTTTCCATCAAAGCGGAGACGGGACAGATGTTTTTAAAACAACCAACAAAATAGGTTTATTGAATTGCTCAGAAGGTAAGCCGAAGGCTGATTAGCTTTATCCGAGACATCTCTCTTTATACGGGACGCGGGCGGTTGTGCACGACGACGTGATGATTGGGAATAGGAAGTCTCGCGACCATTCACACCAGTTGGAACACTTCCAATCGGTGCGTTCGAATCTCATCCCGCATCCTGCGCGGGATTTGCTTCGGTTTGGCCAGAGCTTTAAGTTGAATGACCTCGTAGTTTTTCCGCACAAAACAGGAGTTCAACTGGAACTGGATTAGGTTAGGTCGATAACACTCATAGTTGTATTATTGACAAACCGGAAAGTTTAGTTTTATTTTCCTTCCTTTTGATTAATTGAATGTTATTATTTATCAATGCACAAGTTTCCAGGGACTTTCGACGGGTATGCCCCTGTCCCCGTTGAACTAGAGACACATAAATGTATAACTTTTTCATCCACAGTCCTTGCTTCGGCCACGTTCATACATCTAGAAGAGATCCATTAAATAATACTTTAATCTTCCTTATTGAACAAGCATGAATGAATGCCCCCGGCAGTCATTAGGTCAAATATTTATCACTGTCACGGTTTAACACTAAACTGTGTCACTTACGAGTAGTTACGAGGTATAAGTTCAAAAGTTTAATTTCTTCCACATTGATCCTCTTAGTGATGCCCTTTATATTAGCTTGGCACCATTAGAAGATATCATTGCGATTGTTTGTCTCTAGACGACAAACTGTCTCTAATGGCAAAATCAAGATCTAAGTGCCGGTTAGTTACTCCGCGAGGAAATGTTAGTGTCCGATATGTAGCAACAAATTGTTGCGAGTGCCTTTACTTGCCAATGCCTTTTCTTTTCTCATAAATGAACATGGAAGAATCCTGTTGTTTGTATTATAAATTGCACACCGCAGATAATAGTTCCGCCAACAAGAATTTAATATTGTTACAATGAATGTAAGATAGCGTTATCTCCGTTGTACTCTACTACGCATTACCAAGTCTTGGCAACAGAGCACTGATAAGTACACTCAATATTTTTACCGACTTTACTTGAGCTGATGTTGACTCGACAACGTAGGTACATGAATAGAATATCAATACCAATTAAAAATGCTGAATGTTTGGTAACTGTGACGTCAATCTAAAGGGGAGTTATATTATTAGATCGATGTTTTTGTTAGGACCTACTTTTCCATAAACTTCCTTTCATGTTCCTTCTCTTGACAATTTTAATTTAGGGACCATTATGTTTGGGTTGATTTTTTAATAGCTTAGTACACTTAACATTGTGTTCAAGTTTTTTCTCAGCGTGGCCTTTCAGTCTTTGGCAAAGGTCTGCCTCCACTTCTTCCATCTTTCGCAAGCTTCCGCGTCCTCCTTGCAGTTTTGATGGTATCTATACAATTCGTCCTGCCTTTTCTTTTGTGGCCTGCCGCGACTCCACCTCATTGTCTCAGGGCACCTCGTTATCAGTTTAAATTTAAACATCTAACTTCCTTACTCCTTAAAGTCTAGAAAAAGTTGCCTTTTATTAGCACTCTGCGTGCAGACGCACGAGGCAATAACCACAAAACACAAGCCAAAACAAATCTCTGCCACTATCCTATACTGTTCCATCATATCTTCAGATAAGGCACATCATTAATTAGTGTGTGTACATGTGTTTGATCAACCGGTAACATGGCTACCTCCGAACTATGTACATGTGACGTCACGCGGGGAGCGGGCGTTGGGGGAGGCAGGGTCAAGTGGCGCGCCTAATATTTTACATAACCTCTCAGTATTAATTGTGTACTGTTTGGACTGGGTTTAAGATTGTTGTTTGTGAGTGAATAGTGACCGTTTGTATGGTTTGTGGGTGATAATTTGTGGTTTTGTGATTTATTACGATGATTGAGGAGGACAGGTATTGTACTATTTAAGTTATTCCTCTTTTCTGAACTGTTGTTTTGTTTTTAAATAGGTTAGCGGCGGTTAGCTTGATATGTTTGGCAGTACATCTTTGGCCTCAATGTTTTATTGTCCCAACTCCTATTTTTAAGCAGTTATATGTCCCAGCATCCTCTTTAGCAACTTTAGCAGCCTACTGCTGTTGTTGTCGTTATCACACTCGTGTTAATGCATTTGTTTCCCTTTTCTTTCCTTTTCTTCTTTAGTTTCGCCTGAAGATCATTCTTTGATTTTAGTTCTTCCTTCTTCTTCTGAAATTTTGACCTCCATTGTAGAGCAGGCTCCCTAAGTTTTTTTCACAAAATATGGTTAAGAAATTTTGCAAAGAAATATCTGTTTGGGTAAAATATGTCAGATGTTCAGCTATCGCAACGTGACTATTGCAATATTTTGCTTTATCATTTTTGGACCTGTAAATGTCACGGTTGCGATTACTAGCTCTTCCGTGTATTATTTTTGACGATATTTTATTCAGTTCCTGTGCTTCAAATATCCAGTGTTTTAAAACTAGTGAGTTTATAACGATAACAAGCGTATCTAATAAAAATACAATGTGTTAGTGACGCAGGAGATTAGATTGTTAACAAAAATATTTGCTGAAGTCCTTTCTGATGCTGTTCCTATACAAGTGAGAGAGATAATGTGAAGGTTTCTTCTACAATACATAGGTATGCAGATTGGTTGTGGTAAGAAGATAGCCTCTAAATGCAAGTCATACCCAAAGATAATGTAGATTATCTTGACGAGAGCCAGACACACCTGATTCGTTCTGAGAAGAGTCCAAGGTTAACCAAATCTGTATTAATTGTAGGTGCATTTGCGTAAGTGGTGGTTTTTCTTTTGCCACACCATTATTTACCGACTTCAAATAAAGGAGGAGGTTGTGTTCCCGTGCGATTTTTTTTAGTACACAGTGTTTTATAGCAGAACAGCGACAAACGAACATCTTTTGGCTTGAACAATCGTATAGAGCATACGAGTGAATCCGCAGGCAACAGCTAGTAAAGGCTAGAGAAACTACTAGTTAGGTAATTATATGTTCCCTGGTAATAATAACTATCTGATGTTTGAACCCGAGTCATGAGCCTGTGTGCCTTCATCCAAAGCCGTTCAGCGCATAAATGTGTTTGAATAACGAACACACAGGCCGTACCTATACGGAATTGTAGGATTATGAGGATAACGACCACTTTCTTCGAAGGATGATGATTCAGACCTGCCTAATAAATAGTAAACAAATTATCATTATCATTGAGTGGACCAAAGGTTGATAACATGTTATGATAAGCACTTTTCAGGATATGAGTCAACTCTCGTTTCGGAGGACACCGCTGATCTAGAAAGACTAAGTAGGCCACCGATAGGTTATACATTATTCATTGATTTGGTATGGGCTGCGATTATGTTCGCGAAAATAATAAATTGGAGATACCTACCTGAGTTTATCTGTAGATCCGTTTCGTTTCTTCAAACAGTTGTAGATGCTCTTGAAGGTGAAGCTTATCATTTTCCTCTTGATAACGTGTCTCGGATTTGGAGTGCCAGCTCCAAATCCGAGACACGTTATCAAGTGAAAATAAATACACCGCGGAAGCCTCATGATTGTATGAACCTTGCAGAATTGATAATTGAATTGGGTCACAGCATGTCATGTTGGGCAAACGATTAACGGTTGACTCCTCTGCTTCGTCTTGACCATGGTTCATAACAATTCAAGTTTAATTAGCTTTGACCAGAACTCCGCCATATCGACAGCGTTAGTATAGTGCAGGGATTCCCAAATTATTTTGAGCAAGAGACCCCGTTTCCAAAATGAACTGATAGGTACCTCAAATTACTTTATAATCCTATCTCTAGTTTTTTTTCCTATTGATACAAAATACTAACCAATTTAAAAACTTTGCGGTTGACTTGACATCTTTTTCTCATGAAAATTTTACAAAATAATTAGACATAAAATTCAGTTAAATATCAACTGTAATTAATAATTATTAATACAAATTACGTAAACATACTTAAGTAGGTAATTATTTTTTGGAAAAAATCACTAAAATAACAACTTGTACTGTATCTTGAAAGTTTCAAATAAGAACTTGTGTGTGACCTCGTCGACACCCAAAATCAATTTTCGTTTATGCCGACCCCTGGAAAACCGGTGTCGACCCTAAGGGGTCGATATCGACCACTTTGCGAATCCCTGGTAGGATAGTGGCTCCGGACAGGTCCTTCAAAGTGAAATTGATGTTGCACAAAGAGCAGAACAGGTAGACATTGTTTGTGATGAGGCAAGATGTCCGTAGACACATTGTGTTGACATTGCTGACAGTAAAATTGAAAACTGCCCATATTGTCGAACTTGCCAAGTACAGGTTTCAAAACAGCCTTGAAAGATTTTGGCGCAATGACCACCTTTGGCGTAGATATTTCCCGTCACAATGCCGATATTGTTATGTTATGAGTCTATGAGTATGTAGGTATTTTGTCTTGTCACCTCTTTACATGTGTGAGTTTTTTAGTGAGTTGCCTTTGACGTCACCTATGGTTACAAAGCAGTTAAGAGCAGGGGGCTACCTACTTAGTTTGCACTAACAAAATAAATAATGTTAGACTGCATTTAACATACATATTTCTTTTATGAGCGGTTCGCGTGTATCGAAGTTTATCGTTGGTAAGGTCAGAGAGTACTCCAAGGTGTAGAAGTCTTCAAATTTTTTCTACTCGATCGGTTGATCTCAAGTCGGTAATATTCTGAGCATAAACTAGCCTAGCGTAGTATGGAGTTTCAATAGACTAATATGCCAGCCAATACTGGTGTTGAAACTACTGATGGGCTCCGTCAGTTTGTAGGAGTCCTTTTCGTGGAGGAGCTCGTCTGGGAAAATCACACCTTTTTCCAATGCTAAGCAGTGTTTCTGTAGCCTGGTTCTGTTGATAGTTGTAGGTGCTAGTGCAATTCGAAGCGCATATAACGCTCGAATAGATAACGCTCCTGCAATAGCTCTGGTGTTGCAGATTTCCATTCGCGACTTGCCTTCAGGTGGTTGTTACCCTAAAAAACATTATTGACCAATTATAGGCCAGCCATAATCTTCATCATATACAGGTTGGTGAATAATGCGCTGTAAATTTATAAACAAATAAGGCCCGCGACACGTGTATGAATTACTGCAAGGTCATCTCTTGGATAGTGACAGACTGGCAATGATAGTTGTTACTGGGCTTCAAATGTTTCACCATTATTATATAATTTTCAATAATATTGCGTTATGTGGTGACACGTCATATAAACTTACGTGGACTACCCACGTAAGTTTATATGACAGTGAAAGTAAATACTTGTTTAGATACTTTTATGTTCTGAATAGTATATGATAGCCTTTTTGTTGCTAGATAAGGATCATGCATGAATGATATCGTAATTTATCTTCGATACCCTTGTTTTGGATTTAATGTTTTGCTCAGTTGGTTTATTGACTGCAAAAAGGTTACTCAGTGACCCCGCACGGCACACAGGTCTCCTCTCTATGACATAAAGTGGGCCATCATGCTCCATCATATGGGCTCAGTGCGGGTTGGTGGATATCACATAGGTATTATCTTAATTTTTTTGATGCTAGGACATTACCTGTTTCCTCACGATGTTTTCCTTTATTTAAATAACCACCCCTCCTGCTCTTATTCTGATTTATTTCGGTTCGGTGCGGTAAACCTTCTTCCATAGACTACAGCTCTATCACCCGTCTTTTTGGTATTCACGGAAGGGTTAATATTGTGTTATAAATGCCTTGGAGTAATTATAAATACCGTATGATCATAGTCCATTCATAACAATTTGAAAGATCGTTACCTTGATGACGATAGGCTATCGATTAACAAATTACTGTTATCATAAACCTGATTTATTCAAAGAAAACAACCTGCAGTTTACCTCATTCATTGGTCAGTATCATTTCTTGTGGGTTTTTTGTCGAGAATTTCTCAGTAAAACTTGTGTTTTGTTGTTTTTGATTTTGGCTGATAACGGTGATAGGGTCAACCCTATCTACAGAGTAAAAATAAATGCATAGAGTTAGCACAGTCGGCATAAAAACAATCACACCTGTACTCCCCAAAAGAAAAAAAATGGGTTAGGCAGAGGTGGTAGGTATAGGTAGGTACATACACCTAGTATGTACTTACATGTAGGTACATCCACACTTAAAGGACACGCGCGCATGTAATAGGGACGAGCCTATTTTCTGTCATCAACCAGGGACTCTTGGCTCCGGGCTGCCACTGAGAATTCCTGCTATTCATAAAAAGTGTGATGTTTCAGGATTTTTAATTTTATGCGATAATGTCCTCGTACCTATTAGTCTAAATATTATCGGTTGGATTAAGAATAGTGATTAAGTCCAATGATATTTACTTACTTAAAAAAATCAACAAAACAGTTGGTTCGTTTAGTTGATTTCTATCTCTTGGACTATACCTTTACTTGGTATTGTACTGTTATGATGACTTTATGCCGCGTGAATGTGTGATAGTACAATATTCTGATTGTATTGCAAGTTTCAAGAACCCGACGTTATTGTTCGATGAAAGAATGTGACTTCCATATTAAAACGATTTTATTGATAATTTACACACGTTTGATAGGCCATTGAATTGTAATCAATCAATGACGCTTATCTGCCGATTTTAGTCGCTTAAGAATATTACACAGTGAAGAGTAATATAAATGATGCGGTTTGCATTCAAAAATATGCTTGAGCAAGTGATGTAAGGCTCAGCGCGACGATAATGATGATGTGAAATATTTTGGCACATCGTGTCACGTCAGTTAATCGAAGTGGGTAAGTGGTACAAAAACTCTGCGAGTGGCCTGCATTAAGAGGCGTCCACACCTGCGCTCGTGCAGGAACAGGCGGTTTGCGCGCATCTTAGGAACATAGTATGGAGTGGACACCTTTTGACACGTTCGCGAACAGTTTACGTGCAAGTTATAACGTCCTCTCGCGAAAACGGACGAAACTATAAGAACAAGCAAGAGTGAATAGGCATCTTCTGGGCACGCTCGTTCGATCATAGACCTCATCTGTCGCTTTCCATCAGGCGTGATCGAGGTCAAGAGCAGGCCCATTTTGTAATTAAACAATGGGGGCTTGCCACACGAGGCACACGAGCCCCCATTGTATTTTTTTTTAGTACAGGCATGGACACCATTTTTTGTTTTGTTTTTTTTTCGTGGTAAAATCATCAAATGAGTCCTCCCACCCAGGGCAGAGCGGGAGGGACTCTCAGACTTGTACTGATTAAAATCCACGGTGTCCTTCAATAGCCCTTTATGTTCCAGGGTCACGGTAATTCTATAAGTCCCGCGACCCCGGCAGGCTTTGGCCCCGTCATTATGCTGACACTCTTTGAGGCGCGCGTGGAACACAACGCGCCGTCGACCCGGGCATGGTCCATGGTCGGACAGCTCGCCCATTACTCGCCGCCCGCATGCCCGCGCCTATGGTGGCCGGAGATCGTCTGCCGATGTCCGGCGGGCATGGACACCATTGGACATGTGTGCGTCGAATGTGACGTGTCCATAGCCATTCGAGGCGCGTAGTGTGCAAAGTTCGTGCGCTTGTGTTGCACCTGCACAAGTGTGAACCCGCCTTTACCTGACCCCCGTACAAGAGGGGACGAGGGGTCAGGTAAGATAGGCACTGACTGTGCCTAAATGTCACAGGTTTTTAAAGCACTTATTTCGTTTTTCAATCAGGAGTTTCCTAGCATTAGCAGAATTTTGTAACTGGCAATAGGCTCGCCCCATATGAATACGTATGAGACATAACTGGCGAAAGTGGTGGTGGTGGGTGTGCTAATTCAGCTCTGCCTTACCCTTCGGGGATGACAGGCTTGATATTATATTATTTAGATTAATTGGCGTTATGAATAATAAATAATGCTAGGAAGTTGATAATATAATCACTACTTACTGTTAATGTAAAGCCAATTCTATGTATTTGGCCTACCTGCTTATTACTTATATTTGGGAATACTTACCTAAATACCTACGTAACACGAGTCATATAATTTCCTTGCTTTACGATAATTTTTGTCCTTGGCTAGTCTCAATTTAAAATGATAATGACGTATGTGGCAACAATGACGGTGTCTAATTGTAAACTATTACTAAGATTTCAAGATTATAGAAACACAGGTTATTGCAACTAAGTTGAGGAAAAAAAATATTGTAACTAGTCTTAGTGTTGACCTGTAGTTCCCTTAAATACATATGCTCTGTTGTTATGCTAAAAGAGTAGGAATTGCCAGTGCTAAAACCATTGATTTAAGTATAAGAAAATGTACCCCTAATTTTAGCAGTACCTAGGCATATAACATGGGAAGGTTCTATTTATTAGAACCTTTTGTTGAAACCTTTCCCTGATTGGAGGGTATCCATGTGTAAGTTTGAAAGAATTCCACGTTCATTATCATGTTATCCATTTCTACCAATACTACCCTACATCTCACACAATTATTTATCTGCGAAGTTGCGTGTCGCCGAGATTCGCGATAATATCTGAAACATGTTGGTTACTGTTGCTGCGTCAGCGTGCTAAAGCCGTTAGAGGGGCCTTGACCTTTAAATTAGTTTTGGAATTTTATGTAGGAAGTTCTACTTCGTTGGTCTAGGCCACAAGCGCGACTGCTGAGCATGAGGTCCTCAGCTCGATTCCCGGTCGGGCAACGTGTTATTGGGTTTTCCATCAGGATTTTTTCAGTAGCAGCCACGGAATCTAGATTGGTACCCGGTTGATGGCAATAGGCTCGCCCTATTACATGGGATTTAAACTTAACTAGCGAAATGTGAGTGTACTATTAGGTACACCTCTGCATAACCCTTCTAGGATTACAGGCGTGATGTTGTGATATGTTAAAATACTAGTCTTCTGCTTTAATACCACCTTTCAATACTGTGGAACAAAAAAGAAGAAAAACTTTTTTTACCTTCTTTTTTGTTCTTAAAGTTTTTCTAGAATTTTCGGCAAGCTGTAACATACTCATAATTTATGATGGGAGGCATGATTAGCTGACGCCCACCCATCTCAGCCGCGTCGTGACGTATGCAGTTTTTCTCGTTATCTCGTATATCTATCCTACTACAACATTATTTCAGCCAGTCATTATTCGCATGTGTATCTCAATTGACTCGTTATAGCGAACCCATTCAAGTGCAGACTCTGATAGACTGCAGACTTGTCTGACTACGCATAGTCTACTCCGCTTTGCGTACGAACGTTTGTTTTTAAATAAGATTGAATCTTAAATAAATACCAACAAAATTTGTTTTTATTTACGACTCTGAGGAACCCTATTGCTGATCCTGGTGGGGTAATATTTCCTTTTGAGTTTTTGTTTTAAGTAAATATTTTGAATTAAAATACAACATGTTTTTACTTAAAAAAATGAATAACGGAATTCTTAGTGAAAAACTGATAAAAACAATAAACAGATGGAAAAAAAAAGATGTGGCCGAATACATAACCTCCTCCTTCTCTGTCTGTTAAAAAAAAACTATACACGTCAAACTGAACTGTGATTTAAACGCACTAACGGGAGAACCGGAGAATTTAAAAAGAAAAAGTGGCTCACAAATTATGGGCTGTATTCAATTTCTCTTCTAAAAAAAAGCAAAATCGATGAGATTTTTTTTACATAGGCGTTTGTAGAAGTTCCGAAATGAAGGCCAATGTCTTAATAAAATCAAATAATTTGAACTTATAAAATAGTAAATGAATTGTGTATTTGTTTCAGGAACCACCTGGATGCTACACCAGGCTTCCAGCGTCTGCTAAAAGAGAGGAAAGACGTTGTGGATCACCCGACGTACGACCAGACCACAGCCAGTAAGTTTTTTTATTGGTTCATTGATATTCATGCATACAGCCCATTCCCTCATAGAGAGGAGGCCTGGATCCAAGCTGTGGCGACGTCACAGGCTGATTCGCATGCTAATGATTCGTATCATAAGTGTTTCAGTGATTTAAGTTCTATAGTTTCTTTTTGATATAGCAATTATATCAAAAAGAAACTATAGAACTTTTGTCCCATCTTAATCCAAAATGAATCACCCAATTATTTAATGTGCACTTATGGCAACCTGACATGATAATTTTCTTTTTCAAGTGACTCACATGAACATAATTCACGCATAATTAACGCCTTTTTCCAAAGGTTGGCAGAAACAACAGACCGCCAACGCCGCCACGACCCTAACACATTCCTCCTTTTTCCTCATTTTCTTTCCTTTTATTTTCGTTTGAGATGTTCTGTTTTTCAATCAATCAAGTCATATTCTCGACATAGGCCTCTCACAAGATGCGCCACAACACGGTTGTGGTTCTCCTTCCGCCTTCCGCGTCCAGTTACCACTCTGCCCAGGCGGCACGTGAGCTCGCAAATAACACCAATTTTTCTCAACTTCCAGTGCCAGACCGCCTAAAAAAACGAAGCAGCCTGAAGCTGCTCCGCTCCCGCGCTCGAGACAGCAAGCAGGACATGACGCACGACGTCAGGGCCGACTCGCTGCCCTCGCCCAACCCCATGCCCGCTGTGCCCACTTTAGTAAGTGTATATTCTTAAGAACCTGGGTATATGAAGGAGTAAAACCTTCCCTGTAGTAGAGGCAATGACTAGTGACCACGTCGAGGAAGGTAAACATAGTTTATCGTATAAACAACAATGAACAACCGCTTGCCAGGTGCGATCAACAGCACAATTGACTAGTGCCTGTGAATGGTCTATTTCAAAATTTAAGATTCGGATTAGTATGAGAATCAGCTTGTTAGGGTTCAGTTAAGGGTAGGGTTAAAAAGTCAGCCCCTATAAAGCCAACCCTTTGTTATCCCTAATATAAGTTCATGTATTCCTACATTTCGTTAGTAGTAGATAGGTAAGTAGACCACTAGACTCGGCAGAGTTCACTAGACCAACACAGAGATTTACAACTACTAGATTATGCCGCCATCAATATCTCCAATCCCCTCAAAAACTCTTCACCAACATTAAGAAAGCAGCTACACTCGCAGGTGGAGTCATGCAGCCGCTTCATGTCGCTGACGTCCAAGCCGAAGAACCGCGAGGCTATCGGCCCGGAGACCATGCTGCCCACTGACGGCGAGGACCGGTGGCGTTGCGACGGCGACGAGGACCTGCCGCCCAGCCGGGTCAGCTTCCACAAGACCTTCAGCTTGCTCATCAATATGGGGAATATTGAGAAGGGCTGTAAGAGAGCCGTTAGTAACAGAATCTTTATTATATCATTTCAAGTACTTTATATTATTCATTGATTACACATAGGTTCTGAATGTCTGATTAAGTTTCAGATAACGAACCTGCTTCCGTCTGCTGAGTTAATACAATGCATTCCATTATACAACCGTTATTGTAAGGCTGTGATTGAAAAGAAAATCCTGCTATTTATCATGTATAGCATCATATCTTTTCTCGCATTGGAACTAAAATGGCTTTACTCTTCATAATATTGATTTCATCAGTCTCTATATCAGAATTCAGAATCATGTGAACTGACCAAAATAATGATATATCATGCATTACCTTTTGGTATGAGACGTCATCAGGCAATGTTAACAAAAACTTCAAATGCATTCACCTCGGAGTATTTAAATTCTACCTATAACTACCGCATGATTCGTGATATACTTGAATATAGATATATTCAGCTATATCATTCAGCTATGTTATACAAGATGCACATTTTTTCTTGTCATAGCCTGGCAAGTACTTTTCATATTTCATAATATGTTGTAACTTTCATATAAAGTAGATAAATATCTAGGATAGTATTTTATTAGATATCAAAAGTATTTGCACTTTTCTTAAATCTATGGGTATAATGGCGGCCTTATCGCTAATAGCGATATCTTCCAGATGACCTACCTACCACAAGAAAGAGGATAGACAGTGGTGTACTGCGAGACTATATAAATCACATGAGGTAATCACAGTACTCTTACAGATAAGCCGCGAGGAGCAGGTGTGGCAGAACGAGCTCAAGGACCTGATCTGGCTGGAGCTGCAGGCCAAGATCGCGGGCAGGACCCTCGCGCAGCAGGACGCCTATCTGTGCGCCCAGAGGAACATCGTACCTAAGATAATTAACAATATTTTTCAGTATAGGTAAGATTGCGCTAAATAAGACTATCACTCTTCCTATGGATAAATACTGTGAATATAATAATACACCCATGGGACAGGCCGGCCAGAACAGTCGACAGTATATCTTACCGCCCGGCTTTCCCGAATTAGGTCGAATCGAATATGTGTACATAAAGCACATATATCACCTAAAGTTCAGATATTCTGTATGGCAATGGCAACCTGTATTTTCTGTCTTTTCTCCAACAATCGGTTGGTTTAGTCTAAACAGTAATTTCAGTATTTTTGATAGAGCGAATGCCTATGGGATACCCCTTCACTCTGATAACTGAACGTGTTTTCGTAGGCACGCATTCTCAAACGTCTAGCCTTATAGCGAGGATAATTTTAATTCAAGAGTAATGTTACCAATCTTTTCGGGTTTTTCAGTAACTACTTAACACGAAACTGTCAATATTTCCTCAGGTTTGTGAACAGAAACCCGTGCCGAGCGAACTGCAAACGTTCTCTAGACGCGGTGACGTCACAGGAAGATCTGACAGCCCATGATGAACCTAATGAAGGTAAGACTCACTTAGATACCTCGCAAGATTATGAAATATAATTAAAAAATAAGAACAATATGACTGCCTTGTTGGCCTAATGGTCGCAAGCGCGCCTGCTGAGCATGAGGCCTTGGGTTCGATGCCCAGGTCGGGCAAGGAGTTTTTGATTTTTCTGTCAGGAATATCTCAATAGCAGCCACGGAGTTCATATTTGTATGCGGTCGATGGCAATAGGCTCACCTTTTTTCTATTACATTAGACTTAAGTATAAATATAACTAGCGAAATGTGTGTGTACTATTAGGTACTCTAATGCCTAGCTCTTCGGGGATTAGCAGCGAGATGTATGTTATCCTACTTATAATATTATAAATGCGAAAGTTTGTAAGGATGGATTGATGTTTGTTACTTTTTCACGCAAAAACTACTGAACGGATTTGGATGAAATTTGGGGATCATACTACCGGCGTAGTAGATCCGTGTGGCAACTATCGAACTTCTCGTGGGCGAAGCCGCAAGCATAAGCTAGTGTTAAATAAAAACACTCAGTAGCAGACTTAATTTGAGTATGTTTGTGCTTGGTCTGCTCCGATTCGTTCACCTGTGGTGTAGTGTGTAATTATATTATGTGTGTGTGCGTTCTTTTATTAGCTTACAATGTACTAAATACAGCTGTGTGTAATCAACTTTTGAGATGCTTCATTTCTCTTAGAGACTAAGTTAATATTAAATTTTTCGTACTCATGTCCACTTCCAGAGGAGCAAATGTACGGCTGCCTGTCGTTCGACTGCCAGCTGTGCTCGGACGCGATCGGCGCGGCCATGCGCGAGGTGCGCGCGCTGCTGGACTCGTTCTACAACGCCGTGTCGCTGTACCCGTCCAGCAGGAACATGACGCTCGAGCACCGCCTCATCGCCACCACGCACTTTAAGAACAGGGTTAAGGTCAGTTTATTCAATGCTGGCTTATGTTCTAACTTTCCAAAGTGTGCAGGATTGGTTGGTAAAGCCTCTCCAAGTTATACGTGGCAACTACTCAACTAATAAAGGTTATCCCATGCTGTTTGAGCTCATTGGATATGGTCCTGAATCTGATAATGGTACCAGGAGGTAACTGCGAACACTCCTCGACTAAAATACATAGTATTGCTCCAAAATGTAGTCCAGGGTCTGACGAGGAAGCCAAAAGGTTGCCATGTAAATTTCTTAACCAAACAACTAACAAGATATCGCCGTCATATTTGGGAGCTATTTATTTGTCTTGGCAATTACCTTAAGATTTTTATGATTTTTATTGTTATTTCTTACCTTCGTATTGTTATTTTAGGCAATGTGTCTCTGGTACAACACAGCACTCCACATGCGCCTCAAGATGGTAGCCATGCGCAGAATGTTGCGCTCCATCAGACTCAAGAGTCGCAGACGCGGCGCGCATCACAGGGCTTCTGTCGACTCCAGTATCAGCAGGTATGTCGTGCCTTTACTTTGAGAGAACTTTGGTGGAGGAGACATCACCAGAGTTGCATTGTATTTTCGCTGTTAGGCCTTCAACGTACTACCGTTGCGTTGTTGTACCGCCCGTGCGCACTCGCCGCGCTGTCGGCACTTTGCGGGCTCACGTGCACGTGGTACCCATGCCTGGTTTCGATGTATACAAGTTCTTTTTAGAAGTTAAAGGGGATAATAATATACTAAATGCATTGATTGACATGACAAATAAAATAATTCAAATTAACAAAAAGCTCATTGCGGAGGGTCGCAACAGAACCGAGATGATACGGCACGCCGCATTGCGGCAAGCCGTGCCGTGCATTGAAGGCCTTGTTTTACTTATATAGTAAAAAAATAAATTTCCTCGATGAGTCCAAAATGGCACTACCTCTCTGGCCTCTGTATGCCTTGGGCAGGCAATTTCTGACTTTACAAAGTGTACATAACTTTACATAAAATTAAGGGTGTAAATAGACCCTTAACATATCCGAAATGCAAGGTCTGTTTACATTGTGAAGGGTCTGTTTACACCCTTTATATTATGTAAAGTCATGTACACTTTGTAAAGTCAGAAATTTGCTTAGCCCTTGGTGCATTTTCAGGTCAATTTAGAAGTCGAAAGAGACCTTAGACTGCCTAGCGATCTGACTATCAGTTCTGCAATTCATAATGCTTATTCAACTCAAAATCAAACGTAACACACCACACTTAGTACCATCTCTCTCCCACAGACAATCGTCGGAGAGCCCGCGTCCGTGCCAGGTGCGCTTCAACGTGTCGCCGTCCGACCCGTCCAGCAGCAACTCCAGCTCGCAGTCCGGCGGCTCCGTCAAGGACGACGCGCTGCCCGACCTGAAGGAGGGACCCGAGACGGATGACGTGGACAGCGAAGTGGACCCCAGTGAGTTCTGCAGTTACTGCTACATGTAACCTTGTCGGTGTTTAACAGTCTACGGGCAGGCAGTAACTGGTCGATAAATTAATACATATAACAGAGTTGTATTTGTATGAAGACATGACTTTGCGTTTCAGTTCACCCTTGAACAGTTCCTTCATAGACCAGTAGCTCCTCCAGGCGTTTTCCGTTAGTCTTGCGATTTATTTATCTTGCCTCGCCTGGAAAGAGACTACTTGGCCTAAGTAAAGGTATTCCTGGACATGTTGTAGTATCTCCCCGTCTATTTTACACAAAACTTTGGTCGTCGACATATTCATCTTCAATCCAACCTCAATCAATATCTATTACTAAACCTGTAAAATTATTGCAGAGCTCACAGCATCAACCAACGGCCTATCGACCCCAGAGATCGGCATCCCGCACAAGTACGGCGACCCGTACATGTCCAACGAGTCCGGCTACATGTCCAGCGAGGGCCCTCCGGTCGCTAACGACGCGTTCGACATCGGAGGCCTGTCCGAGCTGACGCACATGAAGCTGCTGGACAAGTGCGCGGTGTCACTGTACCGGTGAGTCAATGTTATATGCTGATATACTTACTGTACATGTCCAATGAGGAACTTCTGGTCGCCAACGACGAGTTTGACGTCGGAGTTTTTTGTCGAACTGACACGTCATGTGGGACCAGATTTATCGACAAGGAATCGGCGGATCAGAAAGAGCTTTATATCCAAGCATTAAAAAGAAAAAGATGTCATTTGCCTTGTTTCGGTTCGGACTACTAAATGCAATTGCGAAAAATATGGTGATCGTCGTCGTTTCAAGTCGATGAGCTGGCTTCTACCTCATACCTATATAAACCTAAGGGAATAAAAATCAATAAAATTGTACCATTGTGTGTTACAGGGACTACCACCAAGAAATTCTAAAGACTCAGGGCGTCCGGCGGTGCATGATGTTCATCTACAAGATGCGTCTGAACCTGCTGGACAAGGTCTACCTCACACTGGAGAAACCTGACGTAAGTTCAAGAATGGTTTATGGTTTATGTGACAGCTATATCTCCGTCTCCTTTTGTATCGTACATACAAAATAGAGTTCTAGTATACTTACTTTAATGTTTCTCCTTCAAACTAGAAGTCTAACTTGCAGCCTTATAGCAAAAATTAACAAAACTTTGTAATGAACGGGATTAAAAACTTGAAAAATGACAAAGCTTCTGGTTTTGATGACATTACGGTCGGCCAATTAAAACACCTTCTACCAGTAGCTGTATCCTGAATTATGTCGCTTTTCAACTCGTGCCTTACACCTGTTATTTGTTCCCACAGCAAGAATCAGAAAGTTTCATCGAGGAGGATGGTGAGGAAGTGTTTGAAGACCCCACGAACGAGCGCCCTGACTCCTCCATGCAAGACGAGGATGAAATGAAGACCTATGAGCTTAAGAGGTAACGTATCTCACGACACTACACACAAGCCTCACTAACTACCTGTCAACTTGTAAATCTAATAAAGACTTTCTTTAAACAAAAGCAATAAAAGCCTTCATCTATACTAATATTATAAAGAGTTTGTAAGTTTGGGTGTTGGGTTTAATCATCGGAACTGCTGATCCGATTCCGAAAATTCTTTCACTAATGGGAAGCTACATTATCCCTGAGTGTCACAGGCTATTTTAAAAACGTTTCCGTTGCTTAATTTCCGACCATGACGTGAGCGTAAGTGCAAGTCAGTCAAGTGACTTTTAAGTTATTGGCTTCAGATTTAAATTGCAAAGAATGATGCACGCTCGTCAAGTGCAACAACTAGTGGTGGCAGCCAAACCGACCGGCCGCTCTCGTCTGTAAACTGTTGGATCTGTTTGTAATAGGTGCACTGACGACGCCTGACGCTCCCTCGCCCGATGTCACTAATTTAGCTGTTCGTTTACTCGCGCAGGAAGCGGATTTTGTGTCACAAATCAAAGCCAGAAAATTACTATTTTCTGTCAGTACGTTAGCATGAACATTTTGCCCCTGTTGCCAGCATGATATCTTGACATTAACATCCTTCCTACCGGGTTATGTACCAACAATTCAATTACAAAACTAAACTATGCACCCTCCCCTCCCTACCAGATACGGTTGCTGGTCGCCCGAGTGCATCGCCATGCGCCTGCCGTCATACCGCGCGCACTTCCTGCTGCTGTCCAGCTTGTGCATGGAGGCCGTGCACGACTACCTGTCCTTCCGCCTGGAGGCGCGGCCCGAGCACCCCTCGTGCCTCACTGTCAAGCAGGTAACCGTCGCAGTTGGTCGCCGCGCCATCTGACGCTCACTCAGCGCAGCGCACTATTGTGTATAATATACAATGTTATTTAAACGCAATAGCGGTGTCATTGCGTTGTGACACTGCTTTACTCGTGTGGCATTCACTGCGTCGACGACGCAACGCTCTAGCAATGGCTGAGTGTCATCCGTCCTGGAGGTTAATCCTCAGTATCTGACATCTGTTTTAAAAGCAAAAAGTAACGAGTTGTTCTGTTTACAGCTAATCCACGAGCTCCGAGAAGGTCTGGACATAGCGTCGGAGATGCGCGCGGACTTCGCGCTGCACGTGCAGGCCGCGCTCAGCGGACGTGCAGCCGGCGCTGCCGCTAGGGACCTTATTCTTCTGACCAACACCTTCGACAACACCGTGGAGACACTGCTCAAGGTAGCCACTTGTATTCTGTTTCTAGCTATTTTTGAAACAGAGGAAACAGTGAAGTTGTTTGCTGGATGCGTTGCCGTGAAAAGACACTAAATACATATTAGTAACTTGTCATAGACAGCTAAATATTATCTATGCCGAACTACATAATTTGACAAAATATCAGATTGAAGCAATCCAACTTCTTGAAAACTATTTTAGGATAGCATTCAATACTTTTAACCCTCATCTGGTCGTTAACTTAAAAAATTCATGCAAATTGTGTCACTACGCGAACGAATAAGCCAGTCAAGTTACGTTTATAAATATATAGTATGTTGTCCCAGCAATACCTGTCGTACCTGACGACGATGTCTGTGACCGAGCACATGCCTCGCTCGCGCCTGCAGGCGGAGTGGGCCTTCACGGCGCAGCTCGCCAAGCGCATCAAGTGCGCCGCCGTGCTGGCGCCGCTCACGTTCTCGTGAGTACACACGCACGTCTGTCAACGAACATTACTGCTAACACAATACATCGCGCTACCAGATTTGTCCGCGAAATTAGAACCGACAACAACCGTCGCGACAATTCTCAGTTTGTTCTCCCCGTCATTGCGATAATTTTTTCGTTCTAGACCATACCTGGGAACCTTCTAGTTACGGAGATATTGGGGGTCAAAGTTCCAAGTTTTTCACAAGTATTTTTTTTAAATACGTGTTTTTAATGTAAGATTTTTACTTTAAACACCTCCATGACCCCCATACTATTCAATACATCCGTCAGCACAATGTTGAGTGCGTTACATTGAGTCCTACAGTAAAACGTGATTTTCACCCAAAAAAAAAGAAAGTCGTTTCCCAGCAATAATTTTTGCGTAAAGTTGCTTAGTTTGATGTACAGAATGCTTGTTTGACGGTTTCGTGAAGGGTTCGTTTACACCCTGTATGTTCCTGAAAGGACCACTCTTCAAATCGGAACACAGCAACGTTATTTGCCGGCTAAAATACTGATGGTTATAGTCCTTCCCCGGACGAGCTAATACTTATATGATTTAGATTGCTTTGCTGTCTGCCGATTAAAACAGTAATTTCATAATTATTTATTATGGTTGTCTAACTAAAGGTAGTTAGACGAACAAAAAAGAGTTTCTTACTGTCGCACCATATTGTTTTGTTTAATTTTCAGAAACATCACATGTAATCAACTAAACAGGCTACTGAAAACATACGAGGAAGAGTTCAGTACATTGAAGCCAAACAAAGACCATAAACCAATTGACAACCCTGACAAGTAAGTCTCTCCTACTAATGTATAAATTATTTAATATTTGAATTTAAAATATAGAGCCTCTAAATAAATTTTAATTTACTTATTTACTTCTTAAGTTTGTGGAAACTACTAAGTTGGGAACTTCGAATGGCATTTGCCACGACGTGACGTAATGCTTTCTGATTGGTGCTTCCAGTGACGTGACTGGATGCCTAATTTTGCCGAATCTTTTTTCTGAAAACATGATGGGTTCGTCCCGTTTGGTAACTTTCCCGTTTCGCCAACTAAACAAAATAACATCGCAAAAATCCCGTTTCGTAACTATTTTAATCTTCATACAATGAGTCTTCAACGCGAAACTGGGCAAACGAGACGGAGATGAGTTGCAGGTGGAGCAATTTAAGGTGGACGTCGGAACCACCGGGGTCACCAACTTGCTAGTTTTATGGAGAAGAAGGGCCTCTATTATGATGAACTCCTTCTTCAAAAAGCGTAAGCACAGGAAGTGGACCTGGCAGAGTCCCGATGGTGCAACTAAAAATGAGATTGACTTCATCATGTCGACCAAGAAGCAAATGTTCAATGATGTCTCTGTGATAAATTCGGTGAAAACCGGGAGCGATCACCGCATGGTAAGAACATCAATATCAAGCTTGAAAGGACTGATGAAGTCTAAGCTCCGCCCAGCACAGAACCAGATCCACAGAACTCCAGAATCGTTTCGAGTGCCTAGGAAGCTCAGTGGACGAATACAACGATGGGTTTGTTGAAACTGTCCATACGACTGGGTCTAAGTTCTTCAAGACACGTCGTGCACATAAGACCAAAAAACTCTCTGATCATACTCTCGAGCTCATGAAGGAGCGGCGTGAGATGATCCTACAGTCTTCAGACGAGGCGTGGAAATACCGGCAGTTCAATAGACAGATCTCTAAATCCTTGAAAAGCGACCTCCGCCGCTTTAATACCGAGCGTATTAAAGACGCTATTGAGCGGAATAAAGGCTCCAAGGTATTTTCAAAAGATCTGCTCTCAGCTCACGAAACTGAAGACCGACGACGGCAGGATCGTATCCGCCAAACCGGAGCTGCTGAGGGCGATCGAGAGTTTTTATGGGCAGTTGAACACTTCAACCAGTAAACCCGTTGCAAATCTAGCTAACGACCCAAGAGCTAGACTTACCCGACACTATACCGAAGACATTCCGGATGTCAGCCTGTACGAGATTAGGATGGCTCTGAAACAGCTTATGAAACAGCTTAAAAACAACACGGTACCGGGTGATGACAGAATTACGGCCGAACTCTTGAAGGCGGGTGGAAAACCGGTACTTAAGGCCCTTCAGAAGCTGTTTAATTCCGTCATACTCGAGGGGAAAACGCCACAGGCATGGTGCAGGGGTGTCGTGGTACTCTTCTTCAAAAAGGGCGACAATGCCCGGCTGAAGAACTATAGGCCCATCTCACTTCTAAGCCATGTCTACAAGTTGTTTTCAAGAGTCATCACGAATCGTCTCGCGCACAGGTTTGACAATTTTTTACATCCTGAACAAGCACGATTCCGAAAAGGGTTTAGCACCGTAGACCACATACATACGCTGCGACAGGTTATACAGAAGACCGAAGAATATAACCTGCCTCTGTCTAGCGTTTGTGGACTACGAGAAAGCCTTCGATTTGATCGAGACTTGGGCTGTACTGCAGTCTCTCCAACGGTGCTAATCGACTATCGGTACATCGAGGTGTTGAAGTGTTTGTACAAAAACGCCACCATGTCAATCCGACTTCAGAACCAGACCTCGGAACCTATCCTCCTGCAGCGAGGTGTGAGACAGGGAGACGTCATATCTCCGAAACTGTTCACCGCTGCACTGGAAGATGTCTTCACGGTTCTGGACTGGAGAGGGCTAGGCATCAACATCAATGGCGAGTACATCTCTCACCTTCGGTTTGCCGACGATATAGTGGTCATGGCTGAGACCATGGAGGACCTCAGTACAATGCTCGATGACCTCAGTAGAGCTTCCGAAAGAGTGGGTCTTAAAATGAACATGGACAAAACCAAAGTCATGTTGAATGCCCATGTAACACCCACTCCTATCAAGATCGGAGACTATACACTCGAAGTTGTAGACGATTATGTCTACCTGGGACAAACGGTTCAGTTAGGTGGGTCTAACTTCGAGAAAGAGGTCAATCGTCGAATCCGACTCGGCTGGGCAGCGTTCGGGAAGTAGCGTGGTATCTTCTCGTCCAACTTACCGCAGTGTCTCAAGACGAAAGTCTATGACCAGTGTATGTTGCCAGTGATTACATACGGGACCGAAACGTGGTCGCTCACAATGGGCCTCATCAGAAGGCTGAAAGTCACCCAAAGGGCAATGGAGAGGGCTATGCTCGGAGTTTCCTTGCGTGATCAAATCAGAAATGAGGACGTCCACAAGAGAACCAAGGTTACCGACGTAGCCCGAAGAATAGCTAAACTTAAGTGGCAGTCGGCAGGGTACATTGCTCGCAGAACGGATGACCGATGGGGCCGAAAAGTTCTGGAGTGGCGACCGCGAACCGGAAGACGTTGCGTTGGAAGGCGTCCCACTAGGTGGACCGATGACCTGGTGAAGGTTGCAGGGATCCGCTGGATGCGAGTCGCACGGGACCGGACAATGTGGCGACAATTGGGGGAGGCCTATGTCCAGCAGTGGATGACTTTTGGCTGAAATGATGATGATGACAATGAGTCTCGTTTCGTCAACTTTTGAGTACGCGTATATTCATTCCCGTTTGGTAAACTTTTTGTTCGGCAAGTACAGTTAGGACTCAGAAGAACTACTAAGAAAAAACACAATTACTATTCAGTAAACTCTTATTTATTTCTAACTTACCGTGAATACACAAACAAGTACACAAAAATAAACCTTTTTTTTTATTTTTTTATTACCTTCCTGCTATGAGAAAAAAAAAACAGTAATAAGACTTATAACTAAGAAAACAAATATGTAGTTCGAATAATACTTAAACTACTTACATTTATTTAAAAAATAATTATAACATTGAAATAAAGTAACAAAATAAAACAGAACAGTCTTTTTGGTGATTACCTAACCAAAAGTACTAGGCTTGCATGAATTCAAGGTGGTATTCTTACTGTAGTATTGAAGACGGCAGGACCAACCAACATCTTCTTCACGATTCTGTTCTCCTAGTACTTTCTGTTCTAACTCCAAATTGAGTTCTTTCGTAACAAATCTTGGTGTGCCCCCTTCATCTCCTATTATTATTTTTTGTTAGGTATTCACTAAAAAGACGATTTCAGCGGCACCAACATCTCCTTGTTGATTCTGTTCTCCTAGTACTTTTTGTTCAAATTCTAAATTCTAAATTGAGTTCTCTCGTTACAAACCACAGAACAGAAAAAAACAGTAGAAATCGCATAGAGCTTTATTAGTTTCGGAACCAGCGTACCCCAAACTAACACATAAACAGGTTAATTGTATTTCGTAACACTAAGAAAAGCGTGGTGTGATTGGTAATTTAATATTAAATGAAAGAAAGTGATATATTAGTCTTCGTTTTTTTAAATATAAACCATAATTACAAGCCAATAGAGTGGTTTATTATCTACTCTGTTTACGTATTAGCTCATACGGAATAGTTTTACGAGAAAGTTCTGCTACTCGCCGCTAGATGTCACTACACTAAATGCATTTAATAAACCTTTATTTGTTTTGGAATAAGATTAATATTTCCCGTAACGAGCTCATTACTATTTTTGTGCAATTCGTCCTTTTCTAGGGTTGTACCACAGTCGTTGCCCTTTTATCGACATTGCGTTTTATTTTCAAACAAAATTCAAGAGTCGATAAATATTTTAAATAAAAATGAATTAAGTACTTATGTTTGAAATCAAGTGTTATAAATTTATAATAATGCTTATGATTTATATAACGAATAGTTAAGAATTTATTGTTATGTTAATATTGTCATGTTAAACTACTGATTGATTTCGAAAATTATACTATTTGATAGAAAGGTAACAGAATAAACTACACGATTTGTTACTACGGGTACCTAGTACCTACTTTCTATTGACATGGGAACCCTTCGATTTCGCCGGCAGCTACACTCGTTTTAAGTATGTTTTAGCTCGACCAACTCCTTAGCGAACTTTGATGTTTCAGACTAACACATAGGCCACTTATTATATTCTATTATATTCTTTTCTATCTGGATCCTTAGGAAATCTGAAGCCATAAAATAATATGAAACCCATTTTTTTATAGGTTCGAGACTTTATGAATGACATAGGGTGAGATAAATCTTTTCTCAATTTGAATATTACGAATAGATTCCCCATATCCATGTTTTAAACTTATTTCAATCCTGGATAAGGAAAATTAAAAAAAAGGGTAGAAGAGTTCATCATAAAAAAAAACGCACAAGGTTAATTTTTCGCCCATACATCATAGAACATTGAAGTTTAAAATATCGATAACTCATTATCGATAACGTCAATCTCTAATTGAGTAGCGGACTGTGACATGTGCGTAGTTGGAATCTTCGAGAAAAATATGTTTGAGTTAAAAGAAAGTAGACCCTATACAATAAACAATAAAGTCTATTTGTACTTGTCTTGTATAATAAAATAATGTTTTTCAAATTTAATCGAAATAAAGTAAATTAAGACTTCCCGATGGTATGATATACCACCATTTGATACATTTTTGGTTCTGCTATCGTTTTTACATTCTAGAACAGCACAATAAGGCATTTTAGTATTTTTTTAACATTAAAATAGGTTTTTTATGAGTTATTGTCACTGTGACGCTTCTATCTAGACTGATGAGCGTGGCGTGGGCGTGGGGGAAACAGTTTGCGGAACAGCGCAAACCTCGGGGTACGCGCGGCCCGCCCACGTGCGACTTCTACTGTTTTTTTCTGTTCTGTGTTACAAACCTTAGTGTACTAGAGAGAAACAAAAAACAGCAACATCAACAAGAGGTTTCCTTGTAACTTTGGGAGGTGACTGTACCGTAGACAAATTGAAATTTATGGTTGACGAAACGGGAGTCAATGTATGAAGATTGAAATAGTTACGAAAGGGGACTATTTTCACTTGTTTTGCACGTCTTTTGTTTAGTTGGCGAAACGGGAAAGTTACCAAACGGGATGTACCCAACATGGTATGATATGAAATAAAGTGTTTTTAGTTATTTCATGGAGATATAAACTACACTTCATCCGATATATTTGTAGTGGATACAAGCTTCATATGGTAGCTGATTCTAAAGTCCACAGCCACAGCCTGGCTAATGGCCCCAGGGTCGGGTCCAGACTGCAGATGTTCTCAAAGGTCATAAAAGCTCGTTGTTTAAAAAAAGTCGTGAAATGATGTTGTTTATGGTCAGGCACGCTATCTACGCGGTGTGCCGCTCGGCGCAGAGCATGTACGCGTGCTCGCGCGACGCGGCGCTGCAGGCGGCGCAGTGGGCGCGCGCGCTGGCGGCACGCCTGGCGCGCGCGCCCGCGCCGGCCTTCATGCACCAGCGGGGGCAGATCTTTGTGAGTACACGACCACCTAGCCTCACACATACGCTGCAGGCGGCGCAGTGGGCGCGCGCGCTGGCGGCACGCCTGGCGCGCGCGCCCGCGCCGGCCTTCATGCACCAGCGGGGGCAGATCTTTGTGAGTACACGACCACCTAGCCTCACACATACGCTGCAGGCGGCGCAGTGGGCGCGCGCGCTGGCGGCACGCCTGGCGCGCGCGCCCGCGCCGGCCTTCATGCACCAGCGGGGGCAGATCTTTGTGAGTACACGACCACCTAGCCTCACACATACGCTGCAGGCGGCGCAGTGGGCGCGCGCGCTGGCGGCACGCCTGGCGCGCGCGCCCGCGCCGGCCTTCATGCACCAGCGGGGGCAGATCTTTGTGAGTACACGACCACCTAGCCTCACACATACGCTGCAGGCGGCGCAGTGGGCGCGCGCGCTGGCGGCACGCCTGGCGCGCGCGCCCGCGCCGGCCTTCATGCACCAGCGGGGGCAGATCTTTGTGAGTACACGACCACCTAGCCTCACACATACGCTGCAGGCGGCGCAGTGGGCGCGCGCGCTGGCGGCACGCCTGGCGCGCGCGCCCGCGCCGGCCTTCATGCACCAGCGGGGGCAGATCTTTGTGAGTACACGACCACCTAGCCTCACACATACGCTGCAGGCGGCGCAGTGGGCGCGCGCGCTGGCGGCACGCCTGGCGCGCGCGCCCGCGCCGGCCTTCATGCACCAGCGGGGGCAGATCTTTGTGAGTACACGACCACCTAGCCTCACACATACGCTGCAGGCGGCGCAGTGGGCGCGCGCGCTGGCGGCACGCCTGGCGCGCGCGCCCGCGCCGGCCTTCATGCACCAGCGGGGGCAGATCTTTGTGAGTACACGACCACCTAGCCTCACACATACGCTGCAGGCGGCGCAGTGGGCGCGCGCGCTGGCGGCACGCCTGGCGCGCGCGCCCGCGCCGGCCTTCATGCACCAGCGGGGGCAGATCTTTGTGAGTACACGACCACCTAGCCTCACACATACGCTGCAGGCGGCGCAGTGGGCGCGCGCGCTGGCGGCACGCCTGGCGCGCGCGCCCGCGCCGGCCTTCATGCACCAGCGGGGGCAGATCTTTGTGAGTACACGACCACCTAGCCTCACACATACGCTGCAGGCGGCGCAGTGGGCGCGCGCGCTGGCGGCACGCCTGGCGCGCGCGCCCGCGCCGGCCTTCATGCACCAGCGGGGGCAGATCTTTGTGAGTACACGACCACCTAGCCTCACACATACGCTGCAGGCGGCGCAGTGGGCGCGCGCGCTGGCGGCACGCCTGGCGCGCGCGCCCGCGCCGGCCTTCATGCACCAGCGGGGGCAGATCTTTGTGAGTACACGACCACCTAGCCTCACACATACGCTGCAGGCGGCGCAGTGGGCGCGCGCGCTGGCGGCACGCCTGGCGCGCGCGCCCGCGCCGGCCTTCATGCACCAGCGGGGGCAGATCTTTGTGAGTACACGACCACCTAGCCTCACACATACGCTGCAGGCGGCGCAGTGGGCGCGCGCGCTGGCGGCACGCCTGGCGCGCGCGCCCGCGCCGGCCTTCATGCACCAGCGGGGGCAGATCTTTGTGAGTACACGACCACCTAGCCTCACACATACGCTGCAGGCGGCGCAGTGGGCGCGCGCGCTGGCGGCACGCCTGGCGCGCGCGCCCGCGCCGGCCTTCATGCACCAGCGGGGGCAGATCTTTGTGAGTACACGACCACCTAGCCTCACACATAAGTTTTCCTCTGACAGACTAGGAACAGATTTGCTTCTCTTCTGCTATCTTCTGAATGTTTCACCGCTCATTTAGTTACTACTACTACTGTACTGGAATGGTAATTGCACAAGTAAAACCCATGCTACAATGGGATAAGCACAGAACCAAACTACAAACTGGGGGGTTACTATGACGTCTTAAAGCAGAAGTAATTCCAGTGTGGGAAAGAGAGCTGTACAGGTCGTTTAGCACCATCTCTTTCCCACACTGGAATTACTCCTGCTTTAAGACGTCATGGTAGGCCACCTGCTCTTAACCCAGTGTTTACACACATTTAAGTTGTGATGCTTATTCTTAACAAATATTCTACATGAGTTTTCAAAAACCCATAGTTTATTTTACGTAGATAGGCACTGTGTCAAACCTATTATGACCTAATTACACTTTGTACCGATTATACTGGCCATGGATCGCATGACACGCTAGACATGCCATTAATCAAGTAATTCTGATTCCACAGAACTGCATAATGGCGATCCGCGACTTCATAACAGCCCACATCAGTTTCGTGCTGGACAAGAGCCGGCTGTCTCCCAGCGAGGAGATGCACCGCGAGCTGCACGAGACCGTCGCCACGCGCGTGCGCGAGCTGCTGCTGCAGATGTTCAAACTGGGCTTCGAGGTAAGCGGAACACTACATGTAGACAAACGTCAGCATGAATAGGATACTTCCATAATAGAAATAGTACCACCAACTAAAGGGGGATTGGACACAAGCTTCCACTTGCAAGACTCAGTGCGGAATCCAAAACTACTAACATAGGACAAGGGGGATAACGCATGGTGCTTGAATAAACCGCGGGGAACATGCGCGTGTTGAGGCTTACCCGGGTTATATGCATGGTTTATAAAAGTGCGCGCGTCCAGTAACCTATGGTACAACTCCGAAGGCGAACACAAACGGCAACAGGCAATGCCGCCATCTAAGGAAACGTTTTCACCGTTGCACATAGTAATGAGTCGCTGCGGTCTGTTCGTAACGATTCAGAACCTTCAGAGTGTACTTGTGTGCACGCTACGTGTCACCCGCACTGGCAGCTCACACCCTAACATGCTCGGGTAACTTGCACCGTTTAAAAGCACTCTAAAGTATTAATGTAGACCGCTGAACTAACAAGATATAGTGTAAAACTACTTCTAAAATCGTCGTGCACAACCGTAAAAAACTAGTTTTACAGCATGTCGTCTGGAAGGCGGACAAGCAAGTATACCCTCGCAAACAGACCTGGTTAACAGGTCTTTGATAATTGGTAATGGACATTGTTGACTTTGAGTAAGGAGCATGCACGTTCGATGTTCACTATGCAACTGCTAACACAGCTTTTTATGCACTATTTTTATGATATATTGTATTCCAAGCAAACAACTGTTGACTGATTTATTTTTCTCCGCTTTCACAGGTTCTAAACTTCTTACCCTTTTCAATTTAATACCTAGAAAGCCTTTCATTTTATTTCTAAGTTTTCAAAGACGTCGGTAACTGTATTTTCATTCATGTTCTTTTTTCTGGTCTTACTTCCCTACATACTTTAAAATGCAATATTTCTCTTACTTTATTTTGTATTCTTGTATATGTTTCTAATTCGAGAACCACTTATCCGTTTAACGTATTTAATTTATTTTATATTAAGGACATAGTACGTTTTGTTATTATGTATGTTTAAGCCCTATGTATATTTTATTTTAAACTTATTTCTCACTACGTGGCACACCGCACACCGCAGCTTCTAACCGCACGTACCCGTGACCGCACTTGTCCGCAGCTGCACAAAGAGCTGTACAAGTTCGTGCACTGGGCCGGGCCCGAGGACCCCGCGCTGCGCCGCCTGCGGCCCGCGTCGCTGCAGCCCGTGCGCTCGCCCATGGTGGAGCGGCGCAAGCGGCCCGAGACTATGATCGTGCACGAATCCCTTAATCCTATGGTAGGGGTCGGGTGTAGGGTTGTGTGATGCTTGGGATTAAATTTCGTGCTGACTTCTTGTGGACACCGTGTCGACGCTGCGTGAACGCTTCGTTGACGTGGCGTAGTCTTTGCGTGAACGGCGTGAAAACGTAACGTAGACGTACTGAACACTGCATTGGCTAAATCAGACGAAATATTTTTAAGTACAGTGCTGCAACTTATTTTTGGGCGCGTGGCCCTAGTCGTAACAAAACACCGCAAGTATTTTTAAAATACGACTTCCACCAGAAAGATCTATGCAGCACTGAACTGTGCCCAGACAAAAATTTAATCTTCTTTTTGAACTTCGACAAATTCGAGTATACAAGGTGGAAGGGACACCAACGCTAAAACTGTAATTACGTTTTCAGTAACTCATACTGACCCCCCCCCCTCCCCCCAAATTTGCAATTTTGTAGGAAACTGCTGTTTTTAATATCAGATCAGACGAAAATTTTCTATGTGGGGATTCAGAATGATGTACTGAATACGTAGTAACCATTTTAGCGTCCGTGGTCGGTGTCCCTTCCACCCAGTATGTAAATGATGCACATGGCGCACATTATACCCATGTTTTGCAATTGTTAGTCCTTATGTGTAGTTCAACAATGCGGTGTTCAATACGGACGTACGATTAACCACAGTAGCTATAACTTTAGTGTGTTTGTTGTTGTCAAAGGAATGTTGTGCTAACTTCGTGTTTGATCTAGTTGCAGATAACTAGATCTGCGGAGTTGTGGTCGGTTTTACACCCTAGATTTGTGTTGTTTTGTAGTCTTTCGAGTTCATACTGTGGCTAATCATAAATCAACGGCGAGATTCATCAGTTTTCAAGCAGCCATCTTTGTTTAGTTTTGTCGCTTATTTGTGTGTTTTTACAACTATTATTATAAGCAGGTAAGTGGAGCTAGTGAAGATACATTTTGGTAACATTGAAGTGGTTCTAATTGTGATATCTTCTGACATTCTTCTGTGTTAATGTAATCTGTTTTGTGTGGGATTTTTTTTACTTTTGCTGCTTGCTTTTTGTTGTACTAATAATATAAAAGTTATTTATATATTATTATACTTGCTGTACTAATTTTAATCCTATTCATAAATGAATTTAAAAAAAGCGAAAGTCATAACTTTCACTGCCATATATACAGGTGATTGGCAATTGTCAGGAACAACTGTTGTCTTCTTTTCATTCACTTGCTAAAAGTGGGCACTGTGGCATCGTTTGAGAAAGCTAATGAGACAAGGAAATCGTGCCTGTAATTTGTACGACAAGTATAATACATTTATTTTGAGAAAATTGCCTCGAAAAAAAAACGAAGGTTTAAGATGTGATTATGGCGCTTAATTTTCAAAGGCTATGTACTTTTTTGACAAACTGGTTTTTGAAAGCTTCTTTCTTTCATATGCTATCAGAAAAGTATCAGTTTAACATCCTGAACGTCGAAGATTTCTCACAATCAGCAGTTTATGGTGTTTATAAAATACCTTAAAAGTTTGATTTCTCCAAAACAACCCAGTTTGGACCCCATGTTATCACCCGTTTTAGGGAAGGCATCCAATTACCAATCACCCTGTATACATTGATAGTTGAAATTTGTCATTAAATTATACGATGTAAGGGACACCGGCTACTAGGTTTTCAAATTTCAGCAGCGTTGAAAGTTGGAAACCCAGCAGCACGCTGGGTACCAAATTCCCACCAGACATTACGCTATTTTGTTTCGCTATAAAGTTGGGGAAATATAGGGGCCTTGATGACGATCAGTTACTCGAACACTAACCCCCGCACAGATCCACAAGGAGCTGCACCGCCTGGTGTCGGACGCGCCCCGCCCCGCGCCCCCGCCGTCCCGCCGCGCGCCCCCGCCGCCCCCGCCCGCGCGCCGCACGCGCTTCATGCGCTCGGACAGCATCGTGGACGAGTACGAGAACAGCGTGTTCGACGAGCGCCTGTTCGATAACATACATAACTTTGGAGACAATCAGGTTAGTCATTCAATTAGAAGTAAGAGGTACCACATACATATTCGGGTCAGCTGATTCGGCAGAGTCGGCCGGTAATATATACATAGGATTTTGCTGCCTGATCTGTCCACACCTGAAAAACCCTTAATATACTTACAAGAATTGTAATAAGATATTTCCACAAAATTCCCGGCTCACAAATCACTGGCATTGTGTCTAAATTCTTTACCTTTAGATTATATTATTAGTTTACCTTTAGACATAGTAAGCACAGTATGGGTTGATATTTTTACATAATGTAAGATGGAGAAACTTCTAGATATCGATATGTGCAAACTTTTAGACTACTGCTTAGAGCCACTTGCCACTTGTTCAAAGCAAGAAAATAAGACAAATTGTGCTCAGCGTGACTGGCTTTATCTTTCATTCGTGACAATGTTGCCTGGGCACAATTCACACACAAAGCTTCTCAACACTTTTCCCAACTCTACACTTTCTTCACAGACTCAAAGCAGCATCGAACTCATCCTATCAGGAGAACAGCCCCCCAACGAAGACGAGGTGGAACTAAGAGTACAAGTGGAACGGAGTGCCAGCTGTGAGGAGAGGCAGTGGGCGGCGAGAGTCGCGCGGGGAGTCATACAGTTCGCGAGGTGCTGGATGCTGTTCGTGGTGGAGCGCTGTGATAGAGGACGAGGACTTAGACCCCGGTGAGTGACACGAGAGCTAAGTAACTGCCCAAACCTTTCTGCGGATCTAAAAAACAGTTACACCACGATCCAAGTCTGTCCTGTCATTACAGTGATCTATAAAGCAAAACAGGCGCCTCTGACGAACGGGGATGGCGATAAATGAGCCATCAGATGCGCCCCTTTCTTTATATTTGTTCGCTAATGTTATACTTTTGCTTACGGCGACAGTACTTCTTCTTTTCAGAACAAATATTACTTAATTATGTAAAACAAGATATATATTTCGTTACAGATGGGCGAGTCAAGGCTTAGAATTTCTAATGCTGGCCTGCGATCCACGGAATACAAAACATCTCAGTGATGAGGAGTTTGAGGTAAGATAGATATCACTAATCATGAAAGAAGAATTCGCATAAAAGTTCAAGTTGATGTTGTCTTTTCATACACGTGAAAGTAACACATAAATTAACTGAGTGATATTTCTTCTCGTTTAGGAATTGAAATCCCTGATGGATGGCTGCATCTCACACGTGATTGGCTCCCGGCCTGCGCCGAACCCGCCGACACACTCGCCGCGCCCGCGCCCTCGCTTACCGGTACATAGACCCTCGTCAGCCCGCGATATAACAATGTCACTAAAACTCATCCCTCCAGGAACCAATAGCGTCCGACCTTACCTTAAAAAGATGAAAAAACAATTAAAACGTTTATTTTTAGTTTAGTTAATCTGCTTCGTTGGTCCAGTGGTCGCAAGCGCGACTGCTGAGCATGATGACTTGGGTTCGATTCTCGGGTCGGGAAAAAGTGTTATTGGGTTTTTCCATTAGGAATATCTTAGTAGCAGCCACGGAATCTAGATTTGTGCCCGGTTGATGGCAAAAGGTTCGCTATTACAAACACGGCCCCTATTACATGGGACTTAACACATAACTGGCGACATGTTGGTGTACTATTAGGTACACCTCCGCCTAACCCTTCGAGTAGGAGGGAGTAATCCCCGAAGGGTTAGGCATAACATAAAATGACATCACATAAAACACATTAGACATAACATAAAATGACACAGGCGTGATGTCATTTTATGTTATGTTTGTTAATTATCGTTACGAAACGCTACAATCATTACGTTCTATCAGGAACTTCTCAGTATTCGGCCCAGATGATACCAAATGGCAAAAAGTTGTGGTACTGTAGATACAAGTCTGTCTACCTAATCCTTCGGGGATGACCGATGATATCCTCGTCATCTATAAAAGCAGATAAAATGCTGTAACCTCTCTGTCTATATGTTTCGAAGAATCTGTTTTCCAAACAAACTAATAAATTGTGACCGTGATTTGGTAACAGAGTCCGTTCCCCAACAACAGTACGAGTCGCGAGGCCCCGACGCCGCCCACTCCTCCGCCGATGGAAACCGACCCGCTCACCTATCCTGAATCCATCGAATGCAATGGTAAGTGGCCTTTTATCATATGGGCGGCCCAACCAGGACCTTGGGCTACTATTTGTACCACACCCTGTAAATAAGTAGTAAGTAAGTAGTGTAGTTTTAGTATATGCGAAACCTGAAACACGTGTCTAGTATTTTTATGTAAAGAATCTATATACAAAGGAGATTGGCAGAAATCCATGTATTTTCAGTATCACATACAGGCTTACCGTTTCATAGAATGATTATATGGATTTGAATGCTACAATAGAGTATAACAAAATATGTAATGGTAAGATATACATTAGACTTGGGGATATAAAATTGATTTATACATAACCTCAAAATGGACCAAAATAATACTTAAAAGTACCTACCTACTTAATGTAAACCAAGGCAGACCCTTTTAGATCATACATTTCAATCAGATAAAATGGATAGATTGTACTTTATTAACTATAGAAGGATTTTTGTGTTAAGTACTAGTAAGATTTTAAAGTAGGGTGTTCTAAGTTGAGATAAGAAAACGGCAATTATACATATAAAGATTTTGAATTATTTTAGGCCATCCAATTGCTATGACGTCACTTACAATAGTAATAACGTACCGTTTGCGGAATTCGAATCCGCATCCAAGATGGTCCATGGTCCATCCACAAGATGGTCGTCAACAGGATAAAAGATAATGAATAATTTAAAATAGAATAGGTAAAAAAATAAAACAATAGTATTTATAATAACTTTTTATTCTAATGATAACAATATTAAAAAGTTATTTTCAATCACCACGCGTCGACGTATGTTGTCAGGGACGTGAAAACGTTCAGAGTTGCGACATCCACTAAATAAGCAGTGCCTGGGTGCTTCTGGTACTCTTCTTAAGTTGGGCAGAGTGATTGTCTGAGCTCGAAGTTGGTTTTCGTGTCTTCTCAGAAGTTCTTGTTGTGCTTGTTCCCAACAAGTTACGCAAATTGGTTCATTTAATGTAACCTGTTAAAAAAAATTCAATACTTTATTTTGACGCTTATGTACTTTTTATTGCCTTGAAATCGGATTCCACTATAACCCTGCTAATATACTACTAATTATAGCCCGCCCCAGTAAGTCTAGTCTCTTTTCCGACTATCACTATTAATAACAATAATAAAAAAATAGACAGGTCCATCTAGGTGAAGTTATTCAACACCAGCAATCAGCATCCTCCCTATCTTAACATATATTTTTCTTTGAGTGTGTCATTCTTCCAGAAAATAATAGAGAAAAAAACATAGAAAGCAAAAATATGTCATACATACCTGACGTGGCTGTATCCTCTGGTCAATTATTGCAACTATCTGGGTTTCCTCCTCTGATGCATGATTGATAATATGACTCTCAGTCTCAATCACTGAAGTACCACAAACAATACAGATATGTTGCAGCTGATGCATTCCTATCGCCCAGCAAGAATTGCATACATAATCAGAAGTATTGATCTAAAAACAATATTTGTTCAGAAAATAGTAGTCATAAAAACTGTGGCCAATATTATAGTTGTCTTTTTTTAATGTTATAGCAACGTGGTGGCTCAAAATAAGAGTTCTCACTTCATTTATAGATGCAGAAAACATTACACATATCACAAACGACGAATTATGCAGGGTTTAAACTTAAAACACAAAAAAAAAATCCTGACGTTAAATATATTTTTTTATATTTGACATAAGTGTTGCCAAATATTAATTAACAAATCGAATCGATTAAAATCATCGAATCAATATGAAATTAATTTAGTAAAAGCAATGCTATTTAAGTTATAATAATGTTGTTTATAAAGTGAGCATATATTCTTGAATCAAATCAATCTACTTTATTTTTATTTAATGAACAATGTTTGGACGAAAGATACTTTCCAAAACATACATAATACTTGTGGAATAGCTTTGGCCGTCTATTCGTCTATTTAAATCAATTTTTTTGAATAAACTATTTTTTTCTTCTTCACTAAAGTGATCATCGATTTGGGTTTATTATATGGCAACACTAACGACTTCATACGTTTAATTGGTTCTATTTTATGCGTTTTGTTTCCGAAACGGGGCTGCACCCTAAAATCATGGTTTTCTAATTACTCCCAATAACTAATAAAACATTTTAGCTTGAAAAATAACTACAGCTATAAGACCTTTAATTTGCATATAACTAGATTTTGAAACGTATTAATTTGATGTGGTACCCAACTCAACAATCTCCTTTCAAAACTGTATCATGGAAAATCACAAAGTTATAAGCTTGTTCTGTTATCTGGTTGTCCGCTCAAAAACGTGGTCACCACGCAGCGCGCCCGCGCACGCGCCTCCAGCGTCGTCTTGAGCTCATTGATAATAATAATTTGGCAGTAGGTACCTAAATGATTGCGATAGGTACTTAATGTCGCTCGGTATCCAACTTGTAACTTTTTTAAAATTATTTTTTGACAAAATATAACATTGGTTAAAAATTATGGGAATCGATTCAGTTACTTATTCTGAACAAACTATATTCAGGTTTCGCTACTAAAAATAATGTTGTATAGGGCGGGATTTGTACACAACAGACCACAAAAAGTCGGTAAAACTCGTGTATTATAATGCTTTTCATATTATAGCCTTAGAGGGAACAGTTCACAGCACATACTACTTAAGGCCAGGATATTCGAGCGCAGTAGGCATTTAGCGTTAATTAATTTACCTACGCGCGTGGCAACTCCTGCGGACGCTCAGTCGAAATGAACTCGCTGACCCCGTTGTGCAAAAATTTCGAGTCACATTATAAAATTGTAACAGAAGGTATAGTCAACTTCGTTTTAAGGAATTCATGTAAATTTTTGGGGGTTTAGTTTTTAGGGAAATATAAGTACGGTAACATTATTTATTTTATTACTACCTACAATTGTTTTTATTTTCACCTAATCTCCTTTTCTTTCATTATTGTTACAGCGCTTCCGCACTATGCAATGCTTACGATCTGGTTTTTGGACTTTTTGTCAGTAAACTACTAGAGAGATTTTGTTGGGAGTTTCGGTAGTTTGTAAACTTAAGTTATTATAGACCACGCGTGCATTAGTTTCATCTGTTAATTCGGATAAAACTCATCACAATACAATACCCAGGACAATCTATTCTTTAGTCTTAGGTTGAATTGTCATGAAAATGTAACCCATGAAGAAAAAACCGAAAATTCTCGATGGCGCCATCTTGGATTTTCATTTTGACCTCAGTTTCGATATCAGCAACACCGAAAACCATGAAGATGACACCCATGACGAAAAAACCGAAAGTTTTAGTCGGCGCCATCTTGGATTTTCATTTTGACCTCATTTTTGATATCAGCAACACCGAAAACCATGAAGATGACACCCATGACGAAAAAACCGAAAGTTTTAGTTGGCGCCATCTTGGATTTTCATTTTGACCTCAGTTTCGTTATCAGCGACACTAAAAACCATGAAAATGACACCCATGAAGAACCATTTTAATCTTAAATCACTCCATCCACCACCGTCTCCATCGCCGTCTGTTGTAAACGTGCTTTACCGTGTAGTTCCATCAATATCACACCAGCAGACTAACTAATCTGTTTATCACCGGACGAAGTTATACTATCATACGCCTTGTGCCGACACTGTAAAAGAACATCATATTTGTTACACACTCCAGCTTCCAGGGAAGACAGACACGAGACGAAGACATTTCACCTTTCTATTCGTGTAAATCTGGACGAAATCCGTATTTCTGTTACAAAATTATGGTTTATCTAGCAGCCTCTACTCTTGTGATGTCATTCTCCATAGGTGTGTGTGAATATTTGAAAATGTAACTCATGCGTATGTCTTTTTTCATATAGAATTGTTCGTACGTTGTCCTATAGCTCACAGACGGCGCGTCCTGGCGGCCACGGAGCGCGTGGACAGCGCGCGCGACGAGCGCCTGCGCAGCAACAAGAGCGTGGGGCACGTGCTGGGCGCGGTTCTCACCAGCTACGAGCCCAAGCTGCGCCAGCTCACCTTCAAGTGGCAGCGCGGCCTCAAGATAGGCGCCGGCACCTTCGGGAAGGTAGCTCATTGTAGCTTTGTCATGTTTTTCCTCCCCCGTTTTTCTTATCTGAGTATCGCAACCTCATTCTAGCTTTTATGAAAGTCCACCACCTCTTTTACGTTTTTTAATGCCAAAATGTAGTGCGCAGGCCAAGTTCCAGCAACAGGCCGCGTAGTAATAATACCCATAGGATGACCATTGGATGCGGATAAACAATAAATATCCAAGCGATTGCAGCAATCACGAAAGATTTGCTGTCTATCATTGAAGAGTTCCATTGTATATATTCGAAGATCAGCATCACATCTCCAATGCCCACGTCTAGTCTGTACGCAGACCAGGAAAGCATGACACACAGGGTGCAACGTTTATACGTGCTGCCAATGATAGTGATGACAATGTTTAACTTAAACAACGGCGATAGATGTCAGGATCAGTGGTTTATCCAACTATATTTTTTCATTTTCCGCATTCAAATGCATACCAGTTCACCCTCATACGACAGTTTTACAAACCCATATCCATGCTCCCCAGGTGTACACCGTGGTGAACACGGAGAGCGGGCAGCTGCTGGCCATGAAGGAGCTGTCGGTGGGCGTGGGCGACCGGCGTGCGCTGCAGCGGGCGGCCAACGAGCTGAAGGTGCTGGAGGGAGTACTGCACCCGCACCTCGTGCGCTACTACGGCTGCGAGCTGCACCGGGTGAGTGTTAGGGAGCTTGCACCAACGAGCTGAAGGTGCTGGAGGGAGTACTGCACCCGCACCTCGTGCGCTACTACGGCTGCGAGCTGCACCGGGTGAGTGTTAGGGAGCTTGCACCAACGAGCTGAAGGTGCTGGAGGGAGTACTGCACCCGCACCTCGTGCGCTACTACGGCTGCGAGCTGCACCGGGTGAGTGTTAGGGAGCTTGCACCAACGAGCTGAAGGTGCTGGAGGGAGTACTGCACCCGCACCTCGTGCGCTACTACGGCTGCGAGCTGCACCGGGTGAGTGTTAGGGAGCTTGCACCAACGAGCTGAAGGTGCTGGAGGGAGTACTGCACCCGCACCTCGTGCGCTACTACGGCTGCGAGCTGCACCGGGTGAGTGTTAGGGAGCTTGCACCAACGAGCTGAAGGTGCTGGAGGGAGTACTGCACCCGCACCTCGTGCGCTACTACGGCTGCGAGCTGCACCGGGTGAGTGTTAGGGAGCTTGCACCAACGAGCTGAAGGTGCTGGAGGGAGTACTGCACCCGCACCTCGTGCGCTACTACGGCTGCGAGCTGCACCGGGTGAGTGTTAGGGAGCTTGCACCAACGAGCTGAAGGTGCTGGAGGGAGTACTGCACCCGCACCTTCATTATCCTGTTGGAATCTTTTGGTTCTTGTGATTTTGGGCTAATCGTGAAGTAATTGCGGCTATATCTTGCCATTACAGTTCGACGGCTTATCAACAAATACGACATACTAGGTGTATTGTTAAAGGAGTTCCTACCTCTAATCACCACTATACTAGCAATATTCTTTCTATTCCTTCCAGGAGGAGATGCTCCTGTTCATGGAGCTGTGCGTAGAGGGTTCCCTAGAGGCGCTAGTGGCGACATCGGGCGCGCTGGCCGAGCACACCGTGCGCAAGTACACCAAGCAGCTGCTGTCGGCCGTCCGGGAGCTGCACGCCAGGTCCATCGCGCACAGGGACATCAAGAGTGAGTACCAACTCACACAGCACACAGACACACATAGCGCACATACGCATGGCGCTGCACAGTAACATATTGCACAAATAAAGTGTTACTAACATATGTTTTACGGTTCTATTTACTAATACAGTTTGTATTTTATCATGTGTATGTTGTCTGTAAGGTATATGTATGGGCCAAAGTTGCCTGAAAATAAATGAATGTTGTTGTTTTCGTTCTATATTAGGGTTTATGAGGGACATAGGGTCAGTCCAATCTTAAGTCAAAATCTATATGAGTTACTAAGCTCGTGCTTTGACTTAGACGTGTTCCTGTATCTTTCACTTCTATAATCTTGTTCTTGATAGTTGTATGACAGTGACAGGAATAACACTTAGCCAAAATACGTGTTAAGTGACGATCTCGCCCTTACAATTTGCGTATTTTTGTCAAATTTACATCTTGGCGTCTTTTTGATAGATTGAAGCAGAAGTTTACACCGTGTGGAGCTGTATCTGACCACTTCTTTTCCACACAAAATACAGGCGCCAGTTTTGCTACTGACTGATGTGTAATAATCAGTGATCGGAATAGGCTGACTATATTTGCCTAAACTTCGGAGAACAGAGACAGAAAGTGGAGACTTCCTTACGACTATTTTTTTTTTCCCGGTATTCGGAAAAAATCTTCAGTAAGTTGAAAGTAAGCTTTATTTAAGATGTGTAAAGGCTATTTTTAAATAAACTTGCAATTAACAAATCTTAGGAATTTTCATTAAAACTAATCTAACTTAAAGCATGTATTAGAATTATCCTTAAACTGACTGTTTAAGGATCGTAAATATAATTCGAATACATGAATTAAAGTTAGATTATTTATTTCGGGATTTTACGTGAAAATCCCGAAAATTTGGAAATTGCAAGTTTGGTTAAAAATAGCCTTTACACATCTTAAATAAAGCTTATTTTCAACTTATTGAAGATTTTTCCCGAATCCCGGGAAAAAAAATTAAAAGGTTCTCCGAAGTTTAGGCAAATATAGTCAGCCTATTCCGATCACTGGTAATAATACAGATTAACAATATATGTTGTGTATGTCACCGCACTTCGGGGAACAAATGGCTTCTAAGACACAGTCTTCTTGCTAAGTTTAGAAGTCAAACGTTCATTTATAAATTGTCTCTGTTGTACAAAAAAAGTTGTGTTTTTTCTAGTTTTATTCACAACTATTTCGTTGCGCGAAACGCGCTCAATATCGCTGAGAAATATAAAACTAAATATTTTTTTCTAGGATTCTCATTTACATTATCCAATCTAAGGTGACGGCTATGATTTTATACAAGTGACAAACCATATTCCTTCGACACGAATGACGCTTAACACACAAAACTTTGTGCCCGATATAACCCAGGAACATTTTTCAAAAATACTTACTGCTCCTTTGTAGTAACTGTTGTGCAAAATAACATACTTCTGTACCCAGGGGTTTAGGTTGTATGTTGTATGTCAGGGAATTGTAAGATTTTGTTTCAGTAGATATTATTGTTTTGTCGTACTTACCTTCTTCGTCCACCAGGTGGCAACATCTTCCTAACCAACGAGGGCCACTGCCTGAAGCTCGGAGACTTTGGCTGCGCCGTCAAGATCCGCGCCAACACCACCGCGCCGGGAGAACTGCAGGGATTCGTGGGCACACAAGGTTTGTACTGCATTGCTATCCTCTATTGGCAAGTAAGGTAAAATGTAAGGGATGGAACACACCTGTCAAAATGAAGCTTGAAAATTAAGAAGACAACAAGTTGTTTCTGACTTTAACCTACAAATAAAGAATTCATTGTAATCAATAAACTTCTTCATTGATCGTCTGAATCAGACAAAATGTTAAAACGCTACTAACTTATATTTTAATTACTCGTAACACCAAAAATGTTGTTTTCCAGCGTACATGGCTCCCGAGGTGTTCATGAAGTCGTCGGGCCACGGTCGCGCCGCGGACATCTGGTCGCTCGGCTGCGTCGTCACCGAGATGTCTTCCGGCAAGGTGAATACACATTATTGTTTAATCATTCATTATCACTTTCAGCGCCTTTTACACGCTGCGCCTGTTGTTGTAAGTTCCAGCTGAAAAAATAAGGCGTACTCCCTATTCAAAATTACAATGTAGAACAAATTAATCACGCTATATATTCATGTTTGAAGTGGCAGGGTATAAAGAATATTTTTTTGTAATATGTTGCTAAAATGTAAGTGTGTTTGTCGCGATATCTATATAGGCCACAAATGTGTTAAATAAAAGATATCGTGCCCAAACTGTTAGTAGGTATAAGAACATAGAAATTATCCTTGTCTCTCTATTCTAATCACACATTTAACGCTTTAATTTGTCCCCTAGCGCCCCTTCTCCCAATACGACAGCAACTACCAGATCATGTTCCTGGTGGGCTCGGGCGGGCGGCCCGAGATCCCGTCGTCGCTGTCGGCCGAGGGCCAGCAGTTCTGCCTGTCGTGCCTCACGCACGACGCCGACCTCAGGCCGAGGGCCGAGGCGCTGACTCTGCACCACTTCCTTATGGTAAGTGGTAAGTCAATAACAACATGTAATTAACAACATCGTCATCATTTAACTAACAAATTCATATTCATATACAGATATGCATTGCATTCCATAATGTGTAAAGATCTTACAATGGGCTTAAAGCTAAGGTACAATTACGGAAAATAATACTGAAAATTTATGCGAGAAATAAAATCAATAGTGACTCAATTTACAATTTTAAAACATGTGCTTAATATTAATTAACTAAATTATAACATTAATTTTCTGTTAAAAACTTTTAACATAATAATTATTTGGTAAGATTACATAAAAACATATTTTATATGATATAATATTTATCTATGTATGTAAGAGTGTGAATTCTAACACTACATGGTGAGAGTCTGTTACTTGTTTAGTTAAACATAAATAAAATTATCTCCATCGTCTAACTTGCAAAATGTTCGACTGCCGAATTCACCTCTACTACCCAGTTAATGTGAATTGAACACGATTGGCAGTACGTAGGCTGATAGGCTCCAATTTAGAATATCAATCTCGTAGGTAAGCTCGATAGAAGATAAACAGAGTTAGATTTTGTGTTCAAATCAAATATTTGTGTTAGTGCTACATTTTCAAACTCCTTTTCTTTTAACCGCATTTTTTATTCAGTAAAACGCACAACCAAAGTGAAATAGTACGTTATGAAAAGAAATTCAACTTTAAATGAGCGTGTTTAATTTCTCTTACACCGGTAATTTTTTTATTTTAGTTGGTTTGGTTCGTTCATTATTTTCATTATACACAGGAAGTCATTGCTTTTTTAACTTTTTCATTTTATCCGTTATTAATAAAATAATCCTCACAACAATCTCCATAATAGTATATTAACACAACCCATCTTTACAGGTAAAATCCGATGAAAGTGACTGCAACTGCGAGCCAGGGTTCCTACTCACAAAATGACATGAGCAGTAACTTCCTTCGGTTACCACAAACGTACAGTTAAACCAGAAAATGTATGCTCTTTGGTAATTTTCGTGTTTCCGAATTAGCACGACCGTCGCCCCACAGAGGCAAAACTTTTGTTCTGTGGTAAGTACTTTCACGGTTATCACAGTTCTATTTCATGATTGCACGTTCGTATTTCCGAAGATAGACGAAGATTGCCGAAGCGTATACTTTTCCTGGGAGATCTGTAAACAACTAGTCGACTGGGCAAACCATTGAATTGTTAGCTATTATCACGGGTAATGTAGGTGTACTACAACGCAGCCCAACCCCTCGGGGAATACAAGCGTGAGGTTATGTTTATGTGTTTTGGGTATACCTACTACAGTTTGTACCCAACACTTATTGAAGAAATAACTTAACTTCTAGGCCAGTAAAACGAAAGTTTTAATCTAATAATGAAATTTATAATGCGTATTATGAAGCATATATTTTTTATCACAATGACACGGAGAAGTAAGTAAATGGAATAACTGACATGGTGGTAAATGGCAATAATATAGTCATTGGTTCAGTGTTCCATTTGCTGTCTACTCTGTGGTTTTAAAAATATGACTGCAAACTGATTTCGTGTGTGATGAATGATCACCAACACTATTTATTCTGTATGTGTTATTTTAAAGAAATAAACCCACTTGTATATCACCTTTTCCAAATGTCTATCAGTATAGTTCATCTAAGACGCTTCACTCGGTCGTTCGGAACATGAAAAGAATCAAAAGTGAATTTTTTCATCAGTAAACTATTATGGTTTTCGGCATCATTTACTCGCGCCTAATGATCTTAACATGTTATTAAATGAGCCGATGAAAATTCATTTAGATGTAATTTTTTTGTTCTCTTGTTATCTTGGAATGAAACGAAAATGATCATTCACTCGAGTGAAGGTTCTGACATCACCTTAATATTCTTATTTAGATGAATTTACGTGTTTGTGACACAATATTTTCACTTAGACTATTGTTGGAATTAGATGGCAAAGAAAATAAGTTTTAGATTATACAATGATCCTGATCCTGGAATGAAATTCCTTTGGATGATTATATTGATATGATGGCTGTCCGATAGTAAATGATCCGGTCATACTATCGCATAGCCATTTAAAATAAATATCGTAGCTACTTATTTGCGGAAAGTACATTATTACCTCAGAGCCATGAATGTAAATATAATCAAAATGATGTGCCATTACAGAATTTCAAATAAGTATTTGCGTAAAATTTGATTCATGTGTATGATTTTCATCAAAAAACTATTACTAAACTATTTTTCTATCCAAATATGTGGGGAGACGCTATCTGTAAAGCCTCGGCCACACTGAAACGAATCTCGCGCGTAAAACAGGACTTGAATGCGCGTTAAACGCCGTTACCCGCGACTATTAGCGCCGTTACCCGCGACTATTAGCGCTATTCTATTTAGTTTGAACGCGTCTGATGGGAATCGCCTCAGTTTGGTCAGAGCTTAATGAAATACCTAATTGAATTGTAATCTTTAAATTAATGATCTAATTATACAAATGATTGACTTGTGAAGAATATAAAAAACTATTATATGTGCATTTAAGATACCCTATACATAGTTTTAAATTACAAAAATATGATTTTTAAAGTACTTATGTATACTTTATAAAATATGAAATGAGTCGTCCCGAACAAATTATAATATGTGTAAATAAAGGTAAAAATATATATATATTTTGATACTAATCAGAAATGAAATACTTAGAGAATTTTATTTTAATAAAGTGAAATGTATTGTATGATAAGAATACTATGTATGTGATAAGTGCACTTTTAAAGTGGTTACTGTATATCTTGGTTTTGGAGGCGGATACCTTTCGCTGCGACACTGAAGCGCAACTTTGCACTTAGGAGTTTTAATTGATGGCAACCAACTTAAGAGGGAACAGGGCCTGCGATGCATTTGAAAAATAGGTATTGGAAGAAACTATTGCCTTCGTGCTGCGTCAATCCTGCCGCCGTAGGCTGCAATACAGCTCAGACCAATTATATCACAAATATTTTGACGTAATCGAAGTTTCGTATTCCCCTTTTTTCTCCTGTAAAACTGAGCCGATTCAATTATTTTTGACATTAAAAGTTTAAGAGTGTCTAGGCCTATCAATTTCTTTTAAGTTAAAAACTTTTCGAATTTGTCTGGTGCTCCTCTAAACACGGCCGTTAAAGTCGGGCATTTTTTTGTAATTTTTGGAGGGTCGTATTTTCATAACTTATTAGTTGCTGAAAAAATGGAAATGACAATAGTATGTGCCTACAGTAGACCTTGATTTTATGAAAAAAAAAACAATGATTGCTCTAGACTCTAGAGCAATCATTGTTCTAGAGAAGAGGCATTTTTCAGGAGGAAAAAAGGGAACACATTTGTATGGAGAATCGCAGCCCCTGTTCTCTCTTAAGCATCAGTCCAAGTGGTGCGGACTAATGGCAGATCTGCAGCGGACTCAAGACACTGACGGATATGCATTGCAGTGAATATTTGTATGGAGGTGTCTATGTCTAGAGTCGCGTTAGCAATTTGTCCGGTTACCGAGTTGGCCGATCCGGAAAGCGATTTTACCTTTTGAACGCCATTGTCACCTACACGTGATAAGCAAGCACGTGCCCTGTACGCCAACGACACAAATATGTGACAAAAAATTCGGTGCACTATAACACGAAATTAACAATTAAATAGTTTTGGCATCCCTATTATTTTTGTAGGTATTTGCGGTGAAATTGTGGCTTGGCGTGGAGGGCACGCGCGTGCTTTTTATGCTCTGGCGTTTATAAGGTTAAAGGATAGAGAGTTAAGGTTGGCACTGAAGTTAGACTAGTGTGTTAGTTGAATAAAATCGATGGCCCTGCATGTAAAGTCGTATCGTATATTAATTATTTCCCTGTTGTCAAAAATTTTACAACATCCAAAAAGATGAAGCCTGAAGACAGCTAGGTTATTGACCGATCAAAATAGGGATGTTTCTTGTATTAAAAAAGTATGATTCTATTTAGTCCGTCAGTTAGATTATCAAAAAATATTGGATACGTATTTTTTGTTTTATCAAATCAATAAAAATTGACGAAGATAAAACGCATCAAAGATCATGAGTGGGGGCATGTGACGTCACTTTTCAGTAAAAAGTGTACTGAAGTATGACGTCACACGAGTTTTCGACGCACTGTATCGTCTTCATTTTTAGTTTTCGTGAAAAAAAAAAAATACGTGTCCAATATTTTTTTGAAATCTATCTGACGGACTAATTAGATTTTTTCAGGAAACATCCCTATTGAGTCTAATAAGATTTTATGGCATGTGTTATTTTATGTGTTAAAACAAACTTGTTTTGGATAAATTCAAGAAACGTTATGGGAAATCCATTGAAACACTGACTTTTGTATTAGATAGAGGAAATTTTGTAATCAACAGATTATTGAGTTGATTTGTTGTTATAATATGAAAATATATTTAATGTAATAGTGCATAATTTGATGCAACACATCATGGGAATAAATATCAATTGGTTTACCTAAGCAATTTTTGTTGTTTTTATATAAACCAAATATGGCTCTGTTCTTTCCAAATTATGCTATGTTTTTTGGGTTTAAGAAGTACCCATATTCCTTCTCCCGGGGCAAAACTATATAATATAACATCACCCCTTATCCCCGAAGGGTTAACGGGAGGTGTACCTAATAGTAAACCACACCACCAACCACCACCTAATAGTAACTACTACATTTCTCCAGTTATGTTTAAGTCCCATGTAATAGAGGGCGAGCCTATTGCTATCAACCGGGCACAAGTCCAGACTCCGTGGCTACTACTGAGAAATCCCTGATAACACTTAGGGAAAAACCCAATAACACTTTTGCCCGAACTGGAAATCGAACCCAGGACCTCATGCTCAGCAGTTGCGCTTGCGAGCACTACACCAACTAGGCAGTCTACATCTGTGTTATATCGTTTCAAAATCCTTTTGGTATACATAGTCTTGAAATAATCTTTCGACACTGGCGCAGGGGCCAATTTTCATTTTATATCAGAAGTGTGGATGTAAGAAATGCCAACAGCGGAAGTTCGGGGTGACAAATAAATGAACAATTCCAACGAAAAGTTTGATTTATTGAGAGCAACATTCAATTGACACGGATGCACTTACAAGCTACAGACACTTTGAGTTGCCACAGTGTACAAAATATCGAAATGGTCGCCCAGAAAAGTACCAAGTAACATTATTTTGGTGTGTTTTCATTTGACTGGAAAAGGACTTTGAAATCAGTTCAGTTTTTTCACAGTCGCACTATATGTTTTTCCAGGCCAGCATTAAGATTTTCACTTTTCTTGTCTTGAAACTTGAATTTTGGTTTGTTTTTCGTCTGATTCTCTCATCGCGCTTCTGATATTTCTTACTCTGTGGCCTAGTACGGACAGGTACTGGTGACATCAAGGTAAACATTCAACATTTATGGCTAAATACATTCCTATATTACTATAAAAGCAAATTTGATATGTTTACATTACAAATGGCAAGGGTAAATTTAGATTTTCTAATACATTTAAAATACAATTGGTTAGTAGTTAAGTAAGTAGTCATTTTTAAAAGATTTTTTTCAAATATTTTTGATGTTCATCTGATTTAAATATGATGTTTCTTTATCAGATTAATGCAAGTTTACTTATAGTTAACAGTGATAATACAAACTACGAACACGAATACATCTCTTCACAAATCAACCCACAGTGCAGGTGCTTCACGCGTGGTAAATTCAACTCTATTTGCACTCAAATACTAACTCAAATTGAATCCAAAATAGTAGTTTATAATGGACCCAAGATTTCAGAATTCCAATGGATCAACGTTGATGCTGGATACAAAATTATTATCGATCTAAGATGACTGGATCAGCGGTCACATACGAATGTTTGGCAGACTACAAGAACCTACTCCTTTCATTCTCAAACTGCACCCAACCCACCAGCTTCTATAGTTCTATACCTACGAACTCTAAACATCCACCATTTAACATCCTAGTTCAGTAAACGATTAATACTAAACCATCAGAATCGATTTGATTCAGTAAATACAGTTATCTATTCTTTATCTTTTTTACATGAGAATATTCCATTATAGAGATCAGTAATAGCTTTACAACAGTTAAAAAGCTTGGCGTGTGTTCACTATTCTCTAAGGGTAAGAATAACATTGATATGTATTAATCACTATACAACAATATAAACTGTCGGTATAAGTTCTTACATAGTAAGCTTAATGTATCAGGAGTTTTGTATAACTCGAGATCAGATTAGAGTAATATAATATAATTATAAGGGTGCGATATAATTATATTCTGTATTATAAATATTATACAGCAAGTATGATATAATTCTCTCCTTCGTGTCGCTGGCACGACATTTTTTTATATTTTGTTAGCCCAGACCTTCGCCACTTCCACCGCATCGTCGGTGGCAGCGCAGAGGTATATACAACATTATTTTTAGTATATGCGAAATCAGAATATAGTTTGTTCAGAATATGTAACTGAATCGATTCCAATAATTTTTAAACCAGGTTATATTTTGTCCCAAAAATATTTTAAAAAGGCTACAAGTTGGACACCGAGCGACAGTAAGTACCTATCGCAATCATTTAGGTACCTACTGCCAAATTATGATTATCAATGAGCTCATGACGACGCTGGAGGCGCGCTGCGTGGTGATCACGTTTTTGTGCGGACAACCAGGTAACAGAACAAGCTGATAACTTTGTGATTGTTCATGATACAGTTTTGACATTTTGTACAAAGGTTCTTTACATAAAAATACTAGACACGTGTTTCAGGTTTCGCATATACTAAAAGTAACGTATTTTCATATATATAGGGTGACTGGTAATTAGTGACCGATATTAAAAACGTGAGTGTACTTATGATAACAAACAACTTTCTCAAAGAAATTTTTATATATTCGTTCACTGTGCAGGGTACGATAGTAATGAGACAGAACGGCATCACGCGGCTAACAGCTGATAGGTAACAGGCGCGCGCGCGCAAATTTCATACGGCATAAAAAACTATTTCTTTGGGAAAGTTGTCTGTTATTATCATGGGTGTAATCACGTGTTTAAGTATAGGTCACTTATTACCAGTCACCCTATATGCATAGATGTGTCGATAACTTGGTATTTTTAACATAGACCTTTATATGGAAGGCTTATATTCTCCCCCACTATAACATTCATCCATTCTCCCAACACAAAAAGGTAACATTGAACAAATAACGATTTAAATAACAACTATTAATAAAGCTTTATAATTTTACAACTACAGCTACAAATAAACTTTGTGCTCAAACAATTTATAATTAGTAAAATTATTTAGCAAAATATAGTCATTGATTTCAGCTCTTGACAGAAAATAAATATTTTAAATATTCAACGATATAATTATACCTAATATAAATAACTATATAGGTAATATACTTATTTACTGATAATATATAAATATTTATGTGCTGATTTTAAGTTACTTATTTAAAACACAGCAAGTATATGCTACCAAAGGTACTTCTCATAAGGTGTTAAAAACACTCTCTCTACTTGTGCTTCGCGGCGCGCTTATTGACTAACGTTACATCTAACACTCAGTAGTATTTTGTTTAATTTACCAAAACCATAGGCAAAATAAAATGAAGATTGTAATTCGAATCAGTTTACTCAACGACAAAAAAAATACGGCTTGAAAATTTCTACGCATCCATACTTTCCCAAAACATATTTTTGAATCTTTTTTTTCTGACAGTAATTTTTTTTTTAAATATTTTAGACAATCAATAAAATACTGACAAAATTGACTCTTAGTATTATGCATAAGTCTTATTAATATAATAATTGGTATAAGTAATTGATTAAACCTAGCCTTAATTCTACACTTTGATATGTTTTTGATATTCTTGGCCATGTCGAGCATGACAGTCGCCATCGACGATATGTATACGATTTTCCCTAAATTACTACAATGTTATATTAAGTAGCTGTATACCCGAATTAAATAAATATAAATAATTGAATTTAATAAAAATTATATTATAAAGTCTGCAAGAAAATAATAAGAGAAATCCATTTAATATATTACCATCTTAAAATAAAATAAGGTTTTTTTAAAATATTTTAATGTTAAGCATTAAAATATTTTACAAATCTAAATATGTTATCACCACAGCATTAACATTTTTACTCGTAAATAAGACAACCGTCCCCAACCTGTTGTAGATAATTATAATACAGGGTGTAACGGACAGCCCTCCACAAACTGACAGGGTGCATTCAGCTCCTTATTGTGAATCATATTCCACCGGATTTTTTTTGTTTTTTTTTTTTATTTAAATTTTTTCAGTTACATTTTCCTTTATTTCAATGTAAAATTACATTCCCTGTACGCAACACTCCATTTATGTAAATAATACGGCTAAAATAAAAAATCCTACAATGGATAAAGAACGAACTGTTATAAATAATTTCCGAATCAATACTTTTAATTTGCTGATTTGAGAATGAATGTACTATAAAGAACTGCTCGCCATGCAAGCAGCGCAATCAGCCTACAAAATTCATTCGAATAACATTTTTGAAGACTCATTGTAATTTTGGTGTGCAAGTTTAAATAAATTCAGTGTGTGTGTTCAGCAAAAATTAAAGTGTTTAAATTAAAAAGGACCCACGGAGCGCCATCCTAACAGAACGACGCGTGAAATCAGCTGTTCGCTTCCTGCCTAGCTATAGAGTTCATCGAACTCGTCGTTGCGCTTGCCGTTCGCTACGTGCGTTTTGCCACGGTAAGGATACATTGCGTATGAGGAAATAAAACAAATCGAATTTATTGGTTTCCCATAACATTCCTGAGATAATTTCTTGTACCGGTCATCTTAGTATGATATACTGAATTCAACCCATCAGTTTGTGGATGGCTGTCCCTTACACCTTGTATTTATTTTAATCAATAAAATTGATTTAACACATTTATAATTTCATTTATAAATCCCTACTTTTTTTTTACTCTAATCATCAATACGGGAGTATAATTTATTATATTTATGTTTTGATGAAAATAACAATACTTTATATATTTTTTCAACCGATATAATATCTCGGTCTCATTTTTCGAATATTTTTACCGTTAGTTAACCAACAATTGAATAAACCTTTATTCTTTTTAAACTACTCTTGATTAATACCTATCCCCATTTTATCTCATGCTGGAAACGATGATTTTCCTAACAGCGTTTCTTTTTATAGCAAATGTCATTATTTTATCGTAGCAGAGCTCCTTTATATTTCGCCAAAAAAACTGGCTGGCTGGGGAACAATCGAGTAAATTATTTTGAATATATATATTTTTTACCGAAAGTTTTGTAAATATATATGTGTATATTATGTAAGTAATAAATACATAAGTACCTACATATAATGTAACTAACAATCAGTAGTTTATTTTTCTAATTGTTTTTTTTTTCATGTTTAATACTACCTACACACTAAATTTTTCTTAGATGTCGAAAATTGTTTTAGCTTTTTTTGGCTATAATACTTCTGCATTAAATCTATGGGGATTTAAAAAAGCAGGTTTATTTAGATACCATCCTTTGCAGTAGGATTAAAATAAATGGTAATTTTCTACTCGGAACAAGTAAAAATGTTTTCAAAGACTAGTCTGTTTTTTTTATTTTAGAACAAGCCTTTTATTATAGGTTAGTTAATAACCTACAGCTTTTGGTTAAGCTTTTCAGTCATTGGTTAAAAAGGCAAGGATCTCTGTTCTAGTAGTTGTCTTGTTGAGTTCTGAACATTTTCCCCACTTTTTCAATATTTTACTCTTAAGTCCATAAACGTAGAAAACAAAGAAAAAGTTTTTGGACAAGATTATGTTTTCCGATAGTTTTATACCAATAGGTATAATGTAAGGGTAAAGGCAATAACAAGTCATACTCGTAAGTTAACTCTCATATGTTTTTTTTCTATTGGGAACATAGTACTACGATTGTTTTATTGACGTACCTACAGATTTGATAGGATCTTTTCGAAATATTTCAATGTCACAAAAAGCTACGTCGTAGGCAGGCAACTCGTAGCTACAATGTTGCTACAACTGCGTAGGCTGCTACGGCCACGGAAGCTGTTACAACAGTTCGTAGCAAGTTAATCAATTTATTCGCTTAGAAGTTTTGACGCTACGTTTACACTTTTGGTTGTAATTTTATTAAACACCACCAATTATAAAATACTGGTATTCAGCTGCATCCGGTTAGACTGGAAGCCGACCCCAACATAGTTGGGAAAAGGCTAGGCAGATGATGAATTATATTCCCCGTTCTGTTACTTTTTCGTTTCAACAGTAAAAATATTTATTTTGATATCACTCTGCTTAGATTTTTCATACGTCGCAAATTATGACATAAATTTTTGATAAATCTAATAAAACAATCGAAGTATATTCCCAGCTCAATCCGCCTAAATTTCTCTATTCTACAACTTAAAATATATAATAAGTAGAGATAGATCAACAACAAATGTATAAATATAAAGTGTAAAAGCTCTAAAGTTTCAACTTATATCACTATGTAAATTCATTGGCTAAGATATTTGATATGTAAGTTAAACCATGTAAAGGTTGGAGATAATATTATAGATATATAATAAATAAAAATTATATAATTGCGTTAGCATAAGCTTTGTGCGACACCGATTATTATTTTTCATTCTTAAAATTACTGATAAACAATTTAATAATAATTCTTATCTAGGAAAGAGTGCTGTATTTTTATTCTTATAGCTTGTATTACCATTACAGGTCAAACACGTCAAAATAAAATTACTATTAGTATTTTTATCCCTAATTACATCGGGTTTTTTCCCTAACTAGTACTTGAACGGTTGTTATGTTGTCAGATCTTTTATTTACACTCCTTCGAATATTTTTCTCTAACTTCTCAGATATCTATAAAAAAGCAAAGGTAGTTAATTGTTCAATTAAATTTTACCGTTATAATTATAATGACTAGAACAGCATTATTTCCACCATCTTTTCTAATACATAGAATATTTTTAGAGTAACAACAATAAATAAACTATAGAACAGTAAACAAACACCTAAAACGGCATAAGACTTCAGAACGGCAACGTTTTTATAAAACTATAGTAATTAAAACTATTAATTTTATACGAGTATAATTTTGATATGACTAGATGGGTTGTAAGTATAACTAATCGTAAAGACATTCCTGGAATTGTGACGCTTTCAAAATCTTAATTTTAGAGGACAGACTGATATTTAACGATAATAATTGCCGAAGATATATTTTTTTGGTTCGATATAATTTTGACAATAAGTTTTCTAAAAATCTTTGAGATCCTTAATTTTAACATTCTAACAAGTCCTTTCATGATATGTTCAAGGTTGCTTATCTTTCGTGCATTTTATGATAATACATATAATTTACTTATAGACATATAGTTTTGTTCCTAGTAACAAATCAACAATAGATAATAATATATTTTTGACAAATAAGTGTAAATATTTACGAAAAACAGATCGAATCTGCCAAAGCTTTTGCGAAAATACATAAATAATTTGATTTCATATATTAAATTGTGCTTATAATACAAATATTTCTATGTTGCACTGACTAGAATATATAGCACATTAAACTAATCAGTTTACACCCGGCCTATCTTCTCTTTACATACGAAATTGATTAAGAACAGCCCTTGAGGCGTAGGAGGGGTTCATCAATAATACTTAATTCTTAAACACCGAATCTACTCGTTATTTCCTAACACTTAAAAATCATTCCACTCTTTTCCTACCATTTCTTTCGTAAAACATCAAGCTTTAAAACAGTGCCTTCCACCAAAATATAACAAACCTGTGCTTGCCACCAATACTTGGAAACCGTTAGTTTCGTTTCACCATCTCCTCAGTTTTCCACCTTCCTAGCTTGGAACATGAATTTCATGGAGTCGAGGGCTTCCCCCAAGGACTGCCTGAAGGCCTCCGTGTTGGTGACACTGGAGGAGGTGAAGGAAGATATGCAGAAGATGATGCTATCCTTCTTCGGGTTATAACTGCAGCCGTAGCCGTCGGGGCAGACTGCCCCGTAGCCCATGAATGTGCCGTCCGTTGTGGTGGTCACCTGGAAAGCATAGTTATACTTTGCTATACAACGCCCGGACAATATACGGGACCGGTCAATGTGGCGACACTTGGGGGAGGCCTATGTCCAGCAGCGGACGTCTTTCGGCTGAAATGATGATGATGATACAAAGTCCTGAAAAAATTATCACCCAAGGCAGAACCAATAGCCATGAAAACACGAGAAGCATCATCTATTTTGCGTCGGCACTCTTCACGAAAACTTTTAGTAATCTTTCCTTATAATTAACCAGAAAGTTGCTATAGCTATGAAGAAAAAATATTGGGACTCACACAGGAAGATAATTACGAGTTTAACACGAATTTAGTAATATTAAGTTAAAAACAAAAATTCCACGAATCTCAGATTTTTTTTGTTGAGATTATGATGTTGGGAGTGATGAAATCATCATTCACCTATATTTGACGTCTAAATTACAAAAATCAGATAATAAAACAAATCTCCAATTTTCTCATCCTTCTGCCAAAACTGCCCACCTGACTAGTACTGAGCTTGAACTCGATCATCTGCTTGTATGCAGCATCGCAGAAAACGGGCGGCAGCTCGCCCAGGGTCTCCCGCGCCGCCTCGCGCAGCCCCAGCAGGTGGTTGTCGATGCCCTTGCCCAGGATGTTGGCTTCCATGATGGACGTCTGCTTGCGAGCTGCTTCCTCGAACAGCTCCAGTTTCTTTTGCTCCTGGTTTTGGGAGAAACTTTTTAGTCAAGGTAGCGTTTTTTAAGCTCCATTGTGTGTAAGTAAGCTATTTCAGAAACGGCTAAATAACATTAGCTTGACTAACGTTATTTAGCGGTTTCTGAAATAGCTAGCATGAGGATTGACAATAGATTGACTGACCAAAGACTTGTCTAATCTTCTGTTAAGTTATTTTTACCTGACTTGACAAAGAACTAATAGTTAGGTGTTGGCCAGAGGTAGGGTATACTACAGGGTGAAAAACTCATTCCCAAATTATAGCATGTCATCATGGTTAACTGTGGAAGTTGCGTGTACCAAAATGACTTGAAACGAAACGACGAGCTATTAGCACCGTACCAGATCCATTTCATGTTTCCCAGACAAGATTTACAACCAACCAAAACTAAGCTCACCCCATACAAATTGAAAGACACCTTCTTCTGCCCGTCATCCCCTGCATCACTAAGGGGCGGTGTCTCAGCGGTGCACATGGCTGCTGCCCAGGCCAGGGCTGCGCCGTGGGCTGACCTGATGTTGTCCACGCGACCGTTCCGGAACCGCCGCAGGCTGGCTGACTCGTAGGTCGTGACTAGGTAGCCGTACATCCTGGGGAGCGTGGTGTTTAAAAATCTGATCATGGCGTCTGATAGCAGTTCCTTTTAGCAGTTTTTTTTAGTTTTTTTACCTCATTTAAAAGCGTGCCAGTGTGAACGTTATAAGTTCTATTGAAAGTATGAGTGAGACAGAAGAATTAGTACACCTAAGTTGTTTGTAATAGTTGAAATTTTTTATCCTCTTCCTGAGTTCCGTTTTGGTCATTTTATTCCTAAAATCGAGAACTAAATCCCCTAAAAGCCCGTTCGATCATCAGATCAAGGTTCATGTATTACTCACTTGTAGTAAGCATACTGCATGGCGAGCTGGATGTAGACATCAGGACTGGTGCGGCACGACTTCATGAACTCGCGCCCGTAGCCGCGGTACGTGTACACCTTGTGGTCCAGGTCTGAGATGGCACTGTAGGCGAAACGAGGGACAATCAGCACACAGTAGTGATAGATATGGCAAACTTAGCAGTTGCTAAGCAATTGAGGAGGAACATAAGTCTTTGTGAGTCATCAGTCATCACAATTTTGGGGTAGGCTTCGATTCTAACCGGATGCAGTCGAATACCTACCAGTATTTTACATGCGACTGCTGGGTAATACGAAATCTTGCTGTGTTATATAACTTTATCAAGATACTCGCCTCTGAAAGTCATACGAGGTCCCACCTTAACTCCCCTCTGCTTTGAGTCTGTCTGTCGCATCATAACTCACAAACAGACGGGCCTATTTCAATGATTTCGGAAAACTAAAGGTTAGTGGTTCTTGCGGCCTACTAGTTGGGAAAAGAGATGAAGCTATAGTTCCTGTAACGCTCTTTCTCTTTCCCTCAGTCAATAAAAATCATTTTATACTGCTATAAAAGCTGGTGATACAGTCCCCGGACACAAACTCCTCACCGATCAAGATCCCTGGCCGCACTCTCTATATTCCTCTGCACGTCTGGTGTGACGTTCCACTTCATGGCCTGAGGGGCTGGCAGGAGGGCTGGTGGTGGGGCTGGTCTGTCTGCCACCTCTGCCCTGGCCAGGGCTCGCTCGGCCAGGCGGACTACGGCGACACCCTCGGCTGCGCTGTGCTCGTAACACATGCCTACTGTGCCGTCTGATGATATTATTAGCTGGAAAAGAAGACATAATTCCACATTTAATGACACGTCTTCCGATCAAACGCCAACGGTGCCTATGGCACGTCAGAAAAATAGGATATTAATAAGGACTATATTTCAAGGTCAAGTGATTTGATTGACTGGTGCTTTCAGTCGGTCACCGAATACTTTAGATGAGTGTGATTATGATAAATTTATTTTTTATAAGCTCAATATTTTCCTTTATAACCGACTTCAAAAAATCTACTAGAGGTTTGTTAACTACTAGAATCAATAATCAAGGTCCTCACCTGTACAGTCTTATCGAACCAGCGGTTGGCGGAGTGGTACCGTGTGCCAGCGCCGTGCATGGCCCGCAGCATGGCGTTGGTGTCGGCGTCCGTGTCCGCGCGGTCGCCCCCCGCCTCGTCCAGGCACAGGATGCAGAGTGCCCGGGAGATCAGCTCTAGGTTCATGCGGTTCATCTCGTCTGGGAGAGAAAGGTCGGTAAGTATTTAATAGCAAGATATGTATTTTTTTGAGTTTGTAAGATACTGAATTTTTTTATGTCGTGGTTGAAAAACTGTTAGACCCGCAACAATCATCTATAGGCTATAAAATATGTGTTGAACCCGCGAGGCGTAGCGCTAAGCGTAGAAAATTGTTGGAAAGGATAAAAAGGTAGTAAAGAAAATACCACAGATATAAATCGATAAGGCAGTAACCACCAATCCCCCATTAAGGTACATTTTATATTTTAGATGCAATATAAAATTCCCCTTCATCGTCCACCAAGAGTTTATGAAAATATAACGGCATGTCAAACCATTGATTGCAATTAAAGCACTTGAAACGTCAATGTTTACAAAATTAAAGGCAAGAACCGTCGCGTCGTCTTATTGGAAGACCCTTGTGCACTGGATTTCAAACACTTACCTTTTATAAGCTGTTCCCTGGCCCTAGCCCACTGGTCTCGGTTCATAGACGTGAGCAGCCCGACCCTGGGCGCTGGGGGTGCCCCGGCAGCATCGACCAGGGCGTGCAGCAGCTGAGCTTGCATCTCGCCAGGAGTTAGTCTTCCACGGTCGGCTGCCTTCACTGGGATGGGGTAGAACTGGGGAGAAAAAAAATTACAAAAATATAAGGTTATAAATAAATGTAGTGATATAAAATTTTAGCTTGAGGCACCTTAAATCGCTTGCTCGTCATTGAAAGTTTCAAAGTTACTATTGAAACTTCATTTAATGACGTTTTTGGCAAAAAAACTAAAGTCGATTCCTTTGGTTTTATCGATTATTATAACATGTTTAAGGCTCGCTCGTCAGTAGAACTCTCGTAATCAAAAATTGTATCAAGTTAGAAACAATAGATTCGCCTCTATTGTTTCTAACTCATACAATACATTAGTAAAGGCTCCGAACAATCGTATCAGCGCCCGAAGTATTTTATGCATTAGTGACTAAAAGGTGACTAATATTACTGCAATTAGTTAAACTGTGATTAATTTTATTGCGTTTTTATTATGACTAGAAAGAAGAGTGATAAAAGCCCTAGTAGATGGCTGATGATGCCAAGATTCTCAATTGAAAATAGGCACATTATTTTCCACTATATTTAATAAGTCAGAGGAAATAAGTATGTAGGTTATGTCATTGTATTATCCCAACATGAATGATGTTCCTAACCTAGATTTTGTAATAATATTTTGATGGAAGAGTGTCCATGGAGTTTCTTGCCCATTCTTCTCTATATTGATCTACGCTTTGGAATGGGCAACTACAGTACTTTTACAAGTTATTATGCCTTGTGACTGAGACTGTAGCTTCGCCTTCTTTGTTTTTCTGACATGCAAAAGTGCCTGCATATTGTCTAATTGAAATAAATGCTGTGAGTTTGAGTATCAAAAACATAGCCGAATTTAATGTCTTCCAAAGCAATATTATGGCTAATTCGGTTCCTCTATAAATATTGTATTTCCCTCGCGACGGCATCTCAAAACTTATCCAACACAGAACAAAATACGATATTCATACCCGGGGACAGTTCCCTAACTAAGTTCTGTTCTAAGTGATAAAGTGCACCGCGGCGTTTCTAAGTGCTAACTAAGTTACATGGCCGTCTCCTAAATAATGGAGTTATTCTTGTTACGCCAGATTTACAGCGCAAGGCTTGGTATTATTTAATTTTGGGTAGAAATGTTTCAACCGTGGAGAATTGTTGGTAGACTGAATGACATAACAAGTTTCTTTGTTGTTTAATTGTACAAGTTCGCATCGAAACAGTCGATCATGGTGAAGTAAGTAGGTAGGTAGGTAGGTACCTATGTTTAAATTGTGAAATGTGGGTCTTCTGCCCAACTTCTCGGGTACTATAGGCGTGATGTCATATTACGTCATTTGCATTTACAACCAATTAACGCATGGACCAATCTTCATAGCTTTCGAATGCTGATTTGTAAAGCATCACTTTTAGTTTTTCAAATATTGCTCTTTACGCTCACGAACTGTGTAGCCTCTACTTACTTATACGCCCACGATATGTGGAAATCGCGATGCGTCCCTTGAACACGAAGCCCTTAATATCATAACAACGAATCGCCTTGTTCCCGCAACGAATAACAAAATGTGGAAATGGTATCTTCAAAGTCTTCTTCAAATACTCACATAGTTCCTGCAGGCGACCACGACGAGTTCTTCGGACTCTTCAGCTCCTCGCCTGACCTGCGGCAGCTCTAGCCTGTCCTTGCCGACTTCGGGGATGCGGCACACGCCCAGCAGTCGATAGAACTGCTCCATGCAAAGCGGCTGTCCCTTCTCGCGGCTGGTGGCACGTTCCAGAGGAAGCTCTCCTCTGGAATAAGACAACTTTTATAGAAACTTTGAAAAGCTTTGTAACAATGAACCCCTGTATATTGTTGTATGTAACGCCCCTCATCATCTGCCTTTTCCAACTATGGTCGTCTTCCAGTCCCACTGAATGGAACGATAGAATACTAGTATTATAACGCCCGAAACACCTTTAAATCAATACCCATGTTGTAGAGCGTTGTTTCTGCCCCTCTTGTTAGATAACGTGCAAAATTCATTGTATGTATGATGAAGTTAAAAGTTAGTCATCCCTACCTCGGTATTACCTCCTCACCTCGGATCTCACCCAACTAACTGTATCTACTCACCTAGGTACTTTGGTGTGGCAGTCATTTCGACTTTTTTTGTTTAAATACTAGTTTTGAACGCAACCGTGTGGTGAACGTTGGTATTGTTCTCGTCGCCACTCGCGAGTGATTTGGGTTACTCTGCACTGACTGTCGACTAGTAGACCCTTGTAGATTCATCCTGTCCGTCTGTCTATCTTTCTATCCATCCGTATGTCACAGCCATTTTACTCCGAGACTGTTGTCACCATAGTGATGGAATTTGGAGAGTAGGTGTCTTCTATGAACCGCAATACAAATATTATGAAAAAAAAATTGGAGTGGCGCTCCGTACAAGTAACTACGGGTTAAAAAAAAACATGCTATGCTGCCGGTTACCGATACTTTAATATACATATATACTCATTTCTATCGACAAATATACATGTTCATAAATACTCCTAACCCCACACCCCGCAAATGGCAGCCATTTTTTATTTATTTTTATTAATCTTTTAGCTCTATCTTTTTTTAGCTCTTGAAAAATGATAAAATGATCGAGGTTTCTAAAATATTTTTTTTCTTAAGTCAAATAAGTTGATCAGAAATTTGCTTCTAAAGTCGTAAAACCCGTTTACCTATCATTGGCCGTTGTATCACCGATACTAAGACCTTCAAGCCTCCTTACCTGTCGAGCATCTCCTTATAGTCCAGCAGATCGTCGATGAATAGCGCGCCCAGGTCCGCTACCTCCTCCATCTTGGCGAAGTGGCGGCGAGGGAATACCATGCCAGGGTTGGAGTTGATGGGCAGCGGCAGCCGCACCTTCAGATACATATCGTCTAGCCACCAGTCCGTCACCTGGAACAAGATACCTGGGTCAACAGATTGTAGATAGAGAATTAAAGAATAAACATCTATTTTGCACATTCACATAGGAGATACACGAACAAAGAAAAGAAAAAACGGAAATGTGTGCTCGCAGCTACGCCAAATTGGTTCGGGTCCAGCATAATTTCAACTGGACCCGATGGACCTAGTGGAGAGACGACCAAGTTTTCAAACACTACCCTCTTCAATTAAGAGTGATGAAATATTGATGGCTGGAGCAGGAGAGGAAAACCCTAAGAAAAGACGGATGGGTTGTGTGAGAAATGTTATGAAAGAGAAAGAAGTAAATTATAGTGTGACGCTTGACAGGGGAGAATGGAAGAAAACAGGTTGCGCCGATCTTAAGTCACATGAGACGAGCACAACATGTTCACATTAACATTCATCCCTTTTCTCTTAAATGCTTCCATTACAATTACCATATCTTGCAACTGTTCCGCTGACGAAACAAGAAGAACTTGATTATCTACGTAGAGAAGACATTTGACAAGCAACTCATTCCACACTCACGCAGCCATCAAAGTCCCCAAGCAATTAAATGTTGCCGTTCGTCTTACATCGATTCATTATACTTCTTAAATTGCCCCATAACTCCTCTCGCTCCAATGGTGAGCTCCCCATATCGGGTGCATTAAGGAAATAATCATCGTCCGCTATGAGACGACAATCACACCAAACCCTAACAGGCTTATGATTGTGTCTCTTGGACGCCGGACCAGATGACGGTCAGATATCTATGTTTGGATATATGATATACCCACTCCCTTTCTTTTATTCTCATAAACACATCACATTATATTCCTTTATCCTTCATTATCTCGCATACTTCATCCATCCTATCTTTTATACCTCCCTGCACATTCAGCGTAGCTGTAAGCCACTGCGCAGCTCGCTTTTCACACCGCGAGATCAATTGACGTGTGTGTGGCGAGTATCACCGCCGCCTCGGAGATTTTGATTTTCTGAACTAAAATTATTGAGAATCGCCTAAATTGCGCTAATATTTAGTAAGTACATTCTGTCAAAAAAGTATCGGGAATGGATGATTTTTTTATGGTTCGAAATTCAATTTTTGTTTTTTTGTTGTTGTTAGATTGGCACAACTGTTTTCCATTTTGGCGCGGAGTTATCTGTTATTTAAATTAAATACAATGCTGTTATTAGTTAGATCATAATATCTAGTGTGTAATAACTAGTGTGTTGCGAATTTCATAATGGACAAAAACATCGAACAAAGAGTTTGTCTTAAATTTTGCATCGCCAATTTAATTTCGTGTTCGGAGTCACTGAAAATGTTACAGAAGGCTTACGGTGAATCGACTTTATGACGAGATATTTTGGTGACGACATAAACCAAAAGGAAGATTAACCCTAGAAAAGCAAGGGATTAAAATTAAACTTGTATTAAGTAAAATATTTTTATTGACTACTTATCACTGTCACAAACGTTACACAATTCTATTTGACATTATTGATTTATAAAATTTAATTAATAATTAAATTGGTCGTAAAATTCAGTAGGACTCAAAAAGAATATAGTCCTCCCCTGTTGCCGCTTCCTCCCAGATTCCGTGGCAGGCGTTGGCAGCTCCATATCCCATTTCCTGAATGATGGGAAAGAATTGTAGCTGTTTCCGAATAAACGCAGGTCGTCGGTTACCTCAGGTCGTCTTGTCATCTTCACATAGTTCTCATCAAACATGAAATTCATTGCGTCATTTCTGTTTATCAAAAACTTTGGCTTCAAAGTTGTATGCCATATTGGCATATCCAGTACATTGTTCATCCGTTGAATGTTCCGTCCAGAACGCAAGTTCTTGAATACAAGTTTGGGCTTCATTTTGGGTGCCAATCTTTTTGCTGCTTTGTCTATACTCTCAAATTTCGGTCTTAATGTTTTAGTTTTTAGAATCAACCGCTGGGGCTTGAGGAACGTTGAGTGTGGTTTCGTAGTTTTTTGTAAAACGCTTCGTGGTGTCATATAACGATGTTGTGAGATAAAGTCTTGTGTATTAATTGTCTTCACCACCTTTCTTCTGGTGCCTATTGTCATTTGCTTTATCTCTGGTTTACCACTTGGTTCCTTTATTTTCGCAACATATGGATTCATATTCTCAAAAAAATGTAAAAGTGTTTCTTTCTGTGAACCAATTCTCTTGAAGTTCTTCGAAACAAATTTCGAATGTGTATTTCGGTTTATTTCTAAAGGTCCATGCGTGTTTATTTTCTTTCCTGATATAGAAAGTGGTTTTTTATTACTTTTAAAAGTCAAAAACGGTTTTCTTTTTAGTTCCTTCATTGGCAGTATTTTTTTCTTAGTTGCGACAATAGCTTCTGATGTTTTTCTTTCAGTCGTAGGTGATGCTGAAATAATGTTACTTTTAACCGTTGAATGAGCAATGTGGTTGAAGAAACTTACTAGAGGTGATTTATTATTAGTTTTCATCTTCGATTTTGAATGAAGATTAACCATTGGAGGTGAATAACTGACATTGGCAACTACTAAAAGTGAATTCTTGTTATTGCCCTGGTCCCGAGTCCCGGAAGGCTTATTCTTCTTATTGTCAATATTTTTTGATGATTTCTTGTTATCATCAATGATTAAGTGTGCATTCATATTATTGCCAGATGCTGAAGTCGTTTTTGCATTTCCATTGATTGAATGTCTATTCATGTTGTGAGCCATTGATGGAGCTTTTTTATTATTACCCATTATTGATGGTAAATTCCATTTATTGTGTATAATTGTAGGAGAATTCTTGTTAACAACCAATAAGTATCTGTCTATGTCAATAATTGAGGGTGAATTTTTATTTCTGTTAAGGGTTAACAGTGAATTTTGATCTTTCTGAAATATTTGGGATAAATTGGAATTATTGTCTATCGTCGCATGATAGCTTCCATTATTGTTAAACATTGATGCTGAAATCCATGGTTTGTTAGTTGTTGAAGAAAGTTTCTCGTTATCAACCAATACATTTTTATTATTCTCATCCATTGAGGGTGTACTCCTATTTTTATCATTCGTTGGCGATAAATTCAAGTTATTACCGGCATTTAAGGACGAGTTCATCACAGAAAGTGTATTCCTATTTAAGTTGGGCGTTGGAGATTTATTCCTCTTAGTTTCAAGTATTCGAGGCAAATCTCTATTGATTTCCTTCGAGTTTGAATTATTGTTTGTTTCTTGAGGAATTAAGTTTCTGTTAATTTGTGAAATTGTACTCCTGTTAAATTTTATTAGTAGTGACTTTCTATTAATATCCATTAGTATTGGATTTCTGGTAGTTTCCGTGGGTGCTGGATTTCTATCAATTTCCGACGGTACTGAAGTTTTGTTTACCTCCATTGGCACTGGAGTTCCTTTAAGATCCAATGGTAATGAAGTTTTGTTAATTTCCATCGGCCCTGGAGTTTTGTTTGTTTCTGAGTTTCCTAAAATATCTATCGCCAAGAAATTGCTATTAGTATCCATCGACTCTGAATTCACATTATTTACCGTAGGCGATTGTTTTTTGTTAATTTTTGTCGGCACTGAATTTCCATGAATTCCCATCTGCATTAAATTTTTGGTAATATTCATTGGCATTGGATTTTCTTTATTTCCCAACGGCTCCAACGTTCTATCAGCTACCATGGTCACAGAAAACCCATTAATTGTTAGTGGTATTGAATTTCTATTGAGTTCTATCGGCACTGGGATGCTGTTAATTTCCATCGGCACCGGGTTTCTATTAATGTTCATCGTCATTGAATTCCCACTTGTTCTCACCGGCGCTGAATTTTCATTAATTCCCATCGGCATTGGATTTCTGGTACTATCAATCATCAGTGAATTTCTGTTTATTCCGATTGGCACAGAATTTTCATTCATTGGTATCGGCACTGAATTTCTCATCGTTAGTAGATTTCCGTTAGTCCCCATCGGCACTTGATTTCTATTCATTCCTATCGGCACTGAGCTTCTGTGACTCCCTATTGACTCAGATTTATCATTATTGCCCATCGGCAAAGAGTTGCCATTTATAACCATCGGTGCAGAGTTTCCATTACTGCCCTTCGGCGCAGAGTTTCCATTATTGCTTATCGTTCCAGAGATTCCATTAATGGCCATTGGCGCAAAACTTTCATTATTGCCCATCGGCAAAGAGTCGCCATTTATAACCATCGGTGCAGATTTTCCATTACTGCCCTTCGGCGCAGAGTTTCCATTTATGCCCATCGGCGCTGATTTTGTATTAATGTCCATCGGCGCATAGTTTTTATTCATTCCCATCGGCGCAGAGTTTTCATTAAGGCCCATCGGCGCAGAGTTTCCATTATTGCCCATCGGCGCTGCGCTTCCATTCATTCCCATTGGTACTGGGTTTCCGTTATTGCCCATCGGCCCTGAGTTTCCGTTAATGCCCATCGGCGCAGAGTTTCCATTATTGCCTATCGTTCCACAGTTTCTATTAATGGCCATTGGCGCAGAGTTTTCACTATTGCCCATCGGAAAAGAGTTGCCATTTATAACCGTCGGCGCAGAGTTTTCATTAATGCCCATCGGCGCAGAGTTTGTATTAATGTCCATCGGCGCATAGTTTCCATTCATTCCCATCGGCGCAGAATTTTCCTTAATGTTCATCGGCGCAGAGTTTCCATTAATTTCCATCGGTGCCGAATTTTGGTTTATTTCAATCGGAAGTGGAATTCCATTTATTTCAATAATTGAAGGTGAATTCCTGTTAGTTTTTATCTGTGGTGAATTAATATTAATTTCAAGTATTGGATGTGAAATTCTGTTAATTTCTGAAGAATGTGGAATTTTAATAACTTCAATTGATTGGTTTAAATTTTTATGTGTTGCTAATGTAAGGTGTAAATCTTTATCACCATGATCTTGGTTTTTCGCATGTATCATTTGTTTGGCTTTTGAATTATTAACTGCTCTTAGAATGGTGTTGGACTCTGACTGCGAAATATTGCTTCCACTTTTTATAGCAGCATTAGAGTGATTAAAATCTGGAACTTGAGAACGCCGTTTGTTGTCAACTTGTTTATGTAAAACAGTATTGAGAATGGGATCACTGAAGTATTTAAGTATTTCAAGTTCTTCTTTAGTTATTGGCCGATAAGTGTTGTACTTTATATTTTTCGTGCAAGCAGTCGTAGTGGGTAATAAATTGTGCTGCCTATTTAAACGTGAGCTAAATATTTCTATTTTTAAATCGTTTGCATTTATATTCCCACTCCTTATATTCTCCTTATACTCCATACTTCCCACAGTTGGAAAAACACTTTTATAATTGCTCTGATAATCTTTTCCTTTAGTTCCATTTTGGTTTGTGTGGTCTGTTCCTAATTTCGCTTTAATACTAGATACTAGTAGTTTTTGGACTTTTGGTTTCAAATCCACAGTGGTTTTGTTAACAGGATTCGTTTGAGTAACTTTACTAATTACTGATATTTTCTTTTCACCATCGTGAACCTTTACGAAGATAGGATGTTTAGTGTTATTCCTGAACTTTTTAGCTTGTATTTTTTTTGTTCTGTTTTGTACTACTGACACTAAGGGATCAGTTTTGCTTGAGTTCATAATGTTTCTTCTTTCAGTGCTAGTCACATTTACTGACTTGTCTACAACGTAAAACAATTGCGTTTTATTTACGATTTTTAAATGTTTTTCTAATATTTTTTCATGTTCTCTAACCTCTATAGAACTGGTTTTATCCCCATGTGTAGATGCATCTGACGATATATTGGTGAACTGATTCACATTATCAGTTACCGCAATAATGTACTGTGTGGTGATCGGGCTACTATCGTTACTGATTTTGATAGTTTCGGTATTGTTATCCACAAACATTTCATAATTTACGCCAGTGAGGACGTCTTTATTTACTATACTTTGGTTAAGAACTATTTGTCTTGTATGAGTACCTGAAAGGCTCTCCGGAATCATGGAAGAAATATTTTCAATTTGTGACGTCAGCGTTAGACCAGTGCTGTCAGTGGCAGTACTAGTAGCACTATCATTGACAATTGTAAGACCTGGTAGTAAGTTTTCTTTTTTTATTCTCAATATTCTTTGTGAACTTTGTATTTTTTTTGTCATCTTTTGATTATTATTTAAGTTTTCAATATTTTTCTCTGTGCCATCTGAAGTGCTGGTAGGCAAATGTTGCTTGTGGGTATTTTTGGTAGATGTAGTATTATTATAATTTGTAGCTTTTCTCATTTGTTTTTCAAGTACGTGTCCTTCAGTTTCTTTCTCTGTTTTCAATATCTTTAATGGCATTTGAATGAGTAGTAGTTTTGTTGTAGACTCGTCAGGTATATTTGAAGTTGTTTCTATATATTCTTCCGTACCTAGAGTACTAATAAAACCATGCTGGCTTTCTCTTTCGTCACCTGCAAAATTGATGAAATACCCTTTCATTGGATATTGTGTAGTAATGTTTAAATCTTGAATTACAGTTGACGATGTTTTAAATTCTTCCATAATTTTTTTTCTAAGACATAGTACGATATTTTGACCTATAATCATGGAGACGTTAGAGAGAATTATGTTAGTGCATTTTTTTAGGATTTCAAAATCATTGTTGACTTTATTTGTTATTTCTTTCAAGATATTTTTATTTCGATTCAGTTTTTCTTTGTACATTTCTTTATCAAGTGTGATGGTAGAATCAACGCTATCTGTTATATGCTCAAAGATGTCGGTAGTGATGGTGAAATTATATTCAGCTGACACATTCTTGTTGATGCTTGAATTCTGATCTTCAGGCAGTAAAGTGTTTGAACCACTAAACATTTGGTCAGTTGATTTCAATTCTTCATAATTAAGGGTACTTGTACTGATGTAATCGATCGTACTAATGTTTGTCGTGGATTTTGCGTTAAAGTATTTTAATTCGTCTACAGATAGATTACCATTATTAATGTTACGTCCTTTTTCCATTTCTAGTGATTTATCTGCTATAGTTTCTTTAATTTTTGATTTGTTTAGTGTGCCAGGAAAATCAGTGACAATTGGCTGATACATGCTAATGGTTGAAGGCTGAACATCAGGGTGATATGTTGTCAAAATATCAAACTCTGATGGACTCGTTAATATTATATCCTGACTATTGATCGTAGTGGCACTGGCACTGGGTATGCTGGCGGTAGTTTCCAATCCTTCATATTTATTATGGTTTGTGTCTGTAAATATTTGAATTCTTCTTGTAAACGACAGTTTTTCTCCCGTAGGAGGTAGCGGTGTATTTGAGACATCATTTATTTGCTGTGTTGAAGTAACTATTTTCAAATTTTCTGCCGTTCGATAAACTTCTTTTAAAAAAAAATCACTTGACTTTGGACTTTGGTCCGGAATTTCATCCAAGATATCATCTTTAAAATAATGTTTCGTATCACGGATATTTGTTATTACTTTATACTTGGTTTTCGTGATGTTGTCATTTGGATCACTCATTTGAGATGGCACGTTTGCTATAGTTAATATGCGAGACGTTACTGGAATAGTGACTGCAGTTCCATTATCATCTGATTGAAATTCTGAGTTGTCCAAAGTATTTGACTTAACAGTGGTCAATGGAACAGAAAATTTTGAGTGTTCTTTGTCACTGGAGAATTTATTTTGTTCAACACTTTCAATTACTGTTTTGAGGAAAGGTGTGGTTCCATCAAAAACAACAGTAGTGAAAGGCGCTGTAATTATTTTTTCATCTATCTCGTATCTGTTTGCACTGTTGTTACTCTCGGTGTTCGTTATAACGGTCGTGTTTTTAGCACCAGTCACAATCGTAGACGTTGAATTAACAACACTGTTTGATAAAGTTTTATTCTTGTTATGTTGCGTCAATACAACATTTAGTTCTTCCATTAAATCACTGTAATGTGAGTCAAATAATCTTAAAGTTTCTTTTTTAGTTTCCGTTTTAGTTAACGCATCGCTTGAATTAACAATAACTTCGTTTAATGTTTCACCCGTGTCTTTTATCGATTCATTTTCAGGTTTCGACATATCTTCATCTATCTCCTTAAGGACCATTTCTGAAAGATGTCCTTTCTCTTTAGTAGTTATTGCTGCCACTTTACTAAAACTGATGTTTGTTTCTGTGGACGTATTTTGAAATGTAGTTTTAGGCTTAAATTTAGATGACTTTGGTTCTATTTCATGAGACAGTAGGCTTTTATTACTATGTGTATTAAAAAGCCGCCTTCTGCCTTGTAAAATACCCTTGCTAGTAGTGTTAAGTATTGCTACCGCTGCCGCTTGTTTATCCATTCTCTTCCTCTTCTCCTTTTGCTTGTTTATTTTCTCTTTACTTTGTGTTTTATTATTTTCAAACGATACAATTTTTATATTAGGCCTTTCGCTATATAAACTTGACGACGTTAGAACTTCCACATTCTGTATTCCTGTTATATCGTCAGCTTGTATCGTAGTATATTTATTAGTTGTGGTTAATTTAACAGTAATCATATTAACGTCAGTTTTATTTTTGACAGTATCATGAAACTTATGTACACTTGTAATATTTTTCTTACTCGTAAGCTTCTTTAATAATTTCCTTTTAAACTTCCGCAGTTGACGTTTGCTAAGTTTTTTTCCTTTCAGCAACTTTTTAAGCATTATTTCAAAATTTTTATTTATTAGTTTTGAAGTTTTGCTTGTTTCATTTTTATTCAAGGTTGGTTCAAATTTGATGGAATTATTTTTGGCACTCCCTAATGTTCTTGAGCCGACTTCCAAGCCTTTTTGATCCTCGTGTAAGGTATTATTAACCCCGGTCGTGTATAATCGTGTGTTTTCTATATTTTCTGTTACTGGAAATAATAACATCGCTTCATACGTTTTTTTTAAAACGTCTGTCGTGCTTTTGTTTCCATTTTTTGTATAATTCATAAAATCTTTTAATTTTTCAAAATGTTTTTTATAAATTGATGTAATATTAGTAATTGCGTGTTGTCCAGTAAGAGCACCAGGCATTATGCTTTTATATTTAATACTTGTAGAGTTCTTATGAGTTGATGTCGTAGTCGCATTATAACTGGTTGTATTTACTTGTTCCAGTTGTATTCCTTCATTAATTGTTGTATTCCTTAAAAATGATTTTCGTGTTATCGTGTGTTTTGGAATTTTTCTTCGCCGTTGCGTTTTCGCAGGCGGATTCCATGACAGCTTTTTCAGAATTTCGGTAATTCGACGTAGATCTTCATTTGTAACGTTATGCGACCTCCGAGTCATGTTATTCAAATCAATGTCTTTTTTTTTATTCCTTGACGATGTTGTATTATTATTTACAGTCTTATTTGCAAACTTTGTTTGAGATCTTAATGATGTGTCTTGAATATCATTATCAGCAGACTGATTGAAATGAATTGTTTCTGGTAATCGTAATTCGGTTTTTTCATGTATCACCGTTTCCTTTTCATCAAGTACTGAAAATTTGATACCGTGTTTACTCGCTTCAACTCCTACACGAATGTTCAGTTCAAATGCTATCGGTTTTTTGGCTTTTATCTTTCGTTTTAAAGTTTTTGAACGTTTGATATTTTCTTTTTTAGCATAGTTTTTATTAGCCTGCGTGAACGTTGAAATACTTTTAGGCGATATTTTTGTTCTTTCTGTTACATGAGAAGTGAATGGTTTGTTTACAATACTGCTATCTTGTATGTGAGTTTCAAAAGAAAATGATTCTGTGCTAGCATTTTCGATTCTTGCGTTAATCGTTGATTCAGTTATATCATAAACTGGCGTACTCTTGCTTTTATCAGAGTAAAATTGTATTTTTACTAATTCACTTGTCGTTGGTTCTATTGAGGACTCTGTTTCTTCTTCAAATAACGTATAGTCTTTATAAACCGGTTGGGTCATAAAATTTGTTTGTTGAGTTGTAATGTGTGTCAGAATATCATTAAGTTGAGCCAACTTTTCTGTTTTTGTCTCTTCATTAGCTTTAAATATTGGTCCAGTAATTGTTGCGTTAGGTCCATCTAACTGAGTTGTTTGCAATGCTTCTATGAAAGTATGTTGTGCTATGTAAGGATTTTCTATTATTTGCTTGATGTTCATGTCTGATTTTGTTAATTGCTTACTTTTTGTAGTATTTTGCATTACTTCCATTGAACTCATAGGGGCAGTTGTCGACACTCTTAAGTCTGAGTTTACTGATTCTATGGTGAATAAAGTCGATTCTTTTATTCTCATGTCTGATGTTGTTAATTGCTTATTTATCGTAGTATCTTGCATTACCTCCTTCGAACTTAAAGTAGCAGGTGTCGAAAGTATTAAATCCGAAATGACTGATTCTGAGGTGAATAAACTTGATTCTATTGTGTTCTCAACATTTGTGTCATTATTCATGTCTTTGATTTCAGGTTTTGATTCCGCAGTGATAAGATCTTCTTTATTATTCTGTATTATTGTTTGAGTAGATAGGTTCTTTAAATTAGGGGTCTCTAGTGTTGACCTCGTAGGGGTTATTGCTGAAGTGCTAGGATCTGGAATTCGTTTTTCTTGAATGTTTTCATGCGAGTCATTTACCGCAATGTTTTTTGTACTAGATTCGTTTCCCAGCATTAAAGTGGTACGGTCATTTCCAAAATAATCAAAGTCTTCATTACGCGATTCATCCTTCGTTGTTGTTTCTGTATGCGTTGGGGACGATATTAATTCATCTGTTATAATAATATCATCTAATATATTTTCGTTATTTTTTGTCCTGATTCCTGGCACACTTACTTTTTTCATCTCTTTATGTTTTAAAGTGGATTGAGCTATAGAGTCTAATGATGATCCTACTGCTATTATAGATGTTGGCATTGTAAGGGACTCATCTATCTGGTGTTGTTGTGCTATAATTCCCAAGGTAGTTACTTCCATATCGACTGTGTCACTTAATTTTTTTGTAAAAAAGATGGTCGAATTGAGGTCAACAGTAAAAGTGTCAGTACTTGGCTGTTGTGTTCCGCTTTCTGGCATCGTACTTAATTCTTTATGTATGAATGTGACGTTGTTTTCTGCCAATAAATCATTTGCCGATATATTCGCGATTATTGTGATATATTCACGAGTACACCGTGGAAGATCAGTTGTTGTCATGTCTGTGGAGCTTAAATATGGTGATGAAGACTCAATTATTGAACTAGCCTTTTTGTTCAAAAGTGTTTTCAAACCGTTGTTATCAACTTTTTGAACAGATTCTGTATGTGTATCTAAACTTATTTCGCTAAAATTCGATGTGAAAGTCTCTACTGGTGATGTATAAAACAGCAAAGATGCTTCTTTGTCTAAAAGTCTGTTCACGACTGACTCTTCTTGTGCCAATGATTCCGAACCATTTTTCGGTACTTGTATTATATTTTCCGAGAGTTCATCACTTATTGTCTCCATTTCTGAATTAGTTGATGTTTCAAAAGTGCTGTGGAATGCTACAGTTACTTCAATGTCAGACTCTTTTTGGAAGGGATCTTTCTCATTAAGCTTTGCAGATAAACTGTGTTTTGAACTTAAATTCTTCTTCAAGGTATGAGACTCTTCTAGTGATGTATTAGATACTATGATTACATTTTTGTGAAACAGGGTGTTTTTCACTAACTCTTCTTGTGGCAATGCTTTTGAATCATTCCTCGATGGTGCATCACTTATCTCTATCCCAGAATAAGTTGTTATTACAAAAGTGTCATTTAACGTTACAGCATCTTCAGTTTCCGACTCTTTTTGTAAAATATCTTTCTCAAGTTTTAAAGGTAGGGTGTGTTTCATGAATGGTATTTTAGTCGTTAGATTCATATCATATATTTCGCTAGATAAACTCTCGTCGAAACCCGTTGTTGCTTCAATGAAAATGGGTGTGTTTTCTAAATTATTATTTTCATTATTAGTTACGGGTTCAGATTTAAAGTTATTTACATTCCTTTCCATCACGGGAGCTTCATTTAGAGTGTTTGTTTTTGCAGATAGAATTTCTGGCCTTGCAAGATTATTTGCCACCTCATACTCATTATCAAAAAAAGTTATATCAGTAGTATCATAAGCAGTTTGTATATCTACTGACTGAGTATTTTGAAAATCGTTAGTTGTATTAAATTCTGGATTACCAGTTGTCACTGAATGTTTAATTAATGTTGGGATCAATGTTGTATAAGCCTCTCGTACAGTTTTACTATACGGTTCAGTGCTAATTGCCGTGTAAAACAGCTCTGTTGATTGATGATTTTGCTTATCAACTGTATCCCTACCCTTTGGAGGGTTTGCGGAATATGTGGATACAATTTCTGATTGTAGTATTAGTTCAGTGCTCGGGATACTTTGAGTAGAAATGATACCTGGAAAGGTAGCATTATGTTTATTAGGCTCCTCTTTGTTAAATTCTGTTGTTATTCTGAGTACCTGTTCAGGTGTAACTGTATGTGTACTTTTTATAATTATTTCATTGTCAGTTACATTTTGTAACAAAGTAGAAACTGTGTCTTGTGTATTATCTATAGTCTCTTCGGTATCCACGGACAAGGCAGTTGTCTTATAGCTTTGTGTGTTGGTGCTTGGATTTGTAAAAATTGTATAGGGAAATGTACTTTTAAATGTAACTTTATTAGACTCCTCTTTGTAAAATTCTGTTGTCATTTGCAGTTCCACTTCAGATGTTAACGCATCTATACTTTTAATTGTTATTTCATTGTCTGTATCTGTTGTAATGACCGTATTCTCTTCAGTATTTACCAGTACCGGTAAACCAGTAGTCATATAACTTTGTTTATTAGTTTTGTATTCGTTAGTTTCAGTGCCATCATTTGTATAATTATTAGATTCGCCCTCTTCAAAGAAATCATCCAACATATTAAAATTCATGCCGTTGTAAGTATTGTTTAAATCTCCAGTGGATTTACTAAATGTTGTTTCTATTGTTGATATTTTTATTATGTCATTTTTTGTAACGTTCGATTTTATTTGTTTCCCAGTGTGATAATTTGGTTCTTCAACCGTTACATGAGAACCAAAGGAACTCATTAGTTCTGCTTTGGTTACTGTATCTATTCCTTCTATATCATCATAAACTGTTTGGTTGTCAGATTTTGTAGAATCAAGTTTAGAAAGTGATGTAAACGGTTCGAGTGTCATATTTGTTCCCATATTCTGAAATGTTGTTTCCATTGTTGTTTCTAAGGTACTCAATGGTTCTGCCTTGGTTATTCTATCAATAGTATTTATACCTTCTATATCATCATGAATTAATTGGTTGTGTGATTTTGTAAAACCAAGTGTAGAAAGTTTTGTCAACAATTCGAGTGTTGTTTTTGTTGTATCATTCCAAAATGTTGTTTTCATTGTTGTTTCTGAAATGTTGCTTATTTCAGGATATTCTGAAGTGGAGGTTTTTGTTTGCTCATTAGGCGCCTCAACCATTATATGAAAAGCAAAGGTACTCATTGGTTCGGCTTTGGTTACTATGTCAGTAGGTTCTGTTCCTTCAATATCATCATAAACTGATTGTTTGTGTGATTTTGTAGAATCAATTGTAGAAAATGCTGTCAAAGATTCGAGTGTCATATTTGTTGCAATATCCTTAAATTTTGTTTTGATTGTTTTTTCTGTTTGATCATTAAGCTCGTCAACCTTTATATGAGAATCAATGGTACTCATTGGATTTACCTTAGTTACTCTTACTCTATCAATAATATTTATACCTCCCATATCGTCAAGAAATAACTGGTTGTGCGATTTTGTAAAATCAACTGTTGTTATTGATTCGGGATTCGTGTTTATTGCAACATTCTGAATGGTTGTTTCTAAAATATTATTTGTTTCAAGAGATTCTGAAGTGAAGGTTTTTGTTTCAGTTTGTCCATGAGGCGCATCAAACATTATATGAGAAGCAAAAGGACTCGACTTTGCCTTGGATACTGTATCAGTAAAATTTATTCCTTCCACATCATCATTAACAGATTGGTTCTGAGAATTTGTAAAACTAAACATAGGAAGTTTTGTTAACAGTTCGAATGTCGAATTTGTTATTGTTTTCATTGTTGTTTCTGAAATGTTATTTGTATCAAGATATTTTGACGTGAAAGTTTTGCTATCTGTTTGCTCAGTAGGCGCATCAACCAGTATATGGGAAGCAAAGGGAACTCTTTCTGCCTTGGTTACTCTGTCAGTAATATTTATTCCTTCTTTATCAGAATTTCCTGATAGGTTATGTGATTTTATAAAATCAAGTGTAGAAAGTGTTGTTAAAAATTCGAGTGTTGTATTTGTTGCAATGTCCTTAAATTTTGGTTTCATTGATGTTTCCTCATCAAGAAATGATTGGTCCATATCATCAAGTGTTGATGACGATTCAGGTTTAGTGTTTATTGCAACATTCTGAAATGTTGTTGTCTCTGAAATTTTATTTGTTTCATTAGTTTCTGGCGTGACATTTTGGGTTCCTTTTTTCTCGTGAGGCTCTTCAACCGTTATATAAAAAGCAATTTCACTGGTCGGTTCTGCTTTGTTTACTATACCAATAGTATTTATATCTTCCTTATGACCGAGAACTGATTGTTTGTAAGATTCCGGTGTTGTCACCGGTTTCAATGTCGTATTTGGTGCGACATTCTGAAATTTAGATTTAATTGAGGTTTCTGAAATGTTTTTTATCGCAGGAGAATCTGAAGTGAAGGTTTTTGTTTCAGTTTGTCCATGAGGCGCATCAAACATTATATAAGAAGCAAAAGGACTCGATTTTGCCTTGGATACTGTATCAGTAATATTTATTCCTTCCACATCATCATTAACAGATTGGTTCTGAGAATTTGTAAAATCAAACATAGGAAGTTTTGTTAACAATTCGAGTGTCGAATTTGTTATCGTTTTCATTGTTGTTTCTGAAATGTTATTTGTATCAAGATATTTTGACGTGAAAAATTTGCTATCTGTTTGCTCAGTAGGCGCATCAACCAGTATATGGGAAGCAAAGGGAACTCTTTCTGCCTTGGTTACTCTGTCAGTAATATTTACTCCTTCTATATCAGAATTTCTTGATAGGTTATGTGATTTTATAAAATCAAGTGTAGAAAGTGTTGTTAAAAATTCGAGTGTTGTATTTGTTGCAATTTCCTTAAATTTTGGTTTCATTGATGTTTCCTCATCAAGAAATGATTGGTCCATATCATCAAGTGTTGTTGACGATTCAGGTTTAGTGTTTATTGCAACATTCTGAAATGTTGTTGTCTCTGAAATTTTATTTGTTTCATTAGATTCTGGCGTGACAATTTGGGTTCCTTTTTTCTCGTTAGGCTCTTCAACCGTTATATAAAAAGCAATTTCACTGGTCGGTTCTGCTTTGTTTACTATACCAATAGTATTTATATCTTCCTTATGAACGAGAACTGATTGTTTGTAAGATTCCGGTGTTGTCGCCGGTTTCAATGTCGTATTTGGTGCGATATTCTGAAATGTAGATTTAATTGAGGTTTCTGAAATGTGTTTTATCGCAGGAGAATCTGAAGTGAAGGTTTTTGTTTCTTTAGGCTTTACTACGTCATCTAATATTGACTCACCTAAAGTAAAATTTTGTCCAATTTCATCCAAATTTTCGGTCAATCCGTCGGTTGCTATTGCATTACTAACAATAGCTTTACTTTCCTCTGTTGCAAATGTTTCATTCATAGGTTCACTTTCAGCAATACTTTTTGTGACAGAATTTACAAGAATTGACGTTTCAGAAATATTTTGGGCAACATTTAATGTCTGCTTTCCTCCATAAAGAGAATTGTTGAAAATTGGAATCAGAGTAGAAAAATCTGTCGATAACGTCGTATTATTTCCTAATGTGGTTTCTGTACTTTGCTCCGTAGATGAAATCGTTGTACTGCTACTATCACTGATTTTTATAATGTGTTGAAGTAAATATGTCCCGTAATCATTTTGATTTATTCCTAAATAAGGAAACAACGTTTTGCCAGTAATTAATTGTGGTGTTGTGAATTCCGACAATTTGTCAGTATTATTTAGTGTGGGTGTCACTGTACTATTAACTTGATTGGCTATAATTGAGTTTCGCAAAACATAAATAGTGTACAAATCGTCATTATTTATTGAAGAAGATTCAATTGTATAAGGTTTGTTGATCACATGCAATACTGTATCAGTTCTTGAAGTTGATGCTTGCCGCAGTTCTTCTTCAGTTTCGTGTTTTTCTTGAGACATTGACAAGGTGACACCCAGTGATTCATTTTTTTGTTGTTTGTTACTGGTTTCGTATTCTTTAAACATCGTCGTAGTTTTCACTATATTTTCTGGTGCGTACTTTTCAATTTTTGCATCTTTATTATTTTCAAAAATCAGCAGTGAACTCATCGATGTATGATGAGATTTTTCTTCTTGAACTTTAACATCAAATGTACCAATGTTGATAGAATTGTACGGAGTAGTGATATCTTGCTGTATTTCTTCTTTTAACATAAACTCCGTCCACGGCTTAAAAGAGTCAGTTCTATCAGTTTGATGAGTTTGCGAATAGGTTTTTGTTGTTTGTTTTGACACAAAATCATTAAGCAATACAATAGCCTGAGTAACTTCACCAAGTTTGCTAGATTCTTTAGAATTTGTAACTGACACTTTAATGTCATCCTCTTTGTCATTAATTCGAACAGCGTTAGTACAACTTTGCTTTGTTGTAGATTCTTTGATAAAATTTTCTTCTTTCTTTTCATCTTGAACTGTGGTAGATATGTTATGATGTGTGGTATCATTTAATTTATGTTCGTATTGAGTTACTAGGCTTCTAATCTTTGTGATAGTATTTTTATAATGAATATCATTTAACTTTGGTTGCGTCATAAAGTCATTAATTATTTTTCTATTGCACTGTGGAATTGTATTACCATTTTTACAACAAATATTAATTAAATCAGTATGATTTTGTTTTATTATAACTTCTGTATATATCTTTATAGTATCACGTTTACGAATTAATTTAAACACTTTTATTTGATTGTTTCGATCACTTTCAGTCAAAGATATGTGGAGGGATTGTAAATTACACTCGGACATAATCTCTGCTTTTATAGCTTGATCTTTACGTTTTTGATCATGCTCGGTGCTTATAATATCTACATCTATGGGTGATTTTGTATTAAGTGTGTTATTTATATCTTTTTCATCAATGTTGTTTCTTTTTGAAGATAGTTCTTGCTTATCAGGATACAGAGTCAGTATGACTATAAGGAAATGTTGTAAAGCGTTTTTCAATTGTGGCGTTTCTTTACCAAATAGATTATAGTTTCTTAACCTATATTCATGGAGATCTTTTGTTTGTATGAGTGCTTTAAATAATACTTGTTCCAGTCTTGAAGTCGTTAAATGCTTCACAGCCGGAGACTTACCACTATCGTCTTTTTCATCGATTGTTTCATTTTTCTCATCTTTTCCGCAATTAGTATGATTCAGAAACTCAGCTTCCTCGTCGACGATAAATTTATAAGTACGATTAGTCAAATCTTGTCTTAAATTAAAGCAAGTATTATTATAAATGTTTTTATACAGTTCGAATACTTTACCCTCCGTGCCGCTAGACTCGTTGAGATCTAAAGGATGGTTACCAACATTCAAGTTAACTTCCTTTGATTTTAAAGTTTCTCGCATGCAAATACAGAGGCTCCGCAGCAGTTTGAGCGTTACTTGAAGTAAATGTTCGTCATTTGTCGTGGCGTCCACCAGCTCTAGGATCTTCTTCAACAGCGGGCTGTCACTGTGCGCTAGTGAGTTCTTGAGTTGTATCAATCCATTAGTTTGAAGCACTTGAATTACGAGGCACAAAAGAATTATTATAGTTTTGGTTTTCATTTTAAGTAGGAAGTTGTAAAGGCGTCATGTTGGAAGGGCTGAGCGCGGCCGAGTAGTACGAACAATAGTGTTGACGTAACCATGTTTTGAGTTGTAGAAGAAATCTTCAACAACTCCGATAAGCGCTTTCGCGTGTGTTTCGTTTTATCTGCTACCACTCTAAATGTCTTAGATATGTTGAAGATCGTTTTGAGATTTTAACAAATGTAGTTTCCAAAACACATGGGTGTTTGCACAAGCAGACAAATTGAATTTCGGTTGGTTAATCACAACACATGGTATCTTATGTAACCACAGACCAACCAACAAAGGTCCATATAGTCCTTTGTTATTTTGGACACAATGAAATGTTATTGGTAATATGTAACCTAGGTAGGTGGCTATAAATGTTTTACCACCGATTTAACTTTGAATAAACCCTAATTTTCGTAGAATGTTCTGATGTTCAAGAGCTGTGGCTTAAAACACACTTTGTGAATGTTATACTAAGGCCAGTGACGGACTCAGATATCGCTTAATAGGAGAACCTAACACCGCCATGAAGTCCCGCACCAGCCCGCGCGTGTGCTCCAGCACCTGATGGCTCTCTGGCTGTCTCTGTCTTACCCAGTTGTCCATCTCCTTCTGCCTATCCGTGAGCGACTCCTGCAGACGTGGGCCCAACTCCTCCATGAATCCCCGCACCAGCCCGCGCGAGTGGTCCAGCGCATGCTGGCTCACCACCACGGAAGCGAACTCCAAGTACTGCTCCATCGTCGTCTCCAGCTCCGGAACTGGCAGCTTCGGCAGTTGGACATTCTGGAACAAGATTGTTTGTTAGTATTCTGTGAATTTCTTTACGTCAGCTTGTTTAAGTTAAGTATAGTGGGCGTTGCCATTGAAGTTTTGAATCTTGAATTAATATTTTTACGGATTCTAGTGTTGAAGTTTTTTAGAACCTGGATTCGATTGCAGTTGATCGCGGTTTGCCGTCGCTGTCGCCTTAAAATACTTGTCACCTAAAACATGCTTCAATTTTCACGATACGATATCGTGAAAATTCAATTCCTTGTAGACATATAGCATCCGAATTGTAGTGTTATAGTATTGGTGACAGTAGCCTATTGATCTTACCTGAAAGTCTTCGTCGTCTGACCCATACACCTGGGTGCTGAGCCAGCGCTTCGGCAGCGACAGCAGGGACTCGCCCCATGCTGCAACAAATACATACGTTTAGAATAACAGCTTCTATACTACCAGCTGCGCTGAATAGGTAATAACTTCACAATTCGAAGTTGAGTTGACTGTCTAATGAAAATGAAATGATATCTTGTAATGTCCAGATATAAATACACACTAACGAAACTCTTTAAATTCTTGAGCAGTAGTTCTTAAGCAACTACATCTATAACTCCGTACAAAAGTCCACGGGAAAAATAGGAAATTGAGTCATCATCATCACCTTATCAGCCGAAATCTCCACTGCTGGAGATAGGCCACCCCCAAGCGTCACCACATCATCCGGACCTGTACTTTAAATTTGCATGGCCTACGGATAGTCAGTGGTTGTTTTTTAATTAGTAAGAATTCTAAGTGAGGAGTAATTTAAAAAATAGCCGGTAAAGGAGAAAACAATCGTAGTTCTTGTCCACGATCTGATCACGACTGTCTTGAGTTGACAAAGAGTTCACCTTTATAATTATTTAGTTATACAACATTATTTTAAGTATATGCGAAACCTGAAAATAGTTTGTTCAGAATAAGTAACTGAATCGATTCCAATAATTTTAAACCATATTATATTTTGTCCCAAAAATATTTGAAAAAGGTTACAAGTTGGACACCGAGCGACACTAAGTACCTATCGCAATGATTTAGGTACCTACTGCCAAATTATTATTATCAATGAGCTAAAGACTTTGAAGTTTGAAGTTTTTGTGAGGACAGGTAACAGAACAAGCTAATAATTTTTTGATACAGTTTTGAAATTTTGTTCATAGATTCTTTACCCAAAAATACTAGACACGTGTTTCAGGTTTCGCATATACTAAAACTAATGTTGTATAACAGGCAGCGTTGAAGAAGGTTTCAATGTTATTTGGCCGATTGTTCTCCTTACGAGGACACTCTTATCGCGTTCCCACGAGTTCCCGAGTTAGCGATAGGAAACTAGTTCAAGACAAAAAGTGTGTCCGTTACACTGGTCAACAAAAAAACACTTTTTGTGTGTATCATGAACACATTTATAAGTTTTTAAACTGCCACGGTCACTAATATTATCATTTACACTAAAAACGGGACATTTGTTTATTATGTTTACTGTTTGTTTTGAGCTCCCGATTCCGATTTCGGCGCTGTTGTAAGCACCATGATCACGGATCCTCATTCATCATCATGATTCTCTTGCCCTTATCCCAATTCACGTCTTCTTCCATACTGCTCTATTACTCGTCATCTCATCAGACACCTCCTTTCTTACCATATCATTTTTTACACAGTCCACCCATCGTTTCTTTGGTCTTCCTCTACTCATATACCCATCTACATTCATACTCAAAACTTTCCTCACGACATTTTCCTAATTCCTCCGCATCACATACCACGACAACCGATTACCACACAACTTTTCAGTCACTCGTGCTACTTTCAAACTTCCTCTTATGTACTCATGATGATCACGGATAAACTGGGTGTTTATGAGCAGACAAATCCGTCTACCCTCTTTCTCGATCATTTCTTGTACTCAGTACCGCTACCACTGTACCACAAAACTCACTGTGTCCGCTCGCGATCTCAAAACAAATAGTAAGCATGGTAAATATCCCGTTTTTAGTATTAATGATAATTAAAATATTTGACTAGTTATGTTTACAAAGAGGATAGTGATAATAGAAATAAAATCATAATATTGCAAATACGAATAGTTTTATTGTATCTAGTCACTTGCTTCTGGCAACGATCGTTTCCAAAACCAAAATTCGAACTTTGCTCTTGGCAACGATAGTTGCCAAAAAATATTTTTTACTAAACTGGTTTAAAAGGCGTTTTAAAATAGTTAAAACGCCTTTTAAACCATCTTTTGGACGCAAGTTTGCAACATCATACCATGAATTTTTTTTACAATATTTAAGTGAGTTAATCGGCCGTGATTGTCCATCTAGTTTTAGTGACGAAATGTGCAATGGCGTGTGGATTCTTTTTTAAATATTGTATTTGAAAGTTTTAATAAACAAAATGAAGTTATGGTATGGTATTGTAGTATTAATATCAATGCCGCTTATGATTTTCTTCTGTTTTTTGTTTCAGGGAGGTCTCATTGTAATGTCCAACAGTAGCGAGCATAATATGTGAACTCCATTTGCCCTGATATCGTTTTTATATTGTAGAAATGTCCTAGTGGAATCCTTCACCGTGTTCACTGCTGACGGGCGCTCAGATATACGGGAAAGAAGTCCAAATGTGAATATAGGGAATGTATTTTTAAGGACTTGTTACAATCCAAAGCCTTACAAGCAGATAAGAGCTCCTCGACAATACTATTACAGACATTTGATGGTGATTTCCAAGAAATTTTTAAGTCACTTTCATAAAAGATTTCCAAGCAGATTTTTCCAAATCACTAAGTTTTTCTTTAAATACTTCATCTATCAACAATCTTAAAGTTTTGTGTTACTCAATTTATAAAAATTTTCCTCCTCCAAGTCGATACGAGCCCAAGTGCCATAGTTTCCATGAGCCCATATTTAAAGGTGTTAAAAAAACATCGTCAGGTTGCGAGGAACCCATGCTTTGTCTGGTTGTCTGTTGGCAAAGCCAAAATAAAGTCCATGTAACTTGGTTATTTCTGGTGCCCTTACAATGGTACAATTTCTTTGTGGAGTTTTAAAAGTTATGTCTCCAGAAATGTAAGAAAACATGTCTGGATATTTTTTACACTTTCTTGACATTACTTATGAATCCAGGAACATTAAACACAACCACACTCTTGAAATTAAAAAAAAAACTCTGAATTATAAAATGTAAGTCAAAGCGAAACATATTCAATTTTACGGATGTTAGTTGTAACACAAAAACTAGAGCAGATCAAATAGTGTTGTAATAAACAAACTCCTTGCTGCACCGCCTACGAAGCAGCGGCAACAGCATTCTAAATGCGATTACTGTCCATCCATAAATTGAATGCGGTAAAACTTGATATGAATTGTCATACTATTCTCTGCGTCAGTTTCCAATAAGACAAGGGTTTCAGATCAAATCCCTCTAATAGACTAACATCTTAACGTTTAAATGTAATGGATTAACAGCATCTTACAATGTTGTGTTATCCCCTTAACCGTTACTAATGCGATTGTTGACTCCTCAGCATCTGTACTATACAAGAAGGGGTGGTAATTCAATTAAAGGGGTGCAGACTACCCTCACAAGTTATGTGTAATATTCAAAATAACTCGTACAGTTTATTAAAAATAACGTTCTTCATGTATTTTTATGTGCAAGCTTTAGTGTAAAGTTCAGTGGTTTAGGGATTTACGTTGTCAAGACTTGGTAAATATTAAATCCTAGTAAATAAGTTTTCAGAAACCGCGGGGTTAGAGCACAAGCAGTTTAGGTATCTATCTAGGTTTTCCAAAAGCCTACGGCAAAGTTTAATGCATCGTGAGTTCGTGACTTGCGAGTTTCTGAGTTATCTAAAGACTGACGTGGATACAATACAATACAATACAACAATAACAATACAATACAATATTACAACAATACAATACAATACAATACACAATACAATACACAACAATATACAATATTAATTTTTTATAAGTATTTGTTTATCATTATATCTGTAGGTAATTTTATCGTGCCACATTGTCACATCGAACTTAAATCATAACTAGCGGTTTATGAGCACAGGTAGCTATAGAATGTATCCACCTACGTCTAGGTAACCCTCCCAAGAATGCGGAAATGACGTTGTTTTATCTCATTTTTATCCTCCTTACCCTGGGACTTTTTAATTAGGGCTGGGTTGCAGGCTCGTTGTTGTTGCTACTCACTACCAAAGCGTTTGAAAATTCTTATGTTACAGACACATCGTCTACCTATCTATAACTTATACAAACATAAATAAACCCAGCACCACTTCGGCCGTAAGTGTTCATTTTCCTTGCAACGCCCGCCGCCCCCCGCCTCCCCCGAGGGTAGTTCGGCCATATTAAGAGTTAGTGGCAATATCGTCTGAGGGACGCAGCTGCGAGACTTAACGGCCGAAGTATCTACGTGATCGGCAGGCTGGAGGACAGGACGGTAGTTTAGTTGGTTTAGATGTCTCTCGCAGGGTCTGTGAGGGACGAGGTAAGTGGTTTGAGGAGTAATGGTGGAGTTTCGGTAGTTCGATTCCCTATTGTGTGTTTTGGGGCAAAATGGTATTTCAATAAAAAAATGGTTAATGTGGGTGGTGGCGGTGTGGGTGTAGGCGGTTACCGGTGGTGTACCACTGTACCTACACGTGTGCTAATCTAGGGAATACAGACGTGGTGTTGCTTTTCTGAATACGGTACTTTATTTTGTCGTTTTTTTTACACTATGGTTTATGTAGTAGTTACAACACTTTTTTTGGGCCGTAAGAACCAACATGAAATTATTGGTTTGCTATTATTCTTAACCGAGCACGCTATGTAGGTCATCGACATCATCTTCCTGCCTTTGTCCCATTTTTTTTTATATTTTATTGGTCGCCAGGGGTGTCAACCATGACGCTATCATTTACTCCTTTATTTTTCACGCTATGTGTGTTATAATTATGCTTGTAAACCGTTGTTGAAGAGAACAAAAAACAAAGATCGAATCAGCTACTTCAAGGTAATGAGTCGCATCCATTTACCACCGGTGATTAATCTGCCCATCGCTTTGTCACCGGGGGTCGCGGGGGTCGTGGGGGTCGCGGGGGTCGCGCCGGCCGGGGAGATGAATCACCCTGTTTTATTGTGTGCGGCAGCGATCCTTTTAATTAGGTGGTCACTCTTACTGACTCAATTTATACCTCGATTAATTTCAACGCCAAACAGTGAGGTCACCTCTGAAAAGTTATGTGGTTATCGGTTGTCTTTGTATATGTGCGGAGGAAAGACGGAACATGTCGTGAGGAAGGTTTTGAGTATGAATGTGGATGGGTATAAGAATAGGAGAAAGCCAAAGAAACGACGGATTGACTGCGAAAGGTGATATGGCTAGAAAGGGGGGACTAATGAGCTGAATGATGATGATGATGATGATGATGATGATGGATGTATTTTCTGTTCCTTTCTTCTGTTCTGTATTTAGTGTGTACATAAATTGTTAAATAAATAAAATAAATGAATGACTACTAACAGAGAAGTATGGAAGAAGATTATTGCGCCGACTCCAAATAAATTGGGATATGTGAAGAACCTACGAAATTTTTCTTTACAGCAATTCTCAGATAAATGAACTCACTAAATATTAAATGTATTTTTATAATTAATCTGCTGATTAGTCAAACAAGAGCTATTTCAACAGAACCTGACAAATCCTCCAGGCGAGTCTCAGTGGCTTCAATAAATTATCGTCCCTGTCGCGATGTGACGTCACAGGAGACAGATCGCTTTGTCAGGGTAGTGGAGCGGTAAATTACACCAACATGTCAATATAGCTGGGATCCTGCGAGTGAAACGAAAACAAGGTATATTTAACTAATATCACGTGGGAGAATGCTCTTCATACGTACATAAACACACTCCCACTTCCCACGGACGTGTAAAAACTACAGAGAGGGCGAAAATGTGACCAATTTTGATCAAATGATCAAAATAGACTAACGACGAAATTCACCAAAACTGAACGCAATCAGTAGGTACGTGTCAATCGCATCCAAGAGCTGTCCGTCTCAATTTTCAACAACAATGATGACACTGGCTCTAGAAGGCGATTATGATGGGCTGATGGCGTTTGTCCTAAGCCGATTAGTTTACGTACTGAAAGACAGTCTCCAAAAGCTCTTGCCCTTCGTCGAACCACAGACTAAAACGAAATGTGTTACCTCTATAGGGTTCCATATGCCATACTGGGTTCATTTGGTAGGCGGTAAATTGGTTGTCACCGTCATTTGTGTGTCGACCCGGGTCGGCGATGGGATCAAACGACTTATGGTGGGCAAGTTGCAAAAAAGGGATTGGTTGAATTGACTGTCCTTCTGTGATAAAATGTATAATAAACGGTGTTACTATTGTTTATGAACGTCGACAATGTAAAAGATGTATGTAGGGATCGTGACGTTCTGTAGTGTCTGCCTACTCCCATTGAAAAAAAGCGTGATTTTATGTATGTACTATTTTTGACTGATTTCTAAACAGTAGTAATCATGGTTCCTTTCTGGCGACAACGCTAGAAACATAAAACTCATCAACTCTACAAAATCCATTCCAAATGAGCACAATTCAGCAACATGTTACCCCTTCATTTGGTTCAGTGCCTGCTTCATTCTACCTACATTTCGTACATTTAGCGGTCGGACAGCGGGCATCGATCGCCACCGCGTAGAGGTCAGCGCATATTCTGTTATGTAGCTACAAAATTATGAAATTGACAACATGCGCGGACATGCAGTTTGTGTAGGCAGTTACTATTACAAATCTACACTTCTACGTCTACACTATTTATTTATTTATTTATTAACACTTCAAGCACAAAGTGCACGGGCGGACTTAATGCCATAGGCATTTTCTACCAGTCAACCTTTGGGTGATGCAGAGACAGACAGAACAGAGGTAAAGTTTGTAAGTTTAGATGTAGCAGGTAATTTCGAAACTACTCATCCTATTTAAAAAATCTTTTACTAATGGAAAGACATAGTGTTATTAGCGAGTACCACAAAATATGTTTCTTCGACGCGGACGAAGTCGCGGGCATTAGCTAGTGGTTATTAGAGAAGATGGGTTGGTTGTGGTCTTTAACAAAAGTATAGATAGATAACAAAAGGCATTTAGATTAGAATAAAATAATAATGTATTGTTGTTGTAGGTGGTTTAGTGTCTTTATTTCTTTCTATATGAGGTATGTGGTGGCATCTGCAACACCACACCATTAACTTTTTAACTGAATGACGGTACGCAAAATCCTACAACGCGCAAGCAGGTTATCTGCGGACCGGATATTAGCTCACCAGACACAATACCTGTCTGGTTGTAGGATCCTCCCTTTTCAATTGAGGATGTAGAATTTTACAACTTGTTATCTTTGCCTCGATAGGTATAGATAGGTACTTTTTTGTACAAACATATACATTTTGAGAGCCTTCTCTTTAGAATAAACCGACCTATTCGAACTCAACTGAAGCAAAAGGGTTACAAAAAGCTAATTCACTCGCCCTTTCGCGAAGGTCAAAGAGCTTTTCCCTTTCTTTATTTTCTGAATCAAAACTTAAAGCTTGCCGAATATGAACACTGTTGATGATAATAATATGAAGTTTGCTTACAATAATGAACATCCCCGTGCCAGTGGGGTGGATTTCATACACATTCCCTCGGCACAGGTGTTCTCTCACATGGGGCTACGATTAAAATTAATTATACGGTGAACGTGTATAAAAATAATATTTTTTATAAATTGTATGCACGTTTTTGATAAAATGGTGTCTATGGTTATATACCGATCACTTTAATACTTTTTGCGAAGGTATCAATTTAAATGGAATTCTGAAGGTTGATCACGTATTGGTTCAATTAGTATCGTAATACTAATATAGATTATGATTATTTTAAAGCAATTAACCTGTGGGATATTGTTAGGACTTTGTGGATGCTTTATGTGCCTTTGATGGGGCAAGGCGAAGGACTCATTAAAGCGGTCGGTCTATAGAATGATGTCGTTTGAAATAATTTTCCTTATTCCTGTTACCTATTGTCGATGTCACTCCAAAAAAACAAGTGGGTAGGTCGAATGGAGTCCTCTATCGTTATGCAGATATCACCAGAGGTTCATAATTCTTATATTCTTTTTCGAAACAAATCGTTTGAGAAAACTGCCACATTAATCTAACATTGATCACGGTGGTGTTCTTCAGAAAGCTCAGGTGCGTAGTACTCGCGGCCAGCGTGAGTGTCTAGATATGAATGTGGACAAAGCAAAATGCGTATATGAGGAAATCGTAGTACGCAACGTTCTGTTGTTTCTGCCTACCCCCGTGGACTGAAGGCGAGAGCTTATGAACGATATTGATCATGACCGCGGAACCCTAAATAATTATATTCCCACACACACCTCAATGTTTTTTTACCCTATAACTACAAATCTCCCTTTAGTAAATATAATTAATATCCCTCCCCTCCCCCTCTCGCAGCCAGGTGTGTCTTCACACGGGCTCGTCTTATACCTCCTCCGACACGCCGTGTGTAAGAGAACTTGGAAAAATCAATAGAGCGCCGAATTCGTTCGCGTTGGCAGGCGGTGGGTACTACTGTAGTTTGTGTATGTTTGTGGGTAGGAACAAATGTGTTTAGTATTTGAGGTAGATATTTTACTGTCAGAAAAGGAGGTGACTGCTGCGATGACGAGTAATAGAAATATATGGAAGAACACATGTTGCGCGGACCCCAAATATATAATTTTGATATGGGCAGGTGAATAATGATAGATTACTTTAGAAAGGACAACTTAGAAGCTCTATTAAAAAGATGTATTATAATTTATAGCAACAAGAGCTTTAAATCAAACACAGTTTTTAGCTTTCACGATTTATAATCACTACAATCACACACGCAATAATGCAAAATCACGGAAGATATCCCGTGACAGTGACAGTCTACATTTAAGAGCTTTTAATGAGCAACATTTTCCTCCGCACATTATCTGACGACTACAATGTCTATAGTTTACAAGTGACCGTGACCAGAGAAGTCAAATAGGAAACTCCGATGTCAACTAGTTTGTAAAAAGTGTATTTTGTCCTTACAAGAATAAATATAATTTTTTTTTTTTTTTTTGAAAAAGTCTTTGCCCCACACTAGGAATTTCTCCTGTATCGTGGGTGCATTTACAAACATTTAAACTCACATACACAAACAGCCAGACCCGGAACAACTAACTGTAGGCCATACAAATATTTGTTCCGTGCGGGGATCGAACCCGCGACACGCCGCGCAGCAGCCAATCGCTTAGCCACAGCGCCAAACGTATCGATTCATGTCATAACCGTAAACCTCATTCATCGCTTTCCATTAGGCGAGATTAAAGTCAAGAGCAGGCCGATTTAGTCAATAAAAAGATATCTAAATGTAAACCCTTGCTAAACAAATAAACCGTAAATAGCCATACCGACACATTTATGGAGCCCTCCTGCCCCTCCTGATTATAGAATGTCGTGCCGCCGGAGTGGACTCCAATTAGTTCATAAGGACCTACATACACACCTACTCGTCATTACTCGTGATTGTCACGTCCACCATCGTTCAGATGGTATCGGGACACGCGCCGTGTTTTATAATATTGGCTGTAAATCTTCTATTTTGGTGACATGAGTGGGTGACCTTGAAATGTTAGTTATAGGCATTGATTTGAATTCAATAGATACTCATGCTTATTAATAAAATTGTACCTACCAGCTTATTTTTTCTAACTGCAAGGTAAAGGCCTATTCTTATACAGAATGCTTATTCCTCCTGTATTATAAACATACACACTAGCTTTCACATCTACGGTAAAAAAAACCTTTTACAGCGCCACCTAACTACATTAGAAGCGACCCTGTCCACCCCGCAAGGTGAAGTGCTTTAATATCATAAAAAATGTCCGGCAGCCGGGTGCAGGGGAGGGTGGAACTTAATTATTATCTATCTCATGAGATACCTTCCTAACCTAACCTATTCGTATCCTATTCTATTCGAGGGTTTATGGTGTTTGAAATTGGCTCGGGTGTTATTGACATTCAATTTATTTTACAAGAGAACTAGCGCTACTCATGTGCTAGCGAGCCACACATATTTCGCACGGCGCGCGCCATCTATCGGGTCCAACGCTATCCTTTCTTTCAAGCTGGAACCAACCACACAACATTCACTTTCATTGAAATCAGTTGGCTGGTTTCGGAAATTAGCGGGTACCAACATAGTGTCATAGTGATTTTTATGAAAAAAAAATAATGAAACGGACTAAAATCTTAATCTCTATAGAATGTGTTATTTTTTAACCCTAGCACTATAACACCTTAATTTAGTTCCAAGAATCGCAACATGGGTTACGGGTGACCCAAAAGAAAAATACGGTTTTATGGAATATTATAAACTTTAATGACCTCATAGCCTCATACACATTATGATACGTTTGTTTGGATATTTTAGGATTAAATAGAAAAAAGTAGTGAAAACAACTTTACGATCCATCCGACGCTTCGTCATCCGAAGAACTGGAATGAACACAATATGGTACCTTAGAAGCCGTGACGTCGATGCCATGTTATAGACGGTACTCGTGAAATTAAATCAAAATTTAATGACTGTCAGATAATACTAATAACGTTTAATTTATCACAACACGGGTCACGGGCGACCCCCAATACGTGATTATTCGAAAACTAATGAGCGTTCGCACTCCGCAAAGCGTCACGGGGTACTGACAGCGGAATACGGAAGGTACTAAGCAAAGACGCACAGAATTCAAAGTCAATATCTCACTAAAAAAAATAAAAAATCAAACACGGGGTCTTTACCCACGACCCTATGTTGTAAGCTCTAGAGTTAATAATGTAACTTGTTTTACTGTTATATTTATCTCAATGGTATATTCATCAAGCGGGACAGTGCACGTGATTTTGTAACTCTTCAGTGAACAGTTTCGTGTCTAGCCCGATAGATGGCGTTGTTAGTTGAGCGCACGTTTCTGAATCGCGCTATGGTTTCGTTCCCAGCCAAAGAAGACTACCGCGCGGTTAGCCGACCGACATTATTGACTGACATACACACGATACTATTAGATATCTAAATTCTAATCATTATTTTTGTTTGGATTGTTATTGTAACAAAAAAAAATATCTAATAATTGTGTGGTAATCACCATTTTATTGTACTAATTCATTTACTATATTAAATTAACGCCCTCTGGTGGCAAAGACGGGAAATTCTCTATTCAGTTTACTTTGACGCGCGGGGCAAAAACTCGCTAGGCACACGCACACCTACATAAATGACACAGTCTCTCTCTCTCTGTTGAATTTTCAATACTCGGCTCAGCGCTGAGAGAGAAATCCAACAGAACAAAAAGACTCGTGTAGTTTTACGTTATTGAAGACGATTATGTAAATATTAAAGTATGACAGTTAGCTAATAAGCACATTATAAACTAAACAGAAAATATGATATTGTGTATACCAAACACGATGGCTGCGGGTTACCATTGAATGCGAGAGACCGAGAAGATATGTTGTTGTGCGCCTTTGTCCATCAGATATGATTATTTACCATCCATTAATGCGGATGCTGAGTCTGAGTTCGAACTCTAGTTAAAAGGGGGCGTGCATAATTTATTCCCATGTCGTGGCTGCTACTGAGGAATTGCTGATAAGAAAACCCAATAACACTTTGCTCGACCTGGAAATCGTACCCAAGACTTCATGCTCAACTGTCGCGTTTGCGATCGCTTGCTATCCGTGCCCGGTGTCGGCAGTCGGTTCGCAACTGACCTGTACCAGTTCCACTAATCATTTAAGATTGTTTGGTAGCCCTTGCTTCAAACAAGTCCAATTGTCTCTTAGTATTACCGTTCCCGCTTTCCGCTTCCCGCCTGCACTATGGCCTGGGGCGCACGGGGGCGTTGCCATGGTAACGCAGGTGCGATCGATCGCAGGTGCGACCGCACGACACACCTATGTTTGTGTCGCCGCAGCCACAGCATTGAGGACTGAGGTTGAGCTCAAAGGATTTGCGTGGGGATTACCGCAATGTGATTTGTCTGAGATGTTACAAGCAATTCCGACGATTACTTTACTTAGATCACGTTTGTGTGCGGATAGGTAATCTAGAAGACATCTTTTCATTTAAATCCGGTATGTCCAAAGGAGATTGGTTAGTTGGGTATCTCATCAAATTCAAACGTTTCAAAATCTAGTTACATGCAAATTAAAGGTCTTATAGCTGTAGTTATTTTTCAAGCTAAAATGTTTTTTTAGTTGTTGGGAGTAATTAGAAAACCATGATTTTAGGGTGCAAAAACAAAACGCATTAATGCAAAACAAAACGCATAAAATAGAACCAATTAAATGTATGACGTCGTCAGTGTTGCCATATAATAAACCCAAATCGATGATCACTTTAGTGAAGAAGAAAAAAATCGTTTATTCAAAAAAAATGATTTAAATAGACGAATAGACAGCCAAAGCAATTCCACAAGTATTATGTATGTTTTGGAAAGTATCTTTCGTCCAAATACTGTTCATTAAATAAAAATAAAGTAGATTGATTTGATTCGAGAATATATGCTCACTTCAAACAACATAATTATAATTTAAATAGCATTGCTTTCACTAAATTAATTTCGTATTGATTCGATGATTTTAATCGATTCGAATCGATTGTTAATCAATATTTGGCAACACAGCTGTCACTTATGTCAAATACAAAAAAATATATTTACGTCAGGATTTTTTTTTGTGTTTTACGTTTAAACCCTGCATAATTCGTTCTTTGTGATATGTGTAATGTTTTCTGCATCTATAAATGAAGTGTGAACTCTTATTTTCAGCCACCACGTTGCTATAACACTAAAAAAGACAACTATAATATTGGCCACAGTTTTTATGACTACTATTTTCTGAACAAACATTGTTTTTAGATCAACACTTCTGATTATGTATGCAATTCTTGCTGGGCGATAGGAATGCATCAGCTGCAACATACCTGTATTGTTTGTGGTACTTCAGTGATTGAGACTGAGAGTCATATCAATCATGCATCAGAGGAGGAAACCCAGATAGTTGCAATAATTGACCAGAGGATACAGCCACGTCAGGTATGTATGACATATTTTTGCTTTCTATGTTTTTTTCTCTATTATTTTCTGGAAGAATGACACACTCAAAGAAAAAGAGACGTTAAGATAGGGAGGATGCTGATTGCTGGTGTTGAATAACTTCACCTAGATGAACCTGTCTATTTTTTATTATTGTTATTAATGGTGATAGTCGGAAAAGAGACTATACTTACTGGGGCGGGCCATAATTAGAAGTATATTAGCAGGGTTATAGTGGAATCCGATTTCAAGGCAATAAAAAGTTCATATGCGTCAAAATAAAGTATTGAATTGTTTTAACAGGTTACATTAAATGAACCAATTTGCGTAACTTGTTGGGAACAACCACAACAAGAACTTCTGTGAAGACACGAAAACCAACTTCGAGCTCAGACAATCACTCTGCCCAACTTAAGAAGAGTACCAGAAGCACCCAGGCACTGCTTATTTAGTGGATGTCGCAACTCTGAACGTTTTCATGTCCCTGACAACATACGTCGACATGTGGTGATTGAAAATAACTTTTTAATATTGTTATCATTAGAATAAACAGTTATTATAAATACTATGGTTTTATTTTTTTACCTATTCTATTTTAAATTATTCATTATCTTTTATCCTATTGACAACCATCTTGTGGATGGACCATGGACCATCTAGGATGCGGATTCGAATCCCGCAAACGGTACGTTATTACTATTGTAAGTGACGTCATAGCAATTGGATGGCCTAAGGGGCCGTCTCCACGAGCGAGAGAATCGCGGCGATATTATCGTCGTGCCACGTATTTCTATGCGAGAATATCGCCGCGATTCTCTCGCTCATGGAGAAGGCCCTTAAGGGAGTGTATAGAATTATACGTGACACGACGATAATATCGCCGCGATTCTCTCGCTCGTGGAGACGGCCCCTAAAATAATTCAAAATCTTCTTATCTATAATTGCCGTTTTCTTATCTCAACTTAGGACACCCTACTTTAAAATCTTACTAGTGCTTAACACTAAAATCCTTCTATAGTTAATAAAGTACAATCTATCCACTTTATCTGATTGAAATGTATGATCTAAAAGGGTCTGCCTTGGTTTACATTAAGTAGGTAGGTACTTCTAAGTATTATTTTTGGTGGTCCATTTTGAGGTTATGTATAAATCAATTTAATATCCCCAACTCTAATGTATATCTTACCATTACATATTTTGTTATACTCTATTGTAGCATTCAAATCCATATAATCATTCTATCAAACGGTAAGCCCGTATGTGATACTGAAAATACATGGGTTCATGCCAATCTCCTTTACTCACCTTTTAGACTTTACTTAGGGTTTACTAGTAACTAGTACTTTAATGTTCCCACTACTGGAACACAGGCCTCCTCTCTTTGAAAGGGAGTGGGCCGCACCACGCTGGCCTATTGAGTGCCGGCCAGGTCGGTAGATGACACCTGACTTCGAATGGCTTCTAGAAAACCCGGTAGTGGCTTATTTAAACTGATTTAGGGTGGATAAGTACTCCAAAAATGTTAGTAGTAAAAGAAGCAACTTTATAGATACAGACTCGGCACGTGTCGGCTGTAGCAGAGAGGACGAGAGGTAGGAGGGTAGAGTGCTCTCTGACCTCTACGGCCCTCTGGGAATTAACACGGAAAGTTAATGCAGTCCTACTGCTGTCCATCCATCAAATATAATTGTGTAGACGCCTTAGAGCCCACGAGGAGGTAATTTTTCGTTATAAAAATACGTAAAGGTACGCTACAAAGCTAGTTAGAGCTAAAGACAATGCATTATAGTACACTTATACTGTTACTTAGGGGATATCTTCCGTGATTATACATTTTTCTGAGCTCTGCTGGGAGCTCATCATAATTAAACTCCTCGTATGAATCTAAGACAGCTCACTTAATTTTAGTAATTATGAGCAGCAGGAGCCGAAATAATCATTGTGTTTTAGTTTAAAAAGGTAATTAATAACCTGCTAGAAAGGGACGTCAAAACAATTATTATAATCGGTTTTTAAATTATTTATTAAATTCTCGTTAACACTATAAACATTTAATAATAGGTGTCTTTTGGGGAATTCTAATTCCTTCCTTATAGTACTATCAACATATAAATAAAGTCAAGGAAAAATCGCGTGTGTTCCATAATTGAACTATAACACATTGACAACTTTGGCAATAATTTATTTATCTTTATCTCATTTCCTTTATTCGTTTTCACATATATTCATTACTTTTTAAATATTCCGACATAAAAAAAATTATAAAAATATAATAATAGTAGCCCACCAGCATCGGGAACAGGATCCGAGCTGCCGGTAGTCAGGGCTTTTGAGAGAGGAGCCTCCTTAGATGTTGGTCAAGGCTCTTGATGATTATTATTATGATGATGATTAAGCCATTGGCCAACACGACTATCGGCACAATGACTGCTGAACTCACGTCCCACATGTCGACAACCTCGGGAGCCAGATCTAGATATTTAAATTGTTTATCTTTCTCTGCTTTCACGAGGTTATCGTCATGCGGGACCGTTATATCAACAATCATTGCGCGACACTCCAATCGATCTATCACCACAATGTCAGGCTTATTGGCAACTAAAAAGTACTGTCAGTGACGATAGGTCGATCTAAATCCAACGTGATATTACCATCATCGAGTACTGGTCGGGTGCATACTTATAGTATGGCACTTCTGATTCCACAAGGATGTAGTTTCTGGTGGATAATCCTGGCAACGAGGTTGTGTCTATGCAAGCACTCTCCGTTAGCCAGACGAGAACACCCAAAAATTATGTAACATTATCTTTACAGGATTGTTTTAACCCAATGCGATAAACGTACTTTTTCTAATTCATTTTGTAAAAAATTATAATGATGTTGTGAGTTCACTTAGACAACAACAGAATAGGTCTCGTCTCACTCAGTTTTCATCACGATAAGTAAAAAAGGATGAAATCATATTGGTCATTGAATGGGTCAATGTTCTATGGGTCGAAATGCTACTACTGCACATAAGGCTTTGATTCCGCAGCAGGCAAAGTGTTTTTGAAAATCTGGATCCTTGATGGCAATAGGCTTGCCACCTATTACCCATATATAAGATTTAAACAACTGGAAAATTATGACTCATCATCCTCCAGAGATTACAGGCGTGATGTTATGTGTTAATTTCAAATTACTGAACTTACGTGACATTGTAGTCGATATATTCCAAAGTAGCACACACAAGAGTGAACGAGTGAACAACTGAACGAGTCAGAGAGCAACTGACCCGGATATATTATTACTATCCCTAACGGACGAACGTAAAATGGTTGCAACTGTTTTAATCATTTATAAGAAAAAATAAGTTCCCGACTACTGAAAAATCACGCTCTACTCTAAAAAGTATGAAACAAGAAAATATTCTCGTCTGAAATTGTTACGTACCTACAAACCATTCAATATTTGACGACGTTGGAACCAGAGTGATCTAGGGTGATTACAACAATAGTTAAGTGCACCTCATTACTTAGACGGCATGGCCTTCACTTTGCAGACCAGCACCAATTCTATAGCGACATGTTGTGATCCCTCAAGGAAGAAAGTACTGAAGAGAATTTAGATTTCTGGCATGGAAGAATTATGATTTTTCTATGCCATTAAATGTAATAACCTCAGAATAGGTAAAAATATGTCTTAGATCACTCTTGTTCCAACGTCGTCATTTATCGTCTATTAAATAAACAACTTACACGTTATATATTTTAATATAATTAATAAATATTCATAGTGATGTTCAGAGGATAGCAGTGGTCGTATGACACTTTGCGCTAAAGTTTATGATCCCTTAGGCACAGAGGGGTGGGCACAGATTCATATGTGTGTACATACATGCATACCGGTCAAAATCATAACCCTCCTTTTTGTTTCGACGTAGTCGGGTAAAAAATAAACAATTAAATAAGAGCTGTTTTTTTTTTTTTTTTTATTACGAAATGGGCCCGCTCTTGGCCTCGCTCTTGTTCTGCTATTCTGAGGTTAAATTCCATAGAATATAATCATGACAAAAAGTATATGGGCGAGCAGAGAGTTTATCAAAGCAAACACAGGTGAAGGAAAACATCGCGGTTCGTGATGGACCCTCTCTGAAATCGTCAATCCGCCTTGAGCAAGGGTGGCGCTGAAAACAAAAAAAAATATTTACTCTATAGTGGGACAAACAAATAAATGTAATGCTGGACATAGGTCCTACCTCTCCTAAACCGCGCCACAACACTTTGTCACAGCCAGCTTTCAACAGTTTTTGGATAATAATAGACTGGTATATGGTGGAAATATGAATATTTTTGCCTGTATACCAAACTCTTTTGTTGACTGTAAAACAACCGCAGGAACTGGCACTAACGATGTTCGTTAACGAGTTCTATGTAAGCAACTCTACATAGAGCTGCTCTATGTAGAGCTCTCGTAAAGTTTGTGTTAATATTTGTTATCGTGCAGCTTTTGTGCGGTTTTAGGAAGTGCGCTGTTCTGCGGGTCTATGTAGTTCGGGGGGGAGGTTTTCATAACTTTGTAGTTGCGGTTATGTACCATGTGAGTTGGTGTGTTTTTGACAAGTACTGCAGCATGGAACTGTTACAAAGTGTTTTACTTACCTACACGTGAATACTGTGCACGACTGTGTGGGTACCTATTTATTGAGTATCAGTATGTCTTGAGTTCTGTGACATGAGCGTATGTAATTCATGTACTTGGCAAATAAACGTTTTATGTTTCAGTAAAATCAATAAAAGCACTACGTTCCAGTGCTATATCTACAATCTCGCGCATTGATTAAATCACTAGCATTGATACTAGGGATACAGAAGTATTGACTGAAATGCAAGTCAGAGAGTGACCGCTTAGCTTAGGGCTTGACATATTTTTACAATCAAATCATGTCTTATTACTAAACTAGGTTATATTATTATGTACAAAACATTCCTTTATCTCATCTCCTGTGGAAATAATTTGTGCACTTCGTAATGTATGTAATTACCTCTGTGTACTCTCGTGCTACAGACACAGAACCCGCCTATAGCCTGCAGAGTTATATAATAATTGTTGTAATGAGCCTTTGTACAACACAGAGCTACTTACCCAGAGACTGAAGGGTTTATTTACATTTTGTTAGTAAAATACATGTAAAAGGGTTTACGTTTTAGTAATTAGATACATTATACGCATGAATTGTGTGAGTGAAACCACGTGTTTCTGTTGTACTGACCGTGTAACCATCCAGAGATGTTTTCTTTCAGAAATATTACGGAAAAAACCGCCCAAGTGCGAGTTGGACTCGCGGACCTTATAAACTTGTAGGTATTTTGTTATTAATCTACATTATATATTTTCGGTTTTCAGATTTTTTCCTTTACAAGTGCTGTAAGACATAGTTTCTTGCCAATCTTGAGTATAGGTCAGCAAGTAGTACCCTGTAGGTTTTGATTCCCGTGTGAAATCGCACGTCACATAAATGCTCATACCTTTTGATCGCGTTGACTTACAACTTTCATTTTTTCACTGCTCCAAGGCATAGCAAATTTGAGTATTTGATATTAATTTCAGCTTGATACCTCCACGCGTTCCTAACAAAAAGGGTCTTGACAAACGGACAACAAGGTGATCCTATAAGTGTTCCGTTTTTGAGGTACGGAACCCTAAAAATTGAAAATGTTATAGAAAATTTGTGGAATAATAGAAACGATAAGAAAGTTCTGTCCATCCATAGCCATAATAATACTATTCGGGAGCGACGACTCGTCTAAGAATATATTGAATTCCATATTTTCATAACCCAAATCTGAACTATTGTTATTACAAATAGAAGATATTATTGATTATTTGTGAGATATTTTTCTGGCAATACTGACCCGATTACAAAATAATCCTTCACTAAAACTGTGCTACACTATTGCTCCGTGCCATAGCATTATGTTTCATCCACGCGGACGAAGAGCATCAAATATCTAAGAATTTATAACACGCGTATCGCGTGCGCACCTAATGAGCTAGTTTTACGCTCGCTTTAACAAGTTCAGACTTCCAGTTAGTAAGTAATTCCTTGCTAGGAACCCACTCAGGTACACTACGACGAACTTTTCAATTAAACTTAGTTCTACATTACTTGAAGCTCGTAAAATGTTACAAAGTACTTACATTATACTTCAGCCTAGCAATCTTAGAAACGGTTGGGAACCCTTTAAAACATTTACATGCAGACCACCGCGCCTGTACTCCCCAAAGGGTTAGGTAGAGGTATTCAGTATAACTTGCTTTGTTTTAGTCTCATGTGATAAGAGAATCGTCTCTTGCTTTTATACAGTCCACTACTGGACGTAGGCCTCTTCAATCGCACGCCACTTAACTCGCCTCTCGGCACCTCTCACCCTGTTGCTATCAGCCACCCTGCGAAGATCGTCGTATACGCCTACTAAGAAATTCCGGGAAAAAAATGACACAATAATACATTACCGAGCTGGAAATCAAACCCAAAACCTGACCTCAGTCTCAGCTCTCAGCCTTTCCGCTGGCTGCAGCCACTGTATGTAATGGAACCAACGAAATTCAAAAATTTCTTACGATTTTTGCAAATTGGGGCTCTGTTTTACGTTGATTAAAATTCAATCAATTTCCGAATTATAATCTTAATATTTAAAAATCACATGTCGCTATGGTCGTACACGCCAATCTCCGAAACCAGCCAACCGATTTCAATAATTTCAATAACCATACAAGTTTTGTGAATGTGTTGGTTGGTTCCAGCTTGAAAGGTACGATCGTTTTGGAGCCGATAGGTGGCGCCGTGCGAAGTAAGGGTGGTTCACCAGTTATTTATATGAAATTTTGTTTCATAACATAAACCTAATAAATTTAACAAAAAAATAAATAAAGTAAATTTTAGTAAGTAAATTTTCCTCAACATAACGACCTAGAAATACTTAGCAACCTTTAGAAGGCTTATCATCGTTTTAATATTTTATAAAACCATACTTTACGAGTACATAGGTTACACGTGGATCCTGAAAGGTCTCGCTGAAAGGTCAGAGTTTCCTGAAGTGTAATATATTTTATGTGTCTAAAGTGTTACTGTCAAGTTAAAGGTTCCAGAAGGTCTACTAGTGTGAGGCTGGCAAATATCGACTAACTAAAAATAGTAAAAGCTTATATACTGGCGTCATAAAACGGTATTAACTGTGTTATTAATTAAGACTACTATTTAAGGATCTCTAAAATGTCTTATAACAACCTTGCTAGAAGAAACCGGTACGGAATTGTGGATAAAATGCGGGCCCGGTTCCGCACACAGACACCTCTATACAAATAGTTACTGCAGTATCCGTTAGTGTCCGCGGCCAGTCCTCAATGGATAATGTTTTCACCATAGTCTGCATATTTTACTCATATAATTTAGGTATAGCTCATAGCGACTTACTGAAAATATTTTTTTATTAGTTTATTTTATAAGTAACGAGATTTTCTTGGTATTAACTTAACTTCGTCATCATCAGCCTACAGCAGTCCACTGCTAGACATAGCCCTCCTCAATCGCACGCCACTCAACTCGATTCTCAGCAACTCTCATCCAGTTGCTACCAGCCACCCTGTTCGTATCGTCGCTCCACCGAGCCTGAAGCCGTCTCACCTTACGTTATCCGATTCGCGGTCTCCACTCAAGAACACGTCTACCCCAACGGTCATCGGTTCTACGGCTAATATGACCGGTCCATTGCCACTTCAGCTTACTTATTCTGTGAGCTATGTCGACAACTCTGGTACTCTGTCGGATTACCTCCATCAAGCATAGCCCGTTCCATAGCTCGCTGAGCGACCTTGAATTTATGGACCAGCCGTACCGTGAGAATCCACGTATCGGCCCCGTAAGTCATATTTTATCTTTCTACCTACTTTCATGTCATACATTGTATGTCATAAAACTGTCCTTCTGTTTTTTCTTTTTCGTGTTATTCAAAGTGGCTACGTCACGCAATCGTCGCTACGGTGCTACGAAGCGCTACGAAAAAATACCGTTCTAATGACTTGAAGAAACACGCTAATGGGTGATTTTTTGTTTGTACTTTTTATGAGAAGTTAAGTGGATTTATTTCTTACATTTAATCCCTGACGAGACAAATTCGGAAAAAGAAATATGAAAAATGGGTCTCCTGTTCGGTGCGGTTGTTGTCTACTGGGCATTTGCTATAATTATGTTAGTCAGTCGAATACGGCCATCACATTCAATGATGACGATCGTCATCGTCACGATCGTCGTCGTCCCATGTCGTCACATTCTACGCGGTGTGTATTTTAATAAATTCGATAATAAGGCTTGTTTCACATGTACTACAATTACACCACAACTTGCAGGCGGGCACCAATTTGTAAAAAAAAAAAAAAATTAATTCATACGAATCACATGTTGCCGACATATTCAACTGTGTGGGCGATATCACCCCATTGCGATCAGTAGCGACACGCTCATTAGCGCACGGCCACATCGCAAACACAACGTTGCATCGGCGCAACGACGGAAAACCTCTACGACAGCCGGAGTCGATCTATTTGCAAAAACTAGCCACAACGTAATCAAATCGCAACTACTAGCGACAACGCTGCCACAACGACATTTTATAGTTACCACAACGCATCTGCAAGAAGCTGCAGCGACACTATTCACACGTAACCACTGCTTGACCACTTTTTGTCGCTGCGATGTGGTGTGGTTGTGGTACGTATGAATTCTCCCTAACTGTATTAATTATGCATTAACGTTTTAATTAGTTAAAGAACTTGAGAAACATGAACAACTAATTATTATCTTCACAAAGTTCCTAGCCGCCTCACTCGCTCCTAATAAGTTAACTCGTAAACAACATCTCATTTGTAATTAAATTCATGTCAAATAGAAAAAAGACAGGCAGGCAGGTTTTGTCTGCTCTTGGAAAAAGATTTTTGATATTCGATTCGTAGGTAGTGTGTAGATATTTAGGGAACAATTTAATTAGTTCGGCTACTATTATCTCAAGCCTGGTTTAAATATTCGCATGTGTCTATCTCCTCATTTATAACTTACTAGCTTTTGCTCGCGGCTTCCCTCCCGTTATGTACGGTAATTAACCCACGGGAACGGTTTCAATGTAGCCTTGGGGGTAATGTAGCTTCCCGTTAGTGTTAGAATATTCGATATTGGATCAGTAATTCCGAAGATTACCCCTACATACAAACTTACAAACAAATTTTACCTCTTTAAAATACTAATATAGATGGAACCACATTTGCAACTCAGATTTAAAACCATCCCTAAATGAGTACCTACTGCAAAATTTTAACCGTATAGAAAGTATTTATTTACTTATATTATTTATTTATATTACTGTTTAAATAAAGCTGTAAATCCCACCTACCAGTTAAAAGGAATATTACAATTTAAACGGACCCAAATAACTCTAAACAATACCCATTCTGTGTATTGAGCCGCATACATTTACACGACGAAGCATTCACAATAATGTACACGAACTTGAGACTATAGCTCTGCGCTATGGTTGCGGGGTGCTCGGGTGCTCCTTGTTAAATTTTCACGGGTGTTTTCATCCCCTGCCACCCCTTGCCTCAATTACCAACGTTTTTTGTCCAAATAAAATAACGAGGGAATGATTTATTGATTGAATTCTGAATGGGAAAAGTTTTCTTGTTTTAAGGGGCACATAATAATGAAAATAACAGCAACTATTTGTCCTCTATCCAGCACTAGACGTCAGAATCTTTTACTAGGCGATATGTTCTTAATAAGTACAAGCGCCATCGACACCGAAGCAAGAAGAAATCAGGTGGTAGGTACCTGCTTCATGAATTAGTTGTGAATAATACGACCACACTCCCAAACCAGTATGAGCCTTGGCAATCATAGGCACAATATGTTAAGATAGTCCAAGATCCTTTGTCAAGGCCAAGCTCCGAAGCCTGGAACATCGCCGCAAAGTTGCCAGCTCATCGGTTTTTTATAGGTTCATTTCGGAGAGTGTGCTTTGAAATTACAATCTAATTCGCCCAAGCAGAGATACGTCAAAGCGTCACCGTTATATGGTTGAAGTTCCACGGACCTAAATGAAGCGCTATGCTTCCACATTTATTGTGCGAACCGCCAGTCTGTGGAATTCACTGCCGGCTTCTGCTTCCCAATCATTTTAATCTTCAAAGTTCGAGTGAATCGGTTTCTTGTAGGCGGCGTGCTCCACCTTTGACCGCATCATCCTTTCACACCAGGAGAGTGGCGGCCAAACGCAAGCCCATTTAGTATTTTAAAAAAGCCAGTCTTGTTGCAGTTGTAAATTGTTATACTTAGGCGAACTGCTTTCTCGCTTAAAAATCCTTGTCATTGACAATTTTATTTTCCGAAAGCATTTTCAATATTATTATACACACCACGCACTTCGACAAAAAGTAACCCCTTTTAATCCCCGCACTACTAGTTCATTCTGTTTGAACGGGAGATCCTCCCCTCAGCTTCACTTGCTCTCCGGCTAACAAGCGGATCACTTGAGAGTCATCGATCCTCCTCCAGTTGTTTGTTCGACCTTTTTACTAATTACAATCGTTTTTTTATTTCTGCCTATTTTGCTGTTGAAGAGGAGGAGAGGAAAACAAAACACGGGGGTGTTAGTGATTATGATACTAAGGAGTATCATGTTACGACACGACACGATGTGGGGGACATCGAAACACAAACTTCTTCTAAGGTTTAGTACATGATTTTAGACCCACAGCATTTTTCAACAACTGACGATAAATGTCAACGCTATGCGTATAGAATCATGTACTGAATCCTTGATGAAAGTGTTGTACGACAGCCCTACCATCGTGTACATATCCAATAAAAAAAAATACATTTTTCAGCTAAAAAAAGTTTTGAGTTAAACTCTTATCATAAGCCTCGAACAGTTATAAAGGAAAAAAAATCTTAATACAACTGCATTTACTTTGTATAACATTTTCATTACCTTAATGCACTGTGCTACTAATCCGTAACACATTATTTCTAAAGAAGAGACCATCTCTTTGAGTAATGTGTATCGAGATAACACTAAAGCGTGTTTGTATTCCGCTCTCATCCCGTTCACAATTATACGGAACACGTACCCCCGACTAATTTGACTAATTACTGCCGATAACAACTTCACCGCACCCTGTATCACCCCCAAACCACCCACCAATCCGATTTCAACCCTAAAACTGCCTAACCAAGCTTCAAAATCGTGTAAAGAAAATTATATCGCTCTTTAAATAATGCTGCTTCGGAAATGAACTTTCATTTCAGCGGATTAAAATTGGAAATCGAACGGAATACATTTGGAAAAGTTTTCGCGTAAAGGGAATGTTTTCTGCTGCTGAAAATGAATATGTATGTGTTAGGATTAAGGTTTATTATTGTCTGGCGTTAATCCAAAACCGATGGGTCCGACTAATTGCTTGATTTGAATGTGGCATAACATTTACAGTAACTATGGGTGCTCGAAGGATGTTATCAAAGTGATTACTTAAAATTAGAAGTTTTGTTAAGTAAGCAATTACATAGATAAAACCGTCTCAAATTTGTTAAGTAGGTTCTGTGGTGTTCCTTGTTTTCATTTGTTAAAAACTAAAGTTTAGTAATGATTAGCACGATAATATATTTTGTAAACAATATCTAATTAGAACCTATACAAAAAAGTTACAATGAGATGAAGCCGCTACGAAGTCTACGCCGTAGCAATCGTAGCTGGGGCCTACGAGATTGCCGAATTCCTTAAAGTTCGGAGTTCACCTTTTTATAATGTTGCTTAGAATGGTTGATAAACTGATCTCCAACACCAATATATTAAACTAGAGTAAAACGTTAGGGTTGCTAACAATAAAAACAATTATTATTTTTTGTCGTAACAATTTTATTCGATCACTGATTTTGATTTTGACCACTTTACATACAACTAGAATAGAATATGTACGGTTATAAGTTATTTTGTCATAATTATCTAATAATTTGATAATTTCGTTACCACTCACTAGTAAGATACATGATACCAATGAAATATACACTGAAAAATACGATACACTTTTCAAAATACGTATTTTTAAAATACACAGTTTTTTATAACTGCTATGAGTTGTTCAAAAGACTTTGTCTTTTAACCTTTTAAAACGCATGCCATATTTTTCAGTAGATATTATTTTCTAAACGAGCAACCAGATATATTACATAGCTATTCAAAAAGCCATAACATATACAATTTTAAACAACAAAAAATAATCACGAACTTGAAAGTAACAATTAGTTTTAAAACTACATATTTTACATTTTAAAGTGTCAACTATTTTTCTAATTTCTAAATATATACGTTCCTAGAATGAATGCATGAATATGTATAGTGATAGATACGACTACAGATTTATGTTAAAATGTAAGATGATTTATTTAAATCTAGATTTTTAATTCTTAGGAATAAGTACGCTAAGCATTTTATACTAAAAACACATTGACATAATAAATTATAGTATATTCAATATATATTTAGATATTATTTTACAAAAGAGAAACAAGATTTAATCAACAACGCATTCGATATACATATATAAAATTAAATATTTTATTATATTTTAGATGAGATGATATTTTAATACTCGTCATTAAGAGCGATATTAATATTAATTAATATTTATCTCACATAATTATATGATACGCTTAAATTGCGAACAGTAACCTACCTTTTTGTTATATGCTATAATACGATATGATTTACAGTTAATACAGAACCAAAGTCAAACGTATCTAAAAACCAAAAAAGAAAATATTTAATACTTTTTTTAAACAAATGGCCTTTATCTACTGTTTGAAATCATTATAATTCAAAAACAATGAAACCATTTAAATGTCTAATAAAAAAAACTACTTTCTCTTTAAAAAAAAACTAATAATCTGAGGTATTCAAGTATAATTATCATGATCATGTTACCCTAGAAAGCGTCTATAAGTACTTAGCTTACAATTAAGTTTATCTTTAATTGATTAATGATTACATATTATAATTAGCTGTCTGATCAGCTGATTAATATTAATGGGACATACATATTCATGATTTACTAGTTACATAGGGGATTACCTACTTACCTATTTGATTATCCTAAAAAGGTACACCTTTCTAAAATAAGGATAATATGTGAATGTTCGTTTTGGTACGTAATTTACTCAATAGAATGTTGTTTTTAATATTTAAGTATTCAGCATGATGTTCCATGCTTTAAAATGACGTTGAAATTGCACAAAAAAAATGTTATTGTTATTTAATAAATAGGTATACTTTTTTATTTATTAAACACAAATGCCTTTTTTGAAGTTTATATTCTGTATTTTGATTAATTTGTTGGGTAACATATTAATCTTTATAATTCTATTTTAAATCCGATCACAAAACTGTCAAGACAAATTGTGGCGTACCCTTGCTTATTACTTTAGATAATATCATATTGTAATGATACTGATATTAGTATACTGATACTGAGTAATAATATATATTTGACAGTTCTATCATATATGTTACTATTTACCGTACTTATCACTCGTACTTGTGTGGGTGTCAAACTGCTATATGTACAGCTTTATATTTAATTAGCATCTTTATAATATACCTAGTAACACTGACTACTCTACGATGAAATAATTTATAAAACAAAATGCTCTAAATTGTATTTATTTTTGAAAAATATAAAACGAAATAAAATGTAATCAATCGATCTAAAATTTTAAAGAATATCTAGGTATGTTAAATTTTATCTTTAATGTAAAAGTAAAAATGTAGTTCAAAATTTTCTTTACTAATGAAGAATGTAGACTAAGGCTAAGAAATGAAATAGGATATAGGGAAAGGTTTTAGAACTAGGGAGTTAAGCCAGACGAGCTCCTAAAGTATTCTAAATATAGTTGTAGATCTAACGGACGGGTACTGACCTAAACTGAAACTGCAGCTGCACACATTACCATGGAAATGATTCTGTTTCATATGTTTTGAAAGGTATATATATTTTCAATTTGTTACCTTTAATGTGACGAAACGACAGTTAAGTTGGGCTCTGAGGTTTTAATTAGTTTTTATCTTAATATTTTATAGTTCATACCTTATTCTGACTTTGAGTTTTTTTTAACCTACTTGTTCGAACCAACTTTTGTTGAATACTGTTTACTGTGGGATTCTTTAGGTATGCATAATATGTATCAATATTCCTAGAAACATATTAATTAATTCCCTTTATCCCACGCTCGGTTTATTTTGAATTCATAATGTTTGCAGCCACATTCCATATGAAACATCGAGATTAGAGTACGATTGGATACACATCTATGTCTACAATAATAATATTCTCAAGCCGAAGCCAAGAAAATGGTTATGCTAACAATTGTGCGTTTTCTTAGCAAAGATGGAATAATATGTTCTCTGAGGAATATCGCTGAACATTTTAAACGACATTTTATGAAATAGATACATCATTATTTTTCTCCTTATGGATTTTGTTTACTTTCGCGTTGTTGCTTTTTGTTTAAAAACAATGTCGTTTCCTCATTTACTGTCCGCAGAACAATTGGTACCCACAATATGCACTTTTTGCAATGTTATTTAAATATTTGGTTTCTATCAATTGAAAGGGTTGATATCAAATGTTTTAAAGAACTTAACTACTATGGAACTAACGTTTTATTAAAGTAGTCTTTGAAAATCATGTACGGTTGTTTTTTAGTGATATTCCTCAGTACATAAAGATCAAACAGATTTAGCACAAGATGTAACTTGGGACTTAATTGACTAAAACTAGTTAAATAGAACGAGTACAGGCTACAGATATTCTAATAGAAAAGACTAGAAAGGAAAGCGTTTAAGACATTTAGCGAAAATAAATAATAATCAAGAGTGTCATAGAGAAGATGAAGTTTGAAGATATTAAATAAAAATTGAAGGAAACTTGGAGCACCAGCTCGGCGTTTAAGATAGGCATCTTTATGATTTAAAAAAATCGCGAAGTATCAATTGCAACTACGCAATTCTGGTGCAATTTTATAAAACCAATTTTAAGAGGATATTTTAGCATTCAGATATATAATACATACAAATATTTCGAAACACTATTAAATTAGTGAAATTGTAACAAAATATACTTATGATTTTATATAAAATAAGTTTTATACATATTTTAAAGTCAATAGGTACCTAAATACATATCGGTAGATACAGTATATTTATTAAATATATTATTATAAATTCAAAAGTATACAATAAACAAAAATACAATACCTACTCTAAAATACGTGCACGTGTAAATGGCGAAAGATATAATAAATTGTACACAATTTTTATAATGATCAATCTTAATATCAAAAAATATACGTTTAAGTATAAAATATTAAGATTGTATAATATCCTAAATCTAATGATATGTCTGCGATACTGGCGGTTATTGCTGATATACTATAACAGTAATAGTACACAATTATTAATAATTGCACACACGATACGTCCACAATACACAACTTAATACATTGCTATTAATAATTCGCTCGTGGTTTCTGATCGCTAGCTGGAGTTTGAATAATTTTTGATATTTATTCAAACATGTGAACTGATTCTGAATAGTAAATTCAGTTGGTGTAATTACAAAATAATAATGTATGTTTAATTGTGTACATAATATGTATGGATGTTATTCAAACTGTTGATGTTGAATCCAATTGTTCACTTTTTTATTTAGTTTTCAATTGAATTAGTTTTAGATAAAAGCGATCAGAACTCACTTAGCAAGTTACGTACTTAAATATACAATAAACATTACTTCTTTGTGCTCACAATCTACTAATTAATTGAATTTCGGGAGAATTTGACACGAAAATTGACTCTAACCTTACAAATACATGCTCGAGAGAGGTCCTTTGATCTCCACTCTGTTACAAACTTGATATTAGCATAAATACATATATTCCGAATTAATTAACCAGACCTAGTACACATGAAAATTATTTATGAATAAATTATTTTAACGTGTACTTCTCAAGCCACATTTCGATCTAAAAAATAGTTCCTCTCTCTATATCTAACAGTCGAAAATGTAAAGATGTTTTGTGCGAAATAATTAAGTTTTGTGCTCCTGAGAACCACTACGAACACTATTGTACTTTGCAGGCTAGCTAGGTACTAATTCACAAATAATTATTCAATGAAAGTACCATTTTTGAATAATATGAAAATTGAAAATTATTCTGGCTTTTTTTCTTGGGAACGGCAACTGATTAATCTTAGCAATTTTTACGTCAGTAATAATTTTAACGAATATTATTCACAATAATCACTTTTTACTTTATACACTCTCAATTGACATATCGGGCGCGTCACGTTTCTTGTACAATTAGTTTAGTTATCTTTTAATTTTGACTCTGTTGCTCAGTCGTCTGCGAAATGTTACTCGTGTCTGTCGGTCGGGAGGAGCAAACACTGATTTAGGCTCTTTTATCAAATTGTTTTTTCCGTTAAATTTATAAACATTTTCATAAAGTAAAAAGCAGTGTCTCAAAGTCAGTATTAAAGTTGTTGGCGACTAGATTTTTTAAAATGTTTCGTACAAATTACTGGACCCTCGGAAGGTGCACCTTCATCGTAACTCAGTTTTATCGCTTCCGAGTTCATTTCCTCCTTCTTCGTCGTGTCGATGATTCCCTTTTTTATCATCAAATTAGTTTTAGACCAGAACACTTCCCTACAGAATTCAGAGTTCATCCCCTATCAAGAGTGTATGAACCTTACCTTCGTAGTTCGTAGATTATTTTCCAATCCAAAATACAAAATGTAGTATGAAATCTGAATTTACGTTCAATTTTGATTCTCCGTATAAAATTCTTTCGCGAATATTAGATAGTTTGACTTCTCCTTTTTTCTTCTCTCTAACATGAGGCTCCCCGTTCTCTCCCCCCGATCTGTCGACAGCGCCGTGCTGTGTGCGGGTGGTGCCTACCTCACTAAAGTCAACGACAGAAACACATACTACCTACTCAGTACTCCTGTACACCTACACAAAATATACCTCGTCAATTATAATTATAGCATATAATATTAATGTATTAGTTAAGCTTACTTAGTCTACGTGAATCAAAAGATTCTGATATGTTCCGTTACCTTGGTTGCAACTTATCACGTTGTCTACCTCCTACTTATAAGTAATTGATATTATAATTGATATAAATCGATTTAATTGATATAGAAGCAGATACGATGATGCTTACGCTAGTATTGCTGATTTAGCATACGAGAATTACATTTTATAGTTTCTAAAAATATATATTTTAAGTAACATCGCATTGTTAGATTAAATTGAATTAGTAGAGCTTCTTTAATAATCTACGATATGTTTGTGATTATGTACAGTCATCGTGACTTATGTCAAAGTCACGATAGTATCCGTTTCAGTAATTTGTTACAAGATTGTCAGACACACTGATGTTATGGCTAATAATCTTAACAATGTACTAAACGCAGTAAGTGGCAAAAGTTACAAATGAATACGTTAGGCCCTTACATTATAAGTGCGTGTTATCGACTTGTGCGGAACTTTTAAAATATCTACTTATACCTTAAAACTACTCTATCTGCTACTTAGCGATACAATTTGCGGGAAAAACTTTAATAGTTAGAATTTGTATGTTTGCCATTCAATATGGTTAATTTTTCCCGAGCTTACATTTAAACTTATGGTATGGAAACACGCCAAAATCTGAGAGAACTTGTTAAGATTTTCGTAGATATGTTTGAACCTTAGATCTTTGAAATAAGGTCGCATATTCACCAACATGATTTACGTACGCAGAGTACAATTTTTCCACTCTCCGTCTTTGCTATGGTTCCATACTTGTCTTACACAGATATAATTATATAGTTCATATAATTCTCACGTCAGATATAATTCTATATACTATTAGAAGGCATAACAGTTGTATTTATATCAGAACAATATCAACAAGAAAACAACGGGTGAAAGCAATAGCGCTTTTAGCTGACAACTTTTTCTTCGTGCTTCGTATTACGTCATAATCTTAGAGCTTTCTTTGCGAGAACGAGACGCCACTCTACAGAGTGGATAATGTTATCTTTTTCTCTCACTTTTAGTCTCTTGATATAAAATTTGGAGTGTTTTGTTGCCATGCTAGTTATATATGCATCTAAAACAAGCTTAGGTAATATAAGCTATAATGTTTTATCAAAGTTACAATTATCTTCGTTGTCGATTTATACTAGGTGGTACTTTAGTCACTTAGGCTAAGGTCTAGTAACGTTACTTAGCTCATGCTTTGTCTTAGACATAATTATGTTCCCGTCTCTATCTTACACATTGATAGTTGTGCGACAGTGACATGAATAACGCTTAGTTTCAGGTACTTGCTAAGTAACGTTTATGGATCTCGAACTTAAAGTAGCTTTGTATAACGATAAAAATATGTAATTATAATAGTGACTTGAACAATGCAAGTCCAATCATAGATTTCTAATCTACTTTCTCCATATCAAATGATGTCTTTTACATAACATGTTGCTTTATCGACCTTATTCACCAAAAACACGCTATTTTTACGCTACAAGCGCCATTGCTTATTCACCCGATAAATAGTCTACATGACAAGCACAGCTAGTTAATAGACATCTATCAGACATTAAATAACTCGCCGATACATCACGGCTCAGTGATCGAAGTTCTAGTGCCCACTGTTGGGATCAATTTGCTTGCGAGGGTAAACTTCAAATTATTTTTATTACTTTCAAGGTTGCTACTTTAGTCAATCCATCCGAAACCATGTGTTTTATGGTCGAAATATGGATGGACTGTTGTACACCTCTGCCTGACCCTTAGGGGTTTACAGGCGTTATATTATGTGTCTTTACTTCGTTGTCACAACTTTTTGCATAAGTTGAATATTTTATTTAAATTTGTACCTAATATTGCTTCAAAGATAGCAACGCAAGCAAATCCATTGAACATTGGACGTCTACCCAAATAGGACATTTATAATTACACAACAAGTAAATTCAAAAATATCGACAACAACACTGATTTTGGAGTGAATTAGAAACCTTGCCTGAAGGGGTTCTTGATGGCAGGCTGAGGCGTGGGGGCCGGGGCGGGGGCGGGAGTAGGCGCCGGCGCGGCCGCACCTGCCCTGAAGGGGTTGCTTGCCGTCGGCTGCGGCTGCGCGGGCAGCTGCCGCGGCTGATTGTACTGCTCCTGGTACTCCTGCTGGTAACCCTGCTGTGGCTGCTGTTGCTGCTGCTCATACCCCTGACTATAGTTCTGATACCCTCCCTGATACGACTGATCATAACTGTACGTTCCAGGATTCGTATCTACATTTGACTCCTCGGTACCCGCCACCTGACCGGATACGTTGGAGTACTCCAGATGGTTCTTGAACTCCCCGTTCACAGGCCTTTGGTCTTGCAAGCTGTACGTTTGGTACTCCTTGTCTGGCGGGTCAGCCATCAGGATGTTAGCCTCGTTCTCAAACGGCTTGAAGTCGTAGATGTGCCGAAGGTACATGAGCACGGGAGCGTATAAGAGATTGCTAAAGGCGATAAATAAGTTCAGAGCAGTAAATCCTATAGCTTCGACCACTTCTCCAGCGATGATCGGGCCGACAGCGTACGCAAAGGAGTATGATATGTCGGCAATCGCGTAGATGCTCCCGTACACAGATGAATATCGCACGTCCACTAAGTAGCCCAGTGTTGGTAGCAGAGCTGTGTCGATGAGGGCGATGCCAAAGCAAATGCCGCAGATAGGGATCATCAACATCTTGTACGAGTTTGCGAAAGGTATTATGAAACAGCACAGACCTTCCAGGGCGAGACCACCAGCCGCCATCAACCACTGGTGCTGCGGATACTTCCTTGCCATCTTCACAGTAATGATCACTCCTAGAACGTGAGGGAAGAAGGCTGGCAACCAGATCATACCAATCTTCCAGTTGTCTTTGGTCAGATTGTCTTCCATCCAGAGCGAGATAGTTGGTTCCAGGAACGCTAACGCTACGTTAGACATCATCAAAGCACCTGCGCAGACAGCGATGTAGGGATCCATCAGAAGCTTCCAGATAGGAGTGCTGGGTGGTTTAGGCTCTCTAGCTTCCTTAATCTGTGTCTTCAGAGGTTTCATTACAAGCAGCAGCATGAACCCGTCAATTAAAGATATTAAAGCAAGGATCAAGAATGGAACTTCCTTTCCGGCGAACTGGTATAAAGCACCGCCGAACGGTGGAGCCACCAGACAACCAAAGCTGATGAAGGCCAAGGCGATACCAAGAGCTTTAGATCTCTCATTCTCTTCAGTAAACCTATCAGCTATCATCGCCAGTCCTGATGTATCAGCGAAAGCGGAACCCACGCCCTGCAGACTTCTCGCAAAGAAGAGCATGCTGTAGCTCCGGCCGCAGGCGAAAATCGATGTAGAGAGGAACATAATGATGAGTCCGATCATCATGGGCACGTCGTACCCGATGCGGTCGATTAAGGCACCAGAGAATGGGTTGATCATGAGTTGCACGATAGCCTTCGAGGCGAACAGCACGCCCGTCGCCGACTCCTGGCCCTCGTGCGATGCTGGGATGATTTTGGTCGGTGTGATGGTCTTGTTACCGATCATGTAGGGTGTCATGGTGACTACATGGTCGTAACCCGCTTCGCCCCACGCGCCGATGTAGCGCAGGTAGTCGGGGATGATAGGCACGATCACCATGTACAGCATGTTGTCGAGCAGCAGCGCTATGGAGACGATGACGAGGATGATCTTCCTCTGCGAGGTCGGCTCCTTGATCTTCTCCCACAGTATCTCGCGCACTTCCTTCACCTCGAGATTCACCACCGGGATGGCGGCGTTGTCGATCTTCTGCCATATCGTCTGTGGTCCCTCCGCCATCTTGGATTATGTGTATAACGTTTATAAGAATCTATCTGTAGTGGGGTCCTGTGTTCATCTTCAGGGGAGGGCCAGGGGTGCCCTCGTGGTGCTATTCGCGTGTCGCCCACACATTTACGCGTCGTCCGTCGTCGGGACCTCGAGAGGGAGTTCGGAACCTGACAACAAACAGAAATGATCATTGTATTATCATTTCATGAGGAAGGGGGCGCTGCAATGTTTCAAAAGGATTGTGAGTCGATCTTTGTTTCTGTTAGTTGTCGTTCCTCTGTCCCGAGTGGTCTTATTAACGAGAGCTTCGATTTCCAAAGACGATTCAAAGTCCTTTTGAACACAAACAAATTACTGATGAATTAGTAACACGTCACACATTATAATATTCGTGCAAATTGAAACAAAAGAGCATAGGTTAATTAATATTTATAAACCATTCAATCTAAACATTTTAATTATTCACTGTTGACGTTGAACATGTTTGTTCATTACTATTCTACTTAATTAAAATGAAATGCATTGCATCTCATTTACTGTCCAAATAATTAATTGATGTTCAACAGTATTGGATATTTAAAACCTCGGTTAAATAAAACGCAAAATGTAGTAGTACAACCCATCGCCGAACCCGGCCGAAAAGTCACGTGGATTCAGTACATTAAGCAAAGACGTTTATCTACCAGTATTTGAGGCAATTCATTGTAAATTTAAAACAGCACAGCATGCCAAGGTCCGAATGACTGACGTCTCCCTCCCTCGCTGCTAAGACAGTAATTGTAACAACTTGTTTAACCAAAATCCAATTTGCTAGGTCCCTCGTTGCCAATACCATTATAGCGAAGGGAGCTTACGTCGGGTTTTCGTTTTTTCTCACAAAATGGCGCTCAATCAGAAATGTTTTCCTATTAGCTTTGACAGCGTATTGGATATATTTTGTAAGAATTTTTCGTAACATGTGTGATCTTTATTTATGATATTTTGGTCGATAAGTGGGCAATGTTTATTCATGTAGTTCATTTCCTAGTTTTTTTTTTTTTTGTATATACTTCGGTTAAGATTGGTGGATTCAGTATAGTAATGGGAAATTACCAACTTATACGTCGTACGTATATTTTCTACCTAACGCACCGTGCGGAAAATACTTCTTGGTTTCGTAGAATTTCAGAAATCCGCAGGAAATAAAAACACGAAAAGCGGTACAAATCAAACACTACATTTTCTCGAATCCTTATCGTGGAGAAAAAAAGCTCGGTTAAGATTTTCATTACAAGCTGCCAACAAATCTAATCCTGTGATATTGTAGGAAGTAATCAAGTGAAGCCGTTCAATACTGCTTACCCTCCTTTGTATACAGGCTCGTTAGAAACGCAAAGGGCGGAAAATCCCCCCCTAAGACTTCGGACGAGAAGAGAATTTCAATGAGAAAAGGTAAAAATGCGGAAGAAAAAGAATACTGTGTAGGTTCAGTGATCAGGGGTTTGTTGGTGCCAAGTCAATTCGCGTAGGAAGAGAAAAGGCTATTGAAATTTGTCTCGGAGTTATTAAGCTAAGAAGATAGTCCGTTATAAGACTGTACACACGGCTGTACCGCAGACACAGAGTATTTCAGAGTGAAGCAACCTTCTAATTCTAAAACCACTTTCAACAGTATTGAAATGTGATTTTCAGTAACCTATTTAACACATAACATAACAACACGCCTGTAATAACCTCACGGAACCTAGACAGAGGTGTACCTAATAGTACACCCACATTTTGCAAGTTTTGTTTAAGTCCATGTAATAGAGCGCGGCCTATTGCCATCATATTGACTCCGTGGCTGCTAATGAGATATTCCTGATGGAAAAACCCAATAACACGTTGCCCATCCTGGGAATCGAACCCAGGACCTCGTGCTCAGCAGTTGCACTTGCGACCACCAGATCAACGAACACAAACACATTCAGACTTTTCCACTAACGTAATCGCTGATAGAATGCTACTTTGTCTCGCTAAGCTAACTTACAGAGATTTACCTACCGGGAGTTGAGGTTCAAATGCTTACGAATTCGTGGAAATCCAATTACCTGAGAGTACAAAGCTCTCGCAAGTCATAGACCAAATTCAATGCACAAAGTATTCAGTCTATCCATAAGAAATAAACACCCGACGTCAATCAAGTTCCATGAAAATAAACTAACCTAGTCATCAAACTACTGTTAAAAAATAATAAATAAACCTTAGCTCCAAATAGGTACGCTATTATAATGAACCACCACAGAACGTCAGGCCAAGGCTGAGTGGATGCGGGTCAGGGCGACGATATGGTAAAAAGCACGGGTTTTTGTAAGTGTTTCGTGGGGTTTAATTTATGGAAGAAGAGCGATAGAGGCCTGAAATATTGTGTTATGTTCGCATATTTTGTGAGTCACACGAGGAGGTAGGTTGATTGCAAAATACTTTGATTATTCATCAGTCTATCGCCTTTCCTGTGCGCCACAGAGATTGCACCTCGCACGAATATTAGCCATAAACAGAATATGTAGGTACTTCTTGTCAAGAAGCGGTTCATTGGAATCCCGTTTATTTTTATTTATTTACGCGCTTTTACCCGCAGCTTTCAATTTAGAATTTCACAATCGATTCGGGTTGTACTCGGCTTGTAATAATATAATTCAATCATGATTCGAAAGACCCGTGGCGCCATCTATTATCATAAGAACGTTACTGTTGTATTCCTCGGGAACAGAACTTTTTTTCGGGATGAAAGGTACCCTATGTCCGTTTCTGTACAGCTGACAACGTATATGCAAAATATCAGGATGATCGGTTCAGTGGTTTAAGCGTGAAAAGATAAAAATCAAAATTACTTTCGTATTTATAAAATTAGGATAATATTTCAAATGTGATTTTTGTATGTGGATGGCTGATGATGCCCACACACTTATGTTCAACGATGAAATACAAATGTCCCTTCTTAGTACTAGTAACATGTCACAACTTGCACCACAACTTGCCGGCACTTCAGTGTTAGTAATCAAGCAAACTATTAGAGGCAGGAAGTGTCGCGTGTCGCCGCTACCTCCTACTGTAGCAAGTCTTAGAAGGACTTAAGTCAGTTCTAGAAAAAACAGGAGTAGCGAAATCGTCGAGGTTATTGATAAAATACGCTAAAAGAAACTCATTAGTCTTTTTCACTAGGCATTTGTAATTTGTACTCATAGGTCCATAACTTTGGTAAATCCAACCTGTATACTGCAAATTGTTTAACTCATTTGTATTGTTCATTTAACTTTCCTTAAACCACGGGATAACCATTTTGGTAAACAATAGTCTTTTGTTTGCTTTACTTGGATAGCACAACCTGTTAACTTATTTAACAAGTAAAAGTTATGTAATTAAGGTAAGATAGGTAGCCAGGTTATGCAGACTTTACGTAAAGGAATGTCTCTTAGTTATTAATTAACGTCAGAGTATATGGAGGTGAAACCGAAATGAGCTAAAATACACACATCCTAAGAAAAGGTAAAACTAAAATAGATACTACACAATACTCCTGTCCATTTCTATTTCCACAGTGATCTATAAACAGACAACATTCTATCCATGTTTACATAATCAATTAGCTCACGAGAGGCTCCCGTGACCCCCACTCGTCCACTCGTCGCAAGCACTCTTCAGAACGGACAAATGAACAAACAGACCCATATAAACAGTACCAGGCTCACATACATTCACGGAGGTAGGAGGTACTCGTATAGCGAGAAATATTTGCTTTAGATACGTGATACAGAGAAACGTTTAGATGCCTTTTGGAGGCCTGGTCTAATTTCATTAATATGGAGTAAACAACGGTAAGAATAAATAGCTATTTTCGTTAAAAACTGGTGGTAGAGAAACAGATAGGAATTTGGTTAGGTGTACCTCACGTAGCCCGTAGCAGATAGGAGCTACGGCGTAGCACACTGCTACGAACACTAAAAACAGAAACACGGGACGATAGGTAGAATCAACATTGTTTGTATACTTATGAGACGAATATCAAACCTAATTAAAGTATTCGATCTTCTTCTTTCTATATCGTTTGGTTGGTGCCTAACCTGGTGTAGGAATTTTTATGCCGCTCATGGGCCTCTGACTTGGCTTTACATGCTGTCGATAAATAACTTTAGGGCATGCTGGTTTCCTCACGATGTTTTCCTTCACCGAAGCAAGTGATAATTATACAATATGCACATATATCCGTAAAATGTTAATAAATCGTGCGTGTCTTGGGTTCGGACTTGAGACTTATGACTTGGCAGTCAGACCGACCGTCACTCTACTAGACTATCACTGCATCTAAGCTAGCTTACTAAGCAAGCACAGCTTATTCGATTAATGGTGTTCTTTAATTTTGAACTTCGCGTTTGCGTTCTGACTTGTGTTTCAGTAATGCTAGTGCGAAGCTAGTTACAGGCAACTCCAATAAAATGTACGTGACCACGGTACACGCATGAAAGGCATTATAAATGTTAAGAAATAATCACGTAACCCTTACACAACTACAGTGTAACCTGAAAAACTCCGCCACCTCTGCGTTACGTTAAGTTGAGGCCAAGTTATCGATCCGTGGCGTGTTCACCCGCACTTAAACCGTCACACGCGAGCCCGAACTTGGCGCGTTTTGTACTGTACTAACTTAAATGTGAAGTACATATTTTGTTATTGTACTGGTTGTTATTATTAAGTATTGGTTGGTAAGGTCGTACGAGCCTTGATTATTGAAAAGAAGAGATTATATAACATCATTTTTAGTATATAAGAAACCTGAATATAGTTTGTTCAGAATGAATAACTGAATCGATTCCAAACATTTTTAAACCATGTTATATTTAATATATTATTATTTAAGGCTACAAGTTGGACGCCGAGCGACACTAAGTACCGATCGCAATCATTTAGGTACCTTCTGCCAAATTATTATTATCAATGAGCTCAAGACGACGCTGGAGGCGCGCGCGCGGACGCGCCGCGTGGTTACCACGTTTTTGTGCGGACGACCAGGTAACAGAACGAGCTTATAACTTTGTGATTTTTCATGATGCAGTTTGAAATTTTGAGCATAGATTCTTTACATAAAAATACTAGACACGTGTTTCAGGTTTCGCAAATACTAAAACGAATGTTGTTGTTTCTACAAACATCTGACAATGCGCCTCGTACTTTAAAGCTACAGACGTGGTGTAATCCATTTTTTTACGTTGTTATGTCGTAATGGTTCAAGCACATTTTTCTATCATCAGGTAAGTTTTGTAGAAGGCTTGAAGATTAAAATCGGCTGACCATTTTCTGCAAATATTGCCTATTGCTTTTGAGCGTTCTTCAAAAGAAAACTCACTCGTGGTCACTTACGTAGATGCTTGCCTATATGCAAAGGTGATGAAAGATATATGTGTGTACTATAAAATACACAAGGTGACGGTGACTTATGTTATGATGAAATAATAAGTCAGTAAAACAATCACTCTAGAAACTTCCGCCTTAAGGATAAGCTAAAAATATTAAACGCTGAATCACTATCAAGATTACTCACGAAACTAAACCCCTAAGTTGACATAATTCACGAATTTCACGATAACAATAGGGAACTAATAAACCAGCCCCATACCAACCCATTAGCTATGGTTATAGCCCCATAACCATGATTTCATTAACCACGCCGGAGCGGATATGGGGCTGTTACTTCTTATGGTGGAAAATGCGACATTGAATAGACGCTGCGTCACCCACTTACTGTACAAATGGAAAATAGAGCGAGGGAAAGGACTGCCAGGGTTTTTGTATAGAGAGATAATTAAAATCGTAATTCTGAACTTTTCTTCGGATTATTTCATTTTAAAGATGTTGATGATCACGCCTGAAATCCCCGAAGGGTTAGGCAGAAGTGTACCTAATAGAACACCCAAATTTCGAAGTCCCCATTCATAGGAGGCGAGCTTATTGCCATCAACCGAGCACAAATCCCGATTCTGTGGCTGCTACTGAGAAATTTATGATAGAAAAAACTAATAACACTGCCCCACCGGGAATCGAACCCAGGACCTCTTGCTCAGGAGTCGCGCTTGCGACTACTAGACCAACGAGGCACTAAAAAGATGTATGGTGTATTTTATATTCAACTTCATAATCAGAGAGGGAGTGCGCCGTAAGCGACTACGTGGGCCCAGTGCGCTTTGGCAGATATCATATGTCTTCGAATAATTCGGATATCACAAATCTTGGTTCTAGGACATGTTGGTTTCCTCACGATGGTTTCTTTCGCTATTTTGAGAGCAGTTAAGAATTTACCTTCCCACTTGCGTATTCCTATTTCTGGAAAACTTAAATTTATTCTATTTAATCAAGTTTTGAAAAACCGGGAACCATAGCCACTTAAGGATTAGCAAGTCAGTCTAAAATGGGTTGTATTCAAAAGTTCATACTTGTTATAACTAGCATAAAAAAACACAGCGAGTACAAACTAGAAATAATAACAGCTCATATAACCTTGAACTATGAGCTGTTATTACTTCTAGTTTGTAATATAAATCATTTCAACACGAGCATAAAGTTCGGCGCAATGCAGAACTGATTGTGTATTATGTAACGTTACTATATATACGGTTTAATGTTTGCCTATATTCAGTTAAATGACTGCCACGAGGAACGGGCGAAGGGCTATTAATCATAATATGACGCGGTTTACAGCCGCTAAGGTAAATTATTGATTAATGCAAAGTAGGTTTTTCTATTTCTGGATACATTGACTATAGCGTGTCACACTGTGGTTGGACCTGACTTTAGCAGCATAGGTACCGGTAAATATAAGCAGCTGCACTAGGTATAGTTTTAGCGTGATCATTTACTTAGCTTAGTTTATTGATTTATTTCTTAAAGAACCAACAGCGTTCAAAGCTTATAGTAGTAATTAGTTAGAAGGGATAAACAAGAGCACGAATCACCTGATGATTTACACACCCACCATGATTTACTTGACATGATTATTTATTCTAGTCAAGAAATAAACCAGCACATCAAACCCCAACAAAAGAAAACCATTCCAGTTTAATAGACACACGAAAGAGGCACTCATTCTTCTCTTCACAAGGAATAATACAATTTATTTCGCGCAGCGTTTTTCAAATATTATCTCTGTTTAGTCTGACAAAAAACAGTGCCGTGACAGAAATACATAATGGCTGGGGCTCTGCTCGCCCCCTAACTGGATTATATTGAAGGTAAACAGTCGCATTAAAATGAAATGAAATTGCAATTTCTATGGTAGACGGACTCCCCGTGGAGTGTACAGGCGCACGACATTATTGCACGAGGCATGTCGTGTGGATAATAACAATTGTTTGTTTTTCTGTTTTGAATAAGCCGTGTTGTATGTTAATGATTCATTTATTTCACACCCGTATAATTTAATAAGTAACCTATGTTATTTGGTTGTGTAAACACGCTATGTGACGTGGTCTTCAATACAAAACTATACACTCGAGCACTCGTAATACGTTTCTGGAAAAACTACGCCATAAAATAATGTCATAATACGTCATTTCGACAATTCTCAGAAAAACAATTCTATCGTTCCATTTAGTTTCGTATTGTCAGCAACGCCCCAAGCTTTCCACCTTTTAAAAATAAGGGTGTTACAACTCTTACAAAAACCGGTCTATGAAAAGTCAACATCTTCGCTAGAAGAACTTCATCTTACAAACATTTCTCAAAAATCCTTGGAAAAAGCACTTTTTTTTCTCAACATAAAAGCCGTCGGGGATTCTTTTCTTCCTTTTATATCGTATAAAAGCTTGGGCTAAGAGTCTACGAATATTTTATAAAGAACAAAAAATTCCAGGCAAAGAAATGTAGGCGTATTGTAGCGTAGATTAGACCGACAAATTTTGAAAACTACAATGTCATTGTACAAATAAATCGGAATTTATTTCAATTAAAGATTGATCAATTTGGCAACCCAGCATTTTATGTTACTTGTTCTAAACCTTGCATGGATACTAAGCACAAAAGTTAAACCACATGGGCAAAATCATTGTGGATTGGATAATAATATTAACTTTATAGCTTGGCCAAATAACCTATCTCCACATACTTTTATTGCGAATACTAGTGGAAGCAATTCCGCTACCTCCTTCCAATTCTGCCTGTGAGTTGGCCGAATGGCCTCGGGCAATTCATACTTTGTTCCCGAATCGCCTTTGTTTTACAGAACCATAAAATAATATTAGGTTCACTTCAGTTTTGATAACCGGAATAATATGTCTTGCTGTAAAGTTGCTAAATCGAGACTGTGTTTAAGTGTTCCTATTCTTTTATTAGTGTATCAAAAGTAAATTATGTGCAAATTAATAAGACTTGTATTTTTCATAAATTCATTGATTTCATCATCAACACAAACCTAAAAATATCTGAAATCGATAACTTCTTTCAAAACTTCATAAATAATCACACAACTATCACGCGCCAATATGTCGTTTAGGTGTGCAGGCGGCTTTTCAAAGGGCAGGTGAGTTAGGGCGAGTTAATTTCGCAGGGAGGGCGCCCTCTCCCAGGGGAGGAGGGGGGCAGGGGAGAGTGACCTGTCCCGGTCTAGTTGAGGGGAGAGCCTTTGAATTTTTTATACGCTTTTTTGGTGAGCACTTTGCGAATATTTTCCAGTCGTGCTATATTTTTGTTCGTATGAAATAAATATAGCATTTCGGTCGTGAATTCTGGATGTATTTAGAAGTTTCCGTTGTACTGAATTATTACTAAGTGAAGTTATTAAACAGTAGGCGGACGGGAGCTACTGTTTTATTCAAGGGCTGCCCATGTTAAACCAGGGGTTTTTGATTTCTCTTTCACGAACAGGAGAAAGGTCACACGTTTATTTTCTGATTTTGCGTCTGTACAAGTTTAAATTGACATTCTCAAATTATTAAGTAATCAACCATTAGGTTTTTTTTAGCCTTTAATGTACCACTGCTGGCCTTCTACAATTCCATCCACGAACGCTTTTCTAGCACCAATTCGAACCAACCAATCCTTAAATTTAAAAGCTTCAATTCATTTGTATAATCAATTCATGTCTTTGCGTTTGTCGGTTCCTCCCAGAATATTAAGTCTTAGCCATCACAAAATAAGATAAATATAAATGTTCCCGTGTACATCAGTCCAGGGTACAATTGGACGTGGCAGTACAAAGGTGATGCCTGTCGCGGGCAGTGCGATGCACCGCTGTGACGTCACAAAGGGCGAGACCTCCCTGCCTACCCTGTTGAGCGTTGTAATCGGGCAACAGGGGACTTTATGAATAAATGTAGGTGTGCTATGTAGCGGCATAAACTGAACTTATAGATGATAAAAAAAAGATGTAAACAGTGGCGTGGCAAATTGCAAAAGTATTGAAATTGAGTTTTGTAGTTACTTTTTATGTCACTAGACGTTACCGGCCAGTTTTACTGTATTTGTGCTTATTAATACGAATATTGCGGTGCAAAATAGCCTGAACCCTTTTTCAGGTCCCAAATTACCTCAGTCAAACACGATCGATTCAGTGGTTTAGGCGCAAGTTATAATGTAGCAACGCAGCGCAATGACGCATTACATTATATTTTTATCCCCGTCTTATCTGTTTCAAACATATCCATAATTGTTTATTCCTCTGTGACAGTATCGTAAGGACACAATTCGGTAGCTGTCACGTACAGTGTGGCCCGAAGCTGTGAGGTAACAAAAGCCGAGCCAGTCCCGCTGGGCTTTTGATCCGAACCAGACGAAATTACCTTTGTATTTGTACAGGACTAGACAAATATAACTTCCACTGCCTACATTGTACTGGAACATTCTACGTTTCGTTTGCATAGTTCGGAGTTGGAAATTAGTTTACGTTGTTCTAGAAACCACATTGGGGTATGACGTCAGGTATAGTTCGCTATTCCAATTTTATTGCAAGATTCTATTTTTAGGGTTCTGTACCTCAAAAGGAAAACGGACCCCTTATAGGATCATCTTCGTTGTCCGTCTGTCTATCTGTCTATTGTATGTCTATACCCTTTTTCTCTAGGACGCGTGGTGGTGTCATGTTGATTTTAATATCAAATACTAAGGTCTACGGACTCTTGGAGCTGTAAAAAAATTGAAGCTTCTTAGTCAACGGAATAAAAAAATATGGTCATCTTATGCCGCATATATTTTGTCATTCGCCAGTAAATCAAAACCTACAGGGTAGTTCCCGTTGACCTAGCATCATGTAATTTGGTAAGAAGCAAGGTGTTAAAGCACAATTTAAAAAAAATATATATTATTATTTTATTCATATAAGTTGTATCACGTAAATATATATATTTTTGCGATTAAAAATTTACATTTGCAGTTAGAGAATAAAATTGAACGTGACGTACTCGTATATGTACGGGAGAGTGTTTATTTTAACTGGAAAGTTAAATTTGTTCTTCAATCCGACTTATCTTTTTTTAAGAAATTATAAAACTTATACTTATGAACTTGAATCTTTGAATGTTTGAGACCTGATCTCCGTGATGGACAAACCAACATACAAGTTTGTACGGAACCGTCGATGCGCGAGTCAGACTCGCACTTGTCCGGTTTTTAAAACCATTTTTCCATTTTTTGGGGTTAAAAAACCCAATTTTGATTTTCGATACGGCTTAATTGATATCACAATTGTTTGAAAACAAATATGACTGCCTTGAAAATAGCCAACTGCAAATGGTTCACGTAAAGTTTGTAGCGGCTTGCCTCGTTTTTTTTTTTCAAATCCGCTCTACTCATTTTCTATTACAATTTCCACCCTATGACAACCCAATCAAACTTACAACTTACCATAACACAGTCCACCCCATGCCAACATGAATCAATTAAAAAACTCCGTAACAACCCGTTTCCCGCGGGTTCCCCTGCGCCCCGCAGCCAAAGGTCGAGGGCCCTCGAGCCGTGCCGTATCACAGCCGGCCCCTGCACTTCAACCAGGGTACGCAGTATGAGTCTGTCAGCTTTTGTTTTATGTGTAAAGTTTTTTTGTTATAAGGTTGTAATAGATATTTGTTGAGACTGCATTGTCTTTCTTTTGAATAATAGAGATGGTGGGGGATCAAGTTAACCAAAGCTTTTACTATACTTACAAAAATCTTCTATCCCACTTAATCAACCCTATCTCAGCCACAAACTCGTCACACGAAATTTTCCTCAGTTCTGGCTTAATAGACAGAACAACTTTGTATGTTAGCATTGAGGAAATACTGCAGTCATTTTCAATCTACGTGTCAATGTCCACAAAGTAAATTAACTTGATATGCGAGACGAGTCTGTGAGGAACTTCTTAACTCGATCCAACACAGAAGAATCCATTATTTTCTCAAAATAATACCAACAACTTTCAGCGTCACAAGTTAAAAAATATAAAACCACCCTGTATTTATGGTTCCGATAATCCAAAGTCGACCTTGTTTCAACAACGGTAAGAGTTTAATAAAATTGTAGCAGCAGCATTAAATAACTTGGTATTTTTCTTAGCGTTTCATTTTGCGAGGAGAACGGGGCAAACTGGATTATATCGCGGGTCCCGGGGGAGGTGGGGGCACAGTGGGAAAAGTTTACGTAAGTCAGCTGTAATCTTGTTTGGTTGAAGGGTTCTAGGCCTTATTTATTTAAGCTGGAGGCTTGCATTCGTGATGTTATCAGAAAGTTGTGGCCCCGCTGGCTATAGTTTGTGGCACTCCGCTCGCTGGTGGCGAATGTTAAACACTTAGATTTATTTTCACAGATATTCAGGTCAATCGAAGGTTTCTAGAAAGTAAAAGTTTAACTTTTTCTTAAAATCTTGACAGGCACAAAGGATGAGCCGAAAGAATATTGGAGGTTAATTAGGAAATCTATAATCTTTAAGAACTTTAAACTGCTAATCCTTATTTTTGTGTAAACTCTCATTTTCTTCCAAGTTTAAGAAATGTGATTTTTTCGACTTTAGGCGAATTAAAACGTGAGGCTCAACTTAACATAACTTTAAGCATCTTTGAGAGGTCCAATGAGTAATACCAATTAGACTGCGACTCGCGATATCAACGAATATTTTTATTTTTGTCACTCTTAAGCCACGAAACACGATTACCTAACTCAAAGCACTTGATCACTTGAGCCCCGAGGGCTTCCACTGCGCCCGTCTATCCCCACTTTGTGCTCAAAGAGCCCCGACCTCTTCACACAGAATACCTAATAACTTGGTACGTGTGTACGATTGTACGTTACTACAAAATATGTTTAGGTTTACTTGTATTGCATAGGGAGCTTTGATGGAAATCTCATTAAACAGCGCACATTAATAATATAATCATTAGGAGTCAAAGGAAGATTTGAAATACAATCTACTAGTGGACATCTGAAGATATAGGGCGATCACTATAACTAATTGAAAGATAGCTTATTGTCCGGTGATTCTACAATGTAAGTACATCAAATTGTACGGTTCGAGAAAGTACAGCAAAAACAGAAAAACTAAGCGCTTTGGTAAATGTACGTGTTTCTAAATAAGTAGGTACTAATTTCACGCTTCCCGCCACAGTGTAACTCAAACATAGACGATGATTGCCAAAGCGCAACATTCATGGCTCGGTCAACACTCAGCTGAGGATGTTCAGGTTGATAGGTTGATTTTATTGATACCCTGCTTTTTTCAAAAGTAACTTTCTAAAAGCCAAATTAAACATTCGAAACCTACCCAGCCAGATAGGCAACTAGCATAACAAAGCTACACTTCCCACACATAATCCGTGAATCAACAAAGGAAATTGTCACTCTCGAACCCAATTCTATCTCAAAGCACTTGATCGCTAAACCCCTCTTCACCCTGGGCGGCCACTTCACCCCTCTTGCCTCACTGAGGAGGCTGGGCGCTCCCCGACCACTTCGTGCAGAATACGTGGTTCTCTACTGAATAATACGTATGGTTGAAAACGGAAGTCGTTTTAAGAACTTTTGAAAAACACTTTTGTTTTCAACAAGTCTATACACCATGACTTTTTAGTCGTCTTATAACGGTAGCCTACTTCATATATCCAATGAATACTAAACATTCATTAAAAATAATGGTATTTATGAGATTTTAATAATTTAAAAATAAAAATATTATTCAGTATTATAACGCATGACGTAGTTAAAACACCCTGTCGCGAGCGATGATCTACTGGACTCGAGCGCTGGGTAGCATTATGTTCTCCCGTTTGACACGTAAACATCATTAACAGAATGTTTCATAATTTTATTGTAATGTATTATTTATTTTTCTTTGTACCTATTAAGGTAGTAAAAAAAAAAATCGTGCCTAGAGCTATTGTATGTCGCGTACATTGAGTGGACCACCTTTGTAAGACGAGTAAAAAGTCACGGTGTATAAATCTCGATAGAGACTCGTGATAATTTTATTTGTCATTCGATTCGATAAAACGAATAAGCATACGTATTATAAAAAAGGTATTTGCGTTAGAAGCATCACATGTTGACAATCTTCATGCAATACTTGTGCAGCCCCGATCATTGGAAGGGGTAGGTACAGGTGTGACTTATTTCTTGCTTTTGTTGATTAATCATTGCCAGTTAAAGCCAACATTAAAGTTCTAATTCAGAGAGCTTGGGATAAGATTATTTTGTGGTTCACCATCGTTTTCAAGCCATTCCAAACAGCTTTTCAAGTCGACACGATAAAATGCTGCTTCACGTTGCTGACTACAGAAGCAATTTTTCCTTCCGTTCCTTTCAAGTATCAGAAAATATAGCCAAGTAGTTACGTGCGCAATAGTTGTAGAGCAGAGTGTGGAAACGTATTACAGTAAGTTTTATAACGACAGCTCCCCGCTTCGGGAATATTTACCGTCGTCCCAAAGACTTCGTTTAATATTTATTCTCCCTTGTGTGGTAGAAATAGCTTACAACCGAATGTTTATAGGTATAGCCCAGTGATATATTTCTCTAGTGCCTTTCAAAAAGGCTCGGGGGAGGAGTAAATGGTTTAGTTTCTGTAACAAGCTAACTTTCTAATCGAGCTTTCTGGGACTGAATTTAAGTTATGCGATGGAAGTATTTTACTATGCAATCTGGTATCCACCTGCATGTCTTTAGACTTGAGAGAAACCCTAACATATTTGGGAAAACCCCAGGAAGATGGTGATGATGAAATATGACAAAACTGCTGTCAAATTTATTAGAAGATCGCAATGCCAAAAACAGTCCTAAATAAACAAAGGCAAAAGGGTAAGTCCAAATACATTTACGCCTAAGTAGACATGTGATTTGACAGTAGCTTTTAATGGACTAATCTTCCCGAAAACAGAGTTATAGTGTGCCATAAACCAAGTTCATAAAACCGTAAAACTAGTCCCATGAAGCCTAGACCGCTATAAAAATCTAGATAAAACCATCCCACCATAACATTCCCAGACACATATCTTAGTGTAGTCATTAAATTTGCACGGCCGTGTAATAAGACACCGCAGTAATTGCTCGACACTGTACGTGAACACTGTAGGGTGAGCCGGGCAAATGAAGCCATTGCTCTTAGGGAAAAACTGGGCAAAGTAATGACTACTGTTAAATCAAAGGAAACAAAACCCTGCGCTGTTGGAATAAAGGTGACAGAGAAAAGGGGAAACTTTGCTAAATTATAACTACTGATAAAACAGAGGAAACAAGACCCTGCGCCATTGGTGTAAGGGTAGTATTTAGTGGAAATAGATAAGTAGGATGCTGTGAGGTCGGCGTAGAGTTTCGAGTGATGTGTAGTTTGGTGTAAATAATGATTGTGTTGTGGTGTAAGCCGATGCTGGAAGAAATTATTTCCCGTGCGGGCCAACTTGTATGGGTATAGGGTTTAGTTACGTGGAAAATTTAAAGGGTTTTGTAGGACCATGTTAGTGTATATTTGTTTATTTTGTAATATAAGCTGTATACATGTCCAAGAAGTTTTGGGACGTCCTTTTCCCGTATCGGCGTGATGCTATGTGTTATTTGAAAACAATGTTACATGCTATGACGTTGTTCAATGCTAACTAAATATATTCCTGAAATCTAAATTGGTGTTAATTTATAACTAATGGCCACCAACAAAACACTATTTGCTGTGTTAAATGTTGATAAATTGCAGTATGTCGTGACCGAGCTTTCAACCTTTACTTGCTTGTCCTATAATTTAGCAGCAGTGGGTTATTAGGTTAGGGTCGGTTCGTAGGCAATTGTTAAGCCTTTCATTACCCGTACCCTAACGGCCTTCAACATGTATACGGTAAATAAATCCTATTTTACAAAGACTGAATTATGAAATAGGTTTCATATCTAAACCGTCGAATAAAACAACTTGGAACAAAGCAAATATTTGCACGTTCAACAAAATAAACTTTTCTATTTGAAGGTTGAAAAAACTAAAACCAGACACGTCTTATGTTCAGAAAAACGGGAATTGGACTCGTACTCGTAAATCCGTAGTGGTCGGAACCCTGCCCGGACGCTCCCCGGGCATAACGAGGAACCCGCGGGCAATAAAGCCGTTACCCAACCGTGCCGAAATCACCCGAACGCACTCGGCTATTTTCGTAAAACGGCCGCCATTTTAGTTCGCGATTTGAATTGAAATGTCAAGTGTAGGCGTGATTGGATCAGTTAGATTTTATTAGGATTTTGTCGTTAGGGGCTCTGTATTTTGTTGTCACGAGTGCCTATTAGCTTTCTAGGGCTTTTGTTGAGCTTGAGTGCTCGTTTCATTATTGTCGTCGGCCCTTTTTCATTTCGTTAAAAAAATAATTTACTACCCTCGAAAATTCTAATGAAAACAAGAGTGTTCACGATTATTGCTAGCACTTAGGCTAAATTATTTTACAGCTTCATTCTTCACGTCTATTTTAAAGAATAAGCGTAGCCATTTACAAACTGAAAATATTTTCTTTTTCTTATTAACATTCTAAAACATCGTGTTTTTTAACTAGAAATAGTTCCCAAATTAAAACAGAAAAGAACATGGAAAACGTGAGGAAATCCAATAACATACGTCCCAACTAGCGCCGCACTTGACGTGTTGGATAAGTGCCATTCTCGGCAATTTTCTCGAATTTTGCTAACAATTTAAAAGTGGTGGCTCCCGTATAATGTCCCCTCTTACAAGGCGGTATTAGCAGCGCGGTTATCGGCGGCGATCGCCACAAATCATCCCGCCACCGACACATTACTGACGGCTAATTTAACAGGGGTTGAAATGGGATCCGTAAGGATATCTGGACATGTGCGACTTTTTGGTGAAGGATTGTTGTACAGCGAGGCTATTTTGGGAAGCTGAAGATTGGTGTCGCAGTTGTAGTATTTACATTAGACACTAAACGAACTTTGCGACCTATACGAATACATATAATTAATTAGTATATAATTAAATGTATGCTTTACAGAATTTAGCACGTGATTGAGAAACCATTAATATGTGCAAAGTTCTTCTGCGAGCAGCAGCGCCAGAAAATGCTAGAGCATAAATTCCTACCTAGCCTACAGTATTTTTGACAACTTGACAAATAGGATAAAGATGAAGAGAAAGCGCAAACAAACAAAAAATATTTAATATTCTTACACAACATTCTAAGTCAAACTCACGACAAAATAGTCGCAAGAAAAAGTCGCACACATCCAACCATCCCTTTTGTTATGATAAACCGTTGTAAGGGGAGGCAGCCATCTTGCAAATATTATTGTATCATAATGGCTCAACATTCAGCAGAACGGTTATGTCTCACGGTGCGGTTCTTTTGATAAATTGTAGTTATTGTTTCCCCAGTATGCTGCTGAGTTATGACGTGAGAAGTGTATACTAGAAGTGTTTATTTTATTTTAATGATATGAATCGCTACTGCGTTTATTTAGATATTTGATTCAACGGTTAACAAAGGCAAATGAGAAACATTAGTAATGGTAATATTAGTATGGTAACTGGTAATTTATCCTGTAGTTTCTCTATTAGCCAACAGTGTAAGACGAACTCTACTTTTTGTAGGAGATTTCCTACCGAATTAACTGTTTGGAGTTTAATCAAATGAACTTTTGCAAATGGTCTGCCAGTGTATAACGAGCAATTAAAAGCCCATAAAAACAGCAATTTTCACAAAAAACAGCAACCCTTACCCTACCATTATTCCCCGCTTCACTCTGTCGACTAAAACAAAACGTCTTTCATAGGAACACCTCTACATCCCGGGTCCCGGGTCCCGGTGTGAAGCAGTGAACAATACCATCACAAACAAACTTAATCCCGGGTTTAATGATTGCGGTTCCCCTCTACGTATAAATATTGTCCGCCTCTCCCTAGCTTACATTTATTGCCGTTGTACCCGCAACAATGTGCGGATACGAGAATACGCGGATATTGCGGATACGGCGGATATTCGGATATTGTTGGGGGAAGAAGGGGCGATAAGGGTCGTGTTAAATTGCAAGTGTGATTTTTTTGGTTTCCGATTATGTGATAATTTTGTGCGGTTAATTAATTGTTTTGATAATTTGCTGTTGTGCTTAACAATGTTCGTTGTTGGGGATTGTGCAGGTATTTACAATACGCTTTAGTGCCCGATTTAGAATATAATTAAATTGGAACAAGATTCAGAATCAGAATCAGAATATTTATTTGTGAAACATAGATATTTACATAAATAAAGGTCTTAGGTTAATTATATGCGCGCAGTCCATCTTACGTTTGTCCGTGTTTTGTCTAAAATTATAAGGTGTGAATTGTGTTGCAGTATTATCGATAGGATTAGTGAGAGTGAGTTACTGACTTGTTAGTAGTTGATTTAGTTGATTTTTGAGGCCACAAAATGCTTACAATGATCTCAATTCAAACTGGTATAAGTGCCATACTTAAACAAGGTGAACAAAAAGATTTTTTATGACTCAACCGTTGCAGAAAATCTGGATAAATGCATCCCATGTCGTCTGATTGAGACACGTTCACTCGCGAGGGGAGGTTGGGGCACAGCGGACCACGTCGGAAACGAATCGTTACGGGGGAGATAAATACAATACGTGATTGCCTCAAACGAGAACTGAATACTAATCTAAATGCGGACCAGTTTTTTTTGTAGTAAAGTAGGTTTATAAGTATCATACGATTTAAATGCATTTACATGGAGCGACGCTGGATGCGAGACGCACGGGACCGGTCAATGTGGCGACATTTGGGGGAGGCCTATGTCCAGCTGTGGACGTCTTTCGGCTGAAATGATGACATGGAGCGACTGCCTATCTGACCTCAACAACCCAGTTACTGGGAAACACGGTGCTCATAGGAATTCTACAGTTAGTCTTTTCTACCTACAGTAAAGGCGGAAGGTGCAAAGCTATTCTCCTGGACGACGATTATTGACACTACCTACATGGTCACTAATATTGGGAACTCAAAACAAATAGTAAACATGGTAAATATCCTTTTTTCAATGTTAATGATAGTATTAGATTTCTGACGCCGTCATAAATCAATTTAACACTAAAAGTACCACTTGTGTGGCTACAAGACGTCGTCAATCAAAATTTTACCAATTATGGTTTAAGCCGCATTTTGTAGGGGGCGGGTCTATTACCATCAATCGGGCATAAACAGAATACTAATACTGCTAGTGTACGAAGTAGAATCAAAAATATTATCGACGCATAGAAAAATACATTTACGTACAACCAATCCATCGTCATCTGATCAGACACTCCGTATTGTCCACCATTTCCATATCAGCAGTGGCATCTCAAACACAATAAAACATCAGCATGTCGTCTCATCCATTACACCCATACATACAGTGTGCGCCACGCGCCGCCCCTCGTGCTGTGACAGTCTGTGACAAATGGATCCCAGCGATAGCCGACTCCGTAAGTGGGGCAGCATGATACAATGTGGGGTATGGAATATGAAGTGGTGTTGAGTAGAAGTATATTGTAGAGTTATAAACTGATTTTAAAAGGAACTGATAAATGGCATAGTCTCCTTTAGCAACTTCAATCAGTTCTTACTACCTTGCAAAACGTCAGTTCAATTTATTAAGATGATAATAACAAAGTGAAGTATCTTCGAAACTACCAAGATCTGTCGACGCGTGGTAAAATCTGAACTAGTCGCCGTCTTGTGCCGTCAATACAATTTCTGAAAACAATTTCAAAAATGATTACCAACAAGACCCCTCGTCAAAACTACTCAAGGGCCAAACGATCCTTGTACAACTGTAAGTGGGACCTGACAGTCTGTCGTCAAGATGAGAGGCGTGTTATATTTCCATTACTTCCATCGGATTATGCTTATCCAATATTCATAAGAAATAAAAACAAAAGAAAGAAGAATTCTTTACACTAAAACAAAATTCCCCTGACGACGACGCCACAAATAAAATATTCTGCAAGAAAACTCGAGAAATCGATATTTCCGATTACCCTAGGCCGGCTGTGTTCCGAGAATATAAATAATAAATACTGCTGCCGTATCGATTTCGTTCTATCGAGGAAATTGTTTCATTTGAATAGCTTTAACTATTCGATTCATGGAAGTTTTATTTCCAGATTTAATTTTCTGCTGAATTGCAAATAAGTGGAATTGGAATGATATGAAAAGCGTATTTTTTATGAATTAATTATAGTTTTATTTTTGAATCATTGAGATAGCTCGAGGCTCTGTGAGTAAAATGTTCATGGAATATATTTTTTGGTCCTTGTTACCTACATTACATGGTAAATTTATGCGCAATTTTTTTGTTTCCTTACATTATAATGTGCGAATGCATAAGCAGAACCTGGCCTTATGATTTTTTCGCGCTCACCACATAAAAAGGAAATACTCCGCACCGTTGTTTCCAATTTTTCACCCTCCCCATCAATGCTAGAAGGTAGCATCTTCCCAAAATACAATCATGTCATGTCTGCGGGCGATATTAGCATAGTACACGAGTTCCGACTCGTGCCGGCGGCGCGCGGCGAGCGGTATCAAATATTCATAAATAGGGAGTGGGCCAGCGCGCCCCGCTCTCCCCTCGGTTGAGGTACTATATGAGTATTGTTAACTTTGTATTTAATGGCAGTATATTCGGGATGGTTCATTAATTTAAAAATAAATGTAAGTATTGAAATAAACCAGACCTATCCAGTTGTAGGCAAAGCAATTTCGCTGAGATTTGCCAGCCTGTGATCAAATGACAATTGCACCTAATCCTATAACTCCAAATCCATTCGAATGTGGGGACATTCGTAGTCTGAAACTAAGGGATACCAGAAAATACATAACTATCTGATTATTATGGATCCTCGCCAATCAATAACATTCACCCAAGTGGCCAATAGGCTACAACATTATTGTCTACATCTAAGTCCTTTCCCAACTATATAGGGATCGACTTCCGGTCGAAACGGATGCAAATGAACACCTAATCAATATTTTACGATATGATGATAAGAGTCAAATAAAATTTGCATCCACCTGTCTTTTTTCACGGCACCCTAGTAAACAATACCTACATACATGTCTGCCCACCCCCTCACCGTAAAAAAGCTCGCAATACACATCTCCATTCACAGAGCTCTTTGACAGTGACGGTTAACATTCGAAAAGAAAATCCAATTTCGCTCCGTGCGTTAAAGAAACCGTAAATGTTAAATGTCACGTTACATTGCTAGCCAGGTTTGAAGGCACGCAAGCGACTCAGAAACGTAAGCCGCAATGTATCGCGACATGACCTAGATCTTCGAACTTTTTATTAAAGTAAAAGTGACTTGGTAGCAGTCGAGCCCGTTTTCGCATTTCAATTTGCGGAATCGGCTTATAACATAGTCAGAATTGTATTTTTTTGCTATTAATTTGTGGTTGCAGGTGTGAATAAAATTCCTATTCCCTGGGTTGGTTGTTTTATTTCATCATCATCAGTTCAGTCTGGAATCACTGCTAGGTATAAACCTGATCTTTATGTACAAAGAGACAAATACAGATCTAGTACTTATGATAATATGCAGGTGGTTACGTACTGCTCTGACACAATTTGTGTTCATCGACACGTACAGAAGAAGAAGTATGATAATGTTACAACGGTTAAATGTATAATATCCTTTCTTAAAAATAAAATCGTAATTATTATACGTATTTTAAATATCTTAACTTCATTTTTATACCTGTCTCTAAGCTTCGCTTTTCCCACAATTAAAAATAATTTCCCCATAAAATCTAAGCGGTATTTACGAGCAAGTCTATTATCAAAACGGTTATTACCCATAGCCTATTAACTAGGCACCCCAATGTCGCCATTATTGGAATTAGTAGAAAAATTATAGGTCCGTGTTAGGTTGCACGCCTAATGAGAAGGGGACCGGCAGAGGGGTAGGTGAGGGTTGATACAGCGAATAAAATTAAAGACGAGAAAAATTATTGTTCAAACGGTAGTAGGTAGGTCTGAACGTTATAATGTGGAATGATAACAATTGACTCTTATCGATCAATAAAAAAAAATTGAGTAAGATCAGCTTTTAGCGGTTATGTAAATAAGTTGTTAAACTTCCATGCCATGAGCCTACGAAAACGAAAAAAAAAAATGAAGTAAAAAAAAAGACTGTGATGCTAAAAACATGTGACATTTGAATTTCGTGAGAAAAAGTAACCATACTACTTTTTCTCACGAAATTCAAATCTCATATGTTTTCACCATTCCAGTTTTTTTTTGGTAAGGATACCCTATTACCAAAATCAAAACTCACATTCAAATCAGGCTGAGAGTAAGCACGTTTTGAACGTTTAGTCAGATTTAGACAAAATTACATACGACAGGTCCCCAAGTTCTCTTCGCATTCTTATTGCTTACTACCTACACATCATGCACATATTATAGCCAACTATTCCTGTAAGACATTCATACTGCATTAATTACAGCACTACAAAAATATCTGCAAATAAACCTAACCTTGCCTATAGTCATACCTTTGATAATTCCCCTCCCTAGCCCGGGACTCGAACCTGCGTCGCCACGGTACAGTAATTGACGCAATTAGAGCCCGAGGGGAAAGTCGGCAGCATTGGACAACGAGGGTCGGTTTTGTGGCGAAAGGTACAAATATTAGGCAAGCTTGGTTGTACAGACAAATACGTACAAGCTATAGTATTGTTTTAGGGTTCTGGTAGAAAGGGTTCCGTACAGAACATTTGAATTGGGTTTTGTAGTTTCAGCAGTTATTTAATTTATAATTGTGTGATCATTTTGCTTTGAGTCGGGAAGGAGAAGAAATATTGTATTGTGCCAGTGTTACCTAAAATTATGAAGTGGTATGCTCTTTGTATGATCTATCTTTAGCACTATTCATAATTAGTAACCTATCAATTTATAATTAGGTAGCTCGTATATTGGGTAACTATTGTACAATCTACTGTGGGTTACGCAGTAAACGATATTTAATTTATAGTTAAAGGAGCGTTGTATTTGAAAATAAATCAAATCAAAATGATTAAAGACACACAAACAAGCCCAATCATTCCCATTCATCTGCCGAGCCTTTCCCAACTATATTGAGGTCGGCTTCCAGTCTTACCGGATACAGCCTCCACAACAGTTAGTACTAGGCAATACGATAACCCTTGGTAAGATTAGTTGTCAGACTTCCGGGTCAGTGACTACCTGTACCGGCTGTCAAATATCTACAACTGACAGCCGGGATCAACGGCTTAACGTGCTTTCGGAGGCACGGAGGAAACTCGGTATGTAATGGATGGTCACCAATCCACGGACCAACCTAGGCAAACATTGATCCGAGCGGCTGGTATTATTTAGCCATCAGCTCCTCCCCAATCATTCCCATTATTCAAAGAATTTTAATTAAAACATAAAACATTTACCTATCAAATCAAATACTTTACGAACCCCGCAGCCCTGCGATCCTGGCCGACCGAAAGTAATTAGCCCCTAACATTTAATTCCGCCGGTTCAAAGACTAAAGTCTTTGTGTTAATTATTTAGACTCGTCCGCAATCAATCGGACGTGATTGGACGGACTAATTGAATTCGGCTTACGATTATATTTGATTGAACTTTAATTAATGTTGGCATAATTATATTATTTCTGTAAGAATCTTTCCTTTATTTTTTTGCGATCGTAGTCGTGCCCTAGTCGTCTAGTTTTCCCACGTTTTGATTGATTGTCGCTGAAATGAGATTGTAACTACATTTTGAACGTTTTGAACTTCGAAAATTGGCATGCAATCTACGTAATTTGAAATCCATGCTTACCGAAAAGTTTTAAGACAAGCATTTTTGTAGGCATATTTATGATTATTATATAATAACGCCTTACTGTTATATTTCTTTGTGAGTCCTGTCCTGTTCTATAAGGACAGAGATGATAAATAGAGATAGATAACGATGGTCGCATCGCATAGCTAAAGTTGTTTCGGTATTTTCAGAGGATCGTTAGGACCAAAAATTCCGTGCTCACCGGTTATCTAACATTGTATGTTGCCATGTACCATATTTCTAGGCATGTAAAAAGAATCCTCAAACAACCGATTACTCCAATTACCAATTACGATCGTGTTTTTTTTTCTATTAAATATAGAATCTCTCGTTTCCAACAGTACGGCTGCTCCTTTATTTATATTACGTCACGTCCTCCCCCAATTTACTTTATAACGTTGTCCCGCAAATATTTGCTTATCGTTAGCTTCACACAAACATTTGCTGTCCACATAATCTGTACTCCGTTGTTATAAGGTTTATTTTTGATAACTGTGTATGTATGAGATTGTTGGTGGCGGTGGGTTCAATGTTTGTTCGCAGAGGGTTCTCGCGATTCTGTGTTGTGTCTTAATATCATCGTAAATAATAATACCTTTGTCTTTTGGGGGCTTGTCCTTTTGTGTGCCGAGTGCTTGTAAGACATTATTATTGGGGTTCCGTATCAGATTGATGAAAGCGAAAACGGAACGATTTAACACGCGTTTGGTGTTGGAAGTATTATTATTATTACGGTCACTTGAGTCGCGAGGTTTATGTTCAGAAGTTTATTGATTTAAGATACAATTAGGTTATATTGTGGGCTTCATTCAAAGAATTGTAGTAAGAAGTTGTATTTCCTCTGAACCTAAAGTTTTATATTAAGTTAAACATCAAACATCTACACAAATCATCACAAGTAAAGCTCACAGCACATCTCTAAACACTGCAGTGGATTGGCATCACCTATTAATTTTTAGTAGCCGAACAGAGACGGTGACGTTGAGCTGCGCTGTTTGGAGTTTCATAGAAAGAATCCCGAGTGGCTTGAGTTGAAGTAAGTGCAGGCAGATCCCGTGCAGTGCCTACAACGACAGTGCGACTTTATGTCGTTGAGCACACGATGTACCACTTGTCCGTCGGACAGAGAAAACAGTTCCTATACATTGGTTACCGCGTTTTTTTTCATGCATTGTTTGTTGCAAATGGTCCATCGTCTGCTCAACCCTAGAAACGGAAGGGTTCGTACCTGTATCCCTGAGCTGCAGCGAGCCGACCTTGTTGGACAGGTAGCCCCTGATGGAGCTGGCGACCCGCGCGGGCGACGCGGCGGCAGCGCCTCCGCGCAGCGCGCCCCCTAGTCGCCCTAACAACGCACTGCTTTCCGCCTCCACGGTCGACACTTCCGACACCCCCTGCGCAACTACCCCACACCCCTTAATGACCCTAATCTCCAAAAGACACTAGTTTTGTAAAATAGCTTGCTTGTTATAATCGCGTGTTGTAAAGAGTTTATAATTAGTGTGTAAACGTTTAGTTAATAAGTTAATCAGTGCAGCGTGTGATATGTATGTGTTGTGGGCACGTTCACCATGGTGCGTCCGCGTGTGCTCTGTAACAAGAGAGATACAATGTGTGAATAAATTGACAAAAACATCATCATCCTCCTGTAAGCATTCACGACATAAAGTATGCCAGTCATAATATTATGTAGTTCACCTGTTTGTTGTGATATTCGTGATAAACATGACCATTTCTAAATATTCCTAACTATATGAGCCGGCCACCTCTGACCAACAGTGTTAAACCGCAGTATCCACACTGGGCAGTTTGCCAGCGTATCGCAAATCTTGAACTCTACCCACCAACTAACCCTCACTGAATGTGGAACACAGCATTGGCCCCGTAGGGCTATGTGGCCTTCCTTTTTATGTTAATGGCAGCATATACTGCCTTCTAAGCCGGTTAGTGGACAAAATTTCAAGATTTTCAGTGAATCCAACATTTGCGAAAGTCTATCTACCATGGCATCAAGCTGACTGCTACCTGAACAGCCTGAAGTAAGTTCAGGTTTATTCAGTAACCTTTTTTTTCTTTGACTACTAAACTCAACCTATCACTCCATCTACCTGTAGTTTCCTATCCAACTGTACGGAGTGTAAGGCACACCGACGCTCTGGTTACCACGTGTTCAGTACATCATTCTGAACCCCCTACACAGAAATTTTACATCGGTTATTAAAAAATCAGCTGTCCCATACATTTTGACCGTGTAGGTACCTATTGCATTTTTGTAGGAAACATCTGTTTTTTTTATTAACCGTTGATAAGTTTTTTTTATGTTCTTATTATTAAATATTCCAAGAGCTTTTTAACTCTTAATTTTTCAGTAACATAAAAATGTTTTTTACTAAAGAGCAAACTCCCTCAGCAAAAACATCACATATTTCTCTGATCTAAAGCCGGGAAGCGCCTCCACACCGGATGTGTACCACCGGAAGTCACCACTCGAGCCACTTCCGGCCGCCATCTTGCGACCGGAAACAGACGCGGTTTACGACCTCCGCTCTCTTTGTGAGACCAAAATGTAACTTTTGTGAATTACTTATATATTTTGCTTTTGTTGGAGAATTAGGTGCATTCATTTGAGTTTGAAACGAAGGCTTTAACGGTTTATGGAGGAAAATCCGGCTGTACAACAAGCCCTAATGAGTTTATAATAACTACCCTTATAATGAGATAAATTATGAATTAAAAACTCATTTGTGTTACAATAACCGTACCATTAATAAATTTATAATGAAAGCATTTGAACATATTTATTCATATAGACATAACTACTGTAGACATAGAAACAGAAAAAGAGGTAGAGGTAAGAGGTAAAGAGGTAAAAAACTATTTAGTTTAAAAAGTTTCCCGGATATTAGCGAAATAACAATGTTTGCTAGTGTTACTAACAATTAATAATTCCGTCGAAGACTATATAGTTTTTGTAAAAAATAAGAACTAATAATTTTTATTTTACCCGAAGTACTACAATTGTGTATGTTTTCATACCACATTACATGGTATGAATCTATTAAGTTATTAACACGGTCCATACAACCATATAAAATAATCTTACAAAATAACGCAAATATAAGCACTCATATTCAATTAAAAATAACTCAATTTCCCCTAGTATTGAAAAGCGCCTACAGCTCGTAGCCGTCGGCTACGGCGCGCTACGCTCTCGTAGCGTAGCGGTGCTACGCGGTTTACGATAAATTGGAAAACGTGTTTTTACGTATAATTACGACCAAATAGGTAAGGGGTATAAAACTCAGCTCTGCATAAAGATTATTAATGAACATTTGAGTTCTTTATTGTGTTAATGGAACGTAGAAATGTATTTTTAGCTCTCTTTTAACTACTTCGTTTAAACTGCGGAATATTTGATTAATGACATTCGACATTTTGTAATTAATTTATGTGTTAAAAACGTTTCAAGAGAGTATTTAATGATAATTACAACAAACAAAGCCGGTAAGACAGGCTTTACATACCTGGATAGCAAAAAGTAATCTTATTTGACGAAAAATATGCCTTCAGATGATAGAAAAACAACAAAAGGAATAACTTGAATAAACCGTTGAATTTTATCGGCAAAAATATTCATATGTGACCCAAAAAAGAGGGCAAACCCACCGAAATATTTTACACTGATCACGTGTGTATAGTGCTTAGTTTTTACACTGATCACGACAATTACAGCAACCCCCCCGCCTACACCCTTACATACATCACACAGACACACACGACACATGTACACCATTACGTAAGAATTATGTAACCCGCACATTGACAATCCCTCTATTGTACCACAATACTGCACCAAATTATCACATTACCACACCATTATCAATATAGCACTGGATTAACGATTTCCGTTAAACAAATAAATCAATTTGATCGTCGCTTGAAGAAATAAATTCCAACTATTTTGAAATCCACACACACGCACTATGAAAAATCTACAGAAAAAATGAATTGCGCGCGAATTAATTGCGAATTTCGGCGGAAACGGGACAGAAATCAACATGGCGCTGAAAAAAAAAATTATATTGACCTTTGTTTGTGTTGGCGGGTACTTGCACACCTGGGAACACCTCGCCCGAACTGGCGAGCCTCGACAGTGAGCTGAAAAGGCTCTCGGGCCATGCGCGAATCGCTGCCCTCCCATTGGCCGGGGGAGAAAAGTGACGTCACAGCGGCCCAGCCAATGGCAGCCTTCTGAAAGTTTCACGTAGGTATAGACCGGTCGATGACTAAAAATAGGTTGTGCCGCTCGATGGGGCGAACCGGCGTTATCAAACATTCATCTGATTACGAGAACCATTTCTTCATGTATAAATCGAGGTTTATGTAAATGTGGGCGATTAGTTTTTCTGTTTCTGGCTCGAGTGATAAACTAAGCATACTTTGTTTATGTTACAAAAAAAAACGTACCATAGATGTATAAGGTACCATTTTTTTAAATAATCTTTTTCGCAGCATTTGTTATGAAGCTTCGATATTACAAGCTAGTAATTATTCTGCAATTATGCTAACAGTTCCTACTGGAATAATTTCTTCTAGTATGTTAAGTAATGGACATAAGATTTACCACATAATGAAACCAACATTACAAAGCTTTAATTATTTGTACAAGAATCCCTTGGCAAGTAGGTAGCTTAATGAAAGATAATATTTTCAACAGGCTTTTATTTTATTGAAGCGGCCGGCGGCGGCGGGCCCGACCCTGGTGTTGTGGGATGTTAAGTACATGGTAACCTCTGCATATTACATCTGTTCAATTGTGTTGGTTGAGTCAGTTGAATAAATCATTAATTGAAAGAAAGAATATCGCGCTGTTATTTTTAAAATTAAATAAAATGGTGGATATTTAGTCAGTCTAGGCTCTATACTAAAATATTCAATATACACCCATTAAACACTAGTGTTATTACATACATTTAGCAGATATTAATGTCAATAAAAGCTCAATCCGGCACACATCACTGAAGCCAAATATAGATAAGGTTTGGCAATGTGCTTCTCCAGAAATATCTCATAAAAAGGGCTCTAGAACGAAACAGTATAAACGATATTTTCTAAAACAATTCAGTAAAACCTTTAAGATATTTTTATTTTCTCTTGAGATGAACCGCTCGTGAATTTGTAAGTAGGACCTACATCATCTGGTTATCTGCTATGAATAATGTAAAAACTTAAAGTAGGCGCTTATAAGTTTTATATTGCTCTTATATTTTCAGTTTGAATATTTTTAGCAAGTATTGCTGTTGTTATAACAATACTTTGAAACAATATTGATCATGCTACGAGAGATTGTTTATTATGCTAGAATAAGAAAAAGATTGTAGGCTCGGGTGGCTAACACCTAATCAAACGAAAATGTTTGTGATCCTTGTCTGCTATAATTTTAACTTGATCTATTATGATCAAGTTTTTGGAAAATACAAAATGACCTTTGGACGAAACTTGATCATTCAGAAGGTAATTCTGCCTGAAGTAGTTTCACCTAAACGCTTATAGTATACATAGTATATATACATAAACATATAGAGATATATACTGACTAGTCGGGAAAGCTAAATTGTTTATAATTTTATTTCATAACCCGCCTTACATTTTGTTATTTAATATAGGAATTAGAACGCTTCGTTTGGTAGTCAATAATAATCGAACTTAAACCAAGAAAATATAAATTCAAATAATGATGAAAATAATAAAGACTTTCTATAACCAAATCAGCAGTTCATGAAACGCCACGGACATTGCCGATGCCACCTGAACTCCACCGAAGGCATTGATCGGCATGGCCGAATAGTTGGCCGAGTAGTCGGCCTTTTTTCAACCGACTGGTCGGCCAGTCGGCTAGTCCTCCAAAATCATAGTCGGCCCATCTCTAATACATACACAAGGATAAATACATAAATCACGGCAATAGATATACATTCAATATTTACGATATCCCAAACTATTGAACCAATACAAATGTGCCGACCACATCAGCACTAAATCCGCCACGTAGGCAGTAATATCGGATATTCGGATACAGCGCAAATATATTCGAATACAGGTCGGATATGCCTCGAATTTATACACCAATTACATTTTGGATATACTTACAGCCTACAGCTGAAATCGTTTTCCAAATAACGTTGTTTTGGTTTATTTTTCTCGATACAAAAATAAAAATACGTAGTTTTATCCTATCCTGATGTTGTTTTTCACTTCCAAACATATTTGTTTTACTGTTTGGCTACAAAAATGTTATTCAATAGATTTCTCTTACCCCGTAATACTAGTCGAAAAAGTTGTTCGTTTGTAATTCATTTGAATTTTTACAGAAACAACAATTCAGTATTTCGGTAATTGCAGATCAATTAAGTACGTTAATTAAGTACGTTCCTAACAGCATTTCAGATAGTTTTCGTTAAAGTTATTCCCTTTGTTGATTGAGCTTAATATGTGACCAAAATGGTCACATATTAAGCTCAATCAACAAAGCTTTGAAATCATAAGCCATTAGTTTGTTTATGTCAAGCACACCAGATGATGAGCAGTAAAATAGATAAGGGATTGCCAGGGACATTGTGAGCTGTTATTATTGTTGAAAACAAACCACATCTGTTCAAGCTAAACTCTATTCTAATTCAAAGTCGCACGTACTGCTGCCTAATTATTTCTTTCCACCAATCAGGCAGTTCACTCAATTCTTCATCATCCTCTTTCCCTATTATTAGTTAATTTGGGATCAACGCAGCATATCTCGTTCCTCCATACTTCTGAGTAAGTCGTCATCTGAGTAATCACCGCCTTCATCTTATAGCCATCCACATTCATACTCCAAACTTTCCTCACGACATTTTCCTCGGTGGTTGACTCAATTCTGCCATCAAAACTACATGGAACCTGTTACTCTGTGGTTGGTAATGATGATGATCCTGAGAGGCGGTGCAGCATTTGGTGAAAGACTATAAATATGGCGGTCGATGTGTTCACGCATGCGCAGCGAGTGCCGCTGAACTCATTCATCATGCGTTGTACTATGTACGGGTGTACCTATATACCTACTATGTGACAATAAATAAGAAAGATATTAATTGTATGAATAGTTTATTCTGATTAGAGGTTGTGTCTGAATAAGTGGGAAACGGTTTAGTGAATTAATTAATATATTTAGCTCACATAAATAGAACTTCTTCGACTTTCGTCAATATAAAATTTATTAATTTCACACTAGCCCCGTTCGCCCTTAGCTTAGTTCTCATACAAAATGAAAAACGAATCCTTTTGAAACATTAGTAATATTCTTCGTGCACCTTTCCGGCTTTAAATAACATAATTTATGAATGTAATTTTTCAACATTTGCGTTTACTTCTTCCGGGTGCCTTTTTGGAAACGGAATCATTTAAAATGAGGATACAATAACAGATATTTGCATTATGAATCATAATGACCACGGGTTAGTCAAAGTGGATGATGATGATCATCATCATAGAACTATAAACCGGTAAACGATATTACTCGTATCTGTATAGATCTCGAATATCAATCAACTCAGACTATCACAGTGCCACTGCTCCACATAGTAGGCACTATGTGGAGCAGTGGACCTCTTTCAAAGTGTCCCACATCACCCTGTACTCGGCCTCCCGCGTTCAGTGTGCACCAGCCACCTTTTTAATGTCGTCGGTCCATCTGATTCCATTTCGAACACTCTATTTAAAGAGTTCCCTGACTGCACTGTCCTGCGTCAGTCCGCCATTTCCCTTTTTAATTGACAGCAGCACTCAAACTCCCTCCGCCATGTTGTTTCTTTATTTAGCATACAAAATGGAGGTCGTTTAGGCGAGCGCTTTTCCCGCGGCTAAATGAGGACTATTGTCGGTCGCAGACGATCTGTACATATTCATAGGCTCGTGCCACTATACAGTTGCAGACGGGGTTGATGGAAATAGACTAAAATAAAAAGCATACACAGAGGCTAAATTGGTATAGCTACCACTGGGTTTTTTTATTTTGCCAAACGTTTATTGAGCTGGCAACTGAAGGATTTTGAATTTTGCTCTTTTGACTACTTAGGTTAGTAGACTACACGACTGGTTTCTTCATATGTCCCTAACTCTTCCATACATAGCGACATTGCTGCGTGTGGTCGTGCTCATACAGTAACATGGGAAATAGTTGTGTCGCTGCGGTCTTCGTTAGTGCGGGGGGCGGTTTTACATCTGCAGTTTGTAGATGCGATGGCCTTCGAAATTGAACCTTGGAAGCATAAGCTTAGGCAGCTCACGAGAATTTTAGAGGACTATTAGTAATAATAAATAGTGTATTCTAAATCTTATTTTGTATTGTACACACAAGATTATATATATAAAGCGAGTTTAACCCAGAATGTGTGTGTCTAACTGTTGCTACATACCGCCATCCCCATGTCACTTTAGACTACGAAAAGCGCTCATACTACGACGCGCTGTCAATGTCAGATTGTAACCCCCGTCATGCGATCGTCTAGCCTCACTAGCATGTTCGGCAGTAGCACAACACATTACGTGTAAAGGTTATCGCACGCTGCTATACCTACACAGTCTGCGGTTACAATGTATGAACACCTCGCTGATTCCCGCGGGCGTCGTGCAAAGTTATTAACGGATTGCCCTCTGGGGACGAGTATTGATTGAACAATATTACTATCTATCTACACATTAAACTGCCAACTATGGTGAGTTAGCTGAACTTAGATGAGTGCTAATCTGTGTATAAAAAGAACTTGCACGAGGATATGTTCTTGAAGTAATGCGGGGGGCACACATCGTGAAAAAACCTCAAGTTCTACAAACCAGTCTAGGCCCGCAAGCCGGACAGCCCAGTCCCTCTCACAGAGAGGACGCCTGTGTCCCAGCAGTGGGAACATTAAAGGCTAGTTATCTACATTAGGCCTGTGTTTACCATCAAACTGAGACAGGCTAACTTGAGCAAAGCTCTAAATATTCTGCTGTGATTAAGCATTGTCGAGAGTGACTGTTGCTACCCAACATTAAACTATAACTGTACCCTTATCCAAGTAAACTTCGGCTGCCAATCAAACAATAACATAATCATTGTACACGTGCCGCGTGATCTGACCTCCGCAGCCCTATGGCTGAGTGGAGCTCCTAAGGTTAACTCGCTACTAACAACCCCATGATATAAAACCTTTGTTTTATAACACCCCCGAGCTGATGGGGGCTGACGGGGTTGAATATCTAATATTACAATAACACGAACTATTTAATATGCTCACCTTTGGGAACGAAAACGTGTAGTAGGAAAGAGATAAAATGATTGTTTGTGTAGCTATCTCGTTCCCCCGTAATATATTTACCCCTGTGCTTTGATGGGGCAAGCGAAACGAATTGATATCTGCTGAATGGTACACTGAGGAGCCATTTTCGAATTGTGCTGGTGCCATTAAAAGAATCTACCATTTGTGTACTTTCCCATCAAAGTTTTATGAATCAAAAGGAGCTAATTTACTGTTTATGTTCATTACACCCGGTGCTCCTGTGAAATATATTTTTGAAATCGATTGCGTAAACATCGCTTTAAGTAATATTTCGTTTTCGAATAAGTTGATGTTTTTCAGTACCAGCCATGGAGTCTGGTTTTGTCCCCGGTTAGTGGCAATAGGCTCGCCCCTATTACATGGGAATTATATATGTGTACTCTTGCGAAATGTGTGTACTCTAAGGTACACTGCATAACTCTTCGGGGACTACAGACGTGATGTTATGAGTACAAATGTAATGTTGGTCTTTAGCACGTTTTATACTTTCTTTTTTAGTTTGTCGATCTGCGGCCCTATTTTACATAGCACATAATTATAATTATTTTACCAAGTATGATGTTGGTATGCACAGAACACCAAGGTACTAGATACTAACCATTTATTTAAAGCGCAACTGTGATACAGATATACTCACTGAAGATAACAAAACAGATATACCTACAGATCAAAGGATCATGCATGTGCAAATGATCTGATGAATTTAGATGAAGACATCGTGCACTGAAGGGTCGAGTCGAATGTGGCGCAAAGAAAGGGAGCACCGTTCATTACGTATTATATGTACCTGTTACAGAACATGGCAGTGTACAAGACAATGGAAATCATTAAGAATGCTTCGTTGTTTAAGGTAAACGACATTGCCTACTGGTTTTTATGTGAATCTCTGGAAAATTTTCTATGAATAGAGAAGCGTTCGCGTTCGTTACCTTCGTAATTAGAAGTATCATAATGTGCCTGAAAATTTAGTAAGTACTTTAACTAGCGAGAAGGAAAATGGTATTGTACCTTCATCTGCTATGTACCATCCATCATACCTTTCTGTGTCATTGATGATGTAATATTTCAAAACAACGAAATAAAATATTGTAAGTAATAACTGAACGTCGTGAAAAATGCTCCGTAAATGTCTTCGGCATTTTTCTCTCGTAAAAATACTAGATCCTAAAAATATCTCAAACCTAAATCCCTTTGAAGAGTCCGTCGCATTACGACGTTAGTGTCGGGTTACTCTGTACAAACATTTGTTTCTTGTTTTATCTAAGCGAGTGCGAATTTGTTAGCAGAAGCCTTTGTGGCATGAATAAATTGTTGTTTCTTTTTTTGTACAAAAAACATTCAACAGTAAGATTTTGTACTGAAGCCTTATTTTGTGTGAGGGATGTTAACTAGATTTTCACAAAAGGTAAAGTTATAATTTTCGTGTTTCACAACGATGTTTTTACGGATTATAATTCGTATTTGAGAGAGACGAGCTTACTCTTTTATTCGTAGCATAGTAAGCAAGCATATTAGCAAGAACACATTTTGCTTTTTTTTTACTTAGCCTCTATTGTCCCACTGCTGGGCAAAGGCCTCCCCATAGCGTTCACAGTTTATAATGCGTGAATCTTTATCATTAGCGAAAGTTCCATTTATTCTTCGTAGCAAAATGATACCGATTCATCAAATCTTTTTTAATAAAAACGTTTTACTCTGACCCCGATTTATTATTATTTTACCTTATTAATACCTTGGCAACAGATTTCTGACACAAACACGTAATATCGTCTACCTAGAACAAAGAATTTCTGAAAGAAGCTGCCCCGAAGCGTAGACACACACCGTTATCCATTCCTTTTAATTAACTCCTACAACTTGTATGAAAAATAAGCTTCGAATTTTTCTTTTATCGTGAGCTCCTCAGAAAGTGTCCTTATTAAACAATGAAGCAGAAAATAATTTCCTTAGGACATTTAAAACACAACGAACTACCTCATTAGGGACAGGAAACAGCAACTTTTGACGAGAATAATGTACTAAAATTGTACTCGTGGTAATCCTTTTTTTTTCTTAGACCAAAGACGTTGATTTTTGCCTGAAACTGATTTATTTAATTCCTAACTATATTTTGAACAAAATAAAGTTCAATTTCCTAAGAGCTCGTGTTAATTTAAGTCCTTTCGAAATAACGGATAACAACGTCTTAAGCATTTCTCTGACACTTGAAAATAAACTGTGTGTCACATGCGTCAAGGTTTATTTTCCTTCACAATCTTTTTCCCAAAAGATAACGAATGTTTTCTCCGGGGTAGTTTTCAGGTCTTAGCTGTAGTTTTTGCGGCGGATAGAATTTCGTATGAAGCTCTTTTTGAAGGGTTTTTTTCACTTTGAAGGCTTAATGTTCTGGAAGCACTTCATTTATATTCCTCACAGAGCAAAAAACGAGTGAAAAATCTTGAAAAATTTTCAAGGAATTTAGCCGAAGAATAAACGTTGCTAACCTAATGTAATTATGTATTACAAAGTCAACGCTTGCCTTCCCTCGCCAAACGTTTATCTTATGCATATGACGTGTTATACCGCCGGCGGGCCATACCTGCATGTATCGTTATGTTTATGTAAGGACTAAATCCTACTAGCTACGACACTGCACCACGTCTTAATCTCCTAAGGCCCATTACACAAGTAAAGCGCTAGAGACCTATTCCCCTTAACTACATAATGTACATTCGTTCTCAGTGAAAATCTACGGTTGATACGCCGATTCGTGACCGTAGATTTCACGGTGAATTAACCAAAAATTGACACAATAAAAACGTATGTGGTTAAGAGACCTAATTTTTTAGCGCAACTATGCATATTTTGCCTTGTAAAATGGCCACTAAAATTATATTTAAATCCAGGAGTGACAATATTAGAAACAGTCGTTCCACCACGCCTGGGGCAGTCAACCCCAATTTCGACATAGGTACATGAGAAAAGTGACAAGCCAAAAGTCAGCTCAAAAATCTTTAAAATTGAACTGTCAGATAAAATGCAATGCTTTTGAAAATCAAATTCCATTCGTAAAACATTTGAACAAAATTCTTTCCACATATTCCAGTAACAGGAGACATTTTGGTTTGAAGGAGACCCCCTCTCCTGCATACCAAAATGTCAAGTAGCGTCAATCTCCGCTCCAGTTCAACTGGCAAGGATGGGACGCCACGGGATTATCACGAATCCCGGCCCCGGGATCCCGGGATTTATAGCGCAAATATTTCAAAATGTTGACCTCAATGTTCAGTGAGCCACGTGCAAACTCGAAAGTTAGGAAAGTATGTGAACAAAAAGGTTTGTTTGGGACATTTTATCTTGATTTTATTTAGCCAACCAATTTATTTGTCCAGCTTAAATATAAAATGAAAATATTGGGAAGCTTTGGATATTAAATACTCACGTTTAGTTGCCGAATTCATCATTCTGAAAAGTTTTTGGCTTATTTTCAGCTTTAATTTTACTCAGTTGTGCCTTTTAAATGTTACTTAAGTTTGCCCGAGCTTTGCTAAAATTTGCGCAAAGATCCGATGTCAAATACTAAGTGCTCTTTTTTTGTGCTCTTGGACGGGTGCTCTTTCCACAACCACCACGTTTAAATAAAGGGGTAATCAGGAATGCTAGTAATGTGCACCTCATATTGCATGTAGTAAGTACAAATATGTATTTGTTGACGAATTCACTTTCTGTCAAGCAGTGCTATTAATGAAAGGATAAACACGGTGCAAAGGCGACTGCTTAGCAGAAGGCAGGTCCTATTCTTAGGTCGGGCAAAGTGTTTTTGACTTTTTCCATCAGGAATGTATAAGTAAATGCCACGGGGTCTAGTTTTGTGGCCGGTAGATGGCAATAGGCTCGCCCCTATTATATGGGACTTAAACATAACGGCAAAGTGTAGATATTTATTAGTCGATCTCTGCCTAACCCTTCGGGATTACAGGTATGGTGTTAGGAGATGAGAAACACGGACAGCATGTCGAATGGGTAATGCTCAATCGTAATGCAATCCTACAGCCATCACGCTGTTCATCGACTAGACGGTTTTCCAAGATTCTGATTTTTAACACGAAATTGCTACGTGAATTAACGATTTGTAGTTCTAGTGTACTGTTGTTATATTTCGGTGGAAGCAGCTTTAACATGTTGGGGTGACTTTTGAAACATCGCAACTTGCTGTCAAATATTTCATTCTTTTGGCGAATTAATCAGTATTACTAAATTCAATCATAAAATACTAATCTGTGTAGTTGGTAATTCAATTATCTATTAATTAATATTGTGACTGAATATTTAAAAGTGTTACACATAATTCACTATTATTATTGCAATTTATAATCAATATTTTAGTGCAACACACTGCGATATTTCATATTTAATGAATAATATTTATTAGTGACCCAATCGAAAAAACGAAACATTGCCCAGTTATTTGTTACGTTGCCATCTTTTAGAACGCCGGTGTGAGAGTGTGTCAGGAATGATTGCATTACATTTCAACTGCTAGGAATGTGTGCGATCACAAGAGAGCGATCGTGTACTAGTGCAGGGATTACACGGGATTATCGTGACGGGGCGCCGGTATCCCGTGATTTAGGGGAACAGCGGAGCTACCCTATCGAGTGGCTTTGTCATGCATTTGAACTTTGATATTTTGGATTTGTTTAATTTCAATCTGGTCGAAGTATTAAAAAATTAAGAATACACCTACGTCGATTTTACCACACTGCCAACTACTGCATAGCACCCCTAAGTAAATAAAATAAGCAAAATTAAATAGTGCTTTAATGTACTATTTAACCCTCTCCCAAAAACTTACATGTTTTTCTACACAAACCACTTTTACAAGCCCACAGCGGCGCCATAAATTACCTGCCATCTCAGTTTTGAAAGAAAATTTCTCCAATATCTGGCAAACTTCCGTCCACATTGATGATTCATCTCAGGTATCGCCACGGCTCATTACCCAGAGGGGATCGGCAGGCAGATCACGCGCCATCTTACCTATATCTTATAATAATATCGTTCTAAGTTGGACGCGGTTCCCGAAGTCTGTCTGTGTCGATTGGAAACTGGAAGAACATTCTAGAATTGGATGGATTTGATGTCATGTCTGTGGGATTAGTTGGAACTTGGTTTTGATGTAGGTATGTGTGGTCGTTGTAGGTACCTAGGAATTTTCTTGGGATGCTGCCAATCTTATGGGCAATCCCCTTTTTTCGAGGGAGGTACAATGGTTCGTAGTAAAATAACATAGGATGAACTTGTTGCTAAGGCCTACACTGAAGCTGCCATTTTACCTAGAGATTTTAATTAATCAAAGACTTTAAGTATTCAAAGTTTTTCTGTATTGCAGAGGCGCTTGAACCACAACTGCTACCGCTGCCATACTAGGCTGCAACTGCTCCACTGCAGCGCAAAGGCCTCTCCTCATACAGAGAAAGCACGAGCAATGACAGCAGGCGTATCCCACACGGATTGGTGATTTAAGACTCACATTAATTAAAAAGTCCAGGTTTTACAGTCTATTTCAATCGGTTACCTAACACTATTAATTACCAGAATATAAATACTAAAAATATATAATTCATTAACATTAAAACCTATTACCCTTAAAACCTAGATGTCAGCCGCAAAGTCACACGTAACATTCTCTTAGTAAAATGATAAATATTTCGATCGTTGGCTGAATAACCAAACGACTTTGTACGAGTCTGGCGCCTGACCTTCGGAGCTCAATAGTTAATGTCGAATAACGGGCACTAGTTTGCAGACAATGTCAAAGGATTATACAAAAAGTTACAATACATTTCTCCTGCAGCGCGAGCGGTGGCTCAGCGGTAACGCCCTGCGAATATATTTCATCACCACTGCTCTCAAAACGATGAAGAACCAACATTTTTATTTGAATTTCCATTCGAAGATCTACCAACCCACACTGGACCCGCGAGTCGTGGATAGCCCATTCCCTTTCACAAAGAGGAGGCCGTTGTCCCAGCAATGGGAACATTATAGGCTGGTGGTGCTTATTAATCATTAGGTACCCAAAACAACTTCATACCTAAATGTTCACCAATTGCGTCCCTCTGTCAATGTCCTCCGAGCGTCAAAAGATCCTTGTATCAGTGTACTCGTAGTCACCTACTTCTAATCCTAAGTTCCATATTTCACAAATCCTAAATTGGGTGAAATAAGAACTTATTTGCAAGAAAAAAATCTGAGTAACGACCCTTGAAGATTATGTCAGAGAGCAATTTGGTAATTGAGCAAAAAGATGGCTTCTTGACAAAAAATGGGACACGTAATCCTACTGAATGATGAGTGAATCCTGGAAAAAATAATACGTAGCTGGAAAATCCCGTAATGAGTCACATCTTTTTTGTCAATTTGTAAGTTACCTTTCCAAAAATTCATAAAATAAGAAATCAGTGTAAACAGTGTGTGTGTGTGTTGTGTGTAATAAATAAATAATTACAGGGTGGTCGAAAGGTGGTAGTGACGTCATATTTTTTTTGACAAAAATTGCGGAACATACATTAATGTGTACCTGAAAGTAGAGTCGTAACGGGACTATTATCATATTTTTGTGAGTATTAGCTTAGTTATATAAGATTTTAAACTATCATGGTCACTAACTTGACCATGATAGTTCAGCTTAGTTATGCTAGTTTTTAGTACAGCTAAGATAAGGTCTCGAGCCTTTAATATATAAATAAAACCTATTTTAAATCAATTACAGTTTTCTTAATTTTATTATTAGATTTTAGCATATATCAGTAGCGAAGGGTCAATTTGTTGGAAGAGGTGAGCCGGAGTACATATCTTTAATGTGAATACCACATTGTACACTCAGATTTGACTTTGATTATATTATTTGTCTATAGAATACTGACTGTGATATTTTTCAAAGGGAATCCGGTATGAATCGAGTTGTATGGAACCTTCGCCACTGGCATATATTATGTAATACAAAACAGTATGCGCAATGTGCGCTTCATCGGTGAAAAGTTTCGTCTCTATCCCGCTAGATGTCGTTGTTAGTTGAGCGCACGTTTCTGAATCGCGCTATGGTTTCGTTACCTGCCAAACATGACTACCGCGTGGATAGCTGACCGATTTTACACAGACAGAATCTATAAGGGTTCTAATCTTTGAATATTTTTTGAAAATAGATTGTTATTGTAACAAATCTAATCTAATCTTTATAAATATTTCACACAATATTATTTAAATCATAAATAATGATTTGATAATAATCTAACTCCCTCTGGTGGTATAAATGAGTAACACAATTATTTCCACACAAACTGAAGATTACTGGCGAAGGCGAACTGTTGCGTTTTCTGGATAGATAATAAATACCTACATTATCTAAGTTGCTGAATATATTACGTACTTGTGACAGATAACGCTCAAGTAAATCTATATATATAAAATGGTAAACTGACTAACTGACTGGGTGACATATCAACACACAGCCCAAACCGCTGGTCCCAGAGGCATGAATCTTCGAGGGTGTGTTCTTTGTGAAGAGTAAGTATCCACAAAGAAAGGATTTTTGAGAATTCCACCCCTAAAGGGATGAAATAGGGGATGGAAGTTAATATGAAAGTCCGTCAGTTTTGAAGTGAGGATCTTCAAATTTTGTGTTTAGGCTGATGATTGAAAATTAATTTATACGTATCTCAGCGTTTTTGATAATTCTTCCCCCGAAGGGTTAAAAAGGGGGATGAAGGTAAGTGACCGGATATTATTCGACATCCACGCGGGCGAAGCCGCGGCCAAAAGCTAGTCTTCTTATATAAAAAATCGTGTCACGGTGTTTGTGGTCGCACTCCTCCGAAACGGCTCGACCGATTTTTATGTTGTTTTTAATGTATATTTGGTAGTTATGAGAATAGGTCGTAAAGTATATTTCACACCGCTATTTTCAAGCGGACGAAGGTCACCGGCAACAGCTAGTAAGTATACAACGTGTAACATAATAAACGCAAGACCTCCCGTGTGGTCTCTCGCACCATGAAACTAAACATCTTTTGTTCTACGAGTTCTTGAAATTCGCAAAAAAAAATACAGGAATTGACGCAATCAGCTGATCCACATGTTTGGTAAAACTAAAAAAAAGTTATGAATTTCCAAAAGTCATAGAACAAAAGTTGTTCAGTTTCATGGTCTGAGACACCACACGAGAGGTCTTGCGTTTATTATGTTACACGTTGTATAGTTCTCTTATACGTACACCTTTTGAATACGGCTCCTGAAAGTCATGAATATCTTAGTATCGAGTATGTCTGGAATACGATAGTGCACAAGTGCCTTTGAGTGATAGAACGTAACATCGTACCTGTAACCCTCGAAGGGTTAGGCAGAGATGTAGGTAACCTAATAGTACGCCCACGTTTACCAGTTATGTTAAAGCTCCATGTAATAGAGGATGAGCCTATTGCCATCAAACGGGCACAAATTCAGACTCTATGGCTGCTATACCAATAGCACTGCTAACCGAATAACACTTTGCCCGACCTGGGAATTGAACCTAGGACCTCATGTCCTCAACAGTCGCGTTTGCGACTACTAGACCAACGTTTTCAAGTTAAATGTTGCTTTTGTAAAAACGGAGTACTTCGGTGAATGCAGTCGCATGTTGTTGTTGTTGGTGCATGTATACATAACCTGCTCGAGAACTGTGCGACTCTGAAGAAAGTGTCGGCCTATGTTAATGACTAACCTATACAAAGCTGACTAGATCCCTACAAACAATAACTTAAATGCAGATGGAGATGTAGGACACAGCTTCATAAAGGTTTTCAACTATTCTATTCTATTCTATCACCGAGTTCGCAAAACTTTGTTTGAAAATTGTATCTTTTTCAGGGTGTAAAACGCACCAAAAAGACGTATAAATAGACAGATCGACAGTCCAACGCTACCATTTGTGCACAAAAGCCAGCCAATTCACTGCAAATGACAACTTTAACTAAACTTGAAATAAAATTAAATCCATTTACTTCGTACAAAAAAGCGTCATTTATTCAGACCATTACATCTGTCACTGGGTTTTTAATTTAAAACGCGTCCATTGCCAGGTTTTTATGAAAAACTTTACTGTTACCCCCCTCGCCCCCCTCTAGACCAGCCCTCCCCCCTCGGTACTCGACATCATTAAACCCGTTCTATTATGAGAGCTAGGTCGCTTCCGTCATTAGTGGAAAAAGACTGAGTAGTGATGTACGCGGAATATTAAGGAGTGGTTCCGTACCTATCTAGTTACTTTCTGTAGGTACCGTATTACATTTTTTCTTTCCACAATCCACCTCTGTCGAACTTTTATCTTAATTAAAAAGCACCATATCAGGCGAGATACACGTCAGTTGCAATGACAACGCGATGTTACGTAAACCAATGGTGACAATTTCCTACAATATAATACACGGTATTAGGTATGTACTTGACTACCCACTGCATAACTTGTGGCAACGCCAGGAGGAGACGACACGGCCCACTGCACCGTGTCATGGTATGGTACGTTGTAGTGGGCAGACTCTTTTCGAAGGACGTATCCCATACACTGACTTTACTGGTGCTGTTCTTCAGAAACGTCGTGCGTAGTACTCGCAACCGGCGTGCGTGTATGACCAGATGTATGAACGTGGACGAGACGAAGAAGAAAGAAAGAATATGTCTGGATCGTGGCAGGTGGCGTACTTAGCTCCTGCCTACCCCCATGGGAACAGACGTGAGCCTGTCTGTATTACTTAGTTATAATGAGTAGGTACTATCTAAGGATGAAAGTTTGTTCATTTACAGCCAGCCTCGTCTGACTTTAACACGCATTCGTAAAAAGTCATAAAATATTTTAGACTTAATAACAATTAATAGAAAACGAAAACCCTTAGGTAATAAAAATAACCATAAAAAAGAAATTAAAAAGTAAAATTAAATAAACAAAGAACGAAGTATGACCCTAGGAGTTCACGGAACCCTAAACGCAGTGGTACAATGATGGATACGTTCGCTTCCGCGCGATGGTTCCGTAATGAAAAGCAATAACTTACTGAAATGCATCCTGCATTCATTGGACGCTTTGAATGGCGTTCTGAAACACTTTATTTATGATATAAAGTGCTAAATATCAATGCTAGGAACTGTAGTTATTGTGAAAGAATCTTCATAACTGTAAATTTGGATCGTCATGAAGATAATAACGGGTTTATCTGTTTCAAAATGACAGAACCCCATGGGTAAGCAGCGATGGCCCCATGGGTGAGCAGCGATGGCCCCATGGGTGAGCAGCGATGGCCCCATGCGTGAGCAGCGATGGCCCCATGGGTGAGCAGCGATGGCCTCATGTGTGAGCAGCGATGGCCCCATGGGTAAGCAGGGATGGCCCCATGGGTGAGCAGCGATGGCCCCATGGGTGAGCAGCGATGGCCCCATGGGTGAGCAGCGATGGCCCCATGCGTGAGCAGCGATGGCCCCATGGGTGGGCAGCGATGGCCTCATGGTAAATGGTAACTTGATCGTGAGTTCAAACCCCGTCAGTTTTGGCCAGTGTCTATTTTCTGTAAATATTTTTATCACCACTCTGGTCTCAAAACGGTGAAGGAATACGAAGATCAGCAAGTCCTCAAACTAAATATTCGAAAACAACAAACCCGCAATTACAGCCCACTTCGTGTTACCAAGCCAACAATGATTTATTCTATAATGTAGATAATATAATAAATTAAAGGTAAGGAAGGCGAGGGCCTTCCTAGAGGAGAGCTCCTCTGATCCATCCAAAGGTTTTCTTGAATAGATCGCTTTTAGCGATAAGACCGCCCATCGTGTCACCCTATGTGAAATGTTTTCTTTTATGTAAATTGAAATTAGTGTGGTGTACATAATAAAGAATGTTCTATCTATCAAAGGTAAAATTATTTTACCTCTATAACTCATGAATATTAAATCCTGTTGACCCCGCTCTGATGGTTTAAAATAAATGTGATAATGAGTGGTAGGGTGTCGGCGACGTAACACAATTACCGAGGAGCGCTTCAGTGCGCTGTACTCGTAATTAGGGGCCGTAGCCGATGGACAGGAATTAATTACCACCATGATAATAAATTATTATTTTGTGGATAGTCGAGATTTTCATGTAAACTTTAACGTTTTAAAAGAATAGTGGGCAACACTTTTAGTATCATATCTACTTATTAGGTAAAGCTCTGTATCATCGAGCTCGTCCGGTAATTACTATCATACGTGTATACTATACTACGGTTTGTATGGTCTGGGTGACGGTATAATTAAGAAAAAGAAAAAATATTTTAAAAGTATTACAAAAATTGTTGGGCTCAGTAGTATTATTTCTCATACCATGGTATAATAAGTGCTTATTAGTGAACTATAACAAAACTAAGTATAATTAATAACAGGGAAATAATGCATTACAGCCTTATAATGTGGATGACAACGCTCCTGCGATTCTGCTTGTGTTGCAGCATGTCTATAGGTACAAGTGACACCATCAGGCGCTACCATCATGTAGCCCACCAGCTCTAAGAACAAACTGGTATCATCATCATCAAGACCTTACACTAGCCATCTCGCTAGGATCCGCCTGCCTAGCGTGAGAGCACGGCATTTCTACAGTGTGGTTACCGGTACAGGCTACAACAATAACACAAAGTTGAAATAAAGAGCAGTACAGTTACACAGATTAGTATCAACAGTACGAACACGCCACCCGCTTGAATGAGCCCTGCGTGTGCTTACAGTGCTCACCTGCGACGAAAATAACTGAGCCACATCACACACGCATGTGCTATAAACATGTGCTTTTTAATGTGTCCGGATTATATTTGCATGTGTATTCTTAGTTTGTACTTAAAAGATTTCCTTCTATGAGAAAGGCATGTTCATAAAATGCTTTAAAAAACTTTACAGTAAACTTATTTTCTTCAATTTCAATTCAATTATTTTTTATTATGAATTAAGGAAGTACAGTTTTCACGTTAGTACGTAGTTACACAGAAGGTTCTAAAAGCTTTTTCAATTTAGTAGAATCATAACTGAGCTTTTATTTTTTGATTTTGTTGTTTTCAAAACCTAAACTTGAAACTGATCTCTTTTTTACAGAAGCCGAACGCCATATGATAAGATTCGAGCAGCAATATGTATACCTAAAACCAATCCTCCGAAAAGGAAAGAGAACATAGAGGAATCTCAGTATTTTATTATTCTACATTATTCTGTGTTTGAGGTGGCCCTGACTTAAACTTATAAAGCTTAAAATAATGTATCTTCTAGTTCTACTATTGCTAAAGAAGAAAGAACAATCTGACCCATGACCCACCGTTCTTTCTTCCTTTGCAAGTCAAAATCGACTTCCCGCACACAATCCGTGCCCTTATATCGGTGTAAGGGCACGGATTGTGCTTACAAAAAACTTAAATCCAAGCCATTTCTTCACCAAAATTTCCTAACCTTGTTATATCATTTATCATTCGTTTTACATACAGCCAGTTTTAGCGCCGTCCTCGTTCAGTATCGACCAGCCACGCCCACCGGCCCTCCCCCGCTCCTGGCACCCCAGGCCCCTGGGTTCCCCCCCCTCCCCGCGCTAGGGGGCCCCCACCCCCGCGCCAGTTCCAATCGGATGATGAAGAGTAGTTGTGGTCGAGATTGATAATGTCGTGGGCAATCAATCGGGCTTATCATTCGGCAATGATTGGTAATGGGACAGAGGAGTAGATTGGTATCTGTTTCCGGTGTTCTATTTTATTTCTGAAGCATTGGCCATCCACTGTTTTGTCATAGGTGTCAAAAAAGGAACATTAAAAAATAATTAGAGCTATTACCAAAATGATTCGTGTTTACTCTTATAATTCCATTTACTACTTTACATTATACCTAGGTCCCTAACTAATAATAATTGTTCAAATTCAAGTAGCCTTTATTTCCGGTACATGCAATAACATTTCCATCATTTACGAGTACGTACCTAATACACCAGCAATGTACAGAAATAGCACAGGATTCATTTAGGTACATACAATCTAGCAAGCGTGTGTACGTCCTACGATAGATGGCGCGACTTGTCACCTGTCTCGATAACAAATGGACGCCGTTCTTACTCAGAATTGATACGAATAGCTCCCACTGTCCAGAGAACATTATCCCCTTTCCTACCTGTGTTTTTCAAGTAGATGTGGCGGACACGACAGATGGTTAAACCGACTAAAACGACCTTATTAAACACGAATAATATACACTGACAAACCGACAATCAAATAAAAATAAAATATTGACATTTAAATTTCAAAACAATCATTATCATCTGTTTAGTCTTTTCCCAACTATGTTGGTGTCAGCTTCCAGTCCTACCGGATGCAGCTAGATACCAGTATTTTACATGGAGCGACTGCCTATCTGACCTCCACAACCCAGTTAGTACTAAATGAAAACGTGCTTTCCGAGGCACGGAGGAAACTCGGTACGTAATCGATGGTCCACATCCACAGATCAACCTAGGGAAGCGCGGCAACTTATTTCAAAACAATATCGTGGTGAAATAAATAACACAGAGTAATGTGCCTGACTGGGTACAAACCCAGGACTACAGCGCGCAAGTGAGCATTTGTAGCTCAGTGCTACTAGTCCCGAAATACTCATAGAACATATCTTGGCACTGCATAGCATAATTAATAAGCCTTAACGTTCCCATAGCTGGGACACAGGCCTCCTCTCTACGAGAGGGAGTGGGCTGTAAACCAGCGCTGGGGACCAGCGCGGGCTGGTCATGTGACTTCTAAATTCAGCAGATAATAATCTTAATCCTTGCGTAATTGAACTTTCTCTTGAGTTTAATATGAACCGCTTTGAGGTAATTCAACATGTTATGAAATGATTATATTGCTCATTTGACTCTGCGTTATTTAAATTAAGTCTCTACATCTAATTTACTGTGTTCAACATTTAAATTGTTACAAAATTGTTTATAATTCGTTTTTTTTTTAGTTTCAAGATGTTATACTCTTAATTAGGCTTAAAAGATTAGCGATACATTTATATCGTTTTGGCGTTCAAATAAACACTGTAACCTACATTGGCTTTAATGGTTCATCATCATAATTACATAATATTTGCAATAAATATAATGTTGAAAGCAGTAGACGGCAATAGCACAGAATTCTTAGCATAATCAGCCTATAATGTTCCCACAGCGGACCCCCGGCCTCCTCTCTACGAGAGGGAAGGGGCTATAATCCACCACGCGGGCCCAGTGCGGGTTGGTAGATGTCACATGTCTTCTAATTTTTGGTTCTAGGATATGCCGGTTTTCTCGCGATGTTTTCCTTCACCGTTTTTGAGGGCAGTGGTGATGAAATAAATTACAAAATCAAAATACAAAGCATTTATTTCAAGCAGGCCAGTTACAGGCACTTTTGAATTGTCGAAACAAAGACAACAATAGCTACAGTCCCAGTCACAACGCATAAAAACTGTGAAAGTACTTTAGTTGTACAAAGTAATGCGCCTGCCAGAGTTCGAACCCACGACTTACTGTTCGTAAGTCGAAGCCGCCACCACTGGGCCACTGCTGCGCTCACCGAATTCTTATTTTATGATAATTCCATATTGTATTCCATTGTTCGTGGGTTGGATTCCCGGGCCGGGAGGTTTTTCGATCAGTTATTTCTCAGCAACGACGGCCTTGACTCCAGATTTGCTTCCGGTTGATGGCAATAGGCTTACCCCCCACAAGGGGCTGACATTTTAACTGGCGAAATGTGATTGTTGATACGTACACATTACACAGGTACACCTCTACATAACCTTACAGGGATTACAGGCGTGATGCTATGAACCTACCTACAGAGGAACAGGATGGTCACTTATACTAGCAAAAAAAGATGTCAACCATTTTTAAAATCAGTAATGACCACATGAAATGCATCGTGAATCAATATTGTAATAAATACATTGTTCCGTATAGGTCGCGCCCTCCGGCTGCGGTCCGCAACCCATCAGGAGGCAGACCGGTCCATCAGTACTTGATCGATAATTTGCCATAACATTAAATTGTTAATATAAAAGCTGATTTATTGTGCACTAGTTGTTAGCCCTGACTTCACTTGGTCGTTAACAGATTTTTTGTGGAAACCTTTCTCGGGACTATTTGCATATTTATTTTGTTCCGCAACTTAGCTGCCGTTACATCATTTTCATAACTTACATTAACTTGACTAGTACTTGTTCGTGCATAAATTATAGTAAAGAGCGTCTAAAGTTTCTATTTTTGAATTATTTGTATGAAATTCAGGGAAAAATGCAGGGCGTTTACGAGACCCTTGTTCTGCCAACCAAAAATTAACTAAATAAATTATGACTTCGTAAGGACATTATAACACCCTGTCATGTCTATTTTGCAAATGCTCAAACCTTTTACAATCATTCAAACAGTACATCAATTTATTTTAAGTAAACACAATGAATATTAAAAATTTCTCGAAGTTAATTGTTCCAGGGCCACATTGTAATGTCTGCTTACACCAGATTGCGATCAGTCGTGAACTTTAAACGGGATTACCGTTAATTATCAGTATGTAGTCTGTCTGATTTCCTTCTAGTGTTAATTATTTGTACACTGTAATGTAAGGCCAAGTTCTGTGCCAATCATATCCATGTAAAGTTTTTAGTTCAAAGAACAGTCGATACAGTAAACCACACATCAGTGGCAACAATACCAGTATAAGCTGGCCTCGGTACTCAGGCTACGCTAGGCCAACTCAAGGACAAAGTGATCATCGACTGTACCTACCAATTTCATTTTATTTTCCAAAACATCCTACATCTTTTCAGCATGTTCTACATAATTTAATTACTGTACACCCGGTTGTTACAAATATGAATATGCATGCTCTATAAAATGATAAGCGAAAAATTAACGTACCTACGTAGGCAGAATTTCGAAAACACTTCTGTATTCATTTTAATATTTTAAATAATATTCAATGTTAATTATCATTTTTATACGTTAGCAGCAATTAAGTTTATTAACACATGGTTTAATTTTCCTATTTGCATTCTAAAACGTGTGTTTCTGCATCTTGCAATGTCTCCGTTGGATTAAGTCACCTTGTACACAACTAACCAATCAAAAAGTTATTTTGAACAACATTATAACAACATGGAATAGGTTGCGATGCTTACTTTGTTAGTCACCGATTATGTCACAAATATACTGTTACACTTCGACAAATAAACAACAAAGACATTAGTTAGCAGTTGATCAATACCTACCAAACAAACTTAACTCCAACTTACAGTCAATCGAAACTGTCGCCGAACTTGGCTCACCTCTACCAAGCACAATCATAATAACAGGATGCTTCAATAAATTACTTCGAGAAACGTTGAACATTAATTTAGTACAAGCACCGACGTACTTGTTAACTGATTATAGGTAATAAACGCGTTTTCTTTGCGATAAACATAAGAACTTACGAGCATGGCGACCTCATGTGTCAACCGTAATATTAAAACGTATTTCTTTTCATAAGGAGCTTGGTATGAATGGTGCTGCCATGTATGTGTTATTATGAATGCTTTCCATATGTATGTAAATGAACTGTCCAATTTTGTTCGTCATTTCTACTGAATGAGACGGATTATTACACTTGATCCGGACTAAAGTAGTTTGTCGAATTGTTGATTACTATAATGTCCCTGCATATATTTTTCAGTATCTTGAAATGGGCCAAATCTATAGCCATTAATCGGGGCCTCGAAGGGCCTTTTCAGATTTTTATAAAATTATGTTGCACCCAGCGTGTCCTTTAAAAAAAAATGACAACCGTATTTTTCTTTATTTGTGTTTTTTATCTTATATGAAAAAACTTAAAAAAAACTCATTTATTAGGAATCTTTCTCTCTTTCACGCTTCCGGAATACTTATTTAATCCGTAACAACTAAAATAAACCCCAAGTTTTAAGTTTAAAGCACAAAAGAAGTGCTAGTTAATTCGCAAGTGTTACTACCACGTTACACAATGGTCCGTTGGCAGCTCGCCCACAGCCCAAACGCCAGCTCCGAAGGTCAGGCTTCATTAAAAATTACAGTTTTATCAGGAAACTCTTTCACAGAGCCTGCGAGTGTTAAACAAGAACATTCCGATGCTCCACTCGGCTCGCAGCCAACAGCTCTGAATAGGTTATGAAGAGCTCACTATTATCGAGCTTCCTTTATGCATAGTTATGTTAATTAAATACTTGTAGGTGCCTATTTTTGTCTTTATTACGTAGGTTGCGTTTCCCGGCCTGTCTCTTTATGTCGTAAAAAGCGAGAAAGGTTTTATGTTATAAAGACGAACAGCAGCAGCCTTCTGTCTGCTTTTAAAACAAAACACTCCAAACACCAATCCGGAACAGAAATTACAAAATATTGTGATTAGATGTGGCTTAGACTAGACCTGTGTTTAGGTATGTTTGTTAGGGTCGGCTTTATTCATTATTTATCATTTCTATTAGTCATTCTCAGTAGCGGCGGTCCCTTAACCAGGTACCTACACATTCAGACTTCGGGCTGAGTTAAGACAGTCTGGTTAAGGTTTGCCCTTGAGACCACAGATCTGTCGAATTGTGAGAAGAACATACCTACCTATTATACCACCTCTCTCTACCCAGTACCTGTCTGTTTTAAATCTAAAATGAATTTGCGTTTAGGTATTGTCGTAGATTCGAGGAATTTCTAGATTCTAGAAAGAAAGAACATCCATTGTCACAAAACAGGTTTAATTTTGTAACCAAGAACTTGACCTCTCAGAACTGACGCATTATTAAATGCTGTCTACTAACTGCATCGTAAAACTAAACCAACACACCAAACAGGTTCTTTATTGTTTAAATTAAAGTTCAATCACCTCGAATTATGAATCAAAGCAGTAGTAGGTAGTGTTCTATTGTTGGGGAAGTTTTAGCAAACAACGAAACAGAGAAGCTCTCCCTACATACATGCATCGATGTCGACACTTTATAGGTTTTGCATGTATTATTAAAATTAATTTATACTTATTTTCCCATTGGCCGTTAAATTGATACCTTCTATGAGATAACCAAGTGGAAAACAACGTAGGATAAAGACGTCGCTCCACAGCAGCCCACGGATAAGCTATATAGTGTACTTAGCTTGTTCTGTATGCGGGAAAATGTTCCTATACATATGTCAGAATATCAACTGCGACACACGGCTACGCGGCTCTCAAACAAATGAACCGCGCATCTAACATGCCAAACACTTCTCTATATGTACAACCTACGTAGCAGTTCCTACCTTCACGTATATAGGAGACACATTCAGAATCAGCACAACTCTCAAAGTTCAGATATTATTAGGTATCGTACCTACTGCCTAAACCATATAAAGTTCAACAAAACTAGTACAAATCAATATTATTATTTGTAGTTATTTGTTTTCTCAATTCCTTCTGCGCCGAACAAATATTAGCTTCACAGTCTAAGCTTCACACATGGCTTGTCACTCCCGAACGAGTACATAATGCCAAACACACAACTTACCTAACTTGCGCAGTCGGGTCACATTGCGTCATCAACCAATATTTATATACAAGAAAGTGTTTGTGATTATGTGTGATTATGATTACAATATAGCGTTTTAAGTTAGTTTTCGGTACATAATATTTTTGACGAAACGGTAAAAAGACCTCAATCGAACGGTGAGGCTGGGCAAAGTTCTCTTCTCATACAAAGATTAAAATGAGAATTCATCATTGAGATTAACTCGTTGGCTATTTTAGATCATCAAGTCTACTAGACCTAGACAAATGGCAATAACTTGCAAAGAATATCGAGAGGATTCGCGTAAATTATTCGGTAGCTTATGTCAATGTCACACATATTTGACTTTTATTTCATCGTTTTCGTTAAGAGAATGTCTCTTTGTCGATGCCATTTTTTTCCTTTACGATGTTTTAACTCAAAATGTGTATGACGGTATTGACAGTGTATGAGAAAAAAAATAAGAAAAGGTATTGTACATATTGTTCACACACTTCTCAGTTTTGAACACAAGGCTTGGTCTTAAAAATTAAGAAATTAAGTACGTACCTAGTCCAATAGACGAGGAAGTGGTGTAGGATGACCGTTTTGCAACTATTTAGCATTTCAAAAACCAATTTTGCTTAAATGCTCTTTGGCTTACAGCTACGGAAAGAGGTTCAATGGGTTTCTTTAAAAAGGAAAGGTCACCGGTTAGTTATTATCAAGAGGTTCTCACGTAAACCCAATCAACATTAATTGTAAAGTCATCAGAATCTATTGCATTTCATAACTCCCCACAATGCCAGGCTCTCAAACTATTATGATTTCAATTATTTACCTGTATTTTATTACTCTAAAAGCAGAAGCTAAGTACAGTCAGCATTCAAAGTCAGTGATTATTTTAAATCATAGAAGTAGTTACTGCTACTGCAGAGTATTATGTGTCCGTGTTATGATGTCTAAAGACCCTTTTATTTGTAAGCTGTAGCTCTTCGTCTTATTCGTGTTCGTCATTGCTGAAGGTCATGCCTGTCATCAAAACTTTGATAAAACCACTGACAGGCTACATTTATGTAACTATGTACTTTAAACTATAAGACTAGGAAATTTTAATAGCATCTATCTACACACATCTGTGCACTTAAGGACCTAACTCCATATTTTTTTGTGAAAATGTGCAACATGAAAAATGCAAGTTTTCATTCATACCATGCTGTTTGTACACTCATCACTTACGAACGATGTTGACTGTACTATAAAGTATTTCTTACATAATTCTTGTTGCAATTCTGTTCATCCGTCTTGATGGAATGTTCGGAGTGTCTGCCATATAATCTGGCGCTATTAACATACTATATTCATTAGTTTCCGTAATTAGCAGAGAGAGAAATAGAGTGCATCTGATCGTTATCGGCGCTATTACTGGTTACAAATAGGCATTGTTTCGAGAGGGCGCGATGTCTTGGAGTTGCGAAATTATTTACTTCAGGGTGAACAATATTGTAATCCCACTTGGGGATACAATATTTGCAGCAGTTTGCGGAAAATGGTTTGAAGTGAAGTACAAAATGTTTCAAATTTAAATAGCCAAGGTACATAAATCTCCACTCTGGAAATTATACCCCACCCTTTGGGGCTCACTGGAAAATAATACGTTGTACTCTATCGGCTCAACTTTTGTTGACCTGTGTACTTGCTAACTGTGACAATCAACAATGTTCTGTTAGAAACAGAAAATTGTTGATTTTCTAAAAGTAAATCTATTTTCTAAGACGGCACCATCCTCCTGCCTTTATCTTTATTTATTTGATATCGACGCGGGCGCAGTAGGTCTTCTTATTCCATGAATCTCTATTAGCCGTCATCACAGTAGGCGCCTCTTGTATATGCGTGTCATCTTTTTCAAACTCTATTCAACGACGACTACCAAAGTCTGTCAAGTCGAATTAGAAACATTTGGAAAGTATTTTTTTTCACTATTTTGCAATTGTCTGCCTTTGTCGCCTCAGCACCGTGAACACCTCAACTTTAACGATAACGTAAAGCGATGCTTCAATACGTACATAATGTAGTAAACTTTAGCTAGTTTGTCCTAGTTCCAGCTACAAAATGTGCTAACTCGGGCGAAGTTCAAGTTGTGTTGGATCGGCGCCAACTCACTGCAGATTCTGACGCAGATTGAAACATATTCCGTATAGGATTTATCAACATTAATATTTGGGTCAGGAACTTGATTTTTATGGATCTCTCTAATCTGGAATCACTTACTAAGAACCTGTACAAAATTCTTGTGTAGGGCATTTCTTAAAAGTAAGAATAAGTTCTTGCAACGTTGCAATTCTGTTGGTTGGTTTTTCTCATTCTGCTAAACAATTCTGTTTCCTATTAAAGTACCTTATCTAACTATTGTAATGTTTTATTTGCAGATAAACCAACACCAAGGACATACCGAAGAGACTTTCGAAAAGAACATGAAACTATAGTCATACAGATAAAATGGATGCCATTCATTTCGGTCTTGAATTATCCGTTCCTCTCCATCTCGTCTGCTACCTTGACCGGGTCATCAGTCTACTAGCAGTTCATAACTTCTTTAATTCCTCAACTTTCAAATCTATTTAAAACAAAACTATAAATTCCAAAATATTGAAAAGTAAATTAAAACAAAACATTTTGTTCATCGGCCATTCAGACACGAGTCTACAATTAATAATGTCGCTATCTTGTGATCAAGAGGCGCCACTTTCCTCCGCCGCGCGATGAATGGCGATTACCTCCCAACCTGCGCCGGAGCACGCTGATCAGTTACATCACTAGGCAATGGGGACAGGGCGCTAAAACAACACTGATTATGACATTTTTCTACTTAGTGTTTATGGAATTTCTAATTGGATAATTAATTAAAATAATTTGTGGTAAGTATTTAATTGCCATCGCAATCAGCTGTTGAGTGAGGTGTCTTGGGTTTGATTCCTGGGTAGATTAAATGTTAAACATTTAGCTAAGCGTCGGCTGTGAGTCAATTTTAACAGTAATTAGATATTTATTAACAGCTACGAATATTTATTATGTTATTTGCAGAGGTCAATACTGACCAATCTTGAAATCTCTCAACCGTTTACCGACCTAGGTAGGTCGATAAACAATCTCCCCAAATGGGGTAATCCTCGACTCTTTTACCACAATGCCAGTCTGGAGTCTCACACAGAGCTTGCTACATTCAAGGACTTGCAGGTTAAGCAAGACAACTTGACAGATCTGACCCGTCACTGGTCGAACAAAAGTTAAGTTGTCGAAACGAACAGAAGATTTTATTATAGAACCTCCGTCTCTCCTCCGTCATCGTCACACCGAACATATGTGTGATTGCTTGTACTTACTTCTCCCGTGTATTTCTCATACCACTTAAACCAAAACGCGTATAAGGGCCTGAACACTGGCGCAACTGTGATTTGTAGGCGAGCCATAGACCAGTGCACTGTGCGGACTGAATACATCATCGAATAGACTTAATTGCCAATGAGATCGCTAGGTGATTTTGTTAAAAAAAAATTGGTCTGTCTAGTGGTCGCAAGCGCTACTGTCGTGTGTTCGAGTCCCTGATGAGCAAAATGTCACTGGGTTTTTCCATTAGAAGGTATTCAACATAGTGTCGTGCATTTCGTCAATTTATAAACTGGACTTAAACATAACTAACGGAATGTAGGTGCACTATAGGTATTTATATGTTCGCCTTTGGGAATTAGAGACGTGATGATATGTCTCATGTCCATGTTATGAATATCAAGGAACCACAACACGGGAGAAAAGTTTGCTTACATCCTATCCATCATCCTACTGATCCTACGTCATCGTGCCCTTTGGAATTTCTTAATAACTAGAATAAACCTTTTTATGCCATATGGCGTTAATATCCTATCGGCATCTCATTATATTTAAGTTCTTTAAACCTACTACTTAAACTTGCTTTTAAGTTTTACCGAGTCTCCTAATTAACGGTCCCAGAGCCTACAATGCTGCTCACCTCGCTCATGTAATGAAGTAAAGTACTGCTTATACCCCGGATGAGAAGTAATCACGTAGCGAACATAAACATTATAAAAACTAGTTTTTTTTAATCATCACTTCTTTTACCTTCAGAAATAATAAGGCATTTTTAGTGATATCAAGTGGGTTTCCATATAAGGTTTTTTTTATGTATCGATTTTGCACAGTAGAGCTACCTTTGACCAATACAGGTACCCATAGTTTTATTGATCAAACGGTGTAGATGAGACTTGTGTGCGGCCACAAAATAACCGACAAAAAATTAGTCATATTTTCTAGTTACAATACCTTAGAGTATGCCGCACAGTAAAAAACTAAACACTGCGAACCTTTGGTAAAATAAACAGTCAAGAAAAAATTGTAGTTTACCATGTCTAAGATGAGCATTAGGTCCTGGATTCCATTCCCAGGTCGGGCAAGGACCTAGTCGGACTAGTGGGACCTATATGGGACCTAATTTGACTTAAACATTACTGTCTGTGGAGTATGTCTATCCATACCCCACATCATTACAACACCCACAGATTCCTCACTCGCCCATCTTCCTCCACGATGTCAACAATTAGTCCAAACAAAGCGCTGACGTAACGACCCTATGACGTCACAACATGGCGGCCGTAACTTATAAATAGACACCGCCGCTGCAGTAGCAGCTGACCCTTCATCATTTCATAATATATAACGTGTCTTATGTTACATAGGTGAGAGAAAAGAATGTATGTATGGGGAATTTGTGTTTTGTGTGAATTGAGTTGACCCTTGTGTGACCTTGCGTGTATCATATATTAAAAGTGACAGATACACCCATGTATGTGCCTATTATTAAAGACATAACGTCAAGAATGTAATCCCTGGAGTTACGCAGATACCAACAAATGTCGCCAGTAATATTTAAATTCCGCTTAGGGCGAGCCTATTCCCATCAACCGGGCACGAATCCTGACGCTGGTCTGCTACTGTAAAATTGTTGATAGAAACGCCCGAAAACATTTTACCCGATCTAGGAATCGTACCTATGACCTCCTGCTCAACAATACCGGTGACAACTAAACCAACGAGGCAGCCAATTGTATCATAACCATAAAAAGACCTATGGCTGCTGAAGTAGAACTAGAAGCAAACAAATCCGTGAAGAAACGTGCTATCGTCATACACTACACTGGAGAAATGATTTGGTGAAGACTGCAACTGCTACAAAGACCAAGCGTTTTAAGGTGAACACACAAACAAGCACTCCATGGGACCAGCACCGCCTTACCTCGAGCTGAAAAAATCTTGTGTAGTGCTTGTACGTGTGTTATGTATGAGCTAAGATCCACCTTAAGCTCAGCAGACTTATAGGTATTAATTTAAAAAGCTCAGGCCCAAGTCATAACGATCTGATTAATTCTCACATTCCTACGATTAAAATTAGTAAACCCTCATAAAATTTGATTGCCCTACAAAACAGCTTAAATATTATGATATATCTGAATATTAATTAACCAATACTAAGTTAATCACTTTCGCTAATCCTGTCTCCGGGCTCCTAAACTACTTTCCCTTATACACGTGATGTTGTTGACATAATGTTGGTTCCACTATTCACTTCATCTTCATTTGTCAAGGTAAGCTATGAGATAAAAACAAAAACCTACATCTCTCCCAGACCAGAGGCCAATTATTACGCAAAATAAAATAGATAGATAGAATATTCGTTATTATGTACACCTTACACATTTCATTTTACATTAAAAAAAACATTTCACATAGGGTGGCCCAATGGGGTTAATTTTGCACTAGAGTAGAAAATGTAACAAAAATAAGTAATTTTTGTGTAAAATTTCGTAGAATCATATTTTTATTCTCTTTTTGCCTATATATTTTTTTGCATATTTAGTAATTCGATAGCCTCGTCATTTGTACGTCTCTAGGTATTTTAGATTCAAAGATATTAGCATTTTATAAACATACCCTGGATCAGCCGATTAAAAAAACAAGCTGGCTGCCATTCGCAGGGTGTGGGGTTAGGAGTGTAATTGTGTAAATAATGTAAACATGTAATTGTCGATAGAAATGAGTATATAATATGGCCATAAAGTATCGGTAACCGTCATCCAATCACATTGTATAATAATCATGAACCAAGAACAAAACACGATGTATGATGCTTAAGGAGAGAGGTAGTGATATAATCAATTGTTGTACTGCATAGTACCAACGCGGCTCTGGAAACCGGACACCGACAGATACTTGAATATCTTCCAGTCTCCAGTGTCCACAGCCAGTCTGCAATATGTCCGTACGAGTTCGAACAATCCTATACTGTCTTACTAAGTAGATAACGTCGGGCTTAATGCACTTCCCCCTTGTCCTCCAAACCCCATTACTGCAGATACCCCACGTCTACCACCTTAAGGACACTTTCTCAGTCCTCCAAAATCCCATAACTATGACCATAGACATTCGCACGTGTTATGTAGCATGGAAACATTCCTGACGTCATCGTTGCGCCATGACAGCCCGACTGTGCACTAGTGTGCGTGTGCATCTATTTACCCTACCTGAACAATGTGAACGCTGTTTTTATATGCTAAACTTTGTTTTTGGTATGTGCAAATTGTTTTATTGATGTTATTGATTTGTATTGATTTGATTCTGTTATTTATGCAATTATGTTTTATTGGATAATTAACCTGATCACAATTCTGTCAAAAAAGCAACTCAAATAACGACAACTGACGGCAACTCAAAAACTCGCACTTTCCTTATGTTGAGGTGTTCTAAAACACTTTCCTTATGTCTAGGTAATAAATAATCATAAAACATAACGTAGCCCCCAGCTACAACTGCCAGATATAGTAAAGCAACACTATATCGCAGGCGCTCCTCAACCATCAATCCATCACATGTAGCACCGTGGTCCACGCCCAGAGGTCACGTGAGGTCAAACCAAATAATGCCAAACAATGACCGGTTGCCTTCGCATTGATTTCTCTATTTAGCAAGACGGCTTGTTATGTTTACAACCTCTTTTATTTAATTCTTTAGTTGAACTTAATGAGGTATTTCATAATGAGCCTGTAACTACTAAAAATCGCCCTGCAGTAGTTTGCAGACCACTATATTGATAATAAAATGTTCGCTTATCAACAAAGAGAAGGAAAATATACTTCAAAACCCGGTTTTGCTTCTTCTCTTCCAAGCACAGCACGAGCTGTACCTACTCATATATACCTACACCCAAAGAGCCATACTCGCATTAATGCTTAATTAGAAGCATTATTTCAGTTTTTGTAATTGTGAATACCATGTAGACTTTCTATTATGGTAAGTAGGGCTTATCCTAATCTTGAAGGTTTTAACTTTGTTTTTTTTTTCATTTCTATCTCTACATTGTGCTCACATATAGAAGCAACAATATTGTACCCAGGATTATGTAATATCTAACTTGATTTGAAAAGAATGTCCATGGAGTTTCTTGCCCATTCTTCTACATGAGATCTACGATTTTGGAATGGGTAACTACAGTTCATTCACACTTATTATGCCTGTGGCTGCACTGTAGGTCTGTGGGTGGGTTTTGACTATGCAAAAGTGCCTGTCACGGGTCTATTTGAAATAAATGCTTTGAGTTTGAGTTTGGCCAAAAACCATCATTTAAACCATTCTAGTTCTGTAATGGGGTTTTAAAAAGTTCGTATCCTTAACGTATTGTAATGGATAGGCATGATCATGACCGTGCCACCAATAACGTACGAAACTGACCCACACCGTGACGACACGAGAGCAAGGCTGCATTGCGTCGGAATCTCGAGAACAAGTGTTTTGGGCACACAGGTACCCATCTAGAGCAAGATGTTTAGTTTTAGATATGCGATTCTGTGCTGATAGATGTGGTGCAACTCTTACACGATTCTAATTTAAGCTATTCCCGCGTGGAGTTTGGTAATTTACCTACGGGGTCGTACTTCCGAGATCAAAGTAAGAAGTTCACACTGCGATCACCAACAAAAAATGGAACATGGGATTTTGAGAAAAGGTGTTATGAGTAACGTGTGGGTTTAGGTTCTTAGATAACCTTGCAAATTGCAATTACCTGATCTATTATTTACTTATCAAGAATGTAAACTATTCTCAAGTTCAACCTAGGCCCAACCAAACCGGTGTTAATTATTTTGCTGTCAATTACACACATATCACGCCTGTAATCCCCGAAGAGTTAGGCAGAGGTGTTCCTGCTGAGGACTGCATGATTCAAAATGGCGGCGGCGTTAGTCCCGAGTAAGGGTCGGAGCCGAAAGAATTCTGGTAGCACTTTTGGTAAATCGAATCGTTGCCGTGTCGTTCGTTATAAATAAGTATTACAGCTGTGTGAGCCGTGCCTAATGAGTGGGTGGGCATTCGGGCAAGTGTGGCGTGTGCTTATAAACAAATAGTGATAATAACTTTTCGGAGGCCGTTCTGAATAACAGTTATTAATTTTGTAAGCTTAAGTAAGTGCGTGTGGGAATTATTAGTAGGGTTCCACAAGGAGACATAAATATTGTGGTTATATTTCCTTTCCCAGGCTAGGGTAAGGTAGGCTAACCTATTCTGCGATATAATTTAATATAACATAATATTTGATGCTAAGTGTGTTGTTTATACTCATCATGTTTTGGATAAATAAATTATCTGATCTTATCTCAAAATCTGCTTAGTATTTTTACCCATCGTAAAACTCACTTCACATCGACAATGAATGGATTAGCATCTTTTAGAATCTCGACTTACTTACGAGCTTCAGTTTCCTTCACTGTCACACTCATTGTTAACAAAATTACAGTAGGAACACGAAGAGGACACGCGTATAAGACAAAAGGCTTCAAAAGAGAGTACTTGGCATACCAAAAAGCTTCGTAACAGCACTAAAGTATATGCTATTTATGTTTCTACCTATCTAAAAGGACCTACATGTGTGACGACGCCTGACAACTCACAGGGTCTTATTGCAAAATTTTCTCGAACTATTAGCCTGATTTAGGAGCCAACGGTTTATTGCCGTGGCTAGTACTTGGCCCCATTATACGGAACCATAAGCCCTGCTCGTACCATAACTGCTCTCCATATAATGACATCACACGTTGCGCTATGGTCGCCAACTAATCACGCGAACGTTCGGATTGACCTTTACTTACAGCTGGGACCCTATTTGTTGAGTTTCGTAACAATGCCTGCAGTTATTTCTGACATTCAAAGAGGTTTCGATTTTTAGAGCTACAATTGGAGATGTCGTTGAATCTGGTTCATGAATTTAAGACGACATACGTTCACATCAACTCGTATTCGTATTACCCAGTACTAACTGGGTTGTGGAGGTCAGATAGGCAGTCGCTCCATGTAAAAAACTGAAATTCAGCTGCATCCGGTTTTACTGGAAGCTGACCCCAACATAGTTCGGAAAAGGCTAGGCAGAGTATGATACGTTCACATCAACTGGCAATGATGAAACTTGCCAACTTATTACCGTCGCTATAAACCCACCAGCTAATCGCTCAGTAGTGAGACTGGTGATTTGAGAGCCTAGACCAACTGTCATTTAACCAGCGATAAGGATAACGTTGATGGAAAAGTAAAAAATGTACGGGATGGGACCGACATATAAGCTGGCGGAAAGCCCACGTCAATCCAGTTCTCTCAGAAACTCTTTGCAGATATACGAAATGCTATGAAAGCGATTGTTACTTGTGTAGGTTCTCTGATAACCGCCACTATACAAAACTAATCGTCTTTTTGATTGTTTTTTTTTCGACACCCGCAGATGAAGAGTTTAAAAACTCCAAAATCAGGATGGTGAAATGAAACTCTGTTCGAGCTGAAACGTACTTGGGTAGAGATAATGATGGCAATCTGATGAAGTCGTGACGTGTAGCTCGTCTCACAAGATATATGAGCTGTGAACGTTACGTGTTACTCATTAACAGAGGTTCTTTATGTCTTGTAGACCGTGAATTACCTAGTCCTGGAGCTGACTATATGTTTTTCCCGAGGTTGGGGTGAAACCTCTGCTTATTAAGACTGTTATACCCAATGAATTCAAACACTTCTGTGATGCACATCACAGTTTCTATTGAAACGTTATCGTAGTAGCTAAATTAGCAGTGAGCTGGCCATGTTTGTCGAAGGACTGATGGCCGATGGAGCAAAACAAGTCACACACAGGAACACACAGGACAGGACAGGACACAGGACAGGGTCCACATGATCTAATTATAAGTCTACCTAATACTAGCATGTGGAATGCAATAAAAGTATTGAGTATTGAGTATTGAGTTAGTCCCGGAGACTATGATAATATAACTTTAAGCGAAGCATGGCCCAGCTAGATATACCGATGTTCTTAAAAAGATGGCTGGGACAGTTAATACGTTTCAGGATACAAGAAACTGCTTGGGTGCAGAAATAGGTGTGGTGTTTGTACTTCCTCAGACGAGCTTTTTGAAAAGCTTGTTAGGACCAAGAACAAAACACCAATGATCACAAAGCACCTCTTCTTATTATAAAAATTTAAATCCCTCACCAAAACTGACGGTATATTAAGTATCACTTCCCATGCAACAAGCCTTGCAATACGTATCTCCCGAGATGTTGCTGTAATTAGCCACATTACATTATGTAACGATCATTATGGACGGCAGTTACTTCTCTTTAACTGCTATTAGGAGTTAAGAAGGCCAAGAGGTCAATAGCTAGATATTTTAGAATGTAAAAATAGTTTTTACGATAATTTGGAATTTTTTCCAGATAGTTTCAACTTAGGTGTTTGTAAATCACTTGTTGGAAATATTTTGGTTTGTTAATCTGTAGTTTTGTGGTCGAATGCATATATTATGTACATGGTGTTGCATATATTTAGACATTCATGTTATAGTACAGTGCTTGTGGCACACCTAATATGTTTATGGTAGATAATTACTATAAATATTTACAGTGTAAACAATTGCTGGTTGGCCAATAAAGGTAAATAAAGGTCCCTATAAAGAAGCCTACCTTCGTTAACTTTTTTTTTGAACCACTAGGGACGCATTATTTTAAAATTCAGCACCTAAGGAGAATTGACAGTTCAGAGGGATATCTAAAAGTACACCCACATTTCGCCACTTATGTTCACGTGTGATGCAATAGGGCGAGCCTATTACCATCAACTGGACACAAATCCATACTTCGTGGTTTCTCCTTAGAAATTTCCAATGGAGGAACCTAATAACATTTTTCCCGACCTGGGAATCGAGCCCAGGACCTCGTGCTTGGTAGTCGCGCTTGCGACCACTGAACCAACGAGGCGTAACGACGATCAATGAGTCAATAACAGCAATATTGCCTGCTTCTTCAACGCATTACTCGGCCATCACCACGCCTGTCAATCATCACACCAGATGGCGCTACTGATACGATCTACACGCTCTTAATCACCCAGATAAGAATCTTAACGAACCCATAATTAATGTCCTGACTACCTTCCGAATTCGTAATCCATCCTATTCGTTGAACACGGCCATTTATCACGATCGTTAAAAACAAACCGGTTTACAGAACTTTCAATTGATTTTGATTGAGTTTATTTTTATTTGCATCAAAATGGAGCAGGTTTTTTTTTGCATTTAAAATGATGTTTTTGTGACTGAGATGTTAATATTATGTCATAGAAATAGCTGAACTTAGTAGGTTACTGTGGATTGGACACTGTTTGCAGAATTGATTAAACGCTCACGAAAAGTAAAAGTACAAAATAAAGTGATTTGGTAAAACAAATAGCGATCAATACCAAAAGAGGTGAGGAGGTCGTTTCGCACCTTCGTGTAATACTCTGGCTATCTGGTGACATGGCCAAGAGCTTATTTTCAATGTAGCCACAATCAAAGTAAGTGTATTTCTATTATCCAAATAGTAAACACACAATATACACACATTCACTACTTCAAGACGGTATTTAGTTGCTTAGGTAAACAGACAGACTCGGATAGCACTGAGATGTTTGAAGATATAACAATATCTTATTTGCAGCTTGTTTATCTCTTCTAAAAGGGTGTTGTATAGTTGATCCCTTTAATTTTAAAAGGACTGAAAAAAATCACGATATCAAGAAATCTACATTCTGCACAATAAATTGTCAAACTTTCATTTTAAACGCAAATTTAATTATAACAAAACATGTTGTTTTGGCACTTTCTGTTGATATACCATAAAGCTTTAAAGTGTTCAGTTTAAAACCAAATAAAAGTTCACAATACAAACACCTGCATGTTATCATTATACTCTGTTTCAGCCTTTTTATCAATTTATTGTTTTATCGAACTTAAAAACAGATTATTGTCAAAATAAAATGCCAATTCTCACGACTTTATAGTCACGTCTTTTTAGAGCACTTTTACTCTCTCCTTTCATAACAAGCCTTACTCCGTATTATGTCACAGCTGACATTCACATAACTTGTAAGTAAATAGACTTTAACATAAGTTACAGTTAAGCACGCTCGATACTGATCGGATCAGTATTTGTGTACTTACGACACTCAAACACTTGGATTGTCGAGTCGAATGTTTCAGGGTCAAGTTCAGCACAAACTTGAACGTAGAAAGGCACTGTTTGATCGATTTCGAACCCATTAAGTCATTATCTTGGTTCAGGGAAGTCTGATGTAGTTTTATTTGACGGACTGCCTCGTTTGTTTTATTTTCAGGTCGGGCAAGGTGTTGTTGAGTTTTTCCATCAAGAATGTTTAGGTCTAGGCCCGGAGTCTGAATGTGTGCCCAGTTGACAGCAATAGGCTCGCCCCTAATTACACTTTGGACTTAAACACAAAATGCGAAATATCGAAGTTTATTATCAGTACACCTCGAATTAACCCTCCCCGGATTACAGGCGCATTGTAATGTCAGTATATTGGGCGGTTCGCTAAATCACTTACGTGCTTAAAATAAGCCGTCATGTAAATAGGATTTATTTCTAACTTTCAGTATTTTTGTAGCTAATCCTTAAAAGCCTCGTTTGTTATGTTTATCTAGATAAAAAGATCTTACCTACTTATATTGTTTTTGAATACCTAACGATATCGTTTTAGATCCCCAAAAAGGTTAGCTATAAGAACAAAAACTCCCTAAGTAGGTAAGTAAAGACAAAAGGCTTGAATCAATTATCCTTTTTCCCGAACATCTACGATGTTTTTAACTTACTAAAGGATTCAGAATAGATTACCCGAGGAACATTTCCTCTCACCAGAGAGGGCAAACACCTGATTTATTCTGGACTGATCCAACGAGTGGTCTTTCACAAAAAAGGTAGGCTTTGTTCCCACGTATTGATTACGAATCTCTACGTTTGCTTTAAAAAATCACTGCCACTGATCGCGTAGCAAAAGTATGTTTTTTTATACTATACAGGGTGTAAACAGACCTTTCACATAGCCGTCAACCAAGCATTCTGTACATCAAACTAAGCAACTTTATGCAAAAATTATTGCTGAGAATCGAGTTTTTTTTGAGGTGAAAAATCACGTTTTACGGTAGGACTCGATGGAAAGCACTCAAAGCATTGTGCTGATTGAATAGTCTGGGGGTCATGGAGGTGTGTAAAGTAAAAATCTTACATTAAAAACATTTTTTTTTTTTTTAATGTGAAAAAGTTGGAACTTTGACCTGGGGGTCAAAGTTCCAACTCTATATCTCCGTAACTAGAAGTAAGGTTCCCAGGTATGGTCTAGAACAAAAAAATATCTCAAAGACGGGGAGAACATAGCCTTTCGGCTATGTTAAGGGTCTATTTACACCCTTTATAGGCTTGCGTTTGGCAGCAACTTGCCCGATGTGAAGCGATAATTCAGGCTAGGGTGGAGCGCGCTTGCCTAGCAGAAATGATTACAGTATAGTCACATGCTTACGCAAAAGATGGACTGGTGATGAGGTGGTCTTTATTGGCACTCCCAATATACAAATCAATTGCCAATACAATTTCAACTTGAGATCGTTGCTCTAGTGGTCGCAAATGAGGCCGAACATGAGGTCCTGGGTTCCATTACCAGTTCGGGCAAAGTGGTAGTAGATTTTTCCATCAGGAATTTCTCAGGAGTCAGAATTAGTGCTGGGTTGATGGCTGTAGGAGTGTAGGCTCTCTCACAATTACATGGGATTTAAACATAACTGGCGAAATGTGGGTGTGGAACACAAACCAGGACAAGGAGCACCTCTGCCTAGCCGGACAGGCATTACAACCGTGATGTTTCATTTCGAGAATCATTCACTCACCTAACACGTAGATACGACTCACTGTTTAGTTCTAAAAAGTAAGTTAGTCTCAAACCGCAGCTCATTACAACCGCTCCCAGCGTCACACTCACAGCCCGAGGTTCCGGTCACTACGAGCACATGCGTTTGAAAGTATCGCACTGACTTAGAAAGGATATTAACATTATCAACTCTTATATAATTTAAGTGTGAGAAGACAAAAATGTGTTATGTGAAGCAGAGAATTCACTGAAAGTTGTTCAGTTGGTTTTATTATTTATCGACTTCAAATAGGAAGCTCTTTTAAAATGTATTTTGTTATTTTGCGCTTCGAATGAAATAACAAACAAAACAATAAAAATTGAAATTAAATAACTTATTTTAACATAAATTAATGCTTTTATAATATATTTACATACTTACGTTACGATGGCATTCATTGATGTTAGATAAAGTTATGGTTTCAAAACAAAATTAAGCACAAACCCAGGCTCAAAAAAATAAAATAAGTTCCTGCTGAATTGTGCCTGCTGAATGACCTAGCCTCGCCACATGTGCCTCTGTGTGTTTACACAACTCTGCCTAACCTTTCGAGGACTAGACGCGTGCTGCTATTTTATGTATTTCAAAACAGTAATAAAAATATGTAACTATACTACCAAATCAAGCATTACACCACAGTGGTACACATGACACATGGTGCCTCATTAAACAAAAAACAATGAATAAAAACATAATTCGCTACCATAATCAATCAATGCGACGGGTCACAGTGCACAGTGCGCACACTGACGCAACAGCTAGACAAAAATATTCACACTTCAAGCGAAGTCTGCACAGTGTGCGGGAAATCAATTACCCGCGGCCACAACTCCCCGTGTCTTGCTTACGTCACGCGACACGTGCTTGACGCAATATTCATTACCGCTAGATATTTACACGGTGAACTATGAGAAATTTTGTTTGTTGGGCTATGTCACTAAATTGCTGGGTCAATTCTGATTAAGGTTATGTGTGTACGTAATAGGCAGCGAAACGTGTTTTTAAGGAACTAAAGGTTCATTATTAAAACGAAAAGATTTGGGGTACAGGTAATCTTTCAATAAAATTACTATTTTAAAATCCTATGCTTTAAAAATCACTGACATAAGCCGTTCACGTCCTCCAAAAAATAAAATACGTACAAATAATTTTGTAATGTAAGTGCTGCTTTGACAAATACATTGATTTATTACTAAGAATTACGCTCACTTCTGTCTTTATATCTCTGTATCAGATCTGAAACATAAAACAATTAGGTAATGTCTTTTGATTCTTAAGAGTTATCACACCAACAATCGATGCTAGATTTAAACACAAAAACTAATAATAGGTATCAATCGTAACTGTGAGTGTCTCGGAATTGACCTAAAAATAAAGTGTCGAAACGAAGTAAAACAACAACAATATGATCATTATACAGAAAATCGATTCAATATAATAATTGTACTGCGAAATATTACCACTGTGTAAACACGCAAAGATTGCTATTATTATTGAAACGCATAATTCTGCGCCTAGTTTATTATAATGGGTGTAAAAGTACTCTTAACGAAGCCGTACTTGTTCTCCCCGTCATTGCGACCATTTTTTGGTTCTAGACCATACCTGGGAACCTTAGATTTACGGAGATATTGGGGGTCAAAGGTCAAGATTATTTTGAATACCTCCACGACCCCTGTTATATTCAATGCATCCACCAGCACAATGTTTTGAGTACGTTATATTGAGTCCTATCGTGAAAGTTTTTGCGTAGAGTTAGTTAGTTTGATGTACAAATTACTTGATTGACGGCATACATAACTTTACGCCTGTAATCCCAGAAGGGTCAGACAGAGGTGTACCTAATAGTACCCATATTGCCTAAACCGCCGAATTCCTAAAAATAAACACGTTTGATACGATCCCTACATAAGAAAAAAAAACAAAAACCAATATCGCAATAAACAATTCTTTGTCTAAACAACCAAAACTTTACCCACTGTGCAGGTAATAAAAGCGAACCCGCAATTTGTAATAGATATCGTGCTATGGATCGTATCATTAGATTCTCACATTATATTAGTTACTGGATTAGTTCAATAAAACCTTTCATTATGGAACATTTAATAAAGAGTTTCAATTTAAGAGCACTCATGTGCAAGCATTTATATCTGCTGATTATATAATAACTTATTACTTAGACTTTAGAGATTATTTCAGAAGGATGGGATAGCAAAAAATAACATCATTTCAAGGTTATAAAGTACCTCTGGCCAATGCGCTGACAAGTTTTGGAGTGGTGACCACGTCATGGAAGACGCATGATTATGAGTTCGCCCTGCTCTCAAAACAATGAAGTAAAACATCTTAAAGCACTCGACATGTGCATGTGAGCATGTAGGACCACGTGACATCCATCAACCTGCGCAGGTTCCTCGTTGTGGACACAGAGAGGAGGCCTGTGTGCCTCTGTCCCAGCTGGCCTCAAAATAGTATATTTATCCTATAGGTGCATTTTCTGCAAATTACGCAGTTTCAATGTGGGTGTCGAAATAAGAACATCGAGATCTATTTGTGCGTGAGTCATGAATCAAGTCTCCGTGCGTTATGAGAATCCGCAAGTTTACAGCTTCACTGACATCATTCAAACAATAAGTTTCGTTACAAAGGATTGCTATCACATGTAATAAAATAAATTACCTAATGTTCCAAATTTTTTATAGTTACTTGTTTATATTATATTATATATTATAGCAAAGAACAAAAGTGACTTTAAAACGAAAGAGGTAGATAGTCCATCACAGTTCAAACTATACTGTACTTAGTTGCTGTAAGCAATTAAAAAACATCGATAATTATAGGCGATCGCACTGCCATTGATTGCACAAATTCAGACACCACACAATAAGCCATCCTGGGAGTTACCCCACGTTCAGCAACCACACTCGACCGCGAGGCAGCATACTATTCACTAAATTATGTTGTTTGGTCTACTGGTTGTATACGCGACTAGCATGAGGTCCTGGGTTTGATTCCTAAGTCGGGCAATTGGAAGATTGATCACTATTAAAAAACTACTTTAACTTAATGACACAAAGGTTTACGAAAACTTTAAAAATTAACCATTCCCCAGCTTTAATAGTGAGTTCACGCTTTTTCCTAGAACATAAAGCACCACAAAACGACGACATAAACCCATAGCGAGGCTGTTGACACCTGCATGACGCATCGTCACGAATCCTGATAAAATCTTAGTTTTAGTTAGTTTAGAAGGCTCTGCCAAGGTTCATCTCACCGTTTTTGGCACATGTGGTACTGCGCACCTTCTTGTGGTTGTCCTTCGTAGACATGGCTCGTGATACTTTAGTAAACAATGATGTCATAGCTTTACAAAATGGTCTCGAACTGAGACCTCTTCGAGATATTTCTAGTCTTACCACAGAATCCTACTAATATTATAAATGCAAAACTTTGTGAGGATTGACGGATGTTTATTACTCTTTCACGCAAAAACTACTAAACAGATTTCAATGAAATTTGGCACAAAGATAGAGGATACTTTTTATGTCGGTAGTACAATCCGGTGAAATAATGACCGAACTCCATGCGAGCGAAGTTGCGGACATAAGCGGCTAGTACATAATAATAGTACAAGGTCTTACTACGTTTGCAGAATTATTAATTACAGTCTGATGCTGATTAGAACCAGAGAGCAGTTGAGAGCAGTTGTACTGCACGTGAGGATTGTCTATAATTATTGGGATAAGGGCGAAGAATGATGATGATGATTGTCTGTAGGTGGTGGTGGTGGCCACATTGCAATATCACTTCAAGAAAAACCTAGGTGACCTGTACTAAAAATATGGTACAATCTAGGAAGAATAATAAGCTTGATTAAAATAGTGTCATAATCACCGACTCCTCAAATAATCGAATAAAAAAAAACACGTATAATCAAAGAATTAGATACCGAGTACCATTAAGCGCACGGAACTTGAATTCTGTAAACCTCACCAAAGTATCAGGAAATAACTGAAACAATAAAAACAATACCAAAAAATAGTTAAAATCTAGAGTCTAGATCTATACTAATCGTGTTTTAAACTGACTATACCAAATACAATCAACTTTTCAGATCTATATAATCGTTGATATCAGCCAAACTCAGCACTTAAAACGCAAAACCAAACGCTGAACATGCGCCACAGAATGTCATGAAGCGTGCGCGTGGGCATCCGTTGTAGCGACATCTCGTGTTAACCGTGAATACAAACTGCCGCATTAGACTAGAACTTGACAGTAACAGTTTATCTCGCTGTGTGTCTGATAACAACCGGAACTACTTGAATTTCACCAAAAAATGCATCAAGTTGCCATTTTGCCGACACCCTGTGTTAACTGCTGGTAGTCAATGTAAAGTTAATCAGTTGTAATAAAATTGCCATAAATTTCCTTGTCCCTGTATCTTAGAAAGCTAAGGGTTTTTACTAGGAGATAATAGAAAACAACATTTAAACAAAATAAGGTATAAATAAGGCAAATGTGGCAGTGGGTTGTGAAAGTGAAATAGGCAGTCGCTCCATGAAAAATACTGGAAGTCGCATAGTCGGAAAAAGGCTAGGCTGATTATGATGAAAGCAAGGGAATTCTTAGGTAAAATCTACTCTGATCAGCCGTCCAGATTCACAAGCACTTAAAGCACCAACATCGTAAGCCATCCAAGCCAATGATATATAGTTCACTACTAGACGAAGGCCTCTCCACGCTTTTCAGCTCAACCCACATCCGCCCTCATCCAGCTGCTTCCAGCCGCCTGCCAAGTTCGTAGGCACGTCTTTTATCTTCATTCTCTTGCCCCTATCTCCTCTCATGTCGGCCTCGTAACGTCTTCGTACATCGTAATTATAAAAATACAAACATGAACTAACGCATTTTCTTCATGAGGAAGGCGGCAACCACAAAACGACACCAGCTATGATCCTATCTCCTTTTGCTTAGACCAGGTTCATACCTCTGGTCCTATACATACGCCGCGGCGCTGGTTGCAAAAGCTACGCACCTGACCTTCTTGACCCCGTCTTTATTTATTCGGTATTTTAATACCGAATAAATAAAGGTAAAGAAAGTCCCAAGTAGAACCTGATTCATGAAGCCCATTATTGTTCATTATCTTCGCTCCCCCAACATTTATAATGAGATCATTATGGCTTCTCCTTCAGCGTGTTTTCAGGTTTCGTCTTTTATCGCGAAGCTTGACTTTATGAGAAAAATCCTGAAAATTGTATAGACATACTTAAAAACTAGGTCAACATTTATTGGTGAACCCGGGCACGGAGAACGCAGGAGTTTATTTTAAAATATAATTTATTCATATACCAACATAGTACCTAGGTTCCTAAGAACACATTACGATTATTAATAAAGCTTTTGAAATCAAATACATGTTCTCTCTATCAGAATCCTTAAGACTGTCAAAAGGAAGCTTACACATAGTGAGCAGTGAATTAAAACATATAAGTATGCTTTATAACCTAGGTTCTTACATCTCATAACAAAATGAACTATTACAGCGACACAGAGTGGACACATAATTGCATATAACTTTGAGAGTGATATAAACTTATTCTGTAAAACTCATAACTTCGCCAGTGTCAAATCGGGGACAGATTCGTAAAAGGTCCACTCGGGCCAATTTACAAAAATTTAAAAAAATATTGCAACGTAATCAAAGTCCGTGGAATATCTTTTCTGAGGAAGAGTTAGCCAGTCTGTGTCTTAACCAGAGGGTTGTAATTCAAATTAATTAATTTAACTTACACACAGCTCTTAAACATACAAGTAACATGGTATACAATTCTAACAAGCAACGTTCTTTTGCAGATTTAACAGCATTACCATTGATTTTTTTCAGGCACTGCCGGAAATAAACCCAAATGAAACCCTATTATTAATTATTTAATAAACATTGATCGAACAACCTGGATGTCATGAGTCTTTGCACAGGTCTTTGGCCTGCATAGGAATGGTGTAGTAGGCTAATAGTAACAGTAAACATTGACGATTTTACAGGTCTACCCACGACGTTGTTGTTTTCGTTAACTATAATCACAAAAAAGACATGAAAAGAATATTTATAAGTATCTAGATATCAAAAATAAACCCATGCGTTTTGTTAGCCTTCTGCATCTTGCGCTTATACCAATCCGCCTACAGGCTTCACTCGTTTTAATGTAAAAGTTTATACTAACATAATACCAACTTGTTGACTTTTTATTTTAGTTTAGAGCATTACTTCTTACAGCCTCCCTGCGGTCAGCGGTAAAGGTCACCAGCACTTCATTGTTCTTCTTTTATTACTTTTTTGGGTACTGTTTTAGTACTACATCAAACGTAAGTAAATGTGCGAAAGTTTTGAAAATAAAACCTTCTCAGACAAATTAGTCACGTGCCATCTTTTTGGGCATAAACAATTTGGTGTATGTAATCGGTTTATCCTTCTAAAAAAATGTTTTATTTTCTTTACTTGCAAATGGGAAAAATAATTACAGGGCGTCAAAAAATTCATCCGTACCGCTATCAGAGGAAAATGTGCACAAAAGGCTGGCAGTATTGCCACGTTGGATGGCAATGATTTTATGGCCAAAAAAAAGGCTAGCCATCTAGTCACGTCTTTTGATTTCATAAATTTTTTCTTGCAAATCTACACTAAGTATTTTTATAAATTCGAAAGTAACTCTGTCCATCTTACTGTTCTTTTCTTTATTATTTTTCTTCGCACCTTTTCACACCCTCGTGACTAACGAATTTCGGATTACGCACCCGGATTTCGAATTCGGGTTTGGTAGTTCGCCCCTACGACAAACGACGAATGACTGCCTCGCTGGCTAAATGGTCGCAAGCGCGACTGTTGACCATGAGGTCCTGGGTGTGATTCCCAGATCGGGCAAAGTGTTATTAAAAAGGTTTTTCCATCAGAAAACACTTAGTAGCAGCCATAGACTCTGGATTTGCCCGGTTGATGGCAATAGGCTCGCCCCCTATTACATGGGACTTGAAACATAACTGGTGAAATGTGAATGTACTAATGGGTACACCTCTAACCTAACCCTTCGTGTATTACAGGCGTGACGTTATGTGATGTCGTTTGTCCCTTGGATTATTATCTTTAATCGTGCGTAGCCGTGCTGAAACGGTACAAATCGATAAAATTGATGACGGCATAGGTATTTCTACACCACCCACAAGGTTCGTCACATAATAATTATTTTCAGGATCCTTTTGCAGACGTGTTCGGGAAATCCCTAAGACTACACGTGAATCGATATGTAGCTAATTTTACACGATTTTTGCAACAGAATCAATATTTCCGGTTATAAAATAACAAGTATAGGCTGGTTTTATTTGTAATTAGACTAGCTAGAACATAACCAGGAAAATAATTAAATAACCACAACTAACAACAAGATAGTAATCAGCACGATTCAAAATATCATTGAAGAAAATTACTGATGAATTGGTCATGCATCTGCTAAATCAGGTTTCTCAGACAAAACTATCGTTATCACGTAATATTATTGTTTTTGTCGCCTTCAAATATCTAATAATAACGCAAGGCTAGGCCGTCTGGTGAAAGAAAAGCGCTGTGAGATTTTGTCGGCTTACGACGTATTCTTCCATTTGTTTCTGGGCAGAGTCTAAAATAGTCCTCCTTCGTTGGCTTTTACTAGAATAGAAAAGGTTTTGACTACCTCGTTTATATAGTCATTCCCAACGCTACTGCTGAGCATGAGGTCCTGAGTTCGAATCCCAGGTCGGGCAAAGGGTTACTGATATAATAGCAGCCACAAAGTCTGATTTTGTGTCCGGTTAAAGTCAATAGGCACGCCTTTGATTGCATTGGACTTAAACATAAGTGGCGAAATGTGGATGTACTGTAAGGTCCACCTCTGCCTAACCCTTCGCGGAGTACAGGCGTGCAGCAAGGCAGCGATGGTGGATAATCAAACCATGAAATTCGGCACTACACTGCGGTCGACGTGTCCAATTAAGGGGATTACACACACACTTTACTGCCAACGTAACAGGGAAAACCAAAATAATACTGCTCGTTTCCAATTTTCTTTTCCTTTGTGACAAAACAAATAAATAAAATAAACAACTTTGAATTCCCTTTGTTTGTTTTTCCACTTCCAACCTACTTCTTCCGAGTCTTTAATTAATCTAATATTCCTTAAAAACGGAAATCTTTGCGTTCGTTTACTTTCCGTAGAACAACTTCTGCAACACTGTAGGCACTCCAAATGGAAACGTCGCGTCGTCGTCGTTTGCTTTTACTTCCGTTTCTATCGTTTTACAACTTGAATAGTATCTACTAATTCCCATGATTATTTCACCAACCATAAATAATTGAAAACTGAATCTTAGTAAAATTGCTGCGCTGCACGCTGCGCTACGCCGATCCAGACCGGTTCGCCGTAGCACATCGTAGCAGCGTATCACTGGGTATCGAGCTATCGCTCCCGGTTTTATCTTCCCAAGTAGCACCAAACAAGTCTGGATTAGAGTCTGGTATTATTATTTTATTGGAGTCTGTTATACACAAAAAATAGTAATAGTGGAGGCGGCCCCGACTTACAAGTAGTAACTCGTAGGTTCGAACCCAGGCAGGCACATTACTTTTTATAATTTATTTCATTACACTCAAAACGGTGAAGGAAAACATTGTGAGGAAACCAGCATGTCCTAAAACCAAAAATTCGAAGACATGTGACATCTACCAACCCGCACTGGGCCCGCGTGGTGTATTATAGCCCATTCCCTCTCGTTCCCAGCAGTGGGAACATTATAGGCGGATTATGCTATAACCATGAACTTGTATGCTTACTAGAAAGTTGAATTTCTGAACGAACCTTCCCAAGATAACCATTTGTACCCAAAACGAATCGTTAGACTTTTCATCGGCTTCATCGGCTTCCTAGAGCCTAGAGCGCCTTACATTGTAGGCACCAGCAGAAGTTACCTCACAATACCATGTCGCGGCTATAAATAAGCTGGACAAAGCACGGAATGGGTCAGCTTATCTCTGCAGCATGTAACTTTGTAAGGGACTGTGTGCGTTTCCTAATAATAGGTAGAAAAGCTCCACCGAGCATTGCGACAGCCTAACTAGAAATAGAGCTGTTTGTACTCTTAGCGCTGTTCCACGTCCTCGCATTTTCGTGGATGTGACGCATATGTTGTCATACTTATTTTTTTTTGTACTTTTGTGTGTACATGTTTTTTTTCTTTCTCTGTAAAGTTCAACCACAAATTCTTTTTTATTGTCTTTAACATAACATAACGATACGCCTGTAATCTCCTAAGGGTTAGGCAGAGGTGTACCTAATAGTACACCCACATTTCGCCAGTTATGTTTCAGACGGAAAAAAAAAAGAGTGAACAGGCATCTTCTGGGCACGCTCGTCCCATCATAGACCTCATCTATCGCTTTCCATCAGGCGTGATCGAGGTCAAGAGCAGGCCCATTTTGTAACAAAAAAAAATAAAAAAAACCCATGTAATAGGGGGCAAGCCTATTGTCATCAACCGGGCACAAATCCAGACCCATTTATTGTTTTTTACTTTAACATAAAACTGCTATTGTCCAATTACATTACCATACTTATGTATTCCGCCAAGTAAGTAAAAGTAAAGCAAGTAAATGTATTTCAGACAAATCGATACTCTACGATCGCAAACGTATCGACAATATGAAAAATTTCATTGCGAGTTTACTTCTTATACTCAGAGAGGCTGTGCGATGAGAGATAAAATAGTCCAGAAACAAAAAAAAAGTGTGAGAATCCTAAATCACCTGTCAATGAGATTTGCAACTTAAAACAAATGAACGCACGGTTGCTTTACCATTTGACATACATAGTTATATGAGAATTTTCCGAACCGGAAGGACAACAACATCAAAGCTTGGGGTAGCCGAGGGTGGGTTAGCTAAAGCTCGATAACTATGTCGTTTACCGTTGGAGATTATCTGCAAGATAATAAAATTGTTCTATGAATAAATTGATATATACCTGTGAACCTGTGAAATTTGCGTACGTTTCTCGTATTGTACCGAGAGGACCTCTGGAAAGCTCCTAAGATGTTGAAGCTAGAACGTCTCCCGCTGACCTTTCACTTCCCTTGAAGCGATGGAACCCATCATCGGAGGTATCATTAGAGCAATTATTAGAGCATATTTAGTGGCATTACATATCCTCGCAGGCGGCAGGGGGAGGGGGGCGGCGTATAAAGCGAAGATGCGCGCATGCAGCCAGCAACACAGCATCGTCGCGTGCGCACGTCACGTGGACGACTCGCTCCGAACTCTCACGACATTACACGAAGTTTGTGACTTTTATTGTTGACGTTTTCTGTGCTTTTCGGATTCTGTGAACTTTTGGTAAGTTTGTGGTGTGTGATATATTATTATTTTTCATAGGGTCCTTATGCGAGGATTTATACAGGGATCTTAGAGTATCAATTCAATGAAGTGACACTTAAAACTAGAATTTATAATAAGTGAATTAAATCATTAAAATTATTCAATTGACCCTTTGACCAGCACCTACAGTCACCTAAATGTTTCAGGATAAATAAACTCTTGTGCGTACTTAAGTATATGTGTTAATACATTTATTTCTTTATACATACTTTTAAAATGTATACTTTTAGTCTTTCTAGTTTAAAAAAATTCAGTCGTCCTTAAAAAAATATCGTGACAATATCTTTCACTAATTCTTCATGGTGACAAAGCTTAAGAAACATCTTTGTAAACAATTATAGTAAACTATTACAAGTTGCAACATAAACACAACCCTGCGCACTGTCAACTCACCGCAAATTACTTCAAAATAATTTATTTTGCTATCTTATCATTATGTAAATAAAGTATAACCTCTGCTGTGTTGCGCTTGTAACTTTTCTTAAGACGTTGTTGTTAAAAAATATATTTTTCGTGAAATTAAAAGTTTATTTAAGCCGGAGAAAAGTATCTGAAAACGCGGAAAAATGAATACAGTTTAATGTAGTTTCTAACGTTTACGTGAATAAAAGGAAATCCCTAAGTTTAAAATTACGTAGTAGCAACTAATAGACAATAATATAGAAAGAAATGTAGGTATTCCATACTCATTATCATTTAATTAATGTCACAAATCTATTTATGATAACTCAAATTAGGAAGAATTAATTTGTAGAAGCAAGCGAAATTAAGGTTATTAAGACTAAAAGGAAAATTATCAATGAAATATTTATAAAAACAAATAGCTTTTATGCTGAAACAAATGCGAGCCAATAATAACAGGGATAAGATTAATTAAAACCAGACATTATACTAATTGTGTCCAATTAGAGAGCCAAAATTGGAGGCAAAATGACATCGTATCAGTCATACAGATGATGGTAAAGTCTCAAACGTATTGGATTAACAAAACTTATGTCGACCCTCTTTAAAGCAGTTGTAATGAAACGTTTTCAAAGCGACAACCGTCTTGGCCTTTAAGTCAACAACATATTTTATATTCCTCGGTGCACAAAGGGTTTAACTAGTGCTAAATAACATAAAATCTCGCTCAGTTACAATATATAATAACATAGTGCCTACATGAACAGTCTGAGGTCAAGCTCACCAAAGCGAGTAAAATTAAATAACATTTTCCCTTTTAATAAAATACTTGTAAAGTAATTTGAAAGCCCCATTTTCCGACGTTTAAAGTGAAACAGGAGTGTAATAAGCCGGGCAGCCGGCCTGGGTGAGTGCGGCCGTAAGTGCTTAGGTCTCGCTACACACGAGAGGGAGCTAATTAACTATTACTTAAGTTGTAATTATAAAAGCTTTGCGCTAATGGTTAGTTTGTGACTATATATGTTAATTCGTTATGTTCTCTTGCAGAAGAAAGCCGCCGTCCTCCAAGATGGTCCACTTTAAGCTGGCGGTAAGTAAATAACTCGAAAGCGATAAATCGAATATTTTGTAAAGAGCAAGATATATGTATATTGTATATATTTTAAAATATTAAATAAAATATTTCGATCCTTGATATTCTAAATCTGATCCGTGCGTAACATCGATGATACTACTTAGCATATAATCAGTAAGTACATCCGATAGTAAAAAACATTGAAATATTTCCATATAAGCCATAATCAGACCTTTAAAAATCTAGTACTGTACGTATAAAAATCACCCAAGAATTGTATTCTAAGAAATCAAAAAGTTAAAGGAAATAAAATGTTATATTCGTGGCAGATCCTATCTGTCCCAGTCGAAACTTTAACTTTAAACTTACATCGAAACTGCCACCCCAGCAGCAGCGTGCAGTGGTACAATCTGAAGTTACGATAAAAAGATAAATCGCCTAACTACAGAACGGTCGTTTGAACTTATCTTCAGTCACAGTTAGCAGGATATTCGGAGGAGTTGTACGCACAATGACGGCTTAATGTTATTTCAAAAGTGAAAAATGTGGAAGCTTTTTCCTTTTGTGATTTATTATAAAGAGCTTTACGCGAAAGCTCAAACAAATATAAGATTTGACGTACCAAATTGAAATCTTTTGAAGAATAATGCTTTTTCTTTTTGGCAATATGGGTCATAAATTACATTGTGCTCATCGATGATGCAATGAATACTTAAAAAAAATGATATCGATAAACAATGAAATGCTATTCATACAACATAACAATACTTTAGTATGTTGTAAATATCTATGAAATTGATACTTAACATTTATATATTCCATTTTAAAGCGATACAATAGGTTAATTCCCTTCTTTTGTTTTATAGCATATATGTATTTCTTTATTGCCGGAGTGACCTAGATTTTGGTAAAAGACGTAATAATGCGTTTCACGTAGTATCGTTGGTCTATCTTCAAGAAAAAGACTAGGCAGATATCAGAAAAAATAATACCGAATAATTACATAAGTGAAACATGATATGTCATTAAAACAGATGATAGCAGCCTTGTTACGCATTTGAATAAGTCACAATCGGTTTTCATGCACATTCTTTAACACAAAATCGTTATTCTAGCCCGCTGTTAAAAAGTTTTCCTTATAGCCGAAAATATCGACCTGGAAACGGCATCTAAAGAAAACGAGGTCATTGCTAGACATAATCTAGGTAATAGAGGTACTGTTTTTCAACGAAGCCAACAGTCACTCACCTGCATGTTGTAACATAATGTGGCTATCAACAATGCCGTGCATGCGGGCCGTGACTCAGTACTTTCAGTTTTTAATTCAGTGTTATTACGGAAATAGTGATTAATTGGTTCAACTTTAATTATTAGGTCGTATACATTATCAGCCAAAACAGCTCTGGGTTTATTTGTCGTTTAATCTATTCTGCTGTTTAGCGGAATTAAAAAGGAAGTAATCACTGAGGTGACAGTTGACTAAGATACGAAATAAAAAGATCAGCACAATGATGATAATGATAACGCTTGCTAGAAATAACCTTTCTCCTTATCCTACGCATCTAATACCCCAGTAACCGGGTTGTGGAAGTCAGATAGGCAATACTTTCAATTAAAATACTTGAGCATCCGGTGGGACTGGAACATAATTCGTAGGATGATAGGCAAAATGTGAATGTATTCCAGAAAAAAATCCTTTTTTCCACATTTTACAGACGTGAACGATATAAATGTAAAAGTGTTTATCTAGAAAGATAACTTGTAGCAATATAATATTCGCTAGAATGTTGTCTGATTCGCACACGTAAGGGCGACATCCCACTGGCGCGCGGGCACGTGTTGCATCACAATCACTTGTGCACACCGCACCGCGCACCGCAGCGCGCTTAGCTGTAGGGTTGCTGCGATAGGATAACTCTAAGCTTCTTTATATTATAAGAAACTACTTATATTTATTATAAAAAATATATATTGCTAAATAATCCAGACCTCACAAAAGTTTAGACTGGAAAGAACTAAGCCGTGTTAAAGTTTAACTATGTATGTATAGCGATAAAGCTCGGTCAATTTGCGGGCACAGCTCCGGACACGAACACCTTCATGTAAATAAATACTGACTGGTTGTCCGTAGCAGCCAGACTGATCCTTTATAAGTTCTCAGTATCGTCGTAACTCATACCCACGTGACATTCTAAAGATCAATGTATCATTACAGTCTGATACTGTACGACTAATATCACCTAAAACCAAAGTAGAACGCTGTCAATCGTTCTAGCCATCCCTGACGCCACCGCAGAGCATTGCATCACGGTACTTACCGGCACGAGTCACTGTAACACCCGCAAGTCATTCATCTCTGTGCGCACAACCCTAGCTCACACAACGTGCATTTTTCTCTAACTCCTGGTTTTGAAAGCATACAATGGCGCTTTTATTTTCTATTCACGCTGAGGTTGACTTTTAGTGTTTTTATAATGATGCTAATTTATAGTCGCGAAGTATTTTGTGACGACCTATAGTAATCACAATTGCGCTTTCGTGTTAAAATATGTGACATGTGTCGTTCAAAAAGAGAAATAAAAGCAGATGCATGCAGACTTTGTCTAATATTGTATTCACGTTTAGATTCGCACATTAGTTGTCACTTTCATTTAAATAAACCTCTCACTCGCAAAAACCTTTTTTTTACATAAAGAAATACTAGCTACTGTATATTAGTAAGCTTAGAATAATGTATGTAACTGTGATATAATTCAAATACCTACTTTAGTATAAAAACACATTCAAAATAACTTGAATCGCACACAAATCAAAACAAATGACTGCGCAGGCCATTAACATAGAAAAGAGAACACTTGACTTAAAAAGCATATAAAAATGCAAATGCGATGAGAATGGTCTACAATGGCGAGTGTTCGGTGCATATTCAAACGTTCGGGTGTTTCCGCCGAGCCGAGCGTGGCGTAAGCGAACGACGCGGCGCGCGCGCATAGAAAGTGTCAATAAGGTCAAGGTCGAATCTCTTCCGCCCATTATGTCATTCGGAGGAACTTAGGGCTGACAACGAAGGATTAGGAATTTTGGGTAATTAAAAATGATTTATTTTTTATTATTATTATTTATTCATATTCAAGTAACATAGGACTCATTATTTGGCACAGAATTTCAATAACAACACAAACATACAAGACATACAATTAAATTAAATTAAATTAAAATTTATATATTTATTAAAATTATAATCTAAGTAGGTTGAGCCAATGAAACGTTCTTATGCTAAAAGTGTGATATAATATTTTTCTATTGATTAAAAGGATAATAGGATTTTTGTTGGTGTCATCATGTGTTACTGTTCGTTAGGTTCATTTTATTTTTTCATGGATTATTTAAAACTCCTAACCTGTTCTTTCTTCTTTATTACATGATTACATCTCCTATGTAGATATTCTTTGCTCACATATTTTACCTCTGAAATAGGTGCTAGAAAAATTGCTCATACTGGGTAACCCCATACCTTGGCCAAGGGCGGATTTAACCCGTGAAACTGAACGCCATCACCAGAACTGAACCACGTTCAAGAGCTGCCGCTGTCAATATATCATAGCATTTATGACATTAACAGCAGTTTTATTGGTGAAATCCACTCTTAATGCCACGTCCGCCAACCCTAACCCAAATCATGCGCACGCACATGGTGATAGCTTTAGCAAGCTTTTGTTAGCCCGCCATAACCTTTAGTCAGTTATAGTTGGTACCGTGAAGTACTTACTATTATTATATAACACGTTTTGTGTGGAGTACCAAAACACCATGTATTGCCACACCGCTGTTATGTCAATTGATGTCAGAGGTATATTGTTTGGCCTATTACCGGATTATTAGAGATATGTTTGTGTTACATACATGTGTTACGACTATACAAATAATCATCGTTACTTTGTGGGTGAAATTAAAATCGATGGTTAAGAAAACGCTAATAATTACTTAACTTTACACAAAGTTAAGTAATATCTTCACTTATGAAACAAAACAAAATATCGTTAGAAAGGATGTGAATTAAATGCAGAACAAAACAGAAGGTTTTATCGAAAAAAATAACAATGTTAGTAAGTATGCGGTGATGGTAACATCCTCTAAATGGCTCTAGTGTTATGACATTACAATCCAAACAAAAAAACGTTAACAAAAGCTTAACAGGTCATCAATCAACTAACTAAAGTTAACGCCCTGCATCATTGACAAAGCCATGACAAAACTATTTGAAAGCTTCAACATAATAACTATAACCTCTCACAATACCGCCGTAACTATAAGAACGTGTTACTAAAAGAGGCTATTATCTCATTAAGATAACGCTAATTGTCGCTTACTGAGGCGCGCTACACACCGACGCCGACGCCGACAGGCTCAACATAGAGATACATTCATATTTACTGCCTCGTTGCTCTAGTGGTTACAAGCACTAAGGCTGAGCATGACATTCTGGGTTTTATTCCCAGGTCGGGCATTGTTGTTGGGTTTTTCCCGTAGCAGACACGGAGTCTAGATTTGTGCCCGGACTCACATATAACTGGCGAAATGTGGATGTACTATTAGGTACACCTGTGCCCCTTACCTTCCGGCGATTACAGGCGTGATACTTATGTTAATAAGTACCAAATGTGTCACATTGCGATGTAGAAAATAGTAAACCATGTAAATAAGATGCAAGTACTGCAAATATCGCATTGTTATTCCCAGACACTAGTTATTTTGTAACAAAAAATGCAATTTTAAAAAATTTAACAATTGCAGAAATGACATTGTGTTAGTACGGTTTCCAGGTATTCGTTACTTTTCTGTTTACTTTTAAAGAACTGTGTAACACTTTTGGTGCACAATGAAGTATCGAGTATTCGTGTCTCTGTCTATTTTTCCCTTAAACTTCTACAGTCCAACAAAATAATTCATGAAGTGAACGGTGTGTTGTGCAGCCGAGCGATCTGTCAAGTCATGCGCAGACATCATTATCGTGTGGGAATGGGAAGTAGATCGGAAGAGCTAATCTTTAGATCGCATGCATGATTTGTGTCTGGGTTATGACTGCTCACCTATAAGCTTGTTAAGATCGCTGTACATACTAACTAATGCTTTTATTTTGCCCTTTTCCAAAAGGTTATTTTATTTGTCCCACAAACATTTTAGAAAAGTTATTACGTATGTAAAAAAAAATGTAGTATAATGCTGCATGTGTCCCCAAAATCTCTTCGAGTGCCGAAAGCGCAACCCCTTAAATCCCTAAATACTGCCACTAATATCACCAGTCTGTAACCAGCTTCAGATTCAGCTTACTACAATTATACAACAAATATGACATACCTATAGCATTTCACAAATACCTCAAGGCTAACCTCGACTCTTACCTATTGCAAATCATAGTCCTCCAAATACACAAAGAAATGTAGAAACCAAATTACAAACAAACAATACTTAGAAGTTACATTATATCCTGTGACAAACTACCATCCCAATCAAGACTGATGCAAGCTCTATAATTCTGTTCCATTTGTGTCACATATGATCCCAATTTTGTTACTCTGCGACCCACATTGAGTACAAACAAATAATTTGATAATAACAATGCTAGGCTACATTACTAAACCGGTACAGTTCAAAGTTATTACCAAAAATTGTATGTAATTATGTGCGTGCTTTGTTTTAGTTAACAATATCTTGGCTACTACACTGAATAGTGTATTCAGGCATGTACTTTTGTTTTAACCCTGTAACAGACACCTTCGCCTACCCTGAGGGTATATCACAGGCGTGATGTCAAGTTGTGTTTACTGAGAGAAAATTTCAATATTCAAGTCCTACGCCAATTTTATATCAAACTGCGTAAAATTCAAGAAATTATGACTTTGACATAGTCCGCAACAATATTAGATATCTATTATATTTCATACATTTTACGCAGCCCAATTCCGGTTGGTCAACTAAAAACAATATCGTTTCGGGGAAATTGAAAACGCTTTTACTTGAAAAAAAAAGGCTTACATTACCCAATGGTTTTATCAAGATAGCTTGGTTCACTAGAATAACGTGCAAATATTCTACCGTGCAACCCTCCTTTTCTGCGATTGATTTGGCATTGACGATTCCTCTGCTTATTACTCTACAATCACAATAAACATACTATCATGGTGATTACACCTTAAGCCCTCTAATATTTCCTAAAGCTGCCACGTTCAAGTGAACGGCTTCAAAATGTCCTAAATTATACCAGATTCCACAATAGAAATAACTGATAGTATCAAATGATGCACGTAGCGTGGCGAAACTGTAGCAAACTTCGTGAGAACTCGTGCGTCTCCGTGAGTCTTCGTGAAGCTTCGTAAGCGTTTGACTTTCATAGAGATGAGGTTATCTGATGGTCGGAAGTACCGCGTTGATCGTTATTTGTTGTTATACAATGTAATTCTTTTTGTCCGATTCCTTGTGCTCGGAACAAATGAAATGATTTCGTGCAAAGATCTGTGTGATTAACATTAGAAGTGCCGAGTCAGTGATGCTCATTATTTAATAGCCTGAAACCAAATCGTTGACGTTTTATAATGTTGTAGATACATCGACATAATGCTCTCACCAAAGATCAGTAAGCTGAAACTGACTGAACGAGGTTATTTTATTCAATGGGCAAAAAAAAATATAGCATCAATAATTCTTAGTCATGAATGAACCTCGATCTCTGCTTACCTCCATCTCCAAAACGATAGTTACTCCACATTATATACCGAGCCCGGTTTACTTCAAGGTTTCTCGCCACCATTGTGAAGAAACAAAACAGCCTCTATTCAGACTATAACGCCGCCCTGTTTCACTCGCTTTCCTACATTATGCTTTGATTATAGCGGGTAACCTATGTTTATAGGCTTTTTGTTCTTTTGGAGCTCAATTGGAAAACTTCAATTTAATTGGCCTATTATGAGTAGGTAACCACCTGCCTATTTTTACGAGATTACATTCTTGCTTAAGTCAACTCTTAAATGCCTGTTTTCATAAACACTAAACAACACCTAAATTAATGCCTAAAACAAAACGCATTGTTGGATTATCAAGGCTTGGCACAGCGAACTCTTCGAGTTCAACTCAACAGTGCAAAACAGTTAGGCATTACTTTTGTTTGTGAAAACGGGCATAAGTTTGATAATATTTCAACACTTAGCACTCTTACCGCACTTAGCAATGCCTAGCACAGTCAAAAATTTGTGTAAACAAGCTAAATATTTATTCGGCCTAAAAATCTCTTTTAGTTTATTTATTCAAAGTCGTTACAATACATTTGCACAATATGAGTCACTTTTTATCACCTGCTGTCTAACAGCGAGTTCCACGTAATACAGTTTAGTAGTTTCGAGCTTGCAAACATGCTTCAGTTTATATCACGGTACAATTAATAGAGAGATTTCTGTAAACTTTAAATACTGTATACTTTTCTCCCCTCATCCCTTCTCATCTAAAGACTCTAAAGTGTTTCTTGCGAATGCTCAAAATCATTAGAAAATGACAACAGAGAAAACTCAATATAGTACCAACGTGACATAAGCTACCGAGCAGGCTACGTCAACCCTGCTGGAAGCATAACATGACATTCCTTATTGAAGTTGTTGAAGAAATACGACACGAGTTGAAAGCTATTGCTACTGTCTACAGGGCCTCGACAATTCTCCCCTTAAATTATAGGGACGTACCATTTACAAATTCGTCGAGCACACCACCCCCTGCTGAAACAGTCACTTCATATCAAGGAAGGCAGCTGCTGACCTATTACCACACCAGACCTCATAATAATCGTAAACCATGTCTTTACGTTCCGTTTAAACAAAACACCTATCTGTCATACTGGCATACAGGTCGCTTCATAAAAACAGCGGGTCGCAACTCCTTACATAATGATACATAATGTAATGTCACACTATCGCTTAGAACACTGTACATTGTCGGCTCAAAACCAACAACATTAGATAACGCCTTTGTAAGCCAGAGATGGACGTTGCGGTTATATGTATATTGGACAACTTTTACTTTCGTTATGGGAAAACTTTGCGATGATTATTCTGATGTATGAGTAAGACTTCCGTTTTTGCATATTCGCGATAAATTAAACTTTTTATTGACAACGCAACGAGGAGAGGTAGTCATTATTCAATTTAATTAAAGAGTTTACAACGATGCCAACGTGTCGATGGTGCCACTGTTAATAAAAAATATCACGATTAAAGTAAAACGCAAGGTAGTTTCTACTTCGTACCTATTTCCAAACCACAATAACTTTTCTTTAACCAGCCTAGGAATTGGCAATTATAGCGCTCACGACCGCTAAGTAGACTGATGAAGCAGTCAAATAGTTTCCTAATTAAACAAAATTAGTTTTGACTGTAATTAGACCCTCATTCAAATATTCGAGCGATCGTGAGGTTTACTAATGAAAAGTAATTAATTTGATGTTAACTACTTTAATTATTGACACAAAATAGTTAGCAATTACTATTTAGCTAGATTTTAATGAATTATTAGGTAACATGTCTCATGCATCAGTTTAATGTTGTATTAAATAATTTATAGGTATGGAACAAAATATGTAACATACAAGTTCGCGTGATTTTGGGTAAGCAAGAACTCCTAATTGGCATTGACTTTTATTAAACTTCATATTTGTACATTTTTCAGATACGTTATGTCCTAGAACTCTAAATACAGCTAACTGGTCTGGCTACTTCGTTAAAATTATTTGCGTAACGAATACCAAAAATACTCACAAATAATGAAATAACAATCTAAATATGGTAAAATGTAAAGTGACATAACAACAAATATGGCGCGAACTGACATTATAATACATAAAGCTGACCAAAAACAAAAATTATATTCGTATCAATGCAAAAATTATCGCTTAATAAATATCTTTGCAGACAATTGCATCGGGCACTGGTGTCGCCAACCCAGATAATATTTGTGTTCCTTATAAACTATAAAAGCACTAAGAAATGCAAGCGCAAATTTTTAAATTCGCCATTCCAACTTGATAGATGTCCGCCATTACTTTTGATAGCTGATTGAAATGGATTGAGTTCAAAAATGTTAAATTGAATAATGAGTCTCATTTACGTAAAAAAGTCGCATTCTTAATCAATTAAATAGAAGTGTGATGTAGGCATATCAGTTTCATAATAAGTAACTATTTATTTGTGTAATCAGTACTTGCGGTAACCTCTCGTAATTTTATCGATTTCAATGAGCTTTCTAAAGGTCACATTGTTTTTATTTTATAAACTTTATTTCTTTAAGTTTTTGCTTGTATTTCACTTTTGACAGAAAGTGGAATATAATGCAAATAAAGAACTTCATTGTATATGAACTGTACGGGTAATTTGCACTCGCAGCTCTCATGTAGCTCCAGTTGAACTGGTAATAATATTGCGTAACAAGTGATAGGTCGGTTAGCAGCCCGTCACCTATAAATAATACAGTCACCCATTTGCGTGAGAAACTAATCGAAAACGTTCTAATCCATTCCCAGAAGCAAACGCTTTACCACTTCGATAAATCGTCTTTTTATCAAGAAGTAAAATGTGGAAATATTCAATGGCAGTTCATCCTGCATTGTTGCAAAGATGCACGAAAACACGAACAAGCCATTAGTTAGGCCAGACATGCAACTTATCTACAACAACTCATTATTATAATTGCGTAACCTCCGCGGTGAAAATGGGCGGGAAAAACGTTGCCGCCATGTTGCATTCGAAAGTGTCATGGCGTTCACTGCGTCTTCCTAGGGGTCAGAAAAACAACTATTAATGTAAACAATGAAGCGTGTGAAGCATCAAAATGACTTTTAAGTTTAATAGACTACTTTTTTGACTATTCACGTGAGGAAGTTTGTATTAGTATTTAATTTCGCGTGTATTACTTTACGCTCGGTTATTAAGTGACTTTCAAGTGACAGGAAAGTATTATGGAAATTGATTATTCTTTTTAAAATTTACAACATAATTGGATGCCACTTTCGAAGACGGAACTCCGGAAATTGTTCCGTTCCTGCGAAGATCTTCGGCGATAATATCATAATCGTCAGTTTCTATCTAATGTCAAAACTTTTGCCTCTGAATAGTCGGCTTATGTAACACAATACTATTGTATACATAGGTAGTACTGATTCATTCCTGGTATCAAGTTTTTCCAAACGTACGATTGAATTCGTATCTGTGTTTTTACTACAATCAGTCATAAGAGACTTCAATGGGGGAAGTGGGTTACCATGATACCAGGCAAACTAGGCTCATTGCACAGTCGTTCGTTGAATAGTTACTACTGAAGTCTATTCTTCATTACATATACTTAAAGCCGGAGGGCTTGAAGATTGTTCCATCAAACTAGTTAGAATTCAATCCAGATTTTCACACCAATAAACATCTCATTCATCTGGAAGGTACCTAGTTTCATATCGCTAAGAAACAATTGTGGATTAAAAATCCCATCAAGAATAATCATAAAGGAATCTTTCCATCAAATTGCTCAAGATCCTGTATGAGGCAAGCAGAGACGAGCAACGCCGAGCAATGGTCCAGTTGGAGCATTCGCATCGTTTCGGAGAGAACAATATGCGCATTGCACACTCGTATTGTTCCCGCGCCAAGTTCCCGTGAGATGTGTGACGTAGCCGCCATCTTGCTCTAGGGTTGCCAAACTTTGAAACGTTTATGTGTAGGTATCTGTTTGTACTGCCATGTAGAGCGATTATTTGACTTGTTTATTTTAGAAGTTTACCTACCAAGCAATGCCTTTACTACGCCTTAATTTATATATTTTAAAAGTTTTTATATTAAGCTGTGAATTTTCTTAGAAGGTATCTTTGATTAGGTGTTCGGAAAGCTCTTTGCAGGCGATGGTTGTTATAAAAAGTTTCACTCTTCTTTACATGAACCCTTTCATCAACTTCCCTAAGATTATGCATAAATTCTTAACTGATAGTTAAGAATTGTTGTGGTCTGTTTAAAAAGACTACTGGAAAAGCTCTTACTTTTTTTTAAAGTTACCTCTGTTGACACAGCCCTAGCAAAGAATTTTACAATATCAAAGATTGACGTCCAATAAATGTCAGTAGGTTCGATACCTTATAGTGACGAGTGTCATCGTAACTGGAGCTCATTTCCGCGACTTTGTGGCTGCTAGGAATTCTGCGACGATGGCTTAACAAGCGTATCTAAAGCAGATTGCATACTGAGAGTGACGGATTCAGGAAGGGCTTATCGAGAAATTAGTTTTTGGTCCATGCTTTTAAGAACTTAAAAGGGATTTCTTGGTAGAAACCAATTTTCATAGATTATCTGGATATGATTTTGACTAGACTTGGTTTTGTTAAAAACAAAAGTCTGATCACACTTTTGAATATTGATCTAGGCATGTAGGAAAAAAACCAGACCACGTTTTTAAAAGCCGTCGTCCACGGCATATCATTTCTTTTTATATTACAATCCTTTCACACAGATGTACTCTCTAAAAGTTAATTTGGCCCATTGTCATCAATCATCACGTAAACGTCATCATAATGTTTTATTATATCACATAATTATGCTCATTGTGTTATGACATCACATCTTTCACTACATCTCCCAGATGTTCTGATAGCTAACGTTATGTGAGGTGCTTGCACTAAGTGTAGTCCACGAATTTGATGCACTTAAGTGATAAAGTTTAGTACTAAAACAATGGCGTTGTTACTTGTTACGGACTGCTAAACGGAGCGATGGGGGCTTTGAAAAGAGCGGGAAACAAAGCGGAGCGATTTAGTAATCATAACCCTTCCGTGCTTTGCCGTAGTCGGGTAAAGTGCCGAACAAAAGAGTTAAACGCGTAACATGGCACTTCTAATACTATTTGTTTCATTATAATGCAATTATTAAGAAATAAGCTTATCTAAGGCAAGGCTCTTGTTTGCTGTACTATTTAAATAAGGTTTAGAATTTATTCAGTATAAATCATCACATACCTCAAGTGGAAAAGTACAAGCTAAGTTTATTATAATTACAAAAATGATTGAATAACGGTACTACGCTATATACCACATAATACCGTAAAATAATCATGAATACCATGTAATGACTACTACTAACTAACGCTACAAATTAGAATGTATCGCTAACACGACACGCTTGTCACGGCAACACACGTCGTCGTCTATACACGTCACGTCGTATCACGCTGACGTCTCTATACGTCACGTCGTATCGCGTTGACCTGTATAAATGATACGTCACTGAAGCATGGCGTCTAATAACTGAAGTGGTTTAGTCAAAGACCGTACAGGTAACATTTGCAATGGGAACAACTTTATAATATACAACCAATATATGATACAACTAAAAATCATTTCAAGTTTGCTAGAAAGCACTTCACTAAAACTAAGGTACATAGGATACCTATAGACCAAATAAATGTCATCAAATAGTTTATACAGAACCTTTTGATTGTCTGTGGGTTATTTCTTACTGCATGTGACTCCATCCGAAGTCAGATCATTAAATAACCTGATTGATAAAGATTTGATCGGCCTACCCGACAGAGTGTCACTCTGGAGCTCAAATAACTTCTACTTCAAACATCATCATCGACAGTCTTAATTCCGACCTGTTTGCGCACGACACCGTGAAAAGCAACGTTTAACATAAACCACATGATATAATCAGATCAGCGCGTGAAAGTGCATTAATTACCGCAGGATTATCTCTTAATTACATTACGAAGTATTTGTTTATCTTTCGACACTTCAAGACGGTTTGAACGCGTCTGGTGAAGTATCTTAATTGTGATACATCTGTGTGTATGTTGTTCTTGAGTACCAAACAGGCTGCATCTTGTTATACCTTTATTCCCTAGCAGTGTGTTTAGAATTGAGAAATTGAAGGCGGCACAACCGCACAAGAGACTTTTCTAGTTTCTTGAAACCAATTTCCATAGGGCCAATCAGCAGTTTCTTAAACGTGATGACTATGGCAATATCTATTGCTACTGCTTATTGAACGGATTCTGAAAACTTCACATCCATTCAGCAGTAAACTCTGATAGTTAAAAATCATGATTTTAACTTCTGTTAAGTACGAAAGAAAAAAACATCATACATTCATATAATTACTAATCCCTTAAAGAACCCTTGACAATACAAATCACCATGCTTGCCCCATAGAACCCTGACATAATTACCCATTGCCTCTGTTTAACAGTTAGCCAATGACATGGCTTCGCATACAAACTACAGAATGCCTTAATTATTTAAAAGAAATGTTAATTACAATCGTAAAGCCTGGTGCCTTTTCGTCTGGTTGGTTTAAAACGCGATTGTGATCACTTCTCTAAACTTACCGTCTGCAGGTATTCGATGAAAACGGTGTGGTGTCGTCGGATAGTTAGATGCTGGTAGATGGTTCCCGTTGATAAGATGACGATGGGCAGCATTAGGGTGATAAACTATCAGTCAAAATCAGAAATCTTCCTCAATCTAGACCCTATCACATGAGCTCTATCTACATCACAGATAAGGCCCAAAAAACAGTTCTATCTTTTCATCAATCTCCTATCATTACAAAAGTAATCACGGTCACCCATCTCGCGGCCGACCTCCTCTACTGGCGCTTTAACCTCGTTGCATCATAAGTGACATGTTTAGCAAAAAGTACATGTCATCAGCTTTCTCTGAGGTCAATAGTCATTGCAGATGAGCGTACGAGTTGGCGGTTATGTCACTGAGTCATTATGACGCCTGCCACACGGGTATGTGCGGATATATGGCTGGTAATCTCTTCCGGACTTGAAAATTTGATTGCAGCAATCTTTGCTATTCGTTTTTAAATATTCTTTGAGGGATACCTACGCGGCTGCTAGTCGTTGTCGTTGACAGGAAATTCGGCGGCGTTGAGAGAGCCCAGACACGAGAAAGGCGTGACACTGTGGTCTTCCTCAGCACTTAGGAACAGAGAGAATTCGTGTATTTTGTAGTGCACCTTCTAAGGTAGTCACTTGCCATAACACTTTAAGGAAACAAATGGCTACTGCGATTACAATTCCAAAGCTGTGCAACACATTTATTGTCCATGCAATTTTTTTTCCAAGGAAAAATGAACAACTCTGAAAACCAAACATAATAATCTAAATTAACTACAGAACTTAAATAATTACATTGTTTATTAATCATGTCTATAAAATGACATGTGTGTATTTGCTTTAATTGGGAACACGGCATATCAGTAATCATCTGCAGCCAGCAGCAGGTCGCGACTACTCGATCAATATCGACTCGGGGACTCGTTATGAATATTATATGAATTCACGATGCATTGATGTTAAGTAGATGTATTTACAATAGTATGTACATCTGGGTACCGTTCAATATGGGGATGGGAATACGTTACATTTGATAGTCTTTATATTAATCCATTTTCCTAAGAGTTAATAAATGTAAATGGTAAAATTAATGTGGAAAAAATCTTTACGGAAAAGCCGAGTCCAAGATAGATATCAGGATCAAAAACATACTAAGTACATAGATACCTACTATGTAAATAAATCGAAAGTAGAAACACCCAAACGCACGGAGATCACATCAGTGTCCGTGAAAGTGCACAAACGCAAGGTATTTACGACGCACGCGCACCGACTGTGTCATTCCTCGCTAGATTATCTATGCGCGGAGGATTTCGACCATCTGTGCGTGAGGTGCCCACCAAACGACTGATTAAACAGTTATTTTGTATCAAACTGGTACATTGTTCACTTTTATGGTCAAAAGTCGGTTGAATTGTAAGATCTGTAAATATGTCACATCTTTAAATGATCGAAACTGTTGTGGAATTACAATAAGATTGCCAAACACTTGGTAAAAGAATCAAATATGAGACAGTGACGGAGTGGACTACTCCACAGTACTTGCCCAATAACTCAGCTATTAGAACTAAATCCATTTCACAAAGCTCCCACTTTTCTAAAACCACACAAATTAATTCTAACAAGACACCGAAACCAATTAAAGGCCCAAGGTTCAACTCTTTGGCAAGAAAACCGCGTCATTTATATCAATTGCCAGTCATTTGTCGCAGATTCGCGAAGAGGTACATCACTAGTGGTGTGGCAATAGGGGCGCGCGGTGGGAAAGTGTGGCAACGGCGTACAAGGGAACATTGTCTTGCGGCACACGTCCATGCTTCTGATGGGTCTCCTTGGACGTCATGTGATGTTTTGACCAGCTAGTTTATCTTTATAATTGCTGGTTACACAATGTACTGTACAATACACGTGTATAGCTGTAATACTCTGGCAGTTTCTAAAATAAGATAACGTTGAAATATATATGCCTTGGGCGGTCGAACGCTGGTCGGATGGTGTACCTGCTCTCGTATGGTCAACTAGAATACTTTTGTTAATCCACGGGCTTCCAATAGACTTCAAAAAGAATACTTCTTTACTGGAAAACGAACTTAAGCTCAAACCTACCAATATGATGGATACCAGCTACTACTTCTCAGTGTCGTTAAAATTCTAACCGTATTTTCAACGAACGTGGCCTGTTAAAATGAGCCTGACGCCTTTTCTACCAGTATTTGATGTTCCCCTCATCTTGTTCCAGATGTTGCCAGCGCTGCTGCTGCTCGCGGCAGCCGCAGCTTCGCCCAGGAAGACATACAAACGTGAAGGTAAGTCACCAATCAACATCTGGACTAACACTGACATCGAGCCTCTGTCATGAACCAATTTGTAGTTTACTTGTACAAGTTAAAAGTAAAAGTAATGTTCCTCCAGCAGTCTCTCTCTATTCTCTACAAAGTTTTTTCTTTTTAATTAGAATAATCAGTTACGTCATTTAAAAACAATTATGATTGGAAAACCACGAATCAAACAGCTTGATTTAATTACACCAGATGCTAACATACTCCTTAACTTCGTCACAGAGGCTCTACGAACGACTACAACTTACAAATCTGAAATAAAAGCACCCATTCCCTTGTTTGCAGCGCCCCTGAGCTCCTCGTACCTCCCACCTTCTCACGGCGGCGGTGGTGGCGGCTACGGAGGAGGTGGTGGTGGCGGCGGTGGACACGGAGGTGGGGGTGGTGGACACGGCGGCGGCGGCCATGGTGGTGGCGGCCACGGAGGTGGTGGCCATGGAGGACACGGGGGCGGCGGCGGCGGCGGCGGCGGCCACGGTGGTGGGGGCGGCGGCCACGGTGGTGGGGGCGGCGGCCACGGTGGTGGCGGCGGCGGCCACGGTGGTGGCGGCGGCCGTCCATCTTCGTCCTACGGCGCCCCAAGTCCATCAAGCAGCTACGGTCCACCTAAACCAAGCTACGGGCCCCCCAAACCCAGCTATGGCCCACCCAAACCTAGCTATGGCCCACCCAAACCCAGCTACGGACCACCTCCTTCTAAGCCTTCCAGCTCCTATGGACCTCCTCCATCAAAGCCTTCCAGTTCCTATGGTGCTCCTTCTAAGCCCTCCAGCTCGTACGGCGCCCCCGCGAGACCACCTGCTACCAGCTACGGTGTGCCAACTGGACCTTCAACGACTTATGGTGCTCCTAAACCTTCGAAGCCATCGAGCTCTTACGGTGCTCCTGCTTCTCCTCCGTCAAGCTCCTATGGTGCACCCGCATCTCCTCCTTCCAGCTCCTATGGTGCCCCATCTCCTCCCTCTAGTTCATACGGTGCACCATCATCTGCTCCTTCTAGCTCGTATGGCGCTCCTTCTCCTCCATCTAGCTCGTATGGCGCTCCTGCCTCACCACCCTCCAGTTCTTACGGTGCGCCTGCTTCTCCCCCATCTTCGTCTTATGGCGCACCTGCTTCACCCCCATCCTCATCCTATGGTGCTCCCGCGTCTCCTCCATCCTCTTCTTACGGAGCTCCTTCAGCTGGTGGCAGCAGCGGTGGATTCAGCAGTAGCGGTTTCGGCAGCAGTGGCTTTGGAAGTAGCGGTTTCGGAGGCGGCAGTGGATTCGGCTCAAGTGGTCCTTCATCAAGCTACGGTGCCCCGGCCAGCTCTCCGTCCAGTTCGTATGGAGCACCCGCCGCACCCTCGAGTAGCTACGGTGCCCCGGCCAGCTCTCCGTCCAGTTCGTATGGAGCACCCGCCGCACCCTCGAGTAGCTACGGCGCTCCGAGCAGCGGCGGCGGCGGTGGACATGGTGGCGGTGGACACTCATCTGGCGGCGGCGGCGGTGGCGGTGGCGGTGGATATTCATCAGGAGGCGGTGGTGGTGGATACTCCTCGGGCGGATCTGGTGGCTACTCTTCAGGAGGTGGCCACTCTAGCGGTGGCGGCGGCGGCGGCCATGGCGGTGGCTCAGGAGGCTACTCCTCCGGTGGAGGCGGCGGCGGCGGCGGCTACTCGTCTGGTGGAGGCGGCGGTGGATACTCATCGGGAGGTAGCGGCGGAGGACACTCGTCTGGAGGTGGCGGCGGATACCCATCCGGCGGTGGTGGCGGATACTCTTCAGGAGGCGGCGGCGGGTACTCGTCGGGTGGTAGCTCTGGAGGGTACTCCTCAGGAGGTAGCTCATCAGGCTTTGGAGGTGGCCACTCATCGGGTGGAGGCGGCGGCGGCGGCGTGCCGGCTACCATCAGCCAGGGCTACGACTCCAACGGTGGCTATGTGTACTAGACCCTGCAGGCTCCTAGCATCCTAGTACTAACATAAAATAGTCAATTATTAAGTTATCACAGTATCGTATTGACGTTGCGAATGTCACAACTTATGTATGTATTAATGTAGGTTTCTAGTGAAAACTATGTATGTATTAGATTTGTTTACTAAATGGCGAAATACATGGAATGCTTCAGGACTTTCTGATAGAACAATCGAAGCCTACGAACACGCTAGGGCATTCGATAGAAGGGTATGAGTCAGGAATAGTTTGTAAAGTTGTAATGGTTCCAAGTTCGAGGCATTCCGTCTATTATCGTAATAAAATGTGATCTGCATTCGAAGAATAAAGAATTGTGAATAAAGAGGTCTCTCTAAGAGCCGCGGACGTCGCCTTCTGCTTACCAAGTAAGCGACACTTGAAAGTATTAACTTTAATTTAATTGTAATTTACGAACTAATGAAATTGTACAAAAATTAAGTTTAAGGTCTGAGTAATTATACTTTTTTGTATAAATTAAAGGTTTTGTAAATATAAAAATACTTGTTTTGTTGTCCTTTTCCCGAGAATCAGTTTTAACCCCTTTTAAATATTCGGTATTGAAAGTCCAAGTAAAATATCCTATTACATTATAAACGTGAAAGTTTGTGAGGATGGATGGATGGACGTTTGTTACTCTTATCACGCATAAACAACAAAACGGATTTGGATGAAATTTTGCACACAGATAGTTAATAACCTGAATTAACACTAAGGAAACTTTTGATCCCGGTAGTATGATCCCGTGGGACAACTATCGAACTTCATAGGCATAAGCTAGTATTTCATATTTTTTAATAAAAATCGTAACAAGAAACCCTTAGGTACAGCTGCCCCGTACCAGTTTGTCCTTAACCCTACCTAATGAAACGATGTGAAAATATGATGGTTGATATCTTTAGTGAAAGGCCATCTCTAGCTTATATAGGCCTCGTTGGTCTAGTAGTCGCAAGCGCTACTGCTGAGCGGACCGTATGGTCCTGGGTTTGACGGCCAGGTTGAGCAAAGTTTTTTATAAGAGAGGAGGAGAGTTCCTCAGTATCAGGCCAGAGCATGGCTTCGTGCCCCGTTAGTGGCAACCGAGACCATTGACACCATACCACCATTACCACTACCATTGCATGCATGGGACTTATACATACCGGGCGATATACCGTTGTAGGTATCTGCTGTAGGTTGTACTCCAACCCACCCTTCGGGGAATATGAGCATGATGGAATAGTCAGGATGTACACAATCAAACACTATGAACATGCTATATGTTTTATTTTGATGTCGCCGGAGCGACCGCGGAATTCACAACGTTACACATTTTTTTACACATTTTTCTTTTTCAAAATATTCAACAAGAACTAGGAATAAGTCAATAGTAGGTATATCTACTAGCTAACAGTGGGGGGCCGCTTCCTGACCAACATCTCTTTACAACATTTAAAACACCGTAAATAACAAACGATATATATTTATAGTAACTACAGTAATGGAATATATATCTTAAAAATATAAATTCAGTATATAATATATATTTTGTGTAATAAATAGTTATTTCATAAAAATTTTCTTATGTCAAAAATCATTTATTAAAATATCTGAAATGCATAATAATAGTTGTAACACATATTAATGTATATATTTATACTGATATGTATTTTCCTAGTCTTCTTTGTTGACAAGTTATCTAACAAATGCATCTTCTCTTGCTATTTATATAAATATGCTAATACAGATAAATCAGGAAGCGGCGCCGAAGAACAACAACGATACCTATGATCTACCCTTACAAATATCGATATGTACCATTTCACACTAAACACTATGATATGTATATACGTAAGTCACATAGAGATGATATGTATCGAGTTCGTAGTCTTAGCAAAGGTTAGGCAGGTGGATATCACATCATATATCTATACATCCGCAACATATATAGAAAATGTCTCCAATTTTAAACGATTTATATGTATACTTTGTTATCAAAAAACAATTTGAAAGCTTGGGAATGTATCAAATATGGCAACTGTTTATCTATATTTTATATAATTTGTCGCTTAAATATGCAGTGACATGCATTTACATATATTTTACATTACGTTGTAAACACGCTCGTTTTCAATCCAAAAGGATAAAAGTTGCCAAAATTGACAGTATTATCTACTCGCAAGATACATCTTGATATATTTAGAAACATTACTTCAAAAAGCTTCAAACATGGACATTAACACGCATAATATATAAGACATGGACCGCTCAGGTCTAAGAGAGAGGATCAGAACACGATAATTTTGTGAACACCAATACACTTATAAGTTCAAAAAGACCGATTATTACTATCAGCGATCATCTGTCGCATCACAAAGCTCTTTAATATATTATTACCATATTACACGTATTGATTAATTTTCACAGACAGAGAAACTGAAAAATATTTTATGTACGATCGTATTTTGTTGCGTTTCATTAGTAACTCGGCTGATTTTAGGCCAGTTCTTTTGTTCTTTAACACAATATCTCATTGATAGAATGATTCCGTCTCCAATGTGTATATATGTCTTTATATATTTGCATTTATATATACGTATACAATATAAGTAGTATAGTACATGACAAGCGTACAATACCCGCTCTAAACAATATCAAACATTACATCGTAAATATTTCTGACTATAAAACAAAGCTTTAACAAAACATAGGAATCTGCCGCTACATTTACTAATGATCTTAGCTAAACGTTTGTTTTAAATATATGTTTTTTATATATTCCTTTTGTTTTTTTATACAAATTATCTGAATGAACTAAACTATGGACGAGCCATACATCATATGAGTTGTATTCAGGTAGTGGGTGATGCTTTACAAGCGATATGTATTACATTATATACCATTTACACTCGTATGATGACAATGCTTGGTCAACATTACTCGTCTACTCACGCGCACACACAGTGTCACTAGAAGCACATCGACAAGTGTGCTCTTCTCTCTATATTAATTGACTCAAATAAGGAATCGTCATCAATATAAATTATACATATAATATATATAAATTCTCTAACAACGAATATAATTCACATTTTGATATGTATGAGTTGCAACACTTCGTAATATTATTTATATACTTTCACTACAAAATAATACGGCTTAATTCATTTTTACATCAACTATTAAACATACATCTATTGCTTTAATGCCTTTATTTCTACACGATAATATTTATTAATTAAATATATTTGATATCAGTTTGCGCTTACGTCGTCATCAGTTAGAATTAAAGAAATCATTCGTTTCTACGGTGTACTATGAAATATGTGACATTTACAAAATGGTTTGTTTACATAGGAAGATATTGATGATATATTTCGTTTCGACTGTCTTGAGCATCACATTCTAGTCGTTATTTGGAAAAATACTGAAGTTTACTGTTCCATACTTCGATGTAACGATCCTACCGAGTTTAAATGAAAAATAAGAAATAGTAAAATTTTCGGAAAATATAATCCCGCGATGGTGCGACCCCGTGGTCCTACAGGCGCCTGTACCAGTTCCAATAAGTGAACTAATAAAGGTATTTATCGTCTCAGAAAGCCGTTTGCTTACCGAAAGGCTGCACGGGCGGGGGCGCACTGCGGCTGCCGAACAGCGGGTTGGGGCCGTCGTTGGGATCGTCTAGATCATCATCGTCAGGCTCGAGCGCGGGGTTGATCCTACCGCACTTCTCGTCCGGTCCAACGAGCGTGGAGGCGGCGCCGTACAGACGGCCCGGCACTCCGCCGAGGACGGACATCTGCTCGCCGGCCTCCGAGGGCTCGTCGACGCGCCGGATGTCTTCGGGGATATTCACAACACAGTTGAAGTAGTCAGACTCAGGGCTGAGGTAGCCGCCGTTGAACAGGAACCTGGTGGAAGATGAAACGCATAACATTCTATTTTAAAAACTTAGAAAGGTCATAGATGTTATATCTGATGACGGCAACAAACAGCGTATTAGAACGTTAGATAGGAAACATGATATGTTCCGTCACAAATTGCTTCCTAATTGTTGGAAAGTCAAGCAATCATACACATACAGACTAGCCTCTGTTTACTGACCAAAGTACTTGCAAGAATTTATGATTTACGGGCAACAAAATCAGTAAAGCCAATTTCCTTAATAGCGTTAATTAATTATTTTACAAATAGTGAGTGTATTAGACTCTCGAAAATATTAAAATTTAATATGCAATAAATCTGCAACAGGAATGCATACGACAAAGCTTAATAACAGATCTCCTGCTTCAAGAAAGCTAATTTGAACCAGAACCACAAAGGACACCTCAGATGTAACACAACAGATAACTTGACATTTGCATAGGGTGCCTAAAATAATTAGTTGCGTAATTAAGCTGTATAATGAAATTGATGATTTATTCATTACTATGTACATTATTTACATACTACAAAATAATAAAAATATGTACAAGTGTCAAAATGGGAATAGAATATCAGGACGTCAAAACATTCGGTTACATCCCTGTCAAAAGGAAAAGAGCCCAGAAGGCTGGCAGCATCGCCACGTTGTATGGCAATGCAGATCCTTTGGACCCCATGGCCCTAGTGTAGACCAACCCCAAACAGCTCAAACATAACTACCAATTACGTTATTGTATTTGCGCCGTTTGAGTTTTTGAGCACTTGCAGCAGATGCTGCAGCACAGCCCGCTGTGCTAGGAACATGGGATGGCGCAAGGGTGTCGACGCAAGTTACATCCCACACCAAACGCCCCACCAACCTCCATGGTCATACCTTCTGGTCTCTTCCCAACGTTGCGTGTCAAGCCATTAGGTTCTAAGACAGTTGGCACCCTGGCGGTGGCAAGAGAGCGAATGAATGAGATCATTAATGCAATTAAACTAAATAAAGAGGAAGTATTGAATCTCTTGTCCTTTTGTATAAAGTTTTTTTTTCTTCTTTTGTTTACCGTTATAACAGTCCCCTAAATGATGGTTTAATCACACATAGAACCCATCCCAGTCCACCCACATCTTTATTTTAATTTCGTATTTATTTTAACATGCCATCCTCTAAGTTGTTTTCATCGTATCTGTAGATGTATGTTCACTCCTAGTTATAAATCACAGACGTAAAACACATTGTCAACTATAGGGAATAAGCTACCTGAGCTATAACAGTATTAAAACTATATCACAGTTATCAAATGGAATACTAAAAAAACATATTAATAATTTTACAAGCTTAATTTTTGTTGTATACTGCGTCACTGTACTCATAATCATCATTGACAGCCTGACTACATCCACTACGCTCTTAGCTTGTGCGAAGCTCCAAGCTCCACGTACTTATCAATTTTGTACAAATATATCGTCAAAATATAGGTTCATTGTGGTGATTTCAGGATTCTTCCCTCAGTAAAAGTAGTTCACAATGCATATGATAACCCTTTAAAAGGATTAGTGTAAAAATTAAAGACGCATGATTATGTAGCTAAGCATTAAAATTACGTCATCTAAGTACACAAAATCCGTGTTCCAGATAAGTAAACAATGTACTAATGCACCTCTCATACAAGTCGTGATACACAATCACTTTCCACTCATTACAGATCATTGTGAGGCTGTTCGTCTGTTCGTCACGATTCACAAGCGATGTATTTGTCGATGATTTACTAATGGCGATCTGGTAATATGGGGATATTACCAGATCGCCATTAGTAAATCATCGAAAAAAACATCGCTAACAAAAATCGTTCGCTAACTAAACAATCTATTAAGATACAGATAGGGGTATCTGTATCTTAATAGCTTGTTTTTTTTCCCTTATTATAAACTTGTGAGACTGATTGTTCTACCATGGTCACAACAGTTTTAATAGATTTTTCCGCTACAAAACTTTCCATATGAAGTTACACTGCCTAACAAATAACAGTAATCTGAACCCTTAAAACTACACAATGAAATAAAACCTTCCGGATTTCCTCGATATAAATCAGAAGTTATTTACTTTTATCTTAAACTCTGCGATAAAATTCATCTGACTGTGTCCCCAGGGCGTGGTAACATGTGATTAACTCAGGGATGTAGCATCCACCCGTGCTTTAATGACATTAACTGCAAAAACGCTTAGCGGAATTTAGACTAGAGGTAGTCGTTCCGTGGAAAGCGGATGTATGAAAATTCAATGTAGGCACTATTTAGTAGGAAAGTATTTGTTTATGTGTTATTGAATTGTTGTAAGTACCTATAAGAGACAGAAATGTGTAACATAATGAACTCAATTGGAGCTATTGGGACTGAACAGTTGTCGCCAATAATTAGCACGAAAACACTTTTAGAAAGTTTATGTCAATGAATAATGATTAAGAAATCAAATTGAAAATAAACTGTCAGTACATGATAGCCACTTTCCTGTATCTTTTATACAAAAAAGAAGCGTTTGCTGTTGTTTACAACTAACATCATATCACAGTACTTTAACATCGACACATTTGGCGTCTTTGACCAACGAGTTAACAATCCACCTAGCGACAATAAACCCAGAAACCCTAATAGCTAACAAACACCACATAATGGTCAAATATCAGAACGTTCACATTCTAACACTTCCTACGTCTCAAGTGATAATTATTGCAAAATATCTGATTTTGATGTCTTAGCTTCTGACACCAATTATGTAAGTTATTTGTATGTAATGTTTATTAATAATTGTGAATGGAAAGATACTAGTGTTATTGACTTTAGTTTCTGGGTGGTCAGTAGCTCAGAATAGCATTATCTATCTCCTTGAATGATGTAACAGCATGTCTATTATAAATTTATAACACATCGGAATGTTTGCATTAACACTAACTCCATTTTAATCTTGCTCTTAAAAATAAATCCTATCAAAGTAGTGTTAACTATAGAATTGTGATTCTGGAATTGATCTGCATTCAATCAGTTACAAAATGCTGGTTTTATTGTCAAACCCAACAATTTGGGTTGCACATGTAAATAATAACTCAGACCTCTACCCAATGTTTTCGCCCATAGATATTTTACGCTCTGTGGTTTGTGCTAACATAAGTTCATAACCGCAATAAAACAGATAGGAATAGAACCTACAACCTCGCCACCAGTTCAGTGTCTTATACCTATATTAATATTACCTACTTTTATAATATAGACATTGTTACTGAATAGCTTAATTACCAAAACTGTTTCTCATTCAACATTGGAATCGCTGTAATATAATAGAACAATGAACCGATCTCATTTTAGCAACCCTCTTAGTCCAAGAATACTTAATTAAAAAGGCCTGACCCTGCGGCCACGATGGCTCATCCAAACGAACGTAACATGCGGCGACGAGGCACTCGGCTTAAGAGATACTTCCGGGAACCCAAGTATGTTTAATATTATCACGAAAATGGGGACACTTTTAAATAAAATTGTAGTTTACACTATGACAAATCTCTAACATGTCTTAGTCTAAAAGTACAGTAGTAGTCATTATACGTACCTACGTACCAATTCTCATAAGCACATCACAGTTCAAAACCAATTTGCAAACACGTTGAAGGGCTTAAAACTACTTTTCCGAAATAGCTGTTTAAATAAACCCAAGGAACAAGTTTTATAAAGGGCTCGTTGTTGCTACCCCAAATTGAGCAACTGTCTAAATTATAAATACCCCCGAAGAGGTCTGATCCAACTTTAAGTAATATTTGATGAACCTCGTCAAACATTTGAGCCAACGTTTCAATTATCTTCGACAAAATGCTGAAAATGTATTACGAAAATACATATTTGATGAAAACCTGTCGTTCAGGGCTGAAACTTTGTGATTATCGAAGGATATCGCCTAAAACAGACTCTGACAGAAGCAATAAATTGAATACAGTTTCTACCTATTTTGGGACAGACTTGCTGTTTCAAACTCTGCTGAATATTTGATAGTCATTTTAGTAGGGGATAGTCATTTTCTTCACTTCTGTAGACACAATTTAATACAAGAATCAGCTCAGGCAAAAGCTGGTAGCGCGGCTGACAGCTTAAATAAGACAAATACGTTGAAAGATAGAATATACTTTAGTGTCCACCAAAATTGATACCCAGCTATTTTACAATATCGAATTGCTAATCATATGGTACCACGGCGGCGGTCTTATCGCTAATAACGCTTCCAGACAACTCAACGGGGTTTTTCTATCTTCTATCGTCCATGGAATTTGTATTGAAAAACAATATGGCGGCGTTAGTTCTGATTACAGCCACGCGCCGGAGCACTTTGTAGATATTTCTTCTCTTGTGTAGACCCATTTAATACGAGGATAGCCCTTTCAATACTGGATGCGCGCTTACAGGTCAAGTAAAATAAATACCTACGTCACAACCATTTAATCGGTGTTATACTCACAGAAGAGTCTAACATTCTCAGACTTCTTTCAGAAATTGTATGTATGTACCTATATTATCATATTACGTCGTGTCGGTAACTTCACCGGTCGAGGTGAGCACTCGGAGTGAAATTGAATCAATCAATTTTTGCGAACGAGCGCTTTTAGGATGTTACGTCTTATTCAAGTTACTTATTTGTGAAATCGGGTTGAATCCGGTTTTTTTATAAATATGATGATTGTAATTTCATGATTTAGAGAGAATTATGCAGATTTGCGAGCAAACGACTGTTTATCACTTTATAAGGAACCTGCTCTATTAGTCTCCATTAAGTCTAAATTCGTTTTAGCAACAGTAAATAAAAACACTGTTTTTTTTTTAGGACTACACGTCGTACGTTGTGCCAAAGTTAGTTTAAGAAAGATATATGTACGCACAGTACAGACTATGACTAGGCTGAACTTTTATGTACATGATATAACCCTGTTATGGCACAGCAAATGATAATAACACCTTGTAAAAAAACCGTGTAAAACTCTGCTAAAAAAGCCATACTTACACAGACAACCACGAGACAAACGCCAGCGTGAATAGCGACATACTCATCGCCATGGTCCTGAAGGGGAACAGCTGCACCTCGGTCACGGGGTCCCACCCAGGGTAGTGGATAAGCGGGGGCAGCCCCAGCATCTTCTCGCCCCCTGAGAGACGTACGAGGGCGGCCACGATGTAGGCCGCCAGGGAGCCGTACGTGTTGCAGTGCTTCTTGAAGTGTACTACCATCAGTAGCTGCGGGAATAGGATCACGTACACCAGGTCCGAGCACATTGACCTGGAAAATTGGGACATGTTACTATGGTTCTTCTACATTTGCACTTGTGAACATCAACCACCACTACGTGGGTGGTGACGAAACCGGTAAGCTTGCCTCTTATTATATTGAAACTCCATACTACTACAGAAGTAGCCTGCTCAGAGTGTTACCACCGATCTGCCTACTATGCACGTAGTGTAATGTCGTAAACCGCGTTCAGTATAGTACTCGCGTTTTTATGGTTCCGTAGCCAAATGGTAAAAACGGAGCCCATATTATATCATCCTATCTATCTCGAAAGCATGTTTATTCTTTCGAGACGGAGGGGATTTTAAATTATTTACAACACATATACACAAGGATCGAATACCTATCTGGGGCCGTGCCCTAAACGCAGACAGTCTGTAGTTGATCATGTCAGCGCGATCATGGTGGAATTTCCTGAGCACCGGAAAAGGTATCATCATAATCAAAAACGCACTTATCATCGAAAGGACATTAACAACACCGTCACTTTAATGTACCTAAATCATTCCATATATTTACTAAACGCAACACTTAACAGCCTAATACATCCTTGGCAGTAGGCCCATTGCGCCATGCTCCTTTCGCAGCATCGTCCTGAGTGCGCCACAATTAGAGCGTCGCGAGAGCCTGCGGCCCTGGCGGCCGCTGGTGGCTGGCAGCATCACGACACGAGCAAGGATTGCGCATCTCAGTTTATGATCCCATCGCTTGATGAATTGATGGCGGAACGGCCGCGGCATATAAATTAATGGTGTTCCAATATAAATCGTGCTGTCATTCATATCAATTGGTGCAGTGTTACGTCATGTTTTTGTTTGGTGCGAAAATTGAACAAGAGTCCTTTGGCGAGTTCGTTTAAAAATGTTTTAAAATGAATGGCTTGTTTGTTAGCATGCATTCTATATAGAATTATGTTAAAATCTATATAAATAAAAAGAAAAGTCCTGACTAACTAACTGACTTATCAACGCCCAGCCCAAACCCTTGGACCTAGAAAGTTGAAATTTTGCACAGAGGTTCCCTTTATAATGTAGACAAGGAAGGAAGGATTTTTTGAAATTCAACCCCTAAGAGAGTGAAATGGGGTGTTGAATTTTCTGTGAAACTTTTATTCTCAGGGTCGATTAACTTGAAAATTAGTGTACATACTCTTCAGATAAAATTATGAGTATAAGTGTATCACAGTTATTCCAAAATCATCCCCCAATATAAAATTCAAAGTCCTGACTGACTGACTGATATATCAACGCACAACCTAAACTGCAGTTTTTAAAGACATATAATTTGATGGGTGCATTCTTAGTAAAGAGTGGGTATCCACCATGAAAGGGTTTTTCGAAATTCCACCCCTAAGAGGGTGAAATGGGGTGTTGAATTTTCTGTGAAACTTAATATTTTCTGGGTCGATTGACTCGAAAATTAGTGTACACACTCTTCAATTAAAATTATGAGACATGTGCAACAGTTATAAATATAAATCTGTGTATTTACATACATAGATTACTTATTATCCCAGAAGTTAGATCCATTTGTTAGCATAAGGACAGATTAGCTTTACGCCAGATTCGCGTTAGCCCGTGGGCAATTCCCGAACTCCACACGGGTGAAGTCGCGGGCATAAGCTAGTTAAGTATTATTACATACCGCTAGTTTCGATAAAACATTAAATCGAAAAAACATAGATAACTGAAACAATCACAATAATTTGGAATTGACATTTATATTCAAGTTGACTAACGCTACAAAAGGCTGTAATTGAGTAGATTATGTGGGTAGGCCCACATAATCTAGATGGTTTCTTTATTACTAAAGCACACGGCTATATCCGGGAACCATCGCTAAAACTTTGAATTAAAATGCAGCTCAGTTTCACGACAAAGCTATTTTAAAAATAAACAATTTAATTCCCCGCCCGAGGCAGAGTAAAATTTGTTGGGGATACAAATTTGCAATTCACCCCCACACACCCCTTTCACCCCCTTTGCACAGACTGTAAGGCATTCAATTTCGATGCAGGTGTGAGCAGACGGATCCAATCGACCGTGTGCCCGCGTGAGCCCTCAGGAAATACCTGTAGGCGGTGAAAGGTGGCGAAAGGTGCAGCTGGATTTTGTTCTTAGTCTTTATTTGAGTTTGAAGAAATCTTTTCCGAGGTAGCGAGTTATTTGTTGTGGTATGGAATATATGTACTTTGCTATTTTGCTATTGTTTGAAAAAAAATGCATGAACAACTTTGACAAACAAAAGATGTATTCGTTCAAGTGTAACATGAATTTGGAAATTTAAATTCATTATCTACAATGGAGTTCCACAAGGAAGTGTTTTGGGCCCACCACTTTTTATTATTAATATCAATGACGTGCCAAAATCTACTACAGATCGTATAACAATGATGAAAATATGATTTAATAGCAGTTTATATTCAATAATTCAATGGTTACAAAATAATAATTCATTAATTAATATCGATAAAATTAAATTAATGCAATTTAAACAGAAAACAAAAACACTTTACATACTCGAATAGAATTTAACGGTGAAAAAGATGAATTAACGACTACAACAAAATTTCTCGACGTACACAATTACACATAGATGACAATTTGAAATTGGCAAAGTCATATAGAGTTTGTTTGCAAAAAAGTTTCAGTCACCTTATATGTAGTTTGTACATGCTAGCGAAAAAGGTCTATCTTAACACATTGCTCGTAGCTGATCATAGTAATGTTGCTTCTAGACTCAGATATGCAATTACATTCTGGGGAAATACTACCAACTGGGATAAAGTTTTTAGATGTCAAAAAAGGTGTGGTCTCAACAGAGCTGTCAGCTGCAAGGAATAGGTACTTTAAAAAATTAAAGCCCGTGCCATCTTTATATATTTTTGAAATAGCCTTGTGTATTAGACATTATCCATTACTATTTACATTAGAGCTCAGATCGCGAAATAGAAGTAATTTGTATAATAACCTTACCAGACAATATAGAACTATCCTCTTTGGGAAAAGTGTGTTTGCTATGGCCACAAAGATCTACAATAAGATTCCTAATAACATAAAAGAATGTAGCAATATTAAGGTCTATAAAAAGAAATTGTTCCAATATCTTACAGAAAACTGTTACTACTACTGTTGCTGAATTATTGGCTACTAGAACTTTTTAAATGTTTCAAGTCCGCTTGACTTTAATTTATTATTGTTGTTTATCATGTGTCGGTCATGCATGACCAACAGTAGTAATATAATTTATATTTGACAAAAATTGAATTTATATCAAATAATTGTAATTTTAGACTCATATTTTCAATATATTATTTAATAATTTGTATGCCCAGGTGGCTGATCATGAAATGAACATTATTATTATATAATTATGTAATGAATACCAGCATACTACCCATGTATCATAAATAAAAGATTTGATTTGATTACAAATACGTGCCTAGCACCTCCCAGTGCTAACATGAAGATATTTGAGTTATGTTGACAATGTCTGGATTTATCTCACCAAATGCAACGAAGCATTAAGTATTAAGGCATCAAGGGAATTTAGATTGAAAATTAAAAACTATCTAGTATCAACCCTACACTCATGTAGAGGTAACACAGTATGAGGGTGTGTCGGTAGTGAGGATTAAGTTTCAATTAGCAGCTCGGCCCACTGCGAGAAGTAATCTCTTTGCATATCGGAGCCGGGCGGATCCGAGCGGCTTCGGAACACCTCATCTGCAGCGTTACTAAGGGTTACTAAGTCTTATTAAAACAAGATGTGGGTTAAAGAAGACAAATCTTTTATTTTACCGAGCCAACGCTTGCAATCAATCAATATGTAATGTTTTTTTCTGTTCTGAAACTTCCTTAAGTTGCATTATTTAGTTGGTGACCTACCCACTTTAAAGGAGGCCCTGGACTAGTGTTTTCGTTCTTCTTTAGCTGTTCTATAGCTTATCCAATATAATAATAGCCAATCCAATACATGTTTGACCTTATCAGTCACCGTTACCGTTCATAGAAGAGTTTAGTCCGCAAGAGATCTCGAAGGTCCTTTGCATCACCTCGCTGCTCCATTGCTCAGCCGCCATAATATACACCATCGTAAAAACATTACCCTATTACGATAAGTGTCGATTTTCTTATATTTTCGGTATCGGCCATTAACTGGCTCTTCAATGTGTGTCAATGGAATGATGATCGTAATAGCTGTGTGCAACACCATCGTTGGGCATGTAGTTATCTAGTGTAAAGGTTTCTGTCCGTTTGTGATGGTGGGCTAATTTTGAGTGACGCTCTTTATAAACGACTCTTATAAACTCTCCCAAGAGATCCTTGGATTCTGTGCAGGTCAAGTGCTAGCACTGTCGTCTTGACTAAGGACTGGCCGTATTTGAGCATGTTTGTTAAACTAGGAAAAAGGGAGATGACGTATTTATTTGTCATTTTTGGCGATTGATGCATTCAGGGTATTTAAGGTATTTCCCTCTTAATATCCACAACTATAGGGAAGTGTGGTGTTTTTGAAGGAATAGGTACAAAGAATATAATTGGGGGATAGACGAAAAAGAGCTGCTCCTAAAAATCTTCTCCCAAAGCCAGGACACTCTTCATGTATATTATAAAATATATACATTTTGATGGGTACATACTCATAAATGATTACGACCGCGGCCGACGGGCGCGGGCAGCGATTATAGATTGCAACAGACACCAAACTAATGAGAAATAAATGTTTATGTGTCATTTGAGTATTACACCGTGAGCTATGGGGACGATTAGACATTGAGAAGCAGACGAGTACTAGGAGTACAAACATACCTGTTAATGCTCTGTGAAATACACTTCGCAGGGACCGCACGCAACGTGTGGCGACATCTATAGCGCCGCATTCGAACTACAATTACGTAGGTGGTGATATCAGAGTTATCCGCGGAAAACAAGTCAAAATACTCAAATCCCGTCTGGTCGGAGATGGACGACGTATCCCTTATCGTCATCAGAACTCGATATTAGAAAGAAATACATGAATTGCAATTCAGAAATTTATTACCTCCTGAAACAACGCATTCGAGTCCTTGGGTTCGATTCCCAACGCGGGTAAAGTGTTATTGTATTTTTAGGATTGAATTGATCAGGAATGTCTCAATTGGATAAGTAAGTGAAATATAGGTATGATGTTTTTTTTTATATTTAAACGTCACAAAGAAAATGGTACCCACTATAGAGACCATTTTTGAATTTTCACACCGCACGTGTTCATGGAGTAACAAAGGTAAGACGATATTTTTGTTGCCGAGGGAGGATCAAGAGCCACTTGTGCACGTCAAGTGGGTCACCATGGCCGCGAGTGTCGGGCTGTCGGGTCAGCGGGGCGAGAGGGACTCGTTGTTACAGGACGGAAATTCAACAGATGCAGCCATGCAGGTGGGTGGTACAATGTGCGTGTCAATCATTTAACTAAATGTCGTTTCTCTTTGGGAGTAGCTTTGACTATCTCACAGTTTTTACTTTCAATTCAGTCCAAATTCTTCCGTGTTTGTTTGTAAAACAGCGTTTATAAAACCCAACATAGTCAATGTAGGGAGTAATAAAGTGATGAATCTTTGAAAGTGCAGCTTCGGTACTTTGTGGTATTTCGTGCAGGCGCCGTCGATGTTACGAGTTAACGATATCAACTTCAAAGTTGCAAGAACTAGAAGTAAAATGTCACAGTTAGCCCAAGAGATAGATTAAAATATCGTACTACCGAATCTACTGCATGGGTGCCTGTTTTATTATTATTGGTACCGACCGTCCACCTAACAATGGCGTCTGAGCATACCATAAAACTGCTACATGATGCTATTTGCGAGAAATAAACATTTTGAGCTATACTATAAAATCTTATCCTTTATTAATTCCGCAACGCTGTTCTGGACCGGGCCCAGTAGACACACCTGTGAGTTTCCCAAAACCGTTTAAGGGCCAATTGTATCAAAGAGTGTCAGCATAATGACGGGGCCCCCCTCTAGAGGGCCAAAGCCTGCCGGGGTCGCGGGACTTATAGAATTACCGTGACCCTGGATCATAAAGGGCTATTGAAGGACACCGTGGATTTTAGTCAGTACAAGTCTGACAGTCCCTCCCGCTCTGCCCTGGGTGGGAGGACTCATTTGATGACATTAACACGATAAAAAAAAAAAAAATTGTAGGTAACTTATATAACTCACCCATTTTCTTTTCCCATTGTCGTGGCGCATTGTTTAATCACCAGTTATAAAACGAAGAACTCACCACAATCCGTATATGGAGGGGATGGTGAGCGCCATGAGCGTGGCCAGCGCGCCCACTATGAGGATGGACACCCGCATCACCCATATGATCTCCATCTCCGATGCGTTCTGTCTGAAGATCAGCTTATACACGTTCCTGTAGAGAAGGTGGCACAGTCAGTGATGGTACTCGAGGATCACCTGGTACAGTCGGACTAGCCCAATATTAGTCGAGCAATTAATGACAACTTTATTATCTTCTGTGATCTTCCAACTAAACAGAGAGATACCTTGTTGGGGAGTTTGTTTCGCACTACTTCTGCCCAGCTGAAACACCAGGAAATGCTAAAGTTTTGGGGGACTGTCTCATGTCATTTGGAACGTACAAAGAATGCGATTATATTTACAGCCTAATTTGAATAAAATAGTTTAGACTTAGATTCGCACAATTTAAAGAATTTCCACAAACACTTCGACACACCGCTTTGAAAAGTAATGTGTTAATAAACCATCTGAAACACCAATTTCATAATCACCTGGCAAACATAGAGCTGGCACTGAGCACACTGGAGTCAGCCGAGGACATGACGGCGGCCGACACGGCGCCGAGCCCGAAGAACGACACGAAGTCGGGCGTGAGGTGCTGCAGCACCAGTGGCAGGATCATGGACGTCTGGTCCGACGTCAGCTCGCCTTCCGGGGTCAGGTCGCCGCGGTAGTTAGTCTCGTTCCATGCTAGGAGAATTAATGAAGGCAATGGGTTTAGTAATATTGTATTACATGCGAATGAGCTGCATCTAGTTAGAGAGGAAGCCAGCCCAAACATAGCTGGGAAAGAACTAGACAGACTAGATAATGCGAATGAGAAGAAAAGATGGATCGATTGTGTAAGGCATGATAATGCAAAGGTTGACAGAGAACGAAAGCGGAAATCAAACTGCCAGAAACTAAGAAATAGAGAATATACTAAATCTTATCTATTTCAGGGTCGACTAATAATGTATGGGGATGCGATGTCAGTATTTCCTACGTCGGCCAAAAAAAGGGTAAGTCAACCTACCGGTGCTCTTAGCAATGGCTCCGATGAGAACTGGCGGGATGGCCATGATGATGCAGCCGAAAGCCGCCACGTACGACAATATCTGCGCACGCCCTGCTGTCTTACTGCTCAGCACGCGTTGGAAGTATACCTGGTGGACAACGTAATCACGGTGGAGCATACTGGTAAAGTGAAGGGAGTCTGTCTTTTAAGATGTTGAAGTCTTTTAACAGTTTGACGAGAATAGTTAGAAGTAGGTAAAAAAGGCATTCTTTACACACAAGTGCAACATTTATTATACCATTGCATTCCTGTATATAGCAGAAAAGTTTCAAGCAATATGTTACCCTATTTATAATAGCTACAATTTCAGATTCAATAGTGACAGCCGCTAGAGGCTATGCCAGTGCCATAGAAAATCAGGTTATCCAAATTCCTGGCTGGCGGGAGTGATTCTATTGACTAGCGATGCATACATCACGCCAAATTAACGAAAACATGAACGGAGTTACTCCAGCTGCGATGTGACTCGAGCCAGATTTACATTAGTCAAGTGCTGAGCGAAGTAGATAGGTACAGTGATTAAGGACAGTGGTGGAAACAAATGGGACAGTAGCGAGTAAACAGTCACTGTTGAGATGCTCGCCACTCGCCACTAATCTCGTATCGGTCTTTACGACGCAGCTTGCGTCTAGTAACTCGGGCGTGTGTCAATTGTTTCCGTCAAGTGTGGGGCATTTATTTGTTTCCACCGCAGTGACTGTCGTGACACGCGTGAAGTGTGGGGGTGTAGACCATCTACACCAAGCGGCTATAGTTGCCTCACCTGCCAAGGGATGCCCCCGAAGACGAGCAGTAGGCCGTAGTCGACGTAGAACCAGTAGTAGTCGGAGTCCACGTGACCTATCCAGTCCACCTCCATGGAGCTGAGTGGCTTCACGTGCTCGTTGGCCCACGCAAACGGGATGCACATCCACAGACCTGGCACGGAGGTAGAAGTTGAGAGATGGAGCTAGGTAAGCTTATTTAAAGATAGTGATAGACTTCCAACATGTGAAACTTGAATGAACGTGTCACACTATCAAATACCATGTATGATAGCTGCCGCCATAACTGCTCGTTCGATTTATTTATTCTGTTTAAACTGCATACAAATAAATAATGTTTGTCTAAAAAAAGCTTCAGTCGTCGTTAGTTATATATATTGCCTACTATCGGTGAAAATATTTCTTTGCATATACGTATATATATATAATTCTGCGCATAAAACCGAGTCTTCTTTTATTCGGCAACCTACTAAATCTCTTGGAAAAACTCATGGCTTACCTATGAAGATGCAGAAGAGCTGTATGACGTCGGTGTACGCGACGGAGTACAGTCCGCCGAACAGCGTGTAGAACACCGCCACGCACGCCGAAAAGATAACCGACGTCTTCTGATCCATGTCAATGATCACCGCCAACGTCGCTCCTACGGAAAAGTGGTGATTTTAATATAGTGGTTAATATCACTGCCAACGTCATGCCTATGCCAAAAAATTGATGTGAATGACTGTTAGAGTACTTTATGCGGCCTCCCAAAAATCCCTTCTTTGATATTGTTAGTCAACCTATACGTTAGTTCGTTGAGCTACACGATTACTGACAAATGTTTGCACTAACTGGACAGGTCCTCTCGTGTGATTCTTTGCTAAAAAGACCATCTCGGACGCGAATCTGCATGCTGCTCACATGACTTGACCAAGACAATGTCTGGACTTTAAAATAGACTGTGACCACTGAGTTTGTTTCAATGTTTCTTCTCAGAGTAGTCAGACAGGAAACTTCGACCTCAACTCTAGTTTGTAAAAAAAAATTACGTGTTAGTCTTTTAGTAACCTACTTACAAAAAAAAAACATTTCATTACTTCATACGTAGAAGATGGCGGGACGAACTGCACAAAACAAACGACCAGTGGCCCACATTAGCCCTGGATCGCAACAACTGGAAGTCATGGGGAGGCCTTTGCCCAGCAGTGGGATGACGCAGGCTAACAGTATCATTATCAGTATCACTTCATACGATAAAATGGTGATGTTTGATTATGAATATGATGAATATCACCGCCAACGTCGCGCTAACGAAACAAACGGTAATGTTAATTCAATTGTGAATATTACCGCTCACATCTCTATAATAGCAAAGTAAAGGCAAAGTAATTGCAAAAACCTACCCTACAACAACATCAACAAAACATTTTTTAAAACAAAAGAAGACTTGGTCTAATTCCCCTGACTCACCGAAAGTTACACGCTGTTTAAATAAATGTTATGTATTCTGGAATTAAAAAAAATGTTTCTCTTTCCCCAATAACAGAATAAACGGAATACTATTTCTTTGAGCTGAACACAATCGGGTGGCATTTGACATTTGAAACGGAAAGGTTACGCGAAACTGACGTCAATCGGAATAGAACACGGTCAAAGATACACAGACACATTGTCGTCACCGACTCAGCGAGTCAGCGCTATCGCTTTCAGAACTTCTAAATACCTAGGTACTAGGTAGGTAATAGGGAAAATATCATCATATGCCTAGTGCCTAGCCTTTCTCACAACCATGTTGGGTCTGGCTTCCACTCTAACAGGACACAGCTGTATACAAGTATTTTACATGGAACGACTGCCCTATAGCCCCTGGCAAGACGATATCAAAGTTTTGAGCTTCTGACTACCCGTATCGACTGTTAAAGATAAAGCGACAAATCAAGCTCAATTGGTTAAATAACAAACTCATTATTTCAGACTGATTTGAAAATAATTGGACGGTGTTTATGTGCAGTCCTTAAACTCTCATGTTAATGTTCAACTTAATTCCCTGCCTTCATTAAAACCAGCTATGTTCGAATTAGTCTAATTATTTCAGCGCAGGCACGCCATTAGAAGCATTACTTAAATTGTTTACAAGCCATTCTTGTCACGGACAATTGGCTGCTGAAGAATTAAGGTTTTTTAGTCTTAATAAAATTTGAGCTGCTTTGAATAGCCCCGAATTTTTGGAGTACTAAACAAAACGGGAATTTCTTAAGCATTTCTTTTAATATAATAAAGTTTGGCCTGTCAAGACTTCAAGCAAAATTCTAGATTTAATTAGTAAAATTCAATCTCATTCTTCATTATGTAAAGAAAATACCCAGACTAACAATTAAGTACATGCTATTTTTGGTATAGTTATACAGTTAGCGAATGTCACGGACTGTTTAATAATTACCTACAGTTTTATTAGAAATCTTTTACTTGGACACCTTTCAGATTTAGCACTCGACATGCCTATGAAAGGATTCAATTATTATTTTTTTCTTTAGATATTTAGTAAAAGGATGATACACCGTGGAGTAACAATAAGAAGCCACTTGATATAAAGATCAATCAATATAGCAAACAGTGCGACACCATTTCCCATTTCAGAGCGTAACTCCACCACTTCAAAATAAATCAGCTTCGTTCCGAAGGGACAGGTAAACCGATCGACCCGGGGGACGAGGCCACCCGCCGAGGTCATCCGCTGAGCTATCCCCTGAACTAGTGATGCACCATGGTTTACAGTATCGATACAATTTGATGCGACACTCCAATATTTTTGATCGATACGAACGAATACCAATAAATATTATTATATTTGTACATCTTTGACAGTCAGTCTTTTTTTTAATTTTTGTATAGGAGCAACAGAGCGGAATTTTCTCAAGACTGTTATAAGAATTAATAAATACTATGCAATATTGCAATTCGTATCGATTCAAAGTATGAAAAACAAATGCAAGTATCGAGCATCACATACGATATGGTTCGAAATTTGTAGCATCGGATCGAAGCCATTCGATACGATCCAAGAATCGTATCGCACAGTTGCGATCCGGATCGATCCAAAGTATCGATGCAAATGCAAGTACCGCGCACTCCTACCCCGCGCTATCCCCTGAGGCACATCGATCTGACACGAGTTGCCGAACTGTCGTGAGTTCGTGACTCTGCTACCAAGAGCCCAGGCGAGAGCTGACTTGGCACAGCACTGGGGAGCGGTAATGTAAAGGTACGTATTGAATTTATAATAAGCTCGTAAGACCTTGACCGATTTTACATTTTATGTAGGCCGAAGGGTTGGATTGTCGCCCCAAGTCGGGTTTCCGTCGAGGGTGCAGTTTCAAAGGAGTAAGCGATCAAAACAAACTAGAAAAGTGTCGTATGAATTAAAGGAGAATGGGCAGAATCGTCCTATGAGCGGCCAGGTACATGTTTACTATTGATGTATAGTATATGCCGTTTAATTTTGCAGATTTTTTATGAACTCGGTGCCACGAAAAAAAAGTTAGTTACACAAGGTTAAATATTCCATGATTTTTTATGTTTTTTTTTTAATTCCATTTTGTAGTTTGTTGATAATGCTGATACAACTGCAAAGTGGCCATTATACCGTCGTAAAAATCATATTCGTTTTAGCACAAATGAGGTACTTTATTTTTTTCATTTCTATGTGACTTTCATTGTTTTGCCCCTTTAAAGACACCCTGACACAACCTTGTGATACTTAGTTATATTATTAATTGTTACTTATTGCAACCAACTTAAATTTAAAAAATCTTGACGAAAGAAAACTCAATGAAAACACTGGAAAACTTGATAAAGTAAACGAGGAACACAAACTACAACTGGAAATAACTTCAGAGTCCTTTTACTTCAACTTAGATAAACTCTGGTTACTCGCTAACGAAGTAGATGATCCGTTAACAATTAGGCAGTTAAGTAAATAAGAGTTAAGTGGAGTTGCTGGTGTAAGAGCGGTGTAAGTCAATTAGAAAGGTTCAAAGTCTGCGATCCGATTACTTCGCTGAGGGAGCTAAACTGACTACCTTCGATTAACTTTAATTGTTCACGAATCTTTTCAGACGACCCTATTAAAGTAACGATTAATTTCTGCTTTACGAGTTGTTAGAGTTTCGTGATGTTAGCAATCAGTGATGTGATAACCATAGCTATCGCGATTTTCATGTACACTGCATCAAATCAAATACTTTATTTCTCTTGAAAGCTTTAAGCTTTCATGAAAGAAACCTATAACGCGTGCTTGTCACGTTTAATACGATAAAATGTTTTATATTTCATTCTTTTTAGTCGTTTTTCTTTCCGACACATATTGCCAACACTCCTCCATTCAAGACAATCCATCTCAAATGTCAAGTCAAGTGACAAGCGTCTCAAGTGTCAAGTTCCATTATGAGAAACTGTACGTTTGCAAGTGTATCAACTAAACGTAATCGTTGTCATGAACTGGTCACGCACGAGTGACGCGTGTTTTCCCTTTTACCACAACACACACAGTGAGCGCGGGAAACTGACCAGCTGTGTGCTTTGTTTTCCTTTGTAAGTAACATATTGATTCTTTATCGCAGCCTTGTATATTACGTTTGGTATCGTTTTTGCAATGATACGGGCTATTGACTGCATGATAATATGTTTAATGATTGTCAAACGATCTGTCCGTAAAGATCATTAGTTATCTACATTTCCAAAATCCTTTCGGTTTGGGTTTGGCTTAAAAATCATAGCTCTAAAAACCTAACACATATGTATGCAATAAAGAATTGAATTGAATATCTAACTTTTCGGAGGGACCTTGAATCTTATTTTATCTGTGAGCATTCCCACTGGATAGAGAATAATTTGCTGGACAAAAGGTTAAATACGTGCTTAGCTTATTACTTTATTTGTTCTTGGCATAATTAGGACCATTGAAGCTCAAAGAAAACACATTAATATGAACATTTTGTCTAAGTAACATCCGTCATATGAAGTGCTTCAGAAAACCTTTCTCTGTGTTACATGCGATATAACGTACAGTGTTTCAGAAAACATAAAACTTTACCGTCACAGAGCGCCAATTTCTCCCGAATTTGATACACATCTGTAATTAGTAAAGCTCAGGTTGCTTGTGGCCCCGGGCGCCGCGCCGTGGGCGGTGGGCCGGGCGAGGGCACCATGCTTACACAAGTAATTAACTAAGACGGTTATTGTGCCAAGATTACTCTCCTAAAAGAACATATCCATTATCTTTTATCTTTCGCTTGTTAAGATAACATTTAATTCTGCTCCAGAGTTGAATGAAGACGATTTGCAAACGACTGCTAGAGATACCAAGTTTTTTGTTCGTTACTTTAGTTAGATTTAAGTTCTGCTGTTTTAATAAGAATACATTTTCTACTTATTTTTAGACTCACGCCTAAAATGACTAAAATGAAAGTTCGTACTTTTGTTTTTTTATAAGCTGCTCAATCAATCACTCAAATATGTACATACATGTTAATTAAAAGGATTATGTTGATTACTTCTTCCTGCTGTATTAGATATTTGCACTTAGAATTCTTCGAGTTTCCTTTTAGAACGCAAACGAGTTGAGTGCTTCGTTCAATTTTAATTGGCTTGCACCCTGTACCGGCGAACAGTTTGCACCCAACAGCCCCCCAGCAAAGACGCAGTGTCTTTGCCGGGGGGCTGTTGGGGTTTGTTGACTTTATGAGGAAACGTTTTGGGTCAGCTGCCATCAGTCATCAAAGCAAAGGCTTGCTCCGGGACATCGTTTGATACTGTGACTAAGTCACATTATTGTAGAATAGTGTTTCTACAGATTTTGAAGTATCTTCTTCTTCTTCTTTGAGTCGCTGGCACGACATTATACGATGTGTCCGGTCATACACAAGCGATATTCTAGGTACTTGTATTTTAATACACTATACACTTGGGTCCAAGCACTTGGCAGCTATATTTTATTTTTTTTGAGATATTCTCTCCGTGTGTACAAAAAAAAACGTATCTCTCAAAGTTTTGGTTGTACTGAGATAAAAAAGGGTTAATTCGGATGGCAACAATATTGTCTATTATAATACGTTTACATTTTCACAAATAATGGGTTCACATTTTCGTGTTCTTCAAGAAAAAAGTAAACACCCAAAAAATCTGCATAATTATCAACAATTTTTTATGAACAAACAAACAATTTACTTATCAACATTTTTTTTGCAAATCAATAGTTATATATAAGCAACCACCAACACACAAAACACCAACCAGTGTAGAGTATTGGCCCAAAACGTCGCCACTTCCAGGGCTTCTCAAGATGTCTCTAAATAAAAGCTCACACCTAAAAGCTTACTAAACGTAGATCTTTTGACAAAATAAAAACTTTATTTATTTATTTAATGAAGACGACGACGAAGTTTGACGTTTGTTTTACCAAAAGTTTGAACTGCCTTGTGACCTGCACCCCGATTGCGTAACACACTTTTCTACCACAATCCGAGAGATTTTGAAGGAAATTCGTTCATGTTTGAAAAAATCTCTCCGTCACAATAAATGTTGTTTAACCCTCAAACTGAATCGTACTAGGATTGAAGTGTGAGGGAGATACCCAGGTTTTTCTTACAGAAAAAGTTGAGAGAACATAGAAACCCCGCGAAGATTACACATACTTCCTTTATCACCGACAATGGCTGCCATCATTTACTGTGACACATGAAGGGAATCACCTGAAACTGTCGCGGTATTACATTTATGTCTTTGTAGGTTCCTTTCTGTTCAAGTTAAAGCACTAAATGAGAAATATTGCTTCAATTTATTTTGATTAGAACTCGTCCATTCGTGTAAGTTCATGTTAGAGCTGGAAGACAGTATTAGGGTTACTTTTAGCTTATCTAAACCAGTAATCTTAGACTCAGATTAGTTATAGTCTAAAGAATGTTCACTACATGAGGCCCAATCAGGTAATTAAAAAAGTATAAGTTGTTAACCACTGATTCGTTGAATAAGCCAAAATTAGACGCCTCTCACGAGCGAATGTTAATTCTTGTTTCATTCCATGTTCACTTTGATTCATTTTGTGTTGAGACGTTTCACATCGAGTGAGAGATGCCGATTGAGAGACAAAAATGAACACAGAGTATAGCTTGTGATTTCGCCTTTAAAGTAAAGTATAAACACGTAAATCATCAGACTTTTACCATGTTCCCATAAAGACGCTAGTGCTGCCGTAATAGGCAACAAACGAGTCCCCTATAAACCCGCCGCATCCATAATGGATGACCGGAGGGTGATGTCCCTACCTACTGCCACAGAGAGAGACAGACAGCGCCGAGGGACAGCTAACTAGCGAGGAGTTATGAATAGCATGCCTGAAGTTATTGTCTCTTCACTGGCAGACTCACAAGAAATTTGGGTTTGTTTATTAAGAACTAGGAAATCTATTGAGTTTTTTAAAACACCCATTTATTATAAGTGTGGGTTTTCGATTTTCAAGATATTCCGAAATTACCGACTGTCAATATTACCGTGTGTTACTATCGCAGAGAGCGCACGTCGTGCGTCGCTTCACATCGCTGTGACAGTCTATAAATATTACTGCGAGTGTTGCCAAACATAGTAATGTGTTACCTTCAGCGCTGTCAACGCCGACAGTGGAATATCGAAATAGCTGGTATTATAATAATGTTACCGTATGACTGCGAGTCAGAATATGATAGATGGAATAATATCAATATTCGGTACCAAAATATGCCGACGACCCCCGAAGGTCGCGGAAATCACTTGAAAATCACCTTGTAAATTAATCTATTACTCGTTATTAATAATTTGTTTACCTACCCATCCCGCCGCCTTGCTCAATGTCCCCCGTCCCACCCTCGTCTCCTGAAAGCCTGATCTGAATATTTGACCGCACGCCTACCTGAGCAAGCCTACGTACCTGAGTGGTATTAATATTATGTGTGGGCGATATCGGTAGATAACATGTTGTTATTGCTAGGTGTCATACTGATTGGGGAAAATGTTCTGGGTACCTTGCTTACAGTTCAGAAAACGTTGGACGTGGCCTTAATTAGAATTGGGATAAAGTATATCGTAAATGATGAAGATATAACAGCCGTTTTCTTTATTACCTATTAATCATCTAAATCACATTGTGTGAGTTTAATCCGCAACATTTACCAATATTGATTTACTGTTAAATACGACTATGTATGTTTTACAAGCTAATACAAAAATACAAGTATATAACGCGCGCGCCGCGGTGTCAATGGGAAACGTACCCAAAAGATTTTTCTGAGATCTAATTACTTTTTGTTTTATTTAAACCATTTTTTTAACGTCCAAACCATTTTCATAACTTCAGTTATTAAAATATTTCTCCATGACATGTTGGCGAAGGCTTAAGAAACGAAACCTAGTTTCTAGTAATATTTCAATAATTCGATACAAGAACGCCGTGAGCTTGAAGCACGCAATGCCCTCATTTACCTATTTACAGAAATAAACGCAGACTGTGTTGTATCAGACAACGTATCTATTAAATTACTGTTTGCAGGTAAATAAAATTGTTTAACTTGAAAACAAATAGTTTAAATCTGCGGTTTGTTAAGCTACTGAAAGCTGTCTTGTACCATATTTAACAGTGACATAGTCTAGTCCTTAAATACTGAAAAACTGAAATGCTGGTCTTTAGACAGACTAGAAACAGCCGTCCATCGATGGACCCTTCAATATCTACATGATTTACTAAATAAGAATTTTTTTACCTTTTCTGACTTCTCTGAATCCACAAGGTAAGTACCTACCAGAGTCATCTTGTGTTGTATGACGGACTCGTGTCCGCAACTTGACCCAAAGTGCGTATTTTGCGTACTTGTGTCATCTTAGTATGTATTGATCACCTATCATTTAATTTAAATAAGGCGTACCACCTTCCTTTTGAACTCACTCTGTTTCCTTTTTTAGTATGATAACATAAGGTAAAGAAACTAATAAATTGCTCGCAAATAGTTACTTCCAATAACGCTATTTATATCGCTCATTATTGTTGCTAGGAATCATCTAAGTCGGTGCCAATATTGATTTTAGTGCTCGTGTTATCAGGCTGTGATTAATTGTTAAAAAACATAACCCTTTTACCGAAAAAATCAATAACAAAAATAAAAAGAGAGAGTGCGAATGTTGTGAGTTTGTGTGTATGCGGAGGGTAATCTCCGGAACCACCGGCACGCGGGTACCTATTCGAAAAATTATTTCACTGTTTTAAAGGTACACTGGGCCCAAGTATTTGGTTTACAGTTTATATGTGTGGGTGAAGTCATAGTTATGCACACAAACACAAAATAAAACGAGCGAGCTCAGTTTTTATTAGTGTGCGTGTGGCACATCAATTACCATATACCAATATATAGTCATCATTCACTTATGATGCTGAAGGAGATATAATATTTTGCATGATGTTAATATAGCAATCCTGGCACAATGGCTATGGTCTTTGGTCACTGAACGAGAAGTCGTAAGTTCAAATCATGCATGCAATAGTATATTTTTTCCTTTTTGTATTCATTATTTTGTTAAAACATTACTTAAAGTAGAATTTATAACGATTCCAACGTTTGAGACAAACATTGAACTCTCAGGCTATTTGATTTTGACTGTTTAGACAACAACTACCGACAATTTAAAAATATTGTTTTCAAACACCTTCATTTATAAAAAATGAGCATTCTTACTTGTCAATCTACGAGTATTTGCATTACTGAGTTTATTGATTACTACTCTTGAGCATGTGTGTGGTTTTATTTCTGTGGATCCAACCATGCAACATTTATCAATGTTCAAAGAGGTGGAAATCGTTGTTTTGGATGAGCAAAACGTATCTATATTATGTGAAATTGTGAGTGTAAATGTGGTGCTGCCTAACAAACGATGGGACATTTTATATCGTGTCCTGCCTGTTCTGTTGTTTGCTCCTGTGAAATGCATCACAAGACGCTACTGAAAGAGCCAAACTCGTCGCCAAATTTTGGGCTGACTCAATTTGAATTGTTATCGATTAGCGTATCGATGAGATGAAGTGAAATTACAAGGCGCTTAATGATATCGGTGAGTAACAGTTAGATATTACGTTGATATTATACCTACTTCACTTTAACTAACTCCTCTATTCTCTTTATTCCTAGTAAACATTGAAAGGGATGTTTACTAGGAATAAATAATTAATGTAACTTAAGTGCAATACCTACCATAGTTATAATAATATATTATCATAACTGAATTATAATAGTTTCTTTTTTTTAATTTGTAATCGTATGATGATTATGATAAAATTAGCTTGATCTAGCCTTTAGACAGATTAAAGAAAAGCCTTTGAATAACGTAAATAAAAATAGATTATAATGTTTGCTAATGTCAGTGTATATCTTATATTTCGATGGCTCCCACGCAGAAGGTCGGAACATTATTTTTAACTAAAATCGTTTTTTTGTGCCATTACAACCATCTTGAATAGTCTTATGTATTACTAAAATCCAAATTTTAATATCTTATATAAATAATGAGTTTTTTAATGGATAATGGTCTTAACATTTAAACGCTCCCGCGCATAAAGTCGCGCGGAGAGTTCCGACGGTATGCTCCGATCTATTGGACCGCGGCCGGCCAATCAGAGCGCAGTACCGACCGCAATGTCAGGTCGTATGTCAACAATAGAGAAGTTTGCTTTTTAAAATAAAACAATTGATTGTGTGTGTTATTGTTTATGTAGTTTGAGAAGTACTAGTAATAGTTATAGTTAAATGAGTAACGTACGTGTTTCCAAGATTATGAAACTAGTCTTAAATGAAAAAATAAACCAAAATAGTGAAGTAACGGTCGATGACAATTTTGGAAATGGTAAGTTTTATTGATTTGTCTTGTATTATATTTATTTTTACTTATTTATAAGTGTGGTACGAATATAATAATGAGTATTTTGTATTAGTATAGTGTCTAATAGGTCTCAAAAAAAAAAAACAATGATAACGACCGTTCCGACGCATAACGTCGGAACGTTTATGTTACGACTATATGCGCTGTAATCAGTGGTCAGTTACGACTTTATACTACACAACAATTTAATTCTAGGAGTCGTAACTTATACTTACGACCATATGCGATGTTTAAATATAACAATGAATAAACGTATAAAGACGTATCATAGACATACAGCTTTATGCTCCGTTAAAAAAATAAGATACGATTTTAAGCTTTTCAAATTATAGTTGAAATATCATTAAAATTAACTTTCCACATGCTTAGTTGGTCTAGTGGCCGCGAACATGACTGCCAGCCACGAGGTGTCGGGTTTGATTCCCGGATCGGGCAATATTTATTGGGTTTTTCATTTTCGAAATTCTCATAACACGGAGTCTGGAATAGTGCCTAGTGTTTGACAATAGGCATTGCAATGGGACTAATAACTGGCGAAAAGTGGGTGGACTATAATGTTCTCCTATCTCTAACCTCTCTAAACTCTGCCTATCGCTTTGGGGAATAAACGCCGTGATGTTATGTTTGATTTATGTTAATTTTCTAAATCTCTATATATTTGTCACTTGAGTATAGCTTTTAACTAATTGAAAACTTGTATTTTTAGAATCGCCGGTACCACTTGAAGCTGAAGACCAGTGGGATCAGTACAAGACGATGTTCGGGCAATCTTTTATTAATAGTACAACAAGCATTGACAACAGTTTTATACCAAGTATTACCGAGGTAATAAATAATCCAGCCGCAATGTTACCCTCAACTTCATCCCCAAAACCAAATGAAAGCACTACAGAACGTAACGGTCCTGCAACGGTTTTTCCGCCGTGGTATGAATGGACTTCCTGAGGATGATGCAGACGGCTCTCACTACCAGGAACTCGCCAAACACGTACTCTACGTGTATCGGGATGGAAACCGAACCGGGACTCATCGATAAACAGCACTACAGACCACTGGTTATCTTCCCAAAGCAAATGTTCACGAGCCCACTGTAGTCGTCGTCCACGATTTCCTCGGCGTAGTGCTGGAGAGCGGTGTGCGAGCATGAAGGTTAGCTTCATGCAGCCTTCTCCTCACAGTTTGGTCACTCACAAGCAACTGGTGCTCTGACTGGAGCCTCTGAACCAACTGTATGGCCTTAACATTTGGTTGTCTTCTCGCGGCAACAGCCACTTCACCAGTAGCTCGATAATGTGACCATAACCTTGATATCACGTTTTGTCTTGTTCCAATCTCCTCAGTCAATACTCAATTGAGTAGCTCCAGCTTGGAGCATGCCTACTGCCCTTAACATTTCCTCTCTCGTTAAATGGCGCCGCTGCATGATGCACACAATAATATTAATTCGAAATTAACCGATAACTTGTTACAAAACTTAAATTTGAAAAACTACTGGAGGTAAATGAAACCTTCGGACTTCGCTACCATTATGCCGCGTAAATCTTTTGTTTTTAATTTATTTTTTCAAATTCATATTTAGAATCGTTCAAAAAGGTTTACAAAATAAGCTTTCTTCAAAAGAATTTAAAACTTTCGAACCATGTTACTCTGATAATTTACCTATTACATTGGCAAAATTTAATGATTTACTAAGTCAAGGACGTATAATACCCCAAGTGTACCATAGTTTTTATCAACAATTGTCACAAAGTGGTACTGTTACTGAAGAGAACAGTAGTGATTCCTCTGACTAATCATCAATTACTGGATACATAACATAAGTAATTGATGATTTGTTATTTTGTCTTAAATATTCTAACTTCTATTATAATTATTATGTAACGTACAAGAGTGTTCAATACTTATTTTAAGTGATTTTTATTTAATTTAGAAGACAATTATTATTTCATTATAATTTCATTTCCTTTTAAGTTAATTTTATTATAATATTATGTCAAAACACATTTTTTTTTGTTAAGTTTTGAAGAGCCACTGTCAGTTTTAACTGTGTTTTGTTTTTTGTTAATAAAAGTTTATAATAACGTGAGTTGTGAGTTAAGAAGGCTGAATTATGTTCCTATGATGAAAGTTATTGTAATAAAATTGATTTGAGCTGCAATTTTACGGTGGTTTTTATTCATCAAGCATCTTAATACGACCCCCTTTTAGAGAGATACGATAGTTTGCACGTCGCATATAGTCGTAATTGAAACTTACGACTTTATTCGTGTTGTTTATATCAAGTTTATGAACGCATACAGTCGTAACAATAAGATACGACCTTTTTTTAATAAGTATAAGGTCGTAAGTAAGTAAAACGAGTTTTTTTCGGTAACTACAATTCGTTATAATATCCAGCGCCTGGGGATTCATTATGTAACTAATAATTGACATCTTAGTGCAAAAATATCTGTTGAAAATCTTTCACAATAAATTTTATCATTAACGTATACAAAAAATGCTCTCCTGAAAAATTGACTTTTTAGCCTTACGACCTTATGCGTGGGAGGCGTCGATTTATGTATTGTATTATTATAAGTAATATTAATTAGGTATATATAAAAATCAAAATCAAAATCAAAATATTTTATTTCACATAGGCCTCGATGGGCACTTATAAAACGTCGACAAAAAGGTGCACGGTTCGGGTTGGTCGTTTCCTATGGAGAAGAACCGGCAAGAAACTCCATGGTTACTCTTTTCAAATCATTTGGTGTTACAGTATTATGGATACAGCATTTGTACTTAAGTATGGGGGGACAGCGTAGGCCCGACAATAAGTCGTTGCTTACTACACAAAAAATGTTGAACAAAATAAAAAGTTAAGTAAGTATATTGAATAAACATAGTATATATAGTATAAAAATATAGTGTTTATTTATTATAATATTAGCTATTATTATAAGTATTATAAATACTGTTTTTATCCACAGGGGAGAACCGTGCAGTTATGGGTCCGCCGATATGCGTATTTTGGAGACGTAGAACATCTTAGGCCAAAACCAAAGGCAAATTCATCGACTCGACACTACGACATCGTGGCAAGGCACAAAGCTGATCCCTTCTTGTCCACCCGCATAAAAGTGTGTTTACAAACTGTGAGATCTCATGAGCAGAAGGTTACAAGGAGTAATAGAAAACGAAGGATTGCCGACCCATTATTAGTCGAATTTATTTTAATTAGTAGACGAATATGAATCTTATTTTTATGCAAATAATGTTCATATTTGTTAAGCAAATTAGAACAAATACAAAACTTAGTAATAAGTAGGTAGGTATAAAACTTTTTTTTTAAATCACAACTCGTAAATTATTGAAAGTATGGTGAAGTGATGTTATTGTTATGCGATTAGAAGTTGTCATAATTTCTTACTATCTAACATGTTGATTCACTTCACCTCTAATTTTACTTTGATTCAATTTATATACCTACCTACTTTCACAAATTATTTACGTCAATCCTTACCAATAAAAAACTTTGTCTTTGTCAAAAAAACAGGTAAACAACAGTGTATTAAATGATTGTATCGGCCACACAAGTTTTTTTTTCTAACATACAGCCCCCACCAAATTGAACCTTAAAACAACCAACATAACTAACATATTGGAAGAAACGAGACGGATAATTTGCTAATGACCCAAGCGATAAGCTAAGCAAACAATACCAAAGTTTATCTAATAAAAAAATCAAATTATTTCATTGGTTATATTTAGTTACTTTTTACTTTTTGCTTGAGTAATTTTATTGGCCACAAAATAAATTTATTAAAAAGTAAAAAGTAGCAAAAATAATTCCTCAGTTGGGTTCAAACTCGCGTCGTCGAGGTTAGATCACTAGCTAACGCAAGCGCTTACACCAATCGGCTATGGTTACCATGTTAAGTTAGTATAAAATGTTGGGCTTTATTGTAAACTCGTTTATATTATTTTTATCAGTTTACCCGACAAGCGTAAAGATTAAAAAAATAAACCCCGTGTAGGGTACAATATGTTTACTCACACAATAATAATGAGCGGCTGTATGAATATTACCGGCTCGTACAGCAAGTCAAGTTAATTTAATTTTGTGTTTGTGTGCATAAGTATGACTTCACTCACACATATAAACTGTAAACCAAATACTTGGGCCCAGTGTACATCGTTCTGGATGGACATAGGCTACTTTTAATCCAGAACCCAGTAGTTAATGTATTAGCTCTCTTCTTAAAACAAAACTAACAAATAAACCGATCCTCACACAATACGACGTAGATGGGACCACTATTAAGCTACTCCAACAATTAATTAGCAGTATTTAGGTGAGTTAGCACTGCTGGCAGTTCTATTGGAAGTCGCAACTTCATCACTTACGCTAACGAACCTCTTCTAAGAGCTCGGCAATGTTAAGCAATAATAAATATATGTTGTGTATACCAGGTTATGTGAAACGCATTAGAGTAACTAGTGGAGGCTAAGTAATTACTGTGAGTCAACCACTTTCTGTGAAATATTTACCTGTCTGGAAACGCTATATTTAATTTTATTTGTATGCATGTTTGTCATGATTGTTTAGTTATTCAATGCGAACGTTTTAAACGAATATGAATGAATTAATGAAAACGAACAAAACAAAACTTCAGATATTATTTATTAGCTGCTTTCCTAATTAGAATACCTACTCTTTTGTTTTGTCAGTCACGGTACACAAAGCTTCGAATAGGTAATTAATGTGTTTGTGATAAAAACAGTATGAAGGTAAATAGAGCCTTAATGTCTTGTCGACGAGCTACACATTACTAGCGGCAAGCGTGTTGTGGTAGCAAGTTAGCGACTGCGGAGAGAACAAACGAAAAAAAACTGATTAGAGTTTCCAACGTGACGCGACTTGCGACGCGGCCCAGAAGTTGCGTCTCAGTCGCATCTCCCGAGTTCATGAACGGGGGGGGTTAGGGTCTAACGGTATTGAATAAAAGTTTCAAAACATGTAGTACAATGTACATATTCAAATGGAGCCATTAATTAAAAATGTTAACTATGTACTTATAAGCGTATTATTATTTATCCATGGCCATACAAAAATCAGAGGGAAACCATTGAGTCAGTGTCCCACAGCCGCAATTACGATTATGAAAAGATTCGCACACGCACGCAGCACGCACTTCTACGAGCTCTCGTAAAACTCAAGGCCTCTTGTTATAACATGTTAGCACGAAATAAATTAGTTGACAAAAAACTGTAACGGTTGACGACGTGGACGTAAAATGTGTGAGTAACGAGTGGGAGATTCTGAATAAATAACCTAGTGTAGTGTTCATATTTTTAGATAACTTGATATACTCGTATCTATAAAAATATAAACGTGATTAAATGATATTATTTCATCATAAGGACTACTACTACTAGACGAAAAATAAATTCGATCGTTAACCGCTTGGTCCCATGTTGGTCGCCATTTTTAACAATCGCAAAACTTTGTCTTATCTAATCTATTACTTTGATTCATTGTTCTAGGAAGATTTGGTCTTAACCACACTTTGGATTTCCTCATCACGGAATGATAAGACTTGAAGGAATACTTTACGGTAGTGTCTCACGCTGGGCGCCATTTATCTTAAGTGGCTTTTCGTTTAAAAGAACTGCCACGGAACGTGACAGTTTGTAGGGCAAGTCTTGTTTGCTATCACATAAACGTGACAAATAAATATGACAAATAAAGTTTAACCAACAAGCACGGGAAAGCAGCTATTTATATCAGTCCTCTGTGAACGTTAATCAAGGTAGTTGTCTCTGCAGATTATAAAGGTTGCACTATCCATAATCCATCTCTTTGATCACATTTCCAGGGACTCGTAATCATTGAGATTTGTTCGCAAAGTTCAGACCGTAGGATTTATCAGAATACTAGAAACGTAGGAACTGTAGATGTCAAAGGTGAACCCGGCACACCCCGTCGTGGACGGGAACACGCTGACTATTGGATTAAAAGTAGATCCACACAAGCTTTACTTCGTTTTTATTTCTTTAATACAAAACAACGCGACATTTATATTAAACAGAAGCCGCAGAAAATATTTCACGACTTTGTAGACGTCAATCAAGTTACAGTAAAGCCGTTGTGTATTTTTTTAGCTTTTTTACGCTTTGTCAGTTGAAATAAATTGATAATCTTGAGGAAACAGAGCACAATGGGGTGTAAAAAAGTCACCACAGCAGAAATAACTCGTTTCATCTTAGGTAAATGATTGAAATAGAAAAAGTTGGTAGATAAATATAACATAATACAGAATATCATCCCATTTTTCCCTGAGGGTAGGCAGAAACAACAGAACGCCACCTGGAGTAAGTAAAACATTCATGCCTATCATCGATCACACTGTTTATCTTACGGTTTGCTTCTAATAGTAGGTGATCGTTCCGGCCGGCGGCGGGGGCGGCGGGGGCCGAGCCGTAGCATCGTAAACGATCGACCTTGACGCCGTTATAGTCACACAGGGAACAGACGTAAAGTACAGATTTTGTTTAGATCAGACGAATCTGATAAAACTGATCATTGTAGAATTATGTTATTCCTATATTGAAGCTGATTGCAGCACTTCCCCGTCACCTCACCAGGCCTTTTGTGCAGTCACTACCAATTTTTTTTTATACTTTTGATGCCACCTGGATGGTACTTAGCTATAGTTACTATAATATAGATGCTCTACAATAGACTCACCCAACGCCGCCAGGATGCCTGCTGCCCAGAAGACCTCCCCGCAGAGCGCGGGCAGGAACAGCAGCCCGCCCATGCGGCTGCCGAACGAGTCCTGCAGCGGGTCCAGCATCGTCACATAGCCCTGCTTACGCATCGGGTTCGCGAAGAATATGCCGCCTGCACGAAAATGATACAGATTTCAGAATGTGATGATCAGAATCAAAACGATTACAAGTACAGGGGATGAAAATTATATTGATAGACTGTATTATTTTAAAGACAAGTATATGACCACGGTAAATAGAGGTTTTGGTTTCGGCACTTAGTAAAATGGACCATTGTGGGTAAATATTATTTCAATATTCTCTTGAATTGAAAGGTTCAAGATAATCCGAAAAAAACCCTACGTCCTATCACAGAGAGGAGGCCTCTGTTCCAGTAGAGGACACATTACAGGCTGATCATGCAGGGTAGGTAATCATGTGCATGATTGGCGCATGCTATTTTTCAACGATTGTTCAAACGTTTACATGATCAGGCGTTAAGGTACTAAATCGAACATACCTACCTAACTTCATTTTTAAGTGAAAATAGTTATGGTTAGAGAACTGCTAAATATACTCGTATTACCGAAGACGAGCGACAGCGCATATCCGAAGGGCGCCTGGCACCACACGAGCCCGGACGTGTAGATGGCCTCCGCCGTGCCGTTGATGTAGCCGCCGCCCACCCACGTTGCTGTAACAAACACACACGTCAAGCAACGGAAAACAATTTTATTTGTTCAGTTAAAGAATTTGAAAAAGGTACGGTAAGGTTTGCACTGCTAAGAATAGACATCCCTGTCCAGATTAGTAATTTGCTAGCCTTTGTAATAGGCACAAGGTATTCTCTGTCTATTCTAAGGCAATTCTCACACGACACCGCTCATCTATATATGTATCTTTAAAACATTGTTGAGTGTCTGACGAGACTTAAGCCAAAGAAGCCGACCGTGTCATCCGAAAAACCTGCATGATCAACATCAAACCCATACCTAACATACCTGACCTTAATATTCTGCTGATCCCGCAACATAAGCTTGTAAAAAGCTGTAATATGAGAGTGTCTCGCATTAACTGAAGCGTAAAAGTTGGACAAGTTACCTCGTGTATTATACACGACACGCCTGAATGAGCTCCAACTTGGCGGTCTTCATATAACTTGTTGACTTTGCTTCTAATATACACATTTATACGTATTCTATATAATTAGTAATATGAGAGAGAATACATATAAAGGTGTAATTAGTTTCTAATTACACTTTACCTACTTGAACTAAACAAGATTACTGTAAAAAGTTTTCTAACAATAAGCTGTTATGGTCTTCGAGAACATCTCCTGTCTGGACCCAACCCTGGCCCTATCAGCCAGACTGTGGACTTTAGAACGAGCTATCATAATTGAACGCGTGAAGGAGCACTTTCGTGTCTGTGGCGTTGAGGACCTTTGAGAACCTTTCCTTCATAACTCCTAAACGGTCAACAGCTGGAGCCATCTCTCATATATCATCATGCTCTCAAGCTTTTAAAATACAAATGCTGTGACGTATTCTAATTGATTGATTACCTTCGTTGGATCATTACAAGCACATTTATTAAACATGAATTTGTACATAAAGTATTCATAAATTACCACGTTTATTCGATATTAGATATACTAGCATAAGGAAAATTGACGTGCATACCAAAATAGATTGGTCGTTGAGATTAAACAATGGCTATACAATGAAAACACTTGAGAATTAACGGAAAACACACAGCACTTGATCTATTATTTAAAGCCCTCAAAGCAATAGAAAAACCTAGTTTAGCAGAATAATTATAAAGCGCTTTATTTTCATGTGCGTTTAGTTCAATTTAGAACGACGATTTAAATCTTTACAATAGCACTACAAAGATTGCAAATTAAAACGTTCGCTACAATCGAAATTGAACTGAAATGAATGCGATAAAGATTTTGAATCGTAAAGTATTCATAGGTATAGCCCACCTATATTTGAAGTGTTACCTCTAACACTTATGTATGTACAAGTGCGGGCAATACCAAGCAATTAATTATATCGGAACCATATCCGACATGACGTGTATAGTAGGGTAGTAGTAATGGTGGTAGATACTTGCATATTTGTGACAAGAAGAACAATGTCACACTCACAATACGACACTGTTTGTGAGTTGTAAGCCCAGAACCATAAAGGCCAACCATTCATTTTAAAAAAATCTGCTCCATCTTTAATCATCTGCCTAGCCTTTTCTCAACTTTGTCCGGGTCGGCTTGCAGTCTAACCGGATGCAGCTGAATACCAGTATTTTAAATGGAACAACTGCTTATCTGATCTCCACAATCCAGTTAGTGGAGAATACGATAGCCCTTGGTAAGACAGGCTCCTGGCTACCAGTAACGACTGTCGAAAATCTACAAATGACCAATGGCATAACGTACCGACTTTACGAGGCACGGAGGAGTCTCGATAAAAAATCAATGGTCGCCCATCCACGGATCGACCTTGGCAAGCTTATCCTTTGATCGAGCCGTGTGGCTGCTATTATTTATCCACGAGCTCCAGCTTCAATATTGAGTGTCAAATGAGGCGACGGCGACGATGACAAATATTATAAGAAGACGTGACAGTTCTTTAAAGATTACCTGGGAGACTACACAAAGTGACATTGCTTTATGCAAAGACGGTGGATGATGGAAAAATCAAAAATGTTTTGTATTGACTTCTACAACAAACGTTTAAACATTCTGAAAGCGATTGCTGTTTGTCTAAACCCTCTCGCGATTATCGGTTTCTCATAGGTTCCCCTCTGATCCAAAAACAAAATTAAAGAAAACTGGCTGCCAAACAAGTCTTAATAACTTCACGCCTTTACCCCATGCTTACACACTCCTTTTGCTTCGTCCACAAAGCAAGGTTAACCCACTCCTCGACCCCATAATACCGTTACACCTGACATAGCTCACTAGGAACTGCGTCTTGTTTATCGTGAATCATTCAAATTCGTTGTATGACTGTGTATTCTACTTAAAAATTCACGTGGGACATGTAGATTTAATAATCATGAGTGATTTCTCAAGCACTTAGTACCACTTAGTGTGTATTTCCCTATTTCTATTGTTGTCAGTAGTGTTCTTGTGGCGACGCTTGCGGGAGGCCTATGCCCAGCAGTGGACGTCTTTCTGTCAGTAAACAACACGCTCATCATTCATCGTACGACTCGTCGGGATATCAACCAAGTGTGGATGGTACGCCGCAGTGCGTCTGCTAGTCCGGTGATAAAAAGGTGATGGTGGGATCAGGTCGTGGAGCTCCTGCGCACACTCTCCGCAGTACAGCCTGTAGAAGACCGACAGGCAGGCAACATTACGCCGATGCGCTAGGCTGTGAAGCGTAGCTGCCAACGTCTCGTTGCCTATAAGCCTTTTAGCTCTGCGTTCCACCGAGTTGCTGAGCCATCCCACAAGTGACTGCAATACTCCATACAGGAACGGACCTGTGCTTTATACAAACTTAAAAGCTGTCCAGATGTGAAGTATCGCCTCACCTTATTCAGGATGCCCAGCTTCTTAGCTGCGGTCTGAGCTTTAGACTCGATGGTTGAGCCGAAGTTGAGATCCGATGTCAACTCCATGCCCAAAAGCTGTAGGCGGTCGGTAACTGGTACAGATGCACCTCGGAAAGTAGGAGATAACTGGAACTGGCTCCTTTTAGCAGTGAAAAGACACGCCTGTGTTTTCAGAGCATTGAATTTGACCAGATTGTCGTCACCCCACTGGGAAACGAGATTTAGGGTCAAATTCATTCTCTCCACCATGGCCTCTCTAAGAGAAGCTGTTTCCTCTCTGCTGGCTCTTGCACTGGACAGGTATCTTTCCGCGACCGTGCTGTCATCAGCATACCCGACTGCACCAAGCTGTAGCAGGTCGTTGATGTGCAGGAGAAATAAAGTCGCAGAAATATATATAAGCTGTGCCTGCGTCGCAATGCACCTTTTTTAACCTACCCTACCCTACCACCTACTCTACCTGCCCTAGCGGTATAAAAAATAGATAGTAGCCGATTCTCAGACCTATTCAGTAGGTATATGCATACAAAATTTCATAAAAAAAAAAAAACGGTCAAGCCGTTTCGGAGCGGGCACGCCGCAATCGCGGCGGTAAGACACGGCGTACACGGCGGACACGGCGTCCTACCGCATGACGCAGGTCCTCACCGGACACGAAAGTTTCGGGAGGTACCTGTGTCTGATGGGGAAGGAGGAAACGCCTGGGTGTCACCACTGCGAGGAGATTTTAATATAAAATTATGAAAATGGAATGGGCCCCGCCTGCTTCATACTTTTGTTTAATTTAAAATGTGCTTGTTTTATGCTTTTCAGTTTTTTCGGTCGGGTTTTTTAGTTTTTTTTAATAACTTTTTTTACTTCCGGCTTTTTAATATAGTAACTTGAAAGATTTCGCAGACGATTTAATCTTTTTTTATTATACGGTGCGTGCCTCGGCTATGCCACCCGGAAGGAAAAATGTTGTTGTTAGAAGACTTGATTTACTTATCTTTGCATGGTGAATGTCTGAAATAATAGGTACGTCTTAGTTCAGTTTGTCTATAATTCATTTTCTGGAACAAAATCTATACATATAAAATTAAAAGTCCTGACTGACTGACTGATATATCAACGCACAGCCCAAATCGCTGGTCTTAGAGACATGAAATTTGGAGGGTGTATTCTTTGTGAAGTGTAGCTATACACTAAGAAAGGGTTTTTCAAATTCCACCCCTAAGAGGGGGAAATGGTGTGTTGAATTTTATGTGAAACTTTTTATTCTCGGGGTCTATTGACTTGAAAATTTATGCACATACTCTTCAGTTAAAATTAAATCATTAAAATCATCTATATACAATATTTAAGGTCCTTCCGTGTGGTATAGCCGTGGGATACCCTGTATACGATTTTTCTCCCTTTTTATACGATTTGGCACTTTGAATTACTTTTAAACATATAAGTTAAATATATATTTGTAATCACCCTTTAAACCCCTTCATTTTGATACCCCACTCGATGGTACAGGAAGAAAAAAATAATTTGAACTCCACGATATGGCACTCGAAATCCACCATTTTTCTTTGTTTCTTTATTTTAATGTAGCCAATGACACTCGCGCTTCCAAGACGAACCTAACGACGTACAATTTATCCAAATCCGTTCATCCGTTTAAGATTTACGAGGGAACATAGAAACGGACATACGTACATACATACATACAGGTCAAACACATAACCCTCCTTTTGGGCTTCGCCGCAGTCAGGTAAAAAGCATTAGGGTTCCGTTAAAAAAATGAAAATCCTTGAAATTGTAACAAAATCTGATTAAAATAGGAAATTAATATTTTAATATTTAATAATAATTTCATGCGGACGATGGTCGCGGACAACATACATATAAACTCAAGAAATACTGATGGACTCTAACACACTTCAATAAAACGACTTGATCTGGTTTGATAGCCCTCATGGGCCCTCATGGCCTTTAGTCTAACAGCCAGCGTGAGAGCTACATCTTCTGAGCTCTGAGAGCGGTAACCTTACTCAATGGGATGGTATTTATTGATCCTAAGTAAATGTGCATTTGACTATTAATACCTTTATACCGTGGTGGTGCAGTTACAAGCAGGTCATTCTGGACTACTATTACTATTTATTATTCTATAGAGGTACCTTCGATTGTAAACCTGTGGCAAGATATATCTTACCAGTCATAGTGAATATCCCGACGAACAGACCGATGGACCGTCCGGCCAGCATAACTTCTTCCTCGGAGTCATTGCCGGCGGGCTTCTTGCGGGCTGCCCAGATGCCCACGGCCAGGATTAGCACGTAGAACAGCACGATCGACACCACGCCCGCTATGTTGATCATTTTGACTGGTAGCCGCCTGCACCAAAGAGGATGATTACTTGAAATCGATCTCTCACCATGATCGGTGGTGGCAAGACTCTGTCTACCTTTAACTATCTCATTGGGGTCTGGTTTAATAATTAATCCGATTTTACGTATGCTACGAGTATAAAACAAAAAAGGGGTTTGGACCTTTAGTACACATCTTGCTACATCGTTCTCACATAATGTACCATCTCAACATGAATAATGTAACCAAGAGTTTGTAAAAGTATTCTGATTTAAAAGAGTGTCATGGAGTTTCTTGCCCGTTCTTCTCCATAGGGATCTACGTTAGGGAATGGGCAACTACAGTACTTTCAGTTTTTATGCTTTGTGACTGGGACTGTAGCTATTTTTGTCTTTGTTTCGACAATTCAAAAGTGCCTGTAACTGGCCTATTTGAAATAAATGCTTTGATTTTGATTTTGATTTAGTAGAAGGAAATAATAATAATCACAGCATGATGAACTGTCGGAAAATACACTTCATCTTAACAGAAAGAGAATGCAAATTGTTGGATGCATATTGTCTATCGTCACAAATTACGAGTATAAGTACTAATTAGTTCATGTAGTACCTAACAATATTCAGCACCAGCTTGGTGGTAGAGGAATTGTTTATTTTGTATTGCCATTCGTGCACGTTTTTTATGCACCTTAGTGCAAATTGATTTTAATGAATCGCAAGATCTCTTAGTGTCCCTATGATTCGAGATTGATACAATGCTTTACGTTGCTACAAGCCAGAGATCGCTAAACAAGTAACTGTTTTAGAGCTAAGATGTTCGACCTCTCATAGCATCACACTGTACCTAATCACACATTTTGTTGATAATGATAATATTCATCATTGACAATCATTTAAGGTTTCATAATAGTAGCTTCGAGGTAGATTAGAACCAGCGATCACTAACCCATCGGTCAATCCTTGCGATTATCTGTACCCTAATGTTATCATCATTGATCAAAGCACGATTAGCGGCTGTAATAATCATAAAGGTAGAGCCAAACGGTTTAAAAATAACCACATGCAGTCAATAATGTTTCCATTTCGTTCATTGACTGAATGTTTCAACTTTCTTTCTTTCTTACTAGCGAAATTTGTAGTTATAGGTTTTATAACATCTGTACAACAAACGTGCTTGCACTACCCAAGCATGTATCCCCGTGTTTTGTAAAAAAAAACCCTCTAGACCGAAAGGTAGGGCGATACATAATGATTACCACAGTTTTAATGCAAATAAAGGCACAAGAACTTCCGTGTACCTGCTAACTGAACGGGGTGAACTTATTATTGGCAGCTTTTACAGGTAAGAATTAATAACTGAGAGTCGGGTTTCAGAATGATGCAACTAGCACTAAGAACTTTTGTTTAGATAATCGTAAGTTTCTTCAGTATTAAGTAATAGTAGTGTGTACACAATAGAAAGGTGAGTAGGAACTCTCAATACTTACTTTCCGTTCAATAAAACGCTATGTGTCGCCACTGGCCGCACCGGGCACGTCACTAGGCCGCCATGTGTCCAGCACAGTTCAACTACACAACACTGCCCCTCACTAGTCCGAGGTGTTACTGCTCCTCGGGCAGCTGTCGCCCCATCGGAGGGAGGTTTTCTGCGAAGGGCTATTCCTGGTCCTGAAGCTTAGCCCGCACATGGGTGGTTGCCGGACATGAATGCACGTGTGGGGGCCTTACGTAATGTGTGGCCGCATCGTCAGCGTCAGGTCTGTTCACGTGCTCCGGAGCTGACAGGAGCGGCGGAGCTGAGGCGAGCCGCGCCAGCCGATCGATCGCTGTGACGTCATAGCTCGCCCGACACGCGCCGCGCATGTGCCGCGGTAGCGCCGACCTTTCAGCCTCACAACTCTACACTACGCCCCCAATACATTTCTCTCTAACCACCCACGCCTTATCTTCGGGCACCTTATATACTCGGTAATGTATAAACATTCGAAAGAGCGTCGCCGCTATATAAAATGGGGGTGTAACGTAACGGACCGGTACCGACGTAGTCCCATTGACAAATTGATTGATGAGTGGCATCTATAATAGTGTCCCTTAGAGCCTTCAGGTCTCATGATCTTCAAATGATTAGAGCCTGTAACTAACAAACACCACCGATTAATGAAGGTGAAGCCTGTTTAACAGCTTTCCATCGGACAAATTAATTACGCACTAGTAACATAATAGGCAACCAATTAAAATAAAATAAAGTATCTCAATCGTATCTGAAATCAGCGATCTCGAAAGCTCAAATGTGAAGTCTCAAAACAGTAATGAAAAGCTCGTAGCCCAGCTCGTAGACCATCCGTAGCGTTCGTAGCGCTCGTAGCAGGCGGATGCTACAACAGCTACGATTCTAAGACTCAACGTATTATGTTAATTTATTTTCGTGAACTTTATGTTTCAATTTCCTCTCAAAAAGCAAGCTTTCTTAAATACAAATAGGTTCGTGCGCAGAGACGTGAACCTCCTTTTCAAGTTTAAAAGTAATTCAAAATTCAAAAATGAAAAATAAGTCACACCGCCATGACGTGACAGTGGTAATGACAGGTGCATCACGTCTGCTATCAGCAGTAAATTTTTTGTGTACATTTACAAATCATTGGAATAATCGCCAAAACATTATTTAATATATTCCAAATTAAATGGGCATGAATAAAGTCGATTATCACAAAACTGTTAAACTAAGACCTAATTAGGAAACCTATCAAAATGCATGACACGGTTAGTAACGGTGTGATTGATAGCACTTGTAAATATGTGTTAGTGTGTACTGTAGTTATGTGGGCAAGGTTAATGGCGATACATACGAATGTGTTGTTCAATGACCAAGAGGCAGGGTATGCCTCTTATGTACTACTAGCTTAAGCCCGCGGCTTCGCCCGCGTGGAGTTCGATAATTGTCCCACGGGAGCATACTACAGGGATAAAAAGTATCCTATGTGTAAATACGATACGGTATAGTATTTCCCAGCTCTAACTGGGCAATACGATACGGTATAGTATTTCCCAGCTCTAACTGGGCTGTGGACATAATATAAGACTGGTGCTGGCTGGTCTCTTACCATCACTGAAAAGATATTTGAAATCGAATGATTTTACGAGATTACCTGGATTAGGAGTAAATGAGAGCGTGACGGTTCACAGGAGATGTGGAAAAAATATAGGTGATGCGCCGACCCCAAGTAACATGGGACAAGGGCAGGGAGATGATGGTGATGATGAATTTAGGAGATTACCTCCATCCGAGCTTACCAACATTATGCACCGCTTTTTATTTAAGCTATAATGTTAGTATAGATGAGGAAGATGCAGTTTTGTAATGATCTGTAACACGTGTCCACAGATAGTGCGCCTGGCAGACGTATGGAAGACGTGCAACAAGATCCGCGCGGCGGCCTTCCGCGTGGGCCTCAGCCTATGGGACTGGTACCGGCCGCTCGACCCTGAGGGCAACTCCCTCATATCAGGTATTATGTTACTAACTTGATTGAAGAATATGTGCGTTAACACCTTTTTTCCTGTGAGGAAATCCTCATGGATACCCTTCGTCTGGGCAAAACGGAATGATATGTCACACTCCTACCGACTAAAACCCCCACGGTTCCTTCGTCGTCGTCGAGATCCCGACATACTGGCGTGCACCTCAGACTGGATGTGCATTAACACTTGTCTTCTCTTGACGGAGGAGTCTCTCCAGCTCTAGCTCTTATGATGCTATCTCACAGGACCGCGCATCGAACGCGTGGTGACGGTGTCTGGGACGCCTATGCACAGCTGAAATAGACGTATTTTGGCTTAAAGACGAGTATGATGACACCATTTGATAACGTTTTTCGTTAAATCTCCTTAGTTCTTGTATATTTTTGCTTCAGAACATAATAATAATAAGAATATTAGACCATGAACTTTCTTGACAGGTCTTTTCCATAGGAAAATCCAATTTAAACCGTGCACCATATATTCTCACATTTCATAGGTTTATATTATATAAAATATTGAAATGAAATGGTTTTAGAGTCGAAGTTCGTGTCGATCTTGGCGGGTCCGCTGCGGTCGGTGGTGGGTCTGTCGGACTCGGAAATCTCGCAGCTAGCCGATTACTTCCGCGCTCAGGATGGACGCGTGCTGTACCACCAGCTCTGCCAGATCATTCACGGCGAAGGTACGTGTTCCTTGTTCAACACACAGGTAGCTATGTGTGGGAACACATAGCTACCTGTATGTTGAACAAAAAACTTGATGGCATAAAAGATTTCAACTAAGGGAAGTGAATGAATGTTTGCCAGTGGTCATTCACTTCCCTACCAAAATCTTTAAAAAAAAAATTTTTAATCTTTTATGCCATCAAGTTTTTTCTATGAATGTTTCGCTGGTACTGGAAACGCACAATTATTGTGACGGTGATAAGGCATGATTACGGAGGCGTGTATAGTAAGCTACGGGATTCAGTATTATTGCACCAATAAGTTGCAATCCCATGAGTACTTTGTGGAAGATTGACAATTGTGGGTTTAGAAAAGTTATCTAATCGGCCCTCGCCTTCGGAACATATTACAGCCTAATTTACACCTAAAACTTAATGTATCCGTGAGTTTTCAAGTTATCTATCCACTGGGAACTGTTTTGTTTTTGTACTGACGTCATTACATAGTCCCGGAATGTATCGCAGTACTTTGTCGTTTCAGAGGCAGTTGTGTCAACCGCACGTCACAGTAATACTTGGACCACGAAAACTACCCTTACTTCTACGAAATAAAAACATTGTTTTTACTTCACCTGCCATGTCCATATGTTTCTTTTTCGGTGCATTTACAATAAGTTATTATTTTAACGGCAAGTAAACTGTCATACATAATATTTTGTTTGATTTTGTTTGTTCAAAGGCTGCGATACTTCTCCATCTGAGTTTTTTAGCAGGTAACCTCCCTCACAATTTAAGTTAAGTATAAATATTGTTACTATTTCATAAGTAGTGTCCGAAAAATGATTTTTTTTTAAACACCGAGTTACGTTGCTTCAGGTCACAGATTCAAATTCGTTTATGAATACACAATGCTGCATCGATACGGCTGAGCTTTGCACATTGAGGTGAAAGCGGATGGTTTTATTTAGCAACAGTACCCAACCAGATCATGCAATCAATACGAGACGTCGTCCCACCCGAGCTGAGCTGGGTGTAGTTCAGCTCGGGTGGGACGACGTCCTAGACGACCTACGCAAATAGAGTCCTTTCAAATAACCTCTAATTATTGTGCCTTATGAGCGCAAACCCAGCTGTCAATATGAGGCACCGATTATGTTACTATTATTCCACTTCATAATATTATCTAACCTAAACAGTGGCATCAACTGAACAGCACTTTTAAACAACCTTGTGAATTATATACCCATCTCACCCCTGGTTATCGATGGAACGTAAAATCGTCCGATACAAGGGCCTGCCCTAATTCCAACACTAAATAATTCACACGGTTTCACTCGCACTTAATTGGCCTCTAACAAGGGAACTTCTGTCAAATGTCATCCAGGGAAAATGTCAGGGGTGTTGTCACTGCTGTCAAAACCACTTAGGCTGAGAGGTATGTTCTCGATATCAAGTTAGATATGAAGGTGGATTGGGGACATTATATATTAACTAGGTTTTGCTCGCGACTTCCCCCCCACGTGGATGTCAACAATTATTCCACGGGAACTTGCTGTCGGTATATAAAAATCCAAGTCTATGTCCTAACCCAGGTCTTGCACCGTATTATCAGCCGTTAGGGCTCAGGGGCGTGACAAACAAACACACTCACTGTCACATTAATAATACGAGTGTTGTACCTACTTAGGATGTAGGTAAAGGTTGCTTGAATCAGTATTTGAAACAAATCGTTTGGCCCGCAGATACTGGCGGCCGCGACAAGACGTCGGCGGACTGTATCCTGGAGGCCTGCCCCCCGCCCCCCGAGCCGGAGTGCCACAAGCTGGACCAATGGCAGCTGCGGCGCCTCTGCTGCCTGCTGGCCACCATCGCCGCCAGGGACCTGCCGCTCAAGCCCTACTTCCAAGACTACGAGCTGGTTTGTCAACCTATGACGTTCCCACTGCTGTCGCTGACGTCATCCATCACGCGGGCACAGTGCGCGTTGCGTACCTAGGCGGCTGACGCTGTCTAGGTATGTGCATTGCTTTGTCTGTACTGTCTTGTTAGCTGAAAGTAATATTATGTTCATCTCAACTTGTGTATAGCATGTTTATCTGCTTAGGTATTACGTGAATAATAAACAATGTTCTATTAACTAACTACAACTAGGTTGCTAAGAACGACGGCAGGATAACGTTCGCTCACTTCGCGCGTATCCTCAACTACATCGGCGTGATCGTGACGGCCGAGGACTTCAACCTCTTGGTGCGCAAGTTCATCAAGGACTCCTACACCATCGACTACGTGGATTTCCTCAAAGCAGTCGATGACGTCAAGCAGCACGGCATACAGGGACTGGGACCGGTACTGACTGTGTTTTTAATGAAATGGAATTTTAAACGAAACTGTCTGTCGTATAAAATTAAAACTGAAAACGTTTTCTTAAAAGGCTTTGAACATTTCTGTGATTCGAACGCAACTTAACAGTACCCAAAAGGCTGCGTAACAAACAACCCAGCGACGCGTCTGTCTGTTTGTGTCTTAAACAATATGATCATTTAACTTATTGAATGGCGTTAATTGCGCAGGAGTACCTCAATCCGAGTGCCATCATCGACACGACGCTGCCGAAGATCGTGCGTCCAGATGTGGAGGCCGGGCTGTCCACCGACCCGCTGGGCTTCCAGGAGACCTTCCACCCGGCGCTGGCCCAGCCGAAGCCCTCGAGGCAGCTCATCGAGCTCATGCTCAGGGTGCAGGAGTTCGTCATGCAGAGACGCGTCAGGGTCTCCGAGTTTCTCAGGGTTTGTGACATTTCTTCTTATAATAATATACTTTAGAGTTATTTTTTTTTATTTCTGTAAATCTCAAGTTTAGACTAACAGAACTCATTCACTTGGTGTTGACACCAAGTGAATGAGTTCTGTTAGTCTAAACTTGCAGTTGACTGCATGATCATGAAGCAAGGGACATTGGCAACGCTTTTAGTTTTGCGACGCAACTCGAGAGAGGGCTTCGTCCGGCACTGGACTCCGGTGGGCGAGATCTAAATCTAAATCAAAACTCATTTATTAAAATTTAGTTGAGAATCCGTAGAAGCGTGCGCCCTTGGCCACTTCCTAGGGTTTAAGCTGAAGAAAAGAAGTAGCGGAACAAACTTCCCAGCGATACATCTGACTGTTAGGTTAGAAGCACCTGTTTCTATCATTTCGTAGCAGAAAACGCTTATTGTGGAGGATGGGGAACTTCACACCCAGTACCTGGTGATCCCGACAATGTTGGATGCCGCTACAGTACAGTAATTACTATCTCTTGTTTCTTTTGGCCAGGACTACGACCCCCTGAACTCAGGACGCATCTCGCCGCAGCAGTTCCGGCGCGCGCTGGACGCTCTGGGGTTGGGCGCCGTGCTGTCCCCGCAGGAGGTGCTGTGCGTGGTGCGGCACTACCTCGACCCCAATGACAGCGAGCGCGTATGCTGGCGCACCTTCGAGGACGACTGCGACCAGGGTCTGTCGCGTATCCTTCTTAGCGTATAGCGGTATCCTTCATAGCGAACTCCGCTCACTGATGCAGTCAAAAAGTAATATTGTATACTCGTAAGTGGTTCTTCAGTGCAGGAATCATTGTTAGGTCATCTGAACTTCCGTTTTCACTTGTGAATGCTCTCTTCTCAGGATTTGATTTGTTTTGTTCAATTCAATTCAATTTATTCACAAACAATTAAAATTGTGTTTAAAATAACAAAAATAATAATGAACTTTTAGTAGCGTCATCAGGATGGAATTTGATGTGAACAAATGTGCAGTCATGTATGTTAAGCGAGGGGAGATTATGGAATCCGAGGGAATTCAGCTCTCAGATTCCATACACCTAAGATCCCTTTCCTCATCCGAAAGCTATAAACTATTTGGGTATGTCGGAAGCGTTAGGCATTAACTCAAACGCCTTCAATAGTTGCGTCATGCCGGTTTTATTGTACTCTTTCGGTATACTCAAATGGACTCAGACCGCACTCGACGCCCTGGATAGGAGAGTTCGTATACTTCTGACCGCAAACCGGATGCATCACCCACGACCATCGGTGATGAGATCATCTCGCGGAAGTGCGGAGGTAGAGGCTTTTTAAATGCGAAGACCCTCCACAACCGTGAGGTGTGCAGTCTGCACGGAGATGTGGTCGCACTGGACAAGGGACTCACCCCGCTGTCCATGGCTAAAGAGAACTGGCGCAAACCTGCAGTACTTATTACCGATGACCGCAAGAAAGTATGGCAAGGCAAGGACCTTCACGGGCGCTTCTACCGGGCTCTTTATGGGCCCGATGTAGATTTTCTAGCATCCGTGTTCGGGCTACGTTTTGACGACTTCTTTGGGGAAACTGAAGGTTTTGTCTTTGCGATTATGGACGAAGTTATGTTGACGAACAACTACCGGAAAGATATTATGAAGGACGGGACGGTTGACGTGTGTCGGGCATGCCACCGTCCGGGTGAGTCCATCAGACATATTATTATTTCTGGTTGTTCTCGTCTGGCTAACGGCAAGTACTTGCACAGGCACGACCAAGTAGCTAGCATTATTCACCAGTGACTTGCCTTTAAATATAAAATTGTGGAATCTGAATAGAATAGAATAGAATAGAATATACTTTATTTGCTTTGAATGCAGGTACATACAAATAGGATCGTAAATAACATAATAAAGAACCGTGTACATTCTGCCTTGTTGGCATGCAAACACAATAATTATTATACAAGTTATCAAAATAGGTTATTAAGATGTATCATTTAGGAAATCCTGAACAGAATAATAACATTTATCTACAAGTAATTCAGTAAAACATTTTTTAAATTTCATCAAGGGCAAGGTTTTCATACGATCGGGAATTTTATTAAAGACAACAGGAGCCATACAAATTACATTTTTTTTTAATAAACTCGTTTTAAATGTGCCTGTGTGAAGTAAATTCTGATATTGTGATCTTAATGATGTACTCCGTTTTCTGGTTTCTGTTAATGTGGCAAATAAATTACGGTTTGTTTTAACAAATATTGCTAATTCGAGGATATAGAGGCATGGGAAAGTTAATAGTTTCTGAGACTTAAATATAGGCACACAACTGTCAGTAACTTTGAGGCCAAATATAGCTCTCAAACAGCGCTTTTGAGCTTTAAAAATGCTTTCTCGTTACTACAAGTATGTGCCCGACCCAGTTCTCGAGAAAGACCATGTCACGCTGTACTGGGATCAGTCTATCATTACTGACAGGATTGTGATGATGGATTGATCAAGACCGTTTCAACCAATGGCTTAATTGTCAAGAGCCTCGACCAATAAATACCTGAGGAAGCTCTCGTTAGGTAGCTGGATCAAGGGCTTGATTCAGAAAGCGGTACTCCTGGTCCTGGACAGGGCGCGTATTGTTAGGAGGTTCCTCTCTCTGGAGCCCTGATCGCCGGTAGCTTGGACCCTGTTCCCGATACCGGCGGGCTAATATACATTTTCTTAATAAGGTAATAAATATTAAAAAAACACATTCATCATTCAAGTGACACAATTAAAAATTAACAACATAACTCTTATCTCACATCAAATCTAAAATAATATCATAATCGAAAAGAAAATTAAAAAATACATTAAAATTATTCAATGTCAACTTAATTATGTCAAAAATAAGTAATTAGTAATTCAATTAGAAGGTCAGCTTAATATAAATAATAGTACACTACTTAATCATTCTTAAAATTAAAATCTATAACATACAATACAAGAACACAAAAATATCAATCAGTTTTAGTCATCTTCTTAACTAAATCTGTTTGTGTTACTTTGTAACTGTTGCCACTTATACTCGTATAATAGCTTCAATTGTACTGCTGTAACTGTGAACATAAAACGGTGGCTGGACCTTTCTGGATGCGCAAGGCGGGAGGCAGACAGTTGTTGCTTGGGAGAGGCCTATGTCCAGCTGTGGACTGCAATAGACTGAGCAGATTGACTTAAAATATAGTTTTCAGTACTTTCGTGGGTGAAATGAGGCATGTGGTGGTGTTTCCTCAGTGTTCACGATCAAGGAACTAGAGAAGCACCCGCACGCGCAAGCGGGATCGGCGCGCGAGGCCGTGCTGGCACTGCCGGCGCCGGGCGCGGCAGCCGAGCGCGGCGAGGGTGAGGCGGAGCTGGACGCCGCGCAAGCCGCGCTGCTGCGCGTGCGCGCCGCCTGCTCCGAGCGCGCCATCGATCTGCGCCCCGCCTTCTGCGACCACGACGAGTGAGTGCACTAAGCTTTATTACTTGACCAACATTGAGACATGAGGGAAGTGCTGCTTGCTGAGAAAAATGACACCGTCAACGTCTCGAGATATGTTGGTCAAGTTATAACGTATGAACCTATAATGTTAACATTACTAGGACACGGCCTCCTCTCTGTGAGAGGGGAGAAGGCCGTAATCCAGCACGCAGCCACGATGCGGCTTGGCGAATGTCACATGTGTTCGAATTTTTGGTTCTACTTCACGTCGGTTTCCTAACGATGTTTTTCTTCAGCAGACTTTTTGGGAGCAGACAGCAATTGATGGTCTAATGGTCTGTGAAATAATCTCATGTAGATAGATCTCAAGAATCTCATGTAATCAACCTCATAATTCATCCATTATCTTGGAACAGCGAAGGTGCAATAATACCTTACTATTGAAGTGTTGCATGAGGAAAGATGAACTGTATTCTCCTGCAGGCATAACAACGGGTACGTGTCGCGCTCGGCGGTCCGGCGCGTGCTGGCGCGGCTGGGCGTGCTGCCGAGCGAAGCGCAGGTGCGCGCGCTGGAGGCGCGCTACCTTGACGACTGCGGGTTCAGCTACGTGCGCCTGCTCGACGAGGTGAGCCACGACGTCAGTCTGGCGCCAAACACGTCCACTGCTGAACATGAGCCTCCTCCGGACCCTACAACAGCAGCCCCCTTTTGGTATTGTGGTTAACGATGATACGGTTTACGATGGTGCACATAATCAGCACAAAAAGTTCACACTGCTGGGTCACACCGGTCACACGGGCCTTCTAAAGTGACAGATCTCTACTTTATATTAGGTATTATATTTTCTCCTTTTTCATACTCTTGTTTCGTTGTTAGTTGGAAGTGAGGCCGGTGGAGAGCGCGGTGGTGGCGGGTCCGTCGGTGGCCTCGCGCAGCGCGCCCGCCGCCGGCCAGGACCATCTGCAGACTGACATCGTACAGATACTCGCCAAGATCAAGGGCAAGGTTGACCGCCTTTATGTTTCTTACATGTCTTAACTAACGACCGCCTTGTTTTTCTAATGATTGCAAGCGATGCTGCTAAGCAAAAGGTCCTGCTGAGTTCGATTCACGGATTATTGGGTTCTATCACCACAAATGTCTCTCAGACTGAAGTCTGAATTTTTGCTATTTCATGTTAATTATTGTTTTTTTTTTTAAGCCGTTGGTCCCGGCTGTCATTTGTAGATCTTTGACAGTCGTTAGGTAGTTAGTGGCCCAATAGTCTGACAACCAGTCTTACCAAGGGGTATCGTATTACCCTGTACTAACAGGCAGTCGCTCCATATAACATACTGGTATTCAGCTGTGTCCAGTTAGACTGGAAGCCGACCCCGATGATGATTTTTTTCATTTTATGTGTCATATGAATAGTCCTCCTCAATCTCAGCGGAAACTAGCCATCGACCAGGGAAATGTTATAGCGCACAAGTGTGTGCGCAGACACGGGTGCACTCTGTCTTCCCTCACTCTAACCAAAATCATCTCGCATCATCCTATTAGTGACCGTGCTGTGTTGTGTTGCGTATAATCAGATGGTGCGCGAAGGCGTGCGGGCCCGCGAGTTCCTGAAGCAGTTCGACCCGCGCAACGAGCTGGTGATCCCGCGCGCCGACTTCTACCGCGGCCTCGCCACCGCCGGCCTCGCGCTGACGCCCATCGAGATGGATACGCTCATGGAAGTGTGAGTCTACCTACTACGTAAGAAATAGACCTAGGATTTGCCAAAAAGACAGAAGAACGTAGGTACAAGCAAGGTAGATCAATGACCTGGTGAAGGTCGGCAAAATCTGCTTGATGCTAGAACCACCAGGACCGTACGTTTTGACAATAATTGGAAGACGTCCATGTTAAGCAGTGAACGTCTTTGAACTTAGTGCGACCTTAATTGATATTAGCTCTGCTTAACTGCTTGGTGTATTTACTTCGGATACTATTGATCTGGTTCTTACAACGGTTAGAAGAACCTAGAAATTTCAAGCCACACAACTCGAATTCTCGACAATATGTGTTGCTTGGAAGTTTATTCCGCCACTTGTTCTCTCCAGCTAACACACTAGAAGTGACGAAAGGCTCCCAGTTTAGTGGTCTGGCTTCTATGATGTTGACGTTCTAAAAGTGCTGATCCTCAACTTAGTTTGAATAAAATGCTTTTGAATTTTGCTGCCTCGTTGGTTCACTGGTGGCAAGCGCTACCAGGTTGATCAAAGTGGTATTGGTTTTTACCATGCTTGGAGTTTTGATTTAATAACAGTTGATGGCAATAGGCTCACGCCCTATTATAATGGGACTTAAACATGACTTGCAAAAATGTGGGTGTACTATGTGTGTACACCCATAGGTAATGCCTCGGATTACAGACGTGATGCTATGTGAGTTGTGATGTTATGTAGATTCTGCGCGCCGGCGCGGCGGCGCTACGTCGAGTACGAGCGGTTCTGCAGCACCGTGGGCGAGGCGCTGGTGCAGGAGGGTCTGGAGCGCGCGCCGCTGCTGTCGCCGGTACCGCACGTGCCCACTATCGACTCGCCGCTCAACTTCCTCAACTTCGAGGAGCGCAACATTGTCTCCGGTGCGCTGAAGAAGCTCTCCAAGTTCCCTGACCAGCTCTCCAATATCATGGAGGTGTTTACGGTGAGACGATGCAATAGCAATTTATAAATTACTTTTTAGTGATTGGTCGATGGTCTGGTGGTCGCAATGGCTACTGGACAAAGTGTTATTGGATTTGACCATTAGTAATTTCTCAATAGGAAACCGGATTTGGTTCATGGCAATATTCTCGTCCCTTATTATTAGCGAAATATTGGTGGGCTCTGTGACACCTACACCCTGAAGCTTCCAAGATTGCTGGTGGTGAAATGTCATGTCGGAATAAGTTGATAAGTAATAGATTATGTATTTAGGCATAATTTTAGATAAGACGCTTAACTGGAACAAAAACACCGAACTAACCATAAGTAAAGGTGCGAAAGCCCTTAACTCACTAAAACCAATTTAAAAATAAATCGAAAACCCATTCTCAGTACCCACAACTAAACTGCTTGTTTATTCAACATTGGTCAGACCTTACAATCGATATCGACTCCATCACTACTTCCTCCGTGACGTATCATGGCGATAGCTCGCTTACTGGCCGACGCCGCTTGACCGGCTGTGAATTCGCAGCATGGACTTAGTCTAAGTCCATGATTCGCACAAAACTACCCGCTACCTACCTTATATTATTATAACTTAGTATTATAACAAAACGTACATTTTGTATGTAGGTAAGCCATTGTAAATATTATGTGGGTCCTTTCTAAGACCTGCACATACTTAATTAATCGATGTAAATCAATAAGTTAATTCAACACCTAAATAAGGCAATAATAACATGTTTTGATGTTTATTTAGCCTATCTAACAAAATAAATCCTGACTTGTGAACAAATATAATAAGATCATTTGTAAGCAGATTGTATCCAATTTATGTATAAAAAATCAAAATCAATAGATTATGTAGGTATGTACGAGTATGTGCGTTGAAGCATAAGGTCAATCAATGGTTTCCCCTCTATTATCAACATGGAACTTGTAACTAAGATTCGTCTTACTAATCTAGTTTACCACTTCGAAAAATAATGCAGTGTTACAATGTCGTACCTATGAGTATTTAACAGCTCGATAAGTTGATACTGTGGTGCAGGACATGGACAGGGAGAACTGCGGCACGATCCCGCGCGTGTCGGTGGAGCGCGTGCTGTGTCAGCGCAACCTGCTGGCGCTGGTGTCGGCGCGCGAGCGCGACCTCGTCTACAAGTGCTTCGGCTACCGGCGCGGCTGCGGCGAGGAGGTACACACACACACGCACACGGGACCGGTTCGTAAGCCCCCAGCTTGAGGGCGCATCAACATGTGACCAGTCGAACCGCAACCACTGAGACTCCTTTTCTTACTCAAGACTTGCTGAGCTAAGTTTTAGGAACATTATGAAGGTGACATTGAGATTACCACTATGTTTTCCACCTTAAAGAGAGTCGCTTCCGGCAACGCATTCATACTAATACCTAACATTCATCAAATACTAGCATACTACGTATAAACTAACATAATAGGTACCTACCTAATCCTAATGTATTGTTTTTCTGCACAGGTGAACTACCGTGCACTAGTCAACGCGTTGTCGATACTGTATGCCACGGCGAGCGCACAGCCTTGCTGACGGCCGCTGAGCCCGGGCTCCCTGAGCCCTGCCGAACTCGCGGGTGACTCGATCATTTCACTGTCATGTGCAACAAATTGTCTGTCCCGTCCTCTTCATAATCAAAATCGTGTTCAAAAGATGAAAATAAAGAATACGAACTTTATTGAATCAACATTTTATTCGGTTCTGTTTTTTGCCGAACTTACAAATCCAAATTATGCCTGAGCATGCAACAAACAAAAAATAATTAATTAAATGGAATAAATAACAACGCGGCGCCAAAATAATTACTGAACTGTACACAATGTTAACTTTAGAAAATCTAACTATAATATTTCTATGAATCGGATATCATTTTGATGTAAATACCGGAATCAAAGCGCTGTTATATCTATAAACAAAATAATGCAAAGGCGCCAGTGATGACATATTAATACTATTTGCGAACCCAAGGAATATAATGTAGCCAACTGCCAGTTGTAGAAGCTTCGTGAGTTGTAGAAGAATCAGTGTTAGGAGCATCAGTTGTAGTTTCATAGGCAACCGTAGTACCGTCTTCGGGGGTGGTAGGGTAAGAGGTCTCGCTGGGCAGAGGGCGCGGGGGGCGCGATGGTCGAGGGGGACGCGGGGTGCAGTCGACGTTATCGGGCCAGTCGCACACCTGCAGCTGGGGGTTGAAGTACAGGCCGGCGGGGCACTTGCGGCACGCGGGGCGCGCGCCCTCGCTCCTGCAGTAGAAGAACAGGCTGCAGTCGTAGCCGTGCGGCGCGAGGGTATCGGTATCGTTAAGGCGCGCGCACGCCCTCCAGCCCTCCGCGCGGTCGGCGCAGCCCCGCGGGTGCCGGTGCAGGCGACCTGCCTCGCGCAGCCTGGAACATATAGGTACACCAAAAATTAAGGTTCTGTGTCTGATTTGTATGTCACTTAACTGAAAACAGTAATGTTACCGGTTAAAGAGGGCGACGATGAAAGGTTCGGAACAAGTCCCAACCTGTGAGCCACATATTCCGACACACCCTACATATAGTCTGTATCCTGTATGTCGGAATATGTGTCAACGTTCTACTTACGACTACTAATGTAATGTGCACTGCTAGACCTCGCATGTTCTATTATTACACGAGGGCTTATACATCACTTGTAAAATTTAACACGATTGGTGTTACAATGCGAGCCTAGGAAGTCAAATCTATCCAGAATGTTTAGTTTGGCACTTTACTCACTTTACTGTACCAACAACTATACTTACTAACCTACGACTACAAAAGCCTTCTAATAAGGGGGTCTGTGATGCGATATCATTATTTCATTTACGTTCCATTATGTTCAATAAGATTTTACAACAATGGCTGAAATTTAAGGCACGATTATGATCATTACGGACGCTGTAAAGGCGCATACCCACCGCGGCGCTCGGGTAGGCCACGCACTACTCGTATGCCGAGTAAATAGTCACAATTAAAAAGTCACTGTGTCTCGTGTAGATCTACGTTCCGGCACACGAACAGTTAAGCTTCGTTTTGCCAGAAAATGTATGTGATTGTGTTCACTGCGAACCACAGACACGCTATGCATCAATTGACGTCATTAGTAGGTACATGCGTGGTTCGAATAAGGCGCTCACATAGCTCAACGCTGTCAATGCAATGCACGCTGTGCACGCGCTACACGCTATACACGAATATTAACCCACGACTATGCCGCGGTGGGCCACGCACGCTATAGTTGTACCTACACCGGAACTATGTTCAATTTAGTTCAAAATAATAAATTATCTCTTCACAAACATTCAAATCAAATCAAATCAAATCAAAATATTTTATTTCACATAGGCCTCGATGGGCACTTATAAAACGTCGACAAAAAGGTGCACGGTTCGGGTTGGTCGTTTCCTATGGAGAAGAACCGGCAAGAAACTCCATGGTTACTCTTTTCAAATCATTACTTATTATATATACATATATACAACGTGTAACAGAATAAACGCAAGACCTCTCGTGTGCTGTCTCAGACCATGAAACTGACAACAACAATAACTTTGTTCTATGACTTTTGGAAATTCATAACTTTTTTTTTAGTTTTACCATACATGTGGATCACCTGATTGCGTCCGTTCCTATAGAAAGTTTTTTTTTTTGCGAATTTCAAGAACTCGTAGAACAAAAGATGTTTAAACACTGTTTTAAGCTTTCACGGTTTACAACTAAACTTATACTGTCACTTACGGGATATCTTCCGTGATTGTTCATTATTTTGAGCTCCCAATCACGGAAGATATCCCGTAAGTGACAGTATAAGTTTAAAAGATGTTTAGTTTCATGGTGCGAGAGACCACATGGGAGGTCTTGCGTTTATTATGTTACACGTTGTATAGAGCTTAAAATTACGGTAACTAGATAAGACTGTGAGAGACTGGAGACTGCACTAGAAAACCTGTATGGTAGATCACCAGGGTCCCACCACACGGTATTTAGTTATAGTTGTGGGTGTGTAGTGTGTACATACTGCAGTGAAAACGTAGACCCACGGTGTCAAACAAATGAATCGACGCAGCTAAAATGCGCCGCGTGCCCGTGCGCAGATGCAGGTTTGCGCCTTAAGGTACAGTAAATGCCAGAATCGTCTTCGGCTCAGCACTCTACTAAAAGGTAGAAAAACATAGAAGTAGCTAGTTCACCCACTAGAACTTCTGGATAATAACAACTGCAAACGAGCACTACTGCGCCTAATCCTGGGTTAATAACGCCTTTGGGTTACGTTATCTTTATAACAAACAACACAATCAATTGTATAGTAGACTACCAGCTACAGGGGTTAGGTAGGGGCCTCCCTAGCGCCTAACCACTGAGTGGAACAGTGTTACAGCGCTTGTGATCATATTCACGCTGCCAAGCTGCTTCTTCGTATAACCAGAGAAAAATAAAAACTATTCAAAATTGTGAACTCACCAGGATGGAAGGCCAAAGGGCTCAGCTAGGCAGCCGACCAGCAGACAACTCAGAACCAGCAGTTTGTACATGTTGAGGATGTAAACAGCACTGTGCGGGTGTCGGGCTCGGTGGTCGACTTATTATAGCGGTCGAGTGGCGCTGACTCAGCAGCTCACTCGAGCTGATAAACATACAAGTGCGCTAATACTGCGCCGTTATCGGCACTTGGAAGGTTGTTCAGGTCTCATCACGTTGTAACACTTGGTAACGGCGTCATGAAATGGACAACGTTATCACTCTGGTTATTCCCAAGGAAAACTGGAATAATGTTAGAAACTGCATGAGCTCAAGTACCAACTTGGATGTAAAGAAGCTTAGAACTCCGAGATTTTAACACGACTGAAAGACTGTGTCACAGAAAGTACGTCACGCCGCTGATCTCGGCTGTCGTTTGAAGATCTTTGACAGTTGTTACGGATAGTCAGAAGCCAGAGTCTTAACAACCAGTCGCACCAGGGATTATCGTATTACTTAGTAACTGTGTTGAGGAGGTCAGATAAGCTCGTTCGCTGTAAAATACTGGCAGTTAGACTAGAAGCCGACCCCAACATAGTTGAGAAAAGACGTTTAGTCCACTCTCGGCCCCTCGACTCCCATTAAATAATGTGTCCACTGCACCCCTAACTATAGTTTATTCTCGACCCTTGGGGGTCAAGAGTAGATTTTATTTTCCAGCCAAGTTTTAGTTTCCGCTCGACCCCCAAAGTACAGTTACAATGATAAGTCATCAGTCTACAACGATCGACCGGTATAGACAGAGGCTGAAATAAATTAGGAGCCCCTTACTGCGAGACCTTTTTTTTTTATCGTGGTAATATCATCAAATGAGTCCTCCCACCCAGGGCAGAGTGGGAGGAACTGTCAGACTAGTACTGACTAAAATCCACGGTGTCCTTCAATAGCCCTTTATGATCCAGGATCACGGTAATTCTATAAGTCCCGCGACCCCGGCAGGCTTTGGCCCTCTAGAGGGGGGCCCCGTCATAATGCTGACACTCTTTAAGTCGCGCGTGGAACACAACGCGACGTCGACCCGGGCATGGTCCATGGTCGGACAGCGAGTCGCCCATTACTCGCCGCCCGCAAGCCCGCTCCTACGGTGGCCGGAGATCGTCTGCCGACGTCCGGCGCCGTGGGCGTCTACCACTGCGGCTGGGGTGGAGTGAGGACGCTGTCCTCTCCCTCACGCGGCCCGCCTCCTCCTTCGCGAGCATGACTGCTTCGCAGAAGGAGGCGACCGCTTCCCACTCCGTCTCGCCCCGCAGCATGGCCTCGACCAATGCCGGGCGCGAGAGGTCTCCGCCTATCGCCACAGTGAGGACACGGCGGTGCTCTGCCCAAGCGGGGCAGTCCTGCACCGTATGCTCCACCGTCTCCTCCGGACGGTCCTCGCAGTGGTGACACCCAGGCGTTTCCTCCTTCCCCATCAGACACAGGTACCTCCCGAAACTTCCGTGTCCGGTGAGAACCTGTGTCATGCGGTAGGTCAGGACGCCGTGACGCCTATCCAGCCACTCCTCAAAGAGGGGTCTTACCGCCGCGATTGCAGCGTGCCCGTACTGCGAGAACTTTATAGGCAATTAACTATACTTCTGTACTACTACTTACTTGTGTATACTATCTACTACTATGTTGTGTATCTACATACACAAGGTTGCAAAAACCGGCCAAGTGCGTGTCGGGCCACGCACAATGTAGGGTTCCGTAGTTACCCATTAAAATAATTATGCAGATTTTCAGCAGATTTGCCTGCGAACTATGATTTTTATTGTAATAATAGAAAACAAACATACATTCGCAATTGATAAACCTGTGCTTCTAAACATTATGTTTAGGAAAAACTGTTATCCAACTACATTTTATAAGTTGGTCAAATATTACTCGTAAAATTGTAAAGCATACTTAGCTGTGATAGTTTTCCTTTTAATTTCATTATACATATATTACCACCTTGATTTTTTTCACACACGCAAACACAACCGTTTAGCTGGTAGAGGGGGGGGGGACACTTGACTCACACTTGAAACAACTCGCAATATTTTTTAAAGACCTATCCAACAACTTACCACACCGTGTGGTATGCGCGAAAAAAAATCCCCACTACGTGTAGGTACAGGGGACACCTTAAAAAAAATACTTGTCGAGATTTTATTTCACCACTTTGTCGGCGTAACTAATTTGTATATTCATGCCAAATTACAGCTTTCTAGTACTAAGAGTCTTTGAGCAAGCTGCGGAAATACAGACGGACATGGCGAAACTATAAGGGTTCCTTTCCTTGTTTACTACGGAACCCTAAAAAATGGAGCATGAGGAGATTATGATCACAAATTACATATTAAAATAATATAGAACTTTGACCCCCAATATCTCCGTAACTAGGTTCCCAGGTATGGTCTAGAACAAAAAAATGATCACAAAGGCGGGGAGAACAAGTGCCTTTCTTTTATGTTAAGGGTCTATTTACACCCTTTATATGTACATGTAGGTAGCGGGGGGGAGGGGAGGGGAGGGGAGGGGAGGGTTATAGGTTCCCTTCGAGGGGGGGGAAATTCGTTGGAAATGCATAGTAATTTTTAATGATTTTTTAAAAGGGTATCATTTAATTTTGGGTAATACTAATACAAGCTTTAAAATCGGTAATTTTATACTACGGAACACCTGCTGATGAGGACGGAGGTGGAGAGGAGTACCCTCGCCCTGTAGTTTCGGTCGGAGTTACCATTTTTTTTTTTTTGTTAAATTCTAACCTTACTTTTTCTGTCCCTATTTTTCAGGTAGCGAAGCGTAGGGGGTTAAGAACCAAACTTATACTGTCACTTACGGGATAAATCTTCCGTGATTGTTCATTATTTTGAGCTCCCGATATTTCGGCGCTGTTGCAAGCGCCATGATCGCGGGTTGACTGGAGAATGCGGGTAGATGGAAAATAAATTGAGCAAATCTATCTACCCTCTTTCTTCCTCTTCTTTCTTTTTCTTTCTTTCTCTTTCTTTTGTCTGCTCTTAACAATTTATTTTCCATACACCCGCATTCTCCAGTCAACCCGCGATCATGGCGCTTGCAACAGCGCCGAAATATCGGGAGCTCAAAATAATGAACAATCACGGAAGATATCCCGTAAGTGATAGTATAAGTTTAGTTGTAAACCGTGAAAGCTTAAAACAGTGTTTGAGTAAGAACCAATACTTCTGCCTCCTTCTTCTTCTTCTGCTTCTGGCTTTCGTTGACTATGATATGTTATGGGGTAAATTACGCAAAGCGAATATGCCATTAGAGCTCATAAATATCTTTAGGTACTGGTATGGTCACCAAGTGAACTGTGTGCGTTGGGCGGATGCTAATTCTAATGAGTATAAGTTGCGATGTGGGGTCAGACAGGGTGGATTGACTTCACCAATTTTGTTTAACCTGTATATAGACGGTCTCATTAGTGAGCTTAGTAGCTTGCAGGCAGGGTGTTATGTAGACGGAGTGGCTTTTAATAACATCAGTTATGCCGATGATATGGCACTCTTGAGCCCTTCAGTGTCAGGCTTGAGAAAGCTGTTGGATGTTTGTGAGAGATATGTTGAGGAGCACGGTTTAAGATATAACGCCAAAAAGAGTGAGGTTCTTATTTTTGGAGCAAAGTCCTCAGATACGTTTCCTGCTATCAGGCTGGCAGGTGGTATCTTGAATCGTGTTCAACAATTTAGATACCTCGGCCATATTGTTACCGCGGACATCAAAGATGACCTGGATGTAGAAAGGGAGCGAAGAGCGTTGGCGGTTAGATGCAACATGCTTGTCCGTAGGTTTGCTCGTTGCACGTGTGAAGTGAAAGTGACGCTTTTTAAAGCATATTGTCAGACATTGTACACATGTAACCTCTGGACAAGCTGTACGCAGAAAGCCATCAATGCTCTTCGAATTCAATATAACAATGCGTTCAGGATGCTGTTGGGGCTGCCACGCTTCTGCAGTGCGTCGGGAATGTTTGCGGATGCGCACACTGATAGCTTCCCAGCGATCAGACGAAAGCGTGCCGCGTCGCTGCTGCAGAGGGTCCGGGGCAGTTCGAACAGTCTCCTGAATGTCATTGCGGGGAAATTTGATTGCCCGTTCATGTTTTATTTATCACACCTACATGTTTTACTAACATAGTTTTAAGGTTCATGTTTACTAACACTATATGGATGTAAAATGTCCGAAATAAAATGATTATTATTATTTTGGGAAAACATATTTGTTTCTTAGCTTCTTTAGCTAGTTTTAGCTACGTTAACGGGCATATACCAAGTCAACGTAGCGTGTGTATGTGTGAATCGTGGGGAGAAATTTCGTTTTCCTCGATTTGCATGAACTTCCTTACTATTCTGCAGGTGTTTAAAATTGCGGCTTTTTGGAGTGTAATGTAGATAGAGTCCTTGAGGTCTATTAATTTGAGGCTATGGTGGAGGTGATTGGGTATAACACCCGTAGTGGAGACTACTATGGGTACTACGTACACTTTTTCCTGTCTCCATATTCTGGTCACCTCTTCTTTTAATTCTGCATATTTACTAATTTTCTCACCTATTGTTTTTTGCAAGTTATGTGTGTTTGGAACTGCTATGTCTATAAGGTAAGTGACTTTATTAGTTTTATCCTGAAGTATTACGTCTGGTCTATTATAATGAATGGTCCTGTCGGTCATAATGGCGCGGTCGTAGTAGAGTTTGTGTGTAGTGTTTTCAAGGACTCTTTCTGGTGTGTATTTGTAGTAAGGTGTAGTATCTTGTATTAGTTTATGTTTGAGAGCTAGATTTTGGTGAATGACGTTTGCTACCTGATTGTGTCTATGGGTGTAGTCTGTTTGTGTGAGTGTTGTGCATGCCCCAGTGATGTGCTGAATGGTCTCCGGTTGGCTATGGCATTTGCGGCACTTATCGTTCGTTATTGTGGGGTCCTTAATAATATATTTCCTGTAGTTTTTAGTGTTTATAATTTGATCTTGTATTGCAATCATAAATCCTTCGGTTTCCGGGAATAAACTACCTATCATTAGCCATTTATTTGATGCAGTCGTATCTATGTGAGACTGCTCTAAATCATGGGGATGTCTTCCGTGCAGCACTTTCTTTTTCCAATTTTCTATCTTTTTCTTCTGTGGGTCTTCATTGTTAGTGTGTTGTGTTTGCTCGTTTAGGTGAAGTGGTGTGTAGTTGATATCGTTCATTACTATGGCTTTATGTATGTTGCTTATGTTAGATTTACTGTGAAAGAATGTTTTCAATCTACTTATTTGCTTCTGCCAGAGGTGATGGACATCTATTAGGCCTCTCCCTCCGTGTTGCCGTTTGATGGTCAGCCTTTCTATTGCAGATTTAGGGTGTAGGTTATTATGTTTAGTTAGTGTCGTGCGTGTGGTTCTCTCTATTTGCTGGATGTCAGTTTTTGACCATTTGATCACTCCAAATGAGTATGTTAATATTGGAATCGCGTAGGTGTTCAATGCCTTTATTAAATGTTTTCCGGAGAGCTGGGTTTTACATACTGCGACCACTCTTCTCTTGTATTCTGTGTTCAGTGTCTGTTTAATTGTTGTGTGATCTAATCCTTTGAGCTGTCTGTATCCTAAATATTTATATAAATCAGTGGGTTCCATAGCAGTAATTGTGTCATTAGTGTTAATTTCATAGTCACCAGGTTTAATTTTGCCTCGTATTATATGTACTGTTTTACATTTGTCTAGTCCAAACTGCATGTTTATGTCTTTGCTAAATTCGGTCGTGATTTCTATTAATTTTTTCATGTCTTTTTCAGTTTTTGAGTATAATTTAATGTCGTCCATATAAATAAGATGTGAAATAGTAGTTTCTGCTGTAGTATGTTTAAGACAATATCCGGCCTGGCAACGCTGCAGTAAGTGAGATAGAGGGTTTAGAGCGAGACAAAACCATAAAGGACTCAAAGAATCTCCTTGATAAATACCCTTTTTTATGGCTATCTGTCTAGTTGTGACAGTGTTATCGTGGTAATTTAACTGAAGAGTAGTTTTCCATCGGGACATAATATTTTGCAAAAAGTCAATTATTTTTGGGTTAATTTTATAAATTTGTAAAATTTGGATTAGCCAGGAATGTGGAATGCTATCAAAAGCTTTTTTATAATCTATGTAGGTACAGTGTAAATTTCTATTTTTTGTGGCAGCATGTTTGTGTATTACCGAATCTATTACTAGTTGCTCCTTACATCCCATGTGGCCTCGCCTGCATCCCTTTTGTTCCTCTGCAATTATGTTGTGGTGTTCTACGTGTTTATTGATTTTTGTGGTGATTGCTGATGTTAAAATCTTGTATATAGTAGGTAGGCATGTAATTGGTCTGTATTGAGAAGGCTGCGAAGAGTATTGTGTTTTTGGCAACATGTAGGTTATTCCTGTAGCGAAAAATTCGGGTATATATTGTTTCCCTAATATAATATCTGTAAAATTTTTGGCTAAAACTTTGTGCAGTGATTCTAATTTTTTATACCAGTAATTGTGAATTTTATCAATGCCCGGGGATTTCCAGTTGTGAAGTCTTGCTGTGATACGAGTAATGTCAGACTCGGTTAACTCAACGAAGTCCATTTCTTCTAATGAAGTCCATTTTGTTTTTTCGTCTGTCACCCAATCAGATTTATCATTATGTTGCACTTGCTCTTCCCATATTCCAGACCAAAATGATTCAAGTTGTTCCGCTGTTGGTAATTCTATAATGTTTTCGGATGTTGTGTCAGTTTGTGGTTTAGTCTGTAATTTTCTGTAGAAATTCTTTTCGTTCATAGCAAATAAGGAGTTGTCATTTTTACGCTCTTGCGCTTTTTTGTATCTTCTTAATCTGTGTACTTTTACAGCTAATTTCTGTTTTAGAGTATCCAGAAATTCTTCCGGTTTTCTATTATCTCTTTCGTGTCTAGTGTGTGTAGTCATGTTTTTAAATATGACTTCCACTCTTTTAACTACTTTGTTGGACCTATTATTATTAATATATTGGGTAAGTCTACCGCAGTCTGCTCTAAGTTTCTCTATGTCTTGTTCAAGCCTCTGCTGCCATGCTGGTTTGTTATTAGTTTTTGGCCTTCTAGTGCCTGTGTAGTCTGTGATTTTATAATTAAGTTCTTCTGAAATTACTAATGCTGTGCAGTATATAAGAGTATGCACATCTGTAAGTTGTGTTTCATCACTAACATATTGGTTTAGGATATTTTGATTGAATACATTAACTAGCTGACAAAGTTTTGGTGTGTACCTGAGTTTGGGCAGTTTTGGTCGAGCTGCCGGGTCCATGCCAGAGTATTGAGTGAGAGCTGTTTTAAATTTATCGTGAATTTCTCGGCTACGCGTATCTGTGGGCTGGATTTGATGAGTATCTGCTAGAATCTGAACATCATTTTCTAACATTATTGTTATACTTTCGGTTTGTGTGGATGTATGTGTGGTTTGTGAGTATGCTTGTGAATGATAGCATGGTTGAGATTGAGTGTAAGGTTCTGATTGATCAATTGGTTGTGGCTGTTCTTGTTGAGTATTTTCGAATGTGTTTTGTGTTATTGAGCTATTGTTAGTATCTTCATTATTTTCTGATTCTAATTGTAAGCGCACTTCTACTTTTAACCTATCTATTTCTTCTAGTGACAACAGTTTATTCCTAACGATAGTTCTTCTTTGATCCGAAATCCTTTGTTCGGAAACGGTAATTTCTGGATATCGGCATGTAAAAAGTTCATGCAGTTGTTGTCTGTAGGTGGTCATATCTGTCTCTAATTTAGTGATGTATAGATAAGTTCGCATGATAAATGTGTTTACTTCTTTGCTCCATTTCATGCGAACTCTTGCTTTTCCAGCCTTGGTGGACGTGGGCAAAAAGGTAGAAACCCCCCGCGCAGCAATCAAGGTTGGAGTGGGTGATACAGTGTTTAAACTAATAATGGGGGATGATGAGAGTGTTGGGGACGATGGTAGAGATGGTGATGATCGCCTAGAAGGTGTGTATGAGACTGTGCTTGGACTATACGGTTCTACAGGGGTGTCTGTCCTGTCCGTCGGTCTGTCACCATCGTCAAAGATTTCGGCTGTAGTATCTTTGTCGGTGGGAGCCCGCCTGTTCAACTCCTCACCGCTGACGGTTCGCATGCTGAGACACCCAGCGTCAGCTCCAGGTGCGCCCCGGCGATAGCCCCCGGGCAGCGGTCCTATACGTTTTCTCTTTGATCGAGTCTCCATTTTTATGTGGGTTTCCAGAGCCACGTTAGCCACGCCAGTAATCTCTCATTCGTGTGTCCACCCCCCACGTGATTAGATGGTCAATCAGGACGTGTGGTTGTTTAGGGGGCTTATTATTATTATTATTATTTCCTTTATTTCTTTTCTATACATATACTTTATATTTTTAAATATTTCTATACAAATATAAAAAAAAGAAAAAAAAAAAACATTTAAAAATATAAAAATAGTATCCCACCGGCATCAGGAACAGGGTCCGATCTACCAGTGGTCAGGGCTCTTGAGAGAGGAACCTCCTAACGATACGCGCCGTGTCCAGAAGTACTGCTTTCTGAATCAAGCCCTTGATCCAGCTGCCAAGCGAGAGCCTCCTCAGATGTTGCTCGAGGCTATTGGCTATTAAGCCATTGGCCGACACGACTATCGGCACAATGACTGCTGTACTTACGTCCCACATGTCGACAACCTCGCGAGCCAGATCAAGATATTTGAATTGTTTATCTTTCTCTGCTTTCACGAGATTCTCGTCATGCGGAACCGTTATATCAACAATCATTGCGCGACGCTCCAATCGATCTATCACCACTATGTCAGGCTTATTGGCAACAATAGTCCTGTCAGTGACGATAGATCGATCCCAATACAACGTGATATTACCATCATCGAGAACTGGGTCGGGCGCATACTTATAGTATGGTACTTCTGATTCCACAAGATTGTACTTCAAAGCAAGTTGCTGGTGGATAATCCTGGCAACGAGGTTGTGTCTATGCAAGTACTCTCCGTTAGCCAGACGAGAACATCCAGAAATAATGTGTCGGATCGATTCACCCGGACGGTGGCATGCCCGACATATGTCAACCGTGCCATCCTTCACAATGTATTTCCGGTAGTTATTCGTCATCATAACTTCGTCCATTATTGCACAGACAAAACCTTCAGTTTCCCCGAATAGGTCACCGAAGCGCAGCCAAGATACGGACGCTAAGAAGTCTACATCGGGTCCATGTAAAGCCCGGTAATAGCGTCCGTGAAGCTCCTTGCCCTGCCATACCTCCTTGCGATCATTCGTATCTAATACTCTAGGTTTGCGCCAGTTCTCGTTAGCCAGGGAGAGCGGGGTGAGGCCCTTGTCCACTGAGACCACATCTCGGTGCATCCCCACGTCGGCTTCTAGGAAGTATTCCCTGAGACTGCATACCTCGCGGTTGTGCAGGGTCTTAGCATTTAAGAAGCCACGACCCCCGCACTTCCGCGGGATATACAGTCTCATCACCGACGACCGTGGGTGATGCATTCGATTTGCGGTCAGCAGTGCGCGGACCCTCCTATCCAGGGCATCAAGTTCCGTCTGAGTCCATTTGAGTATGCCGAAAGAATACATCAAAACCGGTATGACCCAACCGTTGAAGGCGCGCACCTTGTTACCGCCTGACAAAAGACTACCAAGTACCTTATTCAGGCGGCCAAAGAAGCGCTCCCTCAACGATTGTTTCATGTCGACAGTATTGATACCTAATGCTTCCGACATACCCAAATACTTGTACGTTTCTGTTGAGGAGAGGGATCTAAGTTGTATGGAATCCGAGAGTTGAATTCCCACGGATTCCATAATCTCCCCTCGCTTCACATGCATGACTGCACATTTGTCCACACCAAATTCCATCCTGATGGCGCTACTGAAAGTTTCCGTTACTTTCAGTAGCTTCATCAGTTGCAAATTGTTGGGGGCAAAGAGTTTCAGATCATCCATGTAAAGAAGGTGAGATATGACTTGACCACCTCTCCTCAACCGATAGCCTAGACCTGAACCCTCCAGCAGTGTGCTGAGAGGGTTCAAGGCTAGACAAAACCACAATGGACTCAGACTATCACCCTGGAATATACCGCGCTCGATCCTTATCGGTTCGCTGTTCTCCTGGATCTGTCGACATCCTGGATAGCAAAGGACCGTCCTCCAGTGCCCCATACATGACATCAGGAAGGTACGCAGAGTTGCATCAACTTTATACAACTCCAGCACCCTCATGAGCCATGTGTGAGGCACAGAATCATAGGCCTTCTTATAATCTATCCAACATGTAGACAGATCTCTTCGGGAGCGGCGAACCTGTTGGCTAACGGCCATATCTATGAGGAGCAGCTCCTTAGTGCCGCGGGACCCATTCCTACATCCATTCTGAGAGGCAGACATGATAGAATTACTATCAATATGATGGTTAATCTTAGCTCTCAAAATGGATGTAAGAACTTTATAGACCGTTGGTAAACAATTATTATTATTATTATCTCCGGCGCTGCGGGAATAGCAGCCCCTTCGCCTTTGCGTAACAAAGTCACAGGCGATCACGCTCCCGCGCCATTCTTGCGCCTTTGTCACGGCAGGCGGGGGCTGCCCTCCCTCCGCGCCTCCGGGCTCTAAAAAACACTCTAGGGGTAGGACAGACCAAGACCACGGCGTGTCGGGGTTGACAAAGTCGGTTCTGAATTCAAGTTCGAAATAAGGCCGCATTTACTTTTAAACATGGACTTAGTATAACAAACAGGACTGAGTTCTGCCTAATTCGTAACACACAAAAATGAACCTGTCACACCGTAGGTTTACTTTTGTTAAGGGGCCGTGCACAAAATCAACCCGTTTTGAAGAATTTTGATCACTACTTGTGGAAAACACAAGAAGAATTTGAAGTTTCTTTTTTGATATTATTAGAGTCGAATTCTTATTCTTGCAGATAGCCTGATCAAATGTTTAAACTAATGCATTTATTAATGGCAATCACCCATATTCAAAACCCCTTTTCCGCAAAAGTAACGAGCCGGACATGTTTGAGCTTCGCTGAACAAAAACCTACAAAATATTCTGAACATTAAAAAATATTAATAACATCATTATGTGGTCTACTCATATATGAACTACAAACATTTTTGACTTCAATACGAAATATAGCAGAAAAAACACTTTAAAGAAAATTTAAAAATTACACATTAGTCTTAAGGTAACCTTTTAATAGAATCTAAATTTTATTTTATAAATAAACAATAACTTCATTTCGTAAATTAAAGGCAAAGTTAACTATATAATCGACCGCGCATTACTGACGTGAACGATTTGCGCGGTCCGCGCAAAATCGTTCAATTAGTAACTAAATAGTTAACTTTGCCTTTAATTTACGAAATAAGTTATTGTTTATTTATAAAATAAAATTTAGATTCTATTAAAAGGTTACCTTAAAATTAATGTGTAATTTTTAAATTTTCTTTAAAGTGTTTCTAAGGTAAAGAAAAAAATTCTTATTTGTGTAGACGTTTTCCAAAAATTACGTTTTTTCAACATTTTTTTTCTGCTATATTTCGTATTGAAGTCAAAAATGTTTGTAGTTCATATATGAGTAGACCATATAATGATGTTATTAATAATTTTTAATGTTCAGAATATTTTGTAGGTTTTTGTTCAGCGAAGCTCAAACATGTCTCGCTCGTTACTTTTGCGGAAAAGGGGTTTTGAATATGGGTGATTGCCATTAATACATGCATTATTTTAAACATTTGTTCAGGCTATCTGCAAGAATAAAAATTCGACTCTAATAATATCAAAAAAGAAACTTCAAATTCTTCTTGTGTTTTCCACAAGTAGTGATCAAAATTGTTCAAAACGGGTTGATTTTGTGCACGGCCCCTTAAGGTATCGTAACCGAGACGAGAGAGTTAGCAATAAGGGAGCCCTTTGTTCCTTTCACTCAATTGCCAACAGATAAAAATGTTAAAGATGGTAGAAAATATTACACTGGCAGTCACCTCAAACTACAAGTAAAATAAGTTACGTATATATGTTTTTAGCTTTAAGATAAATTTTAATTATTTTCTGTTAAAGGTTTACAGTCTATACGTAATACTAATTTATTTATTTTAAGTCAAATTAAATATTAGTATGATTGTTTGGAAGCTATTATATATTCATTATGGTAACACTGAAAGCTGTCATCAATGTATACTCCCATATTACGTCCACTTTTTTATTTTATTTTCTCTCTTTTATATTTGTAAACACTTTTAATGCATGCCATCTTATAGGGTACCCCATTTTTTTTGTCTATCGTTTTTTATATGTTACCTGTGAATTGAGAGGTCTGGCTCTTGTGATACAGGGAATCCTAGTACAAGAGCCAGGGCTACACTGATGTTTGTACAACCTCCTGTTAATAAAGATTTTTATTATTTTATGATTTAATGGTGTTAATTTGACATCTTATGTTGTTTTGAGAAAATTATTTATTTATTTATTTATTTATTTTACTATTTATGTACACAATATAAACAACACAGGAAATAACATTAAAATATATGAGTACATAGGTACTGCTTATTTCCTAAGAAATTATAAGATTTATCTACGGTTCTTATTTATTTTAACTGTGAAAATGGTTAAAAGTATTGTATCACGACATGTAAAAGTGATTCATAAGGTGGTTGTGGCATATCATTTCACAGGTAAGGAATATTATAGATTTTGTTTACTAACAATGATTAGTGTAACCATGCCTTATACCTGTATCGCGTTATTGAAATAGCATTATTTTTGTTTGTTACAGCTTTCCAATGAAAGAGGAAATTAGGCAACAATGTCGATTCCCGAATTTCAAACCATAACCAAAAGTTCTGTTGTGTGCAGCCTTCATTTTATGCCAGAGGATTTTCATACTACAAAATCACGACAAGCGTTAAATGGTTATGCAGTACCATATTTTTTTCCAGTGGTAAGGATATTGGTTCTAACATCAGTACAACTGATGAACGCGGAAATAAGGCAGGTTGAGTTTGCTTAATAGATGTTCTCCTGCACGAAGCTCTTTTCAGTCGGCACTAGCGGGCGCCTTCCAACTATAGGCTCCGGCCACTCCTTGTATCTTGCAAGGAACGACGTGAAGGAAGAAGAGGGCTTCGTTTCACAGAGATAACAACACCGAAATTAACTCTTCATAATATTTCAGGAACTAACTCTTCAGGACGAAAAAAAATTAAAAAATGGAACAATTTTTCCATTTAAAAGTTCCGGATTGATGACTACGATTTGTTCAAATTTCGTGCGCACTTACGTACCTACTTCGGAGGTTTGCCGTATCGAGAATATTTTTCAAAAGTCTGATGCAATTAAAACAAATATTTTATACAAGAATCAATCATCTAATTAGTCCACCACATTCTATCCAATGTATAACGGATGAAGAACGACTCGAAACTAGTAAAAGTATTGGCTATTTCGTATTTAAATTTAAGAATATTCCATCATGCGAAATGTAATGCATTGAGACACTTAGGCAGTAAGACTGGCTTACGGCAGAAAGTTCACAAAACAATTCTGTTTAACCATGTTTAATTTTAATAAAAGTTCTTCACACACTTTAAATTTTATTCCCTCCATTTGAACACCCAAACACCAATTCTGCAGAGCAAACGGAAAAAGAGCATGGAAAGGAAACGAAATTCTTTTTTTTCCAACGAAATTCTTATTTTTTTTTCTCATTTTAATTTAATTTCACTATTTTATGTAACCGTTGACGTCTTATCCGGACACAAATTATCTCTGTCAAAACGAAGTTTCTTATTTGTTATAAAAATGTCTGGTCACCCTATTAGAAAGAGACAAAGGGCTCTGTTATAAATATCTTTCTCGTCACGTTTTTCTGGTAGAGTACTCAGTCCAGTTTATTATACTAAGTCCATGTGCACAATAGAACGTGATGACACCTTTACTTTTAAGTTATGGTCACTAGAACAGATAAATATGTGATACTATACAGCCACAAAAGTGTAATTTAAACAACACAACAAAAATTAAACGTAGTTCAGAGTGAGTACCTTATTTATTGACTATCAAATAATAACCGTTTTAAACAAAAAATAAAAAACTAAATATCCTACCTACGTTATACCTACCAACAATAAATTGACATATTATTTTTTAATTTCATAAATAACAACTTCTTACAAAAAAAATCGGTTGTCTGTAAAGTCGGATTACTGACGATAGTTGAACGTGACAACGTCATAAGAAAATACTGATGGAATGGTTGTATTTTTCAAAAGAAAATTTTAATTTTATTTGTTTGATAGATATTTTTTATGGTTAAAGAGGAGGAGGTAAATGGAAATCACAATTCATTGATCAAGTTACGTTTATTTATACGCATAAATACAATTATGTCAATTTTTTTTTTTTTTACAATGTATAGTTTTTACTAGTATGAATGTGCGTCGAGCAATTGTTTTATGTAACGCCTCAGAGCGAGGTAACGCCCGTTTTTTCGTGCGTGCAGCCGGCTCCATCGAATTATAAGACGTTGTCACGTCAAAAACAATTTTCTGTTTCGAACACTATACTGTATGTAATATGATATTTTTTGTTTGATTACCTTGGTTTTCCATCACGGGAACAGGTAACATGCTAGAAACAGGTTTTCAAGACTCAATGACGGCCCTGGGAAATATTTATGGAAAAAGGAAACTGGTGGCCTACCTGGTCTTAAAGCATGAGTAATTCCAGTGTGAGAAACAGATGGCGCTAGACGACCTGTATAGCTGTCCCTTCTCTACACTGGAATTACTCCTGCTTTAGGGGCTATCCCGCATGTCGCGGCTTGATTAACCGCGCGGTTATGTCTGAACGATTACTTAATAACTCATACAAATAAGACTCGCGATTTCCATGCGATTCTGAAATCTGAAAAACGGTTCCCGCCGTGTCTGAACAAGCTTCTAAGACGTCATAGTAATCCCCCTGCAGTGGCAAATTCAAATGGTATTTCATTCGGAATTATACTGTGATACGTAGTATCAAAACGACTTCTTTATACTCTCCCTTGTATATAAGTTCCTTGGATTCAGCTAATTTTATGTGTAACCATTTTACGAAAATTAAAAGAATTGCTAATGATCTGCTGGGAATTCGAAAATGAAATACTTTCAGAGGAATTGCTGGAAGTGGCCATTTTAGATCCACTGGACTGCAACAAAAGCGGAGAACAAACGTGTAAGACTTATTCACAGGAGACGGGACACGCGATGCGGATTTCAACCAATCCACTCTTCTCCGCTCCTGTGGAGTCCGGACCTAAGCATCTCCTCTCCTGTTAGGTGGAGTCTGGGCTTTAGTGTGGCAGCGACCGGCAGCGCAGAGGCCGGAGTTTCACTGTCAAACCATTTTTTATGCTTTTAACTCCATTAAGAAATGTATCGTTTGAAAGACTCGGGACAGGGACGCGCGGCCGTTCGCGGCACCGCGAGACGTCACTCGGTCCATCAAAGCGGCGCACTACAGCAAAGTGAAGACGCTGCTGGCCACTGCCACTTCGGTGTGAATTGACCCTTAGTGTAAACAGTTGAGCAGAGGAGAGACATCTCGTTTGTTTAGGACAGCATCCGCAGCCGGCAGGCAGCGCATAAGAGAGGAGACGTGAGCGGCATGTGGCGGGCGCCTTTCGTGTTAAGATCGCTATACTGGGCGTTTGAGTAGCCTCTGCTCCGGTCTATCGGCAGTACGCGGATGCTACATAACTTCCCTGGTTTAACTTCACATCATCCCGTTGCCGCTTTCGTGGAGTCTGGGGCTAAATACTTGGTTCTCGAGGACTCATTAATTTCACTCTTACACAGGCGAATGCTTCCGGCGATGGGAGCGCGTTAGGGCTCAAACACAAACACGTTACGACGACGCAACGTGCCATCGCACGGCAACGTGACGTGGCACGTTGCGTTACGGTGCCGTGGAAATCGACGTCGAGCAACGTAAATAATCACGTTACGACAACGTAACGTGCCATGTTGCACGGCACATCGTCGTGACGTAAAATATGGCTGAGATATGGATGGATCCAGTATTTCTTTGTTTCTGTTTTTTCTTTATCCGTCTTCTTAATATTAGCAGAACACGTCTAGTGTGGTCCATTTCTCGAAATTAACTGCGGCAATTCTACAAATGCGCCACCGTCAATACGTCTTTCAACGTGGCACGTTGCGTTGTAGTGACGTGATTGTTTACGTTGCTCGACGTGGAAGTCCACGTCACGGCACCGTGACGCAACGTGTCACGTTGCCGTGCGGTGGTACGTTGCGTCGTCGTAACTTGTTTGTGTTTAGAGCCCTTAGGGTCAAGTTCATACAGAACGGAAAAACCCTCACGCAGGCTCGAGCCTCTGCACGCGTAGCATGATCACCGTAGACAAGAATGTCGTTGACGGAAGAATCGACAAAATGACAGATAGTGAAAAGAAATCTGTCATTGTGTAGACTGTCATTTTGTCGATTCTTCCGTCAAAAAAACTCGTTTACGGTGGTCATGCTACGCGTGCTGGGTGTAATTCACATTAAGAGCAGAAATGTTATTCGAAACTGCGACATTGCAAGAAGGTTCGAGACTGCGCGAGTCGGCGCGCTTCAACGCGAGCTTACACGAAAAACTGGGACTTGGCTGTGTGAGCACGTCAGAACTTTTGCTTGCTCGCGCGCTCTCGGGTATTCCAGAGGACTGCCGAGCATGCGCGTGGCAACGCTCAATGTCCGCGTCGATTTTCGACCATTTTTCTGCTTTATAGAATAAATTGCGCGAGTATTATTCCGTTCTGTGTGAACTGCCCCTTAATGTGTATATTTATAATCATTTCACGCGGATGAAGGTCGGGGGCAACAGCTAGCCGTCTAGTAAAATTCAGAAAACACAAACAACTTGTTACACATGGTAGTACGAATACATACGCTTATCGGTTAAAGCGCAAGCCACACCACCAGCTAGCGAGCGGGCGAGGCGGGCTCTTTTCATACATCGTTCGGCTCTTTCGGTAGTTCGCGGTGTGAACCAAAGTATGAAAACAAGTGAAACGATGCCTCGTTCGCCCCGCTCGCCCGCCCGCCAACTGGCGGTGTGACCTGCGCTTTAGACTGGAAGCAGACCCCAACATAGTTAAGGCTAGGCAGATGACTGCGTAGTACGCGTGCATATTTTGTACCTCGGTGTAAACGCGGGTGACGATTTTACTACTCATCAGTTTGCGAACTGATGAGTAGTAAACTCGTCACCCGCGTCAGTTTGCTAGTACTTTGTAGTGACAACAGCACTGTGCCAGTCGAGTGACTTACGAACACTCGGTACCTCAGTAAAGGCGCAAACCCACCGCGGTGCACGCTGCGCACGGGCACGCGACGCATTTTAGTTGCGTGGATTCATTTGTTTGACAACGTGGGTCTTACGTTTTCACAGCAGCATATTCTACACGCCCACAACTAAGTACAACTGTAGCGTGCGTGGCCCACCGCGGCATAGTCGTGGATTTTAATATTCGTGTATAGAGAATACCGCGTGCATGGCGTTGACAGCGTTGAGCTATGTGAGCGCCTTATTCGATCAAGCCACACAATGATGTACTAATGACGTCATTAGATGCATAGCGTGTCCGTGGTTTGCAGTGGACAAAATCACAAACATTTTCTTACAAAGCGAAGCTTAACACGTGCGTAGCCTATTCGTGCGCCGCAGTGGGTTTGCGCCTTAATGCGGATGGATAAATCGTTGTCCCGGTTCAACCAAACCTAGTTTTCACTTCCATTTTATAAAAAAATATTGGAAGTATCTTTGACATTCTTACCACTATGAGCGCGAATAACGAAGAGAGAATTATTTTCATGTAGTCCTTTCAGTTACTTTACCCCCAACATAAACCTTATACAAAGATAATAAAGTGCACTCATTATTTTCATGTAGTCCTTTCAGTTAATTTACCCCCAACATAAACCTTATACAAAGATAATAAAGTCCAGTCACTGTATTGAAAATCATAAAGAGGTAAAATAAGAATGAAAAGACAGCAGCCGCAATGAAACGCGCTATTACTTGCAGCTAATTTGAAGGCAGCCTTTGTTCGGAGTATAAATAATGTACATCCTAATATTATACGCTTATTATGTGAATATGTAATAACTTAAAAATAAGTTCAGTGGTTTGGCAAATGACAGTTGTTTAGAATAGGAAACGACAATAAAACCAATCCCAGGCAAGTGGCATAGACCTATTTGATGGTATGTATATTACGTACTAAGACACAAAAAAAATCATTACATGTACTTCTAAAAATATCAACATTAAGATGTTTACTACACATCGTGTGTATAGTGCTCACACGCGAGAGAGCGTGCACACAGCGGATGAAACGCTCAGTGACAAACACAGACAAAAAGTCAATATTTTATTTACACATTTGTTTTATTGACATACACAACTCGGTATATCTCAAATTTGTTCATGACCGATTACTTAGTCTAAAAATTTAATTTCATCCCTAATCAATGGAAGAAACTTCTAATTTGTATAAAATACATGATTCTGATTGCTCGATCCTTTACCAAATTAAAGTACAAAACTACATTTATCTGCGATGAGATCCAGATCAATAACTGACGGTGACAGATGAGGGCGACTCTACTAACGTTCACACGACACACAACCGCGCGTCTCCGCGCACTCATTCACACGCAACACATCACAAGACGACTCGCCGGCGTACAGGGACATTGTTACAAATTTATAAGCTCTGTAATTAAATTTACTCGTTATTTCTAGTGTCAGTACGTAAGGTAAAATTTCGAGACAAATGTCATAATCGAATCTAATCAATCTGCAATAATACTCAGTGAATCTATAATCCATACTATATTATAATAAATTTACGCTAGAGCCGTACGAACGCGGCTATATCGCAACTGACAGTATTTTACCCTTAAAAAATCTTCTTAAAATGTTATCAATTACTTCCTTAAATTAATTATGTGGAATGAAATGACGTGCCCCCGGCGCGGCGAGGCGAGAAGCGCAGGGGACACTCATGACCGGTGACTTAACCTGCGGACAACAAGCTACGTTTTATAAAGGCTGGCACCTCACTTTAAACTAGCACATTACATACAATAAAATTGAACATATCAAAAGGAAACTGAGTATTAAGGGCTCGCCTAGATAGCAATCGACGAATGTGATCAGAGGAAGAAAATGCATTCTAAATGATCAGCTCGCGCGTAAAGTCCAAGACTGCTCACCTCACTATTGGACTGAGATGACTATCGGCAGGTACAATTAATAGGGCTGGTGCCTCTGGTTGGCGCGGCCGCCGCCTCCGCCGCCGCCTCGCTGCTTGCCACCTTGGTACCCGGCTGTAACGTCACCTGTTTGTAACGCTAAACTCTATTTATTTGGTTCTAGATAATTTGTCAAGCTGTTGGGTGGGGAAAAAAATGTTATTATATTATCACTATAGACTATTTAATTAAACCTTACATGCAATGACACTGACGCGAGTGCTTTATTGAGAGAAAGTTAAATTAGTCAATACATATACACAAATCTAAGCTAGAGATGCAAGACACGAGAGGCGCCTCGGTCGCACGACACCTACACGGGTCTCTTTTTAGAAGAAACGTGACGTTAAAGATAAGAGCGGGGATGCGCCTCTGAACAGCCAATCGATTATACTAAGGGCCTGCTTCAGTGTCCGAAAAGGTATGTATAATCTACCAGATAAGGAACAAGATTTATAAATGACCTAACAAGATAAAGAGAAGTTTACCGATACATGTCCGGAGATGGTGAAACAGGCCATAAACGTTAACAAGTTAATTTAGCCAGTGAGGAAAATTGTTTATTTTGTCCAGTTTTATTGGACCATTCGTACGTTCTTAGTAAGCAAAAGATAGCAGGTTAAGTGTCATGCGAGCCGCCAGCGCAGTCCCCGCGCCGGCGTCCCCCGGCCTCACGACACACACTACACTACAGCGCACCCGCCCGGCCGCCCGGCGCCAGCCGACCAGCCGCACGCGCGAGCTCATCATGCCTCCTCCACGCTATTGCCGACTATTTGAAATATCTCGCGACTGGTTCAGACTACCGGTTCTTTAAACCAGTTGCGAGTCGACAAACCGACGCAATCACATTTCGAGTTAAATTGCGACGAGATAAAAGTGGGAGAATATGAATGTCAGTCAGTCGGTCGAACGGGAGCGAAATGTTGGTACAGCTAGCTCGACGTAGAAATTACTTTTTAAGACCCTTTTGCACTACATAAGTCGCCGTAAATTTGTCGAATGACACGACACGCACGTAAAATTTGTGTCATTTTAATTTCGAACCTACGTATCGTAAAACGATGTGTAGTGCAAAAGCGATCTACGGCTCCCGCTATGCTAAGCTCGCATCGTTTTGCTTAGCTCGGCAAGAGCATGGAGGCAGCTCAAGGAGTGGCGGAGTGCAGTACCTTTGCCGCGCGGAGCCGCGCGCGCGCCGTACCCGCCCTCGTACCCTCCGTACCCGCCGTAGTCTGCCCGCAACACACAACACATTAGTCCGCCTCCACCGCTCCGCCCGCCGGCGCGCTGCAGCGCGAGCTCGTGGCCGGAACGGTGGACGTCGCGGAGACTGGTCGACGTATTCTAATTATTCTACAGGTCGACCGACCGGACGCCCCGCCGCAGCGGGGACAGCCGGTCGAGGTCGTCCCGTCGGAAGGGTAGCTCGTAAATCGTCTCGTGCTACATTTGTGGGCCGGGGGAAGAGAGATAACACGTCATTTCGTGGGCACAATACGTAGCGTTAGGTTAGGGGGAGCCTAGTAGCGTTCTAAGATTATCTACGAATGATCTAACAGATTAAGACCTACAACTGGGCACCCTTTCTCGAACTGTAAGAACCTATGTAACAATACAGAAAACTAACGAGTATTTTGTGTGAGTACATAAACGAGACGATTTAAGATCTACCCGGGGGTGCCCGCAGCACACGAGATAGTGTCTCGGCGTAGTGAGGCGACGCGTGCACAACCACCACAGCGCGAAACATTTGCCCACTTCTTCCTAGCAAATAATTTGTGTTTATCTTCAGGGGGAATTTAGATCTCTCAAGTTATATTTATTGTGAATTGTTTTATTTATTCTTTATTCAATAAAACCTTCAAAGTATAGTTTCATAGTAGAAAAGTTGTATGTAGTAATGCAAAATAATTATGCATGCGATTAGTAAAAAAATATTTTGACAGTGTGAAGTGTGAAGCGTGTGGTGAGTCAGAAAGGGCAGGGAAGTGGACTAGGGTTACATATGGAAACACATTGAGAATTTTTGTAACAGTGCTTTATTCAAAAGCTTCATCATATCTTTATCACTTTCACAATGTCTCTCCATATTTACCCCATTTCCCAGATGTAGCATGTGGCGAGAGCGTCGAAAGGTAAAATTATTACCAAAAAAAGTAAAGAAACTCGAGCAACATTGCTACATATGTCAAAAGTGGTATTACAAACGAACGCTTATAAACATAAGGCAGGTAACATACATATGTACAGAATATAGTTTATACCCGTTGAAACAATGATAAAGAGCGATAGCCGAATGGGCAACTGCACTACGATCTACGCACGAGAGTACGCGAAGCGGCTCCTCGTGGAAATAAACAAAATATGCAACTTAATATGATTTTAGCAAAGTTATATGAGATGATTAATCCTAGTTTTTCAAAATTTAGACAGAGCTGCGATTATATTCAGATTATACACTGTCGCCTCGACAACATTCACTACACATTATCTCGATAGAACATTAAATATATAGAAAAATAAATATTTTCCTACACACTAAATTAAATACCTAAGCTTCGCGTGATGTCGATCTCCTCGTAAAATAAACGTTCACTATAATGTAAATAGGCATATCTCGAGGACGGAGTCGCGCCTCGCTCGCAACGCTAACCTAGCGCCTTACTCTACTACGTTCACATCGTATCCTAGGATCAGGTAACATCAGTCGAGGTAATGTGTCGGTGAGCGGGCTAGCGGGGGCTCGCCACTATACTAGTACTGCTTGCCGCGTTTACCGTAATTGGGATATCCGGAGTAATCGTAACCGCCGTAGCCCCCATAGCCGTCGTATCCGTAGCCGCCATAGCCGTATCCGTCGTAGCCGCCGCCATAGCCTCCCTGTCCGTAGCCATAGCCGCCGTAGCCCCCGTTGCCCCAGGCGCCCTGGCCGCCGTACCCGCCGCGCCCGCGCCCGCCGCGCAGCCCGCGCCCTCCGCGCCCCCCGCGACCTCCCATGCCCCCAGGACCGTCCGGCTTGGGTGTCGCACGCTTCACGTCGACCTGCAGACAACACATTTCATGTAGGTTGGACTGTTCACATTACATACCTCATACTTAATGCAGCTGTTAGTGCAGCTATAAAGTGTATACTGACCTCCTTGCCGGCAATCGTCTGCTTGGGTGTCTTGAGCAGCTCGTTGACCACCTGCTCAGATTCGAATGTTATGAAGCAAAATCCCTTCCTCTGGTTCTTAGTTTTGTCGAAAGGCATCTCAACTTCAATAATCTGCAAGAAAAATGGTATCTTAGTTGCTAAAATTGGCAACATCATAATAAAATAATATTTATTTGATTATATCAGTGGCCCGGTTTCCTCTTCAGTAGTTGTCAAGATGTAATTATCTCACCAAATCCGGATTTGTCATCACATAAATTCGAATTAATATATTTAAATGACGGTTTATTGCAATCATTAATAGTAATTAAATAATTGATCAAATGTTATTATAATGCATATTTCTATGCCGTAAAGGTAAAACATGACTGTGATCCTTTCTGCAATGTACTTAACATCTTGCATGCTTTGTGTGTGCATACTCATGTTTCTAACAAATAAATGAACTCGGTACAAAACTAAACTTACAGTTCCAAAATTACTGAAGAAGTTTTTGATTTCATCATCTGATATTTCACTGCTGAGCCCACCAACGAATATCTTCCCATGTCTAGCCTTCGCCTTCTTAGGATCCACTTTCTTGTTGTTGATTGTATGCTCGCCTGCAGCCATCACTTTGTCTATGGAATCTGGTGCCTTGAAGACAATGAAGGCAAATCCTCGTGATCGGCCAGTATTTGGATCAGTCTTGACATTGATGCTTTCAATCTCGCCATAAGCACTGAAGTGGTCACGTAATTCCTCTGTGAATAGAAAAATAAGAACTATCAGACTTGAACATTTGAATGACTTATAAAATAAGTAATTTAGAAAATCTCAGAAATGTGGGTATAAGCTTTCTTCAATGCTTAGTCAGAAGCAGAACTGAATAAAGTCATCATGATAAAAGATAAGGTCAACTGGTCCTGCCAGCAACATGTACTTATTGTAACAACTTGCCGTACTTAAATGATAAGGCCAACACCTATAAATAGCACCACATAGGTACAACAACAGGAAAAATAATAATCAAACTACACTTACTGTCTGTGGTCTCCCAGCTCAGGCCCCCAACAAATAGTTTTCTGTGGACATTGTAAAGTACAAGATTAAAACATGAAGAAATAGACAATGTAGACTTGTGTCTCGATTTAGAAACTGACTTAAAAATTACAATTTATTGATTAACACTATGCAGTACTTGTTTACAGTACTTTACAGCTACTATTTTTTCAAAACAAACTCCAAGCACTGCAGCAAATCAAATTGACAACCTGTAAGTTACAAAAGTAAAGTCTGGAAATTTACATTATCAATCAGGACAACGAAATATGAAACAAGATGTTACAGTCATATCGCAAGATTTGAAATTGGCAAAGGTGATCCAGGCCCAAAGTTAAGTGGCCGATACAACTAGTCAGTTTGGTCAGTTTTACTTTAGTGTGAGCCCAGCGGATATATACCATGACGTCCTTCGGCGGCAGCTGCGGCGGCGGCGCAGGCTCACACCTGCAGAGAGACACAGCGTTAGTAGCGCCCCAAACTGACCAACGCGCCGCGCCGCGAGGGCGACGACCCCTCACCGACGCACTCGGCGCTACCGATTTAAAATCTTGCAACTACCTACGTACGCTTTACCGCTAGCTTTGGAACCGCACAACACCGGCATTCACGAACCACAAGTATGCTAACAAAGAACCAAACGAAAAATCGATAACTGAACCGAGCCGGTGTCGGGTGCAAAAGAGACGCGCAATTAAGACGCCATTTTACTTCATGCGGCTCGGAGATAATCTAAATTTTTATAAGCCTGGAAATGTTCTGAAATAAAAACTAAGACTTCTGGGTCTGAACTTAAATCGTGGAGAATGCACTGTAAAGATGAAAATGTGAAATTTTGAAAAGATCTTAACGATTAAAGTAGATTAAGCGTTACGCCGATAAGGATAATGGCAGAACGCCGCCATTGTGGCGGGCACGGATAGAAACTGCAAAAATTACCAAAAATGCGTCACCGTGAAAGTCTGAATGATTAAAATATGATTACTCTGAGAATAAAGAAGTTATTAATGCTTGCAAAGTATAAAATAAAACCAACTTTACCTGTCATCATCGCGTCCAGGGGCTTCGGCACTATTATGTTCTTGTGTATCTCCGCCACCATTTTCTGCATTTCCATTAAGTTGATTATCAGTAACGTCTTGTGCAAAGTTATCGTTATTGGCCATGACTTATGTTTAGGCTAAAATTAATAATAAACTTAAACCTAAGGTCCACACGCGACCTTTAACTCCGAATGCCAAATGCAGAAGAAAGAAAGGAAATGCGTGATGAGTCGGCGCGAAAGAGTCGTTATGTTGGCTAACTGCAAACAGACGCGGTTTTTTTGCAAACAATCCATCCCTTCCACAGTAAACGACCAATCAGAACACAGAAGTGGAAAGAGGTCAATGGCGTCTATCCCGTTAGTGAGAAGGACAATAATACGACTGCCGTGAGAGAGATAGAGACACACAATTTTACAATTCATGAACCGATCGATAGCTGCTGCCAACATTCTGACACAATATTTGCCGCGTTTTTTTTTTATTGGTTTTGCTGGTACAAGGCAACGCACAAAGAATGAACAGCTTAGAAAATATATTTTTCGACGGCACTCGTTAATTATTTTGTTACAGTTGTTAGGACAAAAAATTATATGAACGAAAACCACTATTAACCAACTAACGCGGTAAATTTAGAAAACTTTTAGTTTCTCTCATAAATGAATAAACACGACACTATTTATTGCTGCAATAGCTGTAATTGTTTGGAACGTCTAAAAACTTAGAGTACATTTATATTTGCCAGTGAGCAAAGTTTTTAGCAGGGTGACTTTCATGTTGGACTAAACGTACGCCTATGCTGCGTTATTCCAAGACCTGGGTAGGTACTATACTATACACTGAGTTTACTCGTTAACTCCATGAGTCTGCTCCGCTTTTGCAATAAGCAACTGACACCCATCTAAATATGTTTCGGACGAGATGGAAAATTAAATTAAGAGAAAGCATCTACAATAGGCCGGAATGTGAATGGAAAAATTACAGAGTCTGTGACTATTTTCACAGGAACCACTGTAAAGATGATGATAAAAAGTTAGGCTACACAGATGCAGAATATTCTAGTTCAACCTAGAAATAAGAAACTAGAAAATTATTAGACTACATACAGACATAGAAATAAGTAAACTATTAATTTTGGTCTCTTTTGTAATGGCTTCATTTTTTACTGGGATCTACATTGAAAACATTTTTTTTTTAAATAATATTTTTTACGTTCGGCAACACTTCTCCAAAATTGACACCCGAACGGTGAGGTAGGCTCTTTTTCTGTTTTCAGTCCTTATTTATCGTGAAAATTACGCCAATTTCTTGATAATTTGTTGCCGATTACGCCACTTTAATGCCTAAATTTTACTGAGGTAAGTGCTATTGAATGATTATTGATTTAAAAACCACGGAACCTTAGTATTTTGATTGTCGGCAGACGTATTCCTTTTTAAAGGTTAATGCTCAATATTTCTGTGTTTTACTAATTAAATGCATAATACGGTATTATCTGTGCATGGAATCAATTATTTTGGTAATTTCTCCGTAATGTAAAAACATTTTGTTACTAAAACTTATTTATGGTAACAAAAGAAGCTGATTGCTAAGGTCGGAGTCGCCATGCGTGCTTTGACAATACGATTTCATTATGAATCCTGTCCATGTCCTGATGAATATAATATTGAATGATTGTTTACATAGCGTATGATGCACTTACGTATGGCACTCGCGATACTATCTGTCACTTGTTTACTACAGCTTCAGTTTTATGCTGCAAGTATTTTATTGTTGTGTGCTGTTCAGGTTGCAGCATATAACTCATCGCAAGATAATAATAAAGCTCACTGATCAGTCTTTGTTGTTATTCAACCAATTTAGGTTGAATAGAAATCATAGAATATTGTATTAATTGTCACAGTGAGTGTGATATCATGATTTATAATATAGTGGTACTAATTCTATCAACTTTGTCATATTTTTTTTCAATCAATATATTTTAGTAAATATTTGCCTTGGAATGATTCTTTAAATCTTAGGTAAACACATGATTAAAAAGTGTAATTAATATCTACTGTGTGAGTATCATTAAATCCTCTTGATAGTCGCAATCATGACTACAGGAGAGTTATAACTAGTTATGCCTACCTAGTATCTAGTTTTTAGTTTTGATGGAACATTTGATGCTTATCAACTTACGATGTAACTATTGATAAGCCTATCGGAAAGGGTAGAAATAGTTTTATAACAACATTTATGATTAATTGGAACTGACTGTTAATTGTAGTTGTGAGTGTTGTTGGTGGCTTTGAAAATTAAGATTATTGTAAGCACGCTATCCTAAAGAATTTCTCTTCTGAAGAATTTTGGAAAAATCTTAAAAGATTGCCATGGCTTAGCTATAATGTATTTTGAATGAAAAATGCAAAGTATTTATTAGTTTGATTTTTGGTGATACAGTCTGTCTTCTAGTTAGGTTATGGTACCTCCAAAAAACTACCCATTAGGGCCATACACTGTTTAACAATATAAGAATATAAAATTGATCTTACATACAAATTAACTGTATTCATTGAATACTCATTGAGTACTCTGTATGTTGTTCATTGATCTTCAGTTTGATGTATTACCAAGGAAACTCGTTGACATGTCAGCTGCTATACAGCCAATTTAGAGAGAAAAATAAATAGTGTTGCTGTACACTACAATACAGAATCTTAGATAATTTACATCTATTACCACTTACTCAACTATCTTCATGTAGCATTTTGTAGTCTTAATTGATTTTTGAGTGGCTATTATCCCTACTAATATTATAAGTAGTAGGAAAGTAAGTGTGTTTGTTACCTTTCACACTTAAACCACTGAACCGATCATTCTGAAATTTTGCGTAAACATTGTCAGGTGTTCCGAAACGGACATAGGATACCTTTCATTCCGAAAAAAAAAGTACTGTCCCCGAGGAAAACCACAATAGTGTTCCTATGGTAATAGATGGCGCCACAAGTCTTTCGAATCGTGATTGATTGTCAAATTCTAAATTAACGCGAGCGAAGCCGCATGCAAAAGCTACTTTTCTAATAAACAATCAATTCAGCCCCAACTCCACCTCGAGAGTGTAACCACCCTTTCAGGATAAATGACGTATCACTACATCACTGCAGTATCCAGTATATTTACCACCCTTAGAAGGGTAAGGTTCCAAAATATACAGAATGCAAGGGACACAGATGCACAAAAGGTTACCACTTATTCAGTACATCACTCAGAACCTCAAAAAAAAATTGCTGTTTCCTATGAAACTGCAATACTGACATGGTCTAAATATATCGAACAGCTGATTTCTATTAAAATTACCAATTTAAAATTAATATGTATGTTTTATTTATAAATCTTAGTACATGGTAACCGTTTGTTGTGTTGGTGTCCCTTCCCCCCGTAATTTGTTTGCTATGTTATATGTTACTTGAGCCTTGTCTGGTATGACACTGAATTTGTGAATTCAAATCATGATAATTTAATAATAAAGAAAATTTAGGCTGCTTGGGTGCTCTGCATGGACTGAGATACCACAAAACCACCAAACACCACAAAACGTAATAGGTTCATAGTTATCTTCACATCTTGAGTTAAATTATACCAGATCTACCCTACATTACTCAGTGCTGCAACATGACATCAGATGAGGTTCTCAATTCCATAGGATAAGAGAGGTTTTTATCTAAATTATATACTTTTACAACTGTATTGTATACTGCATCTATTATAATTTAGAAAAACTATAACTTAAACACCTTTGCCTAACCCTCTGGAGATTACAAGTAGGATGTTAATGTTTATAAAAAACCTAAATCTGAAGGGTGGTTCTCCAGTTACAAGCACATAATACATACAGGGTGTAAACAGACCCTTCACTTAGCCGTCAACCCAGCATTCTGTACATCAAACTAAGTAACTTTATGCAAAAATTATTGCTGGATATGGACTTTTTTTTTTGGGGTGAAAAATCACGTTTTAAGGTAGGACTTGATGGAAAGCACTTAAAGCATTGTGCTGATAGATGTATTGAATAGTACGGGGGTCGTGGAGGTGTGTAAAGTAATAATTTTACATTAAAAAAATGTATTTAAAAAAAAACTTTTGAAAAAGTTGGAACTTTGACCCCAATATCTCCGTAAATAGACGGTACCCAGGTATGGTCTAGACAAAAAAATTATCGCAAAGACGGGGAGAACAAGTGCCATTCGGATATGTTAAGCGTCTATTTATACCCTTGAGATAGAAAGATGGTTATGAAGGATACATTTTATCTCGAAAATATTAGACTAGGATGAAAAAAAGAATGAAATACATAAAACGTTTTTTTGTTATGCATTTTTTTTTTATAACTACAAAATGTAGTTTGATGCAAAAGACTTATTATGCTTCTGTACCAGATCCAGTGTATCATCTACGCTCACATATGGACAACTTTTCGGGTTGAAGAGAATGATTTGATATTTTGTTTTAAATAGATCTCTTGTATGGGAATGTCCAATAAATAGTTAGACAACAAATATTAAATTTGTGCAATTAGTTGTTGCACAAATTTGAAATGAACACCGGAAGCAAACACCCGAAAAGTTATCCATCCAAAGATATAGCATCTTAAGAATATCTTATTTATAAAAAAATGTTTTCCAATAACTTTGTTCACTAAGATACAGCATAATAAAAAATAGAGCATTCATATTCGAGTCTGATGAATTATTGGGAATACACAGCACTTATTAAAACAAATTATCAAAGCTTTGTTGAATGTTGTCAGGGCAGCGTATAGCAGAGGGCTGTTTTGGCGCACTGTGAACAACAGCGATGGTAATGGAGGCGTCCCCGTCCCCGCAGAGCGTCGGCCGCGAGTTCGTGCGGCAGTACTACACGCTGCTCAACAAGGCGCCCGCCCACCTGCACAGGTAACCGTCATACATTGGTTACACGTATTACTGCAGTGGCCAGACAGAGCAGGAACAGTGCACTTGACTGAATGCACCTCCCAACTATGTCGAACACTTTGCCTTGCCACTGACTCGCAACTGAGCTCGGGACATGTGCTCAAGGCATAATAGAACCCCTCGGGCCGGCCCTCGAATTTTAGACATGGACTGTCAAACAGGTATCGGTGACAGAGACGCCGACGCTCTGCTAAGCTGTTTTTTTTTTTTGCCTAATAAACTTCGTACCCAAGATTTCTAATTCTGTTCAAATTATTTTTACTTGAATATTGATTTAAGCACCATCACGAGACGGGATATAGACTGTTGTTAACATAAAATTGTTCCAAAACTGGTGCTCTTACTGGGTAACCCAATCGCTCTCGGAATTGCCTAGGGTGTTTTCCTTACTATCATGTCGTTTAGGCTTGAGTTGAAGCTAAATAATTTCTATGCAGGAAAAATGAAAGCTACCTTGCCAATCGGTATGCGGCGACCTTGACGCAAGGAATAAACTCTAAACAAAACAATATCACCTTATTAGCCGAGTGCAATTAGACAAAAAATACCCAAAAGGTGGAACGAAGTTTATAGTGGTCGGATTTTCATGGGACTTTTTTTATTGAGTTCCTGGAGGAGTGGAGAAGAAAGTTAAAAAAAAAATTTCGCCGCTCGAACCATTTTTCTTTTTTAATTTCCTATAATATATTTTTTTTTCGGTTATGAATAACTTCAAATTCGATGGATTCGTATTATGGCGTAATAATATGACCTGCGTGCATCCATTAAGCCCCAATTTTGTCTGTTTCTTTGTTAATTATTGTCGATGTAATACATATTTCAAGTATTTTTTGAAAATTTCCTATTTTCTGCAATTATTTTAAAATATCGAATTTTAAGACTAAGATTTCTTTTGAAATTGGTAACTGATGCTTATTCACAGATAACTGGATGTAAATATATTCAAGAAAACCACTTTTACGAGTAAAGGGACTAAAAATTAATTCAGAATTATCAGGAAATCGTCTATGTTAAAGTTAAAGAAGGTCATTTTTCTCAAAAATTTTCTACTACGGTCAACGTAAATATTATCTTGAAAATATCCTTATTATGTCTGCTATACAGATAACAAAAAGTAAAAAAAATATTTGGAGGTACTCCATAAATGTTGATTATTGCTGACAAAGGTGGAATGGGGCCGCTAATAAATTTACAAAAATTATCGTAATTATAACGTAACCATTTCTCACGATTTCTATTTAAGATTAGTTGCAAGCTTGGGTCTCTGCGCGCAATTTAATATCAATACCGATACCGACACTTCCAATTCTTAGCGATTGAGGCCTTTTGTCATGTTTTACTTTTTCAGCAGTAAGTAACTAATGTTTAACAAGTATCGTCAAATATTTTTCTAGTTATTATACTTCATTAGATAGCTAATAAAATGAGGACTTGGACAAAAATTTGCACATTGAGTTTAATAGAAACATTTCGGAAAAAAATTGTTTTCATTATCATAGACGATTTTCTGACATTTGCGAATGAATTTAAGTCACTACACTCATGAAAGTGGTTTTCATGAATATTTTCTGGTCCAGTTGTCTGCGAAAAAACATCAGCTACCAATTTCAAAAGAAATCTTAGTATAGGAAACTTTTCCAAAAAATACTTGAAAATCAAAATCAAAATCAAAATATTTTATTTCACATAGGCCTCGATGGGCACTTATAAAACGTCGACAAAAAGGTGCACGGTTCGGGTTGGTCGTTTCCTATGGAGAAGAACCGGCAAGAAACTCCATGGTTACTCTTTTCAAATCAATTGGTGTTACAGTATTATTATGGATACAGCATTTGTACTTAAGTATGGGGGGACAGCGTAGGCCCGACAATAAGTCGTTGCTTACTACACAAAAAATGTAGAACAAAATAAAAAGTTAACAAGCAGCTGGGAAACTACAAAGCCTACAATGTCCACACATTCACAAAAAATCGATAAAAAGAATCTATACAAAGGTAAGAAAATATTGTAAAATACTAAATTAAACAAGTGACACAAATACTGTTATCAGTGCTGTAACTATTTTGAGCAAAAGATATAAATGATTTGAAAATTACTGTAAAATCTGATTCGAAAGAAGAGAAAAAAATTGAGAATAGTTAGAGACATCCACATATTTGTGCCGTTTATGAGCTACCAGGGAAGCCGCAAGCGCAGAAGGAACTAAGGCCAAACTTCTTTATCTTCAACGTAGTCCTTGATTTTGCTTAATATGCTTTTTTGTTGAAATATGCGTAACATGGATAAAGAACAAAGAAACAGACCAAATTGGCATTAAATGGATGCAAGCAGGTCACACTATTACGCCATAATATGAATCCATTGAATTTGAAGTTATTCATAAACGAAAAAAAAAAATACCAAAGGAAATGTAAAAAAAAAATCACGAGCGGTGAAATTTTTTTTTTTAACTTTCTTCTCCACTCCTCCAGGAACTCAATAAAAAAAACCCATGAAAATCTGACCACTATAAGCTTCGTTCCACCTTAATGTCCAATTGCACTCGACTATTAACAATAATTTCTCGCCTTCAATTTAATCATTAATTTGAAAACTGGGCAGATGTTAACATTATTATCTTGTATTACGGTCCACACAAGAAGACATACATTGGGTAGTGAGTGCTGCTTCTGTGTAACTCACATTGGATGTGCTTTAGAGCATATTCACGATACAGATAACTATGAATGTGGCGTAACCCAATCTTGCGCTCCTTATTCGAACATAAAGTGTTAAGGCCATATAAGTGACGAGCTAGCTCTTCTTCTGTATTTTTCCGACGTCCCACCCGCAGCCCGGCAGGCTACCCTTGTAGCCCTACACAACATCACAAGTAGGCTGAATCACAATTTCACCGCGTTCTTCGATCATTCGTCGGCCACACCTGAGTCCGTGATGTAAGTCATTATAATACTGAGGTTGCGTCGTCGCTTCGAAACCTGTTCTTGCATCCAAACTATCGCGATCTTGTTCATACGATTTTAAGCTTGCAATTTAAATAGTGAACAATCTCACTAATTTTGCAATCACATCATTAATGATTATGTTACGCTGATAACTTTATGAAAGGGTTGATACTATAGATAGGAATAAGTCAACTTATAGCTAAGAGTGCCACTCCTCCCGCCCTGTGACTTGATAACAATTTGTTCACTTTTTAAATAATTTAAATGTCACATTTAACTTTGTTACTGAATGGGACAGTCAGATGGCAGGCTGCAGGGGTCTCATATGAATCAAATGTTGGGGCTCGTAGGTTGCAATGATTACAACGTGAGCACGACTCCGCAGTGTCGTGTGTTCCACTTGTCCGTGAGGTGCGAATGAGTCAGAGCACGTGACACGTTATCGCGCGGATTATGTGACTTTCTTTGTTTATTATTATTTGCGTGAGCGACGCGGGTGACGTACAACTTGCATTGTATCGTAATTATCTACAGATGTCCATCGCACATGCGAGAATTATACCGGCTTGTAAACTGAAGTCTGCTAATTTATTAGATAGTAAATACCTATAACACTTATCATTATGCCTGCTTTCCCAGAACGGATACACCGTTTAGTTCACCCAGTTTTCGTCCGTAATGTCATAAGTCCCATGAAATAGGTGGGCGAACCCATTGGTGGGGTGGTGTTAGCTCGTACCCGGTAGACAGTTAACTTAAACACTATCAGAATCCAAGGTAAACTCGCGTTGACACAATCAGAGTATGCTCGGACCGAGTGGACCCGGATACCCTACTCACCCGTACTACAACTCGTAATCCGAGCGCAAGAATTTTACCATTCAGGACTCATTTATTTGACACTGTATATTCGTGTTCAGAACAAATACAATCATAGTAATATGCGATTTCATTTACCTTCTTATTGTGAATTGCAAATGGATTAAGTGCTTACCTTTTATTACACATTATTTGAAATTAGGTAACTACTAGCTGTTGCTACCAATGTGCTATTCCAGACTATTATCTATCTCTGATTTTTTTTAAAAACTTCCTTTAAGAAAAATTTCTATGTTGGGGGTTCAGAATGATGTACTGGATACTTGTAGACTTTCATATGCATTCAGTGAAAAGCTGTTATTTTGACATTCAATTTTGTAAAATTTTCTTCTTACATTTGCTCATACTTGTTTTTATTGTTTTTTTTTATAAAAATGTAATGTGTCACTGTTTGTTTTCCCCAATAAATAAAATAATAGACACTTTAATTTTATTTATTTTAATAGACAAAAAAAGGTATAAAAAAAAGATAGTTATGTAAATGAAACTCATTTAATTGTTAAAAAATCAAGTATTTATGAGAACCTGCACAGGGTACATAGCTTGTTTCATATTGCAAGCCCTTAAGCTGAAATAGTACACCACAGTGACACATTATAAATTGAATTATTTTAAAAGTTAATTCAAGAATAGATGAATTTATTCAATCATAAGTCATTCCTCTACTATTCAGGTAGTGCAGTTATTTTATGATACTGCCATTACTGACTTAGCACTTAGACTTTATGGATCTATGGTCTAAATTAATTAAATTAAAATGAGCAAATAAGCAGTCGCCTCTTGTAAAGTACTGGTATTCAGCTGCATCCTGTTATCTGTAAGCCAACTCCAATATAAACTTATACTGTCACTTCGGGATATCTTCTTTATTTTGGGCTCCCGATATTTCGACGCTGTTGTAAGCGCCATGATCGAGGGATGACGGGAGAAAGAAGAAAAACCTAACCTTATAATATGGTGTTATTCGCTGATGACATTTCCCTAATTTTTAAGATAAATAGACGGGCCCAAAATCTAAATGACGTGAATAATGCCCTACTTCAGGTCCATAACTGGTTCACAGCAAACAATTTAGAGTCAAATGAAAAAAAAACGAAATGCATAAGATTTGCTTTACCGAATGTTAAAAGTAGCGATTGTGATATAGTATTGAATAAAGAGAAGCTTGAATTTGTAGATAAAACAGTTTTCCTGGGGATTACGCTTGATTCAAGGCTACAATGGGGTTCTCATTTAAGATCTCTCGCGGGGCGGCTAAGTTCAGCAGCATATGCTATTAGAAAAATCCGTCAATATACTGATGTAGATACCGCTAGACTGGTCTATTTTAGTTACTTTCAAAGTATACTGTCTTATGGCATTTTGCTATGGGGACGGGCTGCAGACATTGAGTCTATATTTATTCTGCAAAAAAGAGCCATCAGAGCCATATATAATCTTCGTAGGCGTGATTCTCTAAGGGAACTGTTTAAGGAAATTAACATCATGACGGTACATTCTCAATACATCTACGAAAGCATAATGTATGTAAGGAAAAATCTACATCTTTTTAATAAAAGAGGTGACAGACACAATTACAGTACTAGAAATAGAGACCAATTAGTTCAGCCAGGCTTCAGACTCGCTAAAGTAGACTCATCTTTCATGGGGTACTGTTTGAGATGCTATAATAAAATTCCACAAAGTATTCTTGAACTGAATGAAACGAAATTTAAAACATGCATTAAACGCACACTGTGTAGGCAAGCATATTACAAGTTGGACGATTATATCGTTGATAAAAATGCTTGGCTCAATGCCGGTCCTGCCCCACAAGGACAGGGGCGCATAAATGGATAGCATTAATTAGTATGTTGGAGCTGCTGAAGATTGTACAACTATCTTTGCATTGTATAAATTCAATCTCTTTAGTATTATATAGCCGCATAGCCCATATTGTGTGAGTACTATGTACTAGAAAGCTGTCATTCGCTGGAAACCTACGTCTTTTCTTGACTTGAATGTGCCGTAGCGGTTAGGAGTGTGTCATGCTCACTCAAATGTCTCGCTGATGGTGGCACGGTCGGATCATTTAGTTCCCTTCAAAATGGTTGAGTTGAATGGTGCTGATACATGCGTCATGTTCGTGAACGGGTGCTGTCAGTTGTGACTGGTCATCTCTTGGTTGCCACGGCTTGTTTGAATTGATTATTTTTATTTTTGAATTGTTTTCTATGGACACTTTTAACGTACACATCTTGCTACATCGTTCTCACATAATGTACCATCTCAACATGAATGATGTAACCAAGAGTTTGTAAAAAAATCTGATTTAAAAGAGTGTCCATGGAGTTTCTTGCCCGTTCTTCTCCATAGAGATCTACGTTAGGGAATGGGCTACAGTACTTTCACAGTTTTTATGCCTTGTGACTGGGACTGTAGCTATTGTTGTCTTTGTTTCGACAATTCAAAAGTGCCTGTTAGGCTGCGTTTCCACCAGAGATGAGCGAGGATGCGTAGCGAGGGATGTGTGTGAAACTTGTATGTAAGCCTTGGAAATTTTTAATGATTGTGATTGAATGAATAAAGCATGTGTGATTGTTGCAGATTCTACAACAACTACTCGTCGTTCGTCCACGGAGGCCTGGACGCGCCCAACCGCGAAACCCTGCCCGTGGTCGGTCAGAAGCAGATCCACAACCGCATTCAGCAACTCAACTTCCGCGACTGCCATGCTAAGATCAGCCAGGTAATGTACTGCCTTAGTGTCTTCGACCCTGTCAGCTGTCATGTTATCATTTCATCCCGTACAACACGTCTGTAATCCCCGGAGGGTTACGCAGAGGTGTACCTCTTTAGTACACTCACATTTAGCCGACTATGTGTAAGTCTCATGTAATAATGGGCGAACCTATTGCCACCAACGGGGTACAAGTCCTGGCTCTGGACTTCTACTACGGAGAAATTTCTGATGGAAAAGCCAAACAACATTTCGCTAAGCCAACGAGACCTGTCGTCGCCATAGTGTATTGATGACTTTGAATGGTGCGCAGGTGGACGCGCAAGCCACGCTGGGCAATGGTGTGGTGGTGCAGGTGACGGGCGAGCTGAGCAACGGCGGCGCCCCCATGCGGCGCTTCACGCAGACCTTCGTGCTGGCCGCGCAGTCGCCCAAGAAATACTACGTGCACAACGATATCTTCCGTTACCAGGTATCAACCCGCACCAACTGTGATTAACGAACGTGTATCTTAAAAAAATCCGAGTAATCGGAAGTGTCCAACCATCTGAGGTGAAACTGGTATTTTGTTCTTGTATCTTACCCTCTATGCCCCAAAACATGCAGTCACAACCTGCGCTGCCACCGGCGACGACGCCGTAGAAGTAGCAAAGTTTTGGGCCAATAAATCAAAATACCAATCGTGACAGCGACACGAAGAAGAAGCCTGGTTTTTATTTGTAGAGATGAGGCAGACCGGCTTTTGTTCTCGCTCGTAGATGACCTTGACAACACGAGTTATGAAATTGATTTTACACATTATCGGTGTCCTTGGCAAAAATGTGATAATAAAGTATCGTAACGTGTCGCAGGACGTCGTGTTCTCCGACGAGGAGGGCGAAGGCTCGGGGCGCTCGGAGGGCGAGGAGGAGGAGGCGGCGGGAGGCGCGGGCGGCTACTTCCCGGCGCCGCCGCCCGCGCCCGCCTTCCCCGCCGCCTTCCCCGCGCCGCCCGCGCCGCCGCACCTCAACGGCCACCCGCCCATCGACGACTCCACCAGGCACCTGGTGGCCGCGCTGCAAGGTCACTTCCCACTTTTTCTTATGTTATTGGATACCAAACAGGCGATGATCTATAGCGTCGTAGTAGCATTGCCTTCCCCTTCCGAGACAGAGGGATAAGAGTTTAACGAGTCATGTGGCATTTTTAAACAAATTTTTTGAAGCCTCGCCCTTTTTACAGACACTCATCCCGTCGCGACTATCAAATGTACGTTATATTACACAAAAGCGGGTTACTTTGCTTAACGTTTTGAATAATACTTGTCTGACCTTCAATCAAAACGTAAGGGTGCGAGTGCGCTAAATCACAACACGGACAAGTGTCACTCAGTGGCGAGACATCTCATAGCAAACTGACAACCGGTTATACAAATACCTGTTCAACGGTTTATGCTAATGTTACATGGCGGGCTTACACAAAGTGGCTATGGTGAAGAGCTATTTTCACTTTAGTACAAGATACAGCAGAAGTCCAATCTTAAGTTGAGAAGTCTCTTTTATTTACCCTTCGTGTAGTCACAACGAGTCAACGATATTAATATCGGGCCCGATAATTCCAGTTCGGAAACTCAAATGATCGTGAACATGTTATTATTAAAAAATGTTATTAATGCGTGATGTGATTACAGCTCACAGCTTGAGCGAGGCTGAGCCGGAACCGACGGTGTCGGCGTCGCCCCCGGCGCCCGCGCTAGCGGCAGCGGGGCCCCTGGGCCCGGCCGGGCCCCCGGGGCCCCCGGGCCCGCAGGGGCCGCAGGGGCCGCTGGGCCCCGCCCCGCCCGACACGCCCGCGCCCGCCGCACCCGAGCCCGAGCTGGCGCCTGAGCCCGAGCGCGAGCCAACTCCGCCGCCACACCCACGTCAGTTCCCACATTACTATACACCTACGTTTTCCCGCAGCTTCGCTTCGCTCCGGAAACGTCCAACTGGGATAAAAATCCTTCTCTATCGATAAAGATCTATCCTAAGGCCGAATTTCATCGAAGTTCGTTCAACTGTTAACGTTTGACAAACAAACTGTTGGGCTTCCTGTGTCCTGATATAAGTTAGGACGCCATAGTTCTTGACTGCTTAGTTCTTGACTGCTTAGTTCTTTTCATGGACAAAAGGTTCAACAGTTTTTGGCACAATTTATAAAGACAGTGTTAGCTCTTAAAATAAGAAAGAGAAACTTAGAAATAAAACAGTTTCTGAAAGGTGAAATGAGACAGCTTTCTTAAATTTTAACTTAATCCAACGAATTCTGCATAGTAGTAAGTTCGGTCTGTGTACTGCAATAATATACATGGTGTGATACAGCGGCAGCTCCCGAGCCCAAGACGTACGCCAACCTACTGAAGTCGGGGTCGGGCGGGCCGTGCGCGGGCGCGCGAACGTCGCCGCCCGCCGGCGCGGCCCCCGGGCCCCCCTTGCCGGGCCCCCCGGCGGGCCCCGCGCCGGGCCCCCTGGCGGGCCCCGCGCCGGGCCCCGCGCCGCACGAGGCCCGCCCGCGGCCCCCGCGCGCGCCCCACGCGGGCCCGCCGCACGCGCAGCACGCCATGCCGCCGCCAGGTAACCGCGATACTCCATTTAGACACAGTGCTGTCTTAATGAGCCGACCCATAGTCTCTTATTGATTTAGTTAAATATGTCAAACGAATCCAATAATCTAAATATTGTGTATAATAAAATGATTCTATAATTCAGTAAAATCAGTCTCCTATACTGATATACATCCAAAATTTATACTCGGAACTTTCAAATGAATTAGCGTTTTCTATCCAAAATTATTACAATTACTTCGAAAAATGGGAGAAATGTTGATGTGGTACATTTTGGTACAGTTATTTTACTTTATGGTTTAACCGCTCTGTAGTTCTCGTGGTCTCACCGCTCTGTAGTTCTCGTGGTCTCAAGCGCGACTGCTGAGCGTAGGGTTCTGGTCTCGAATTCCTGGGACAGGCAAAGTATGATTGAATTTTTCCATTAGGAATTTTCATTGACTGCTTAACTTTCATTAGAATTTAGGAGTTAGAGAAGTGGTGTGACACCACGTGGCTCGGTGCGCACGTTGCGCTTACGTCGCGCTCGTCATAGCTCCTGAGCCTGATCTCTCCCTGTCCATGGCCGATTACCATCCCTTAGGATTATGAGAATACCTGTGTTGTTTATTCACACACTCGGACTATAATATCTCCTGCGTACTCGTCGCCGTGGTCGAAAGGTGTCTGTATGAGGTGTCTGTGCCCGCAGCGGAGGGCGGGCGGCGCTACTCGGACGCGCAGCAGCTGTTCCTGGGCAACCTGCCGCACAGCGCCACGGAGGAGTCGCTGCGCGCGCTGTTCGGTCGCTTCGGTCCCGTGGCCGAGCTGCGCGTGCACAGCAAGCCCGCCGCGCCCGGCGCGCCCCGCCACCCCAACTACGGCTTCATCACGTACGAGACGTCGCAGGCCGCGCACGACTGCCTCAACGCTGCGGTTAGTGCCACTCACTGTTACTTGGCGTTCACAGTTTTGACACCCTCAGGACGCAAGATTAACTCGTCCGGTGGTTATTACCCGATCGAAGAGGGTAACATTTTCATCAGCCTGTACAGGGTGTCCCTGGATCAAATTGCATGGGTGCGTGGGCAAGGTCACTCCCAAACTTTTGAATCCTGAAAATGTCGGTGTAATTTTTTACGGTTCAAAAGTTATGATGATACATTTTTGTTTTTTTCAATCACTACACATAATGCTAACAATTGATGAACACCTATGTAATTGCGCAGTCACGAGATGATAGCGCGTTACTAAAATCTGTACCTGGGAACGACCGTGCGCCGGCGATAATTTTCTATTGTTTACGACCCGTTCAAACTGGTTCTTTTCCTCTCCCCTGCACATTCCTAGTTAGTGTTTTATTACCTATTTTTTTTTAAACCGTAACCACATAACATAGTGTTCAGGTGGCAACTAATGCCTAGGGACTGAAATGAAATCGTTAGTTAAGCTGAAACAAATGAAAATTAGAAACTTAGCAAATTAAAAAAATATACGACTTGCATGTTAATAAAATTCTCTAACTTTTAAACTAATAAGGATATCCCAGTGATTCAAGCCTCTGATACCTCCTCCTCAATAAATAAATAGGAATCTGTATGACTTGGGATTTTTTTCTAATACATGGTCAACTTACGCTAGTGTAACTTTTTTCCATGAAAATCGCTCGAAAATTGAGTAAATTTTTTTCCAGACCGAAGCCTTAGTAATAATGTTTGTATTTGTATGTTGTAATGTTTTTCTTATTGAACACATGTTTTCTAGCTGCGTAAAAGTATTACAACAGCACGCGTAGCATGACCACCGTAGAAATGGGTTTGTGAGACGTAAGAATCGACAAAATGACAGATTGTGTCGACACAATGACAGATTTCTTTTCACTATCTGTCATTTTGTCGATTCTTCCGTCAACGAAATCCTTGTTTGCGGTGGTCATTATTTCTTTGTGCATTATGCAAAACGATTGAAAAAAGAACAGAAATTGCTTGTAACTTTTGAACTATAAAAACTGCACCGACAATCTTGGGGTTAAAAAGTTCGGAAATGACCTTGCCCACGCCCCCATTCTATTTGATTCATATTTCCAGGGACACCTGTATGATATGTATGTTTGTTCCTTTGTGGCGCTCCGCTCTAGAGACAAAATGCGTGGGCCAATTTTGATGATTCTTACGTCAATCGATTTGTCTTAATCTTGCGAGTGTCACTGAAGATATGACAGTAATCAAAATTTAATATGGCGACAACCCGACGCTATGCTGTGAAAAATAAAAATAAATTAGGATCAACAGTTATAGGTCTATCAGTATCTGTGATTAGGATTCCTATAACATTTTTCATTTCGAATGCCCATTTTATTATTCGAAATGATAAATCATATAAAAGTGAAAAATCAAAAAGTTAAATCGTCTGTGAATTCTTTGACGTTATTAAACTGAAAAGCTAGAAACAAAAAGTAATAAAAATGATTTTTTTGCTTGAATCTTGTCTCGAATGCGTGTTGCAGCCGCTGTACTTCCCGGCCGACAGCTCGGACGGCGTCAAGCTCAACGTGGAGGAGAAGAAGACGCGCGGGCGCGAGCCTCCGCGCCGCCGCCCGCTGTCCTCGCACCGCGCCGCCTTCGTGCCGCGCCAGCCCTACCGCCGCTAGGCACACCACTAGCTAGATAGTTAATTAATAATGTGCGGGCGCTCCTGCGTGCCCGACACGTGTTTTTTTGTACATTTTATTTGGTCCGCGTACACGAGCAGTCGCTGCTGGCGGGCGCGAGCCGGCCGCGCTGCCCTCGAGCGGGCCCGCCAGCACCGCGGGCGAGTGGGCCCGCCAGCACTGCGTGCGAGTGGGCCCGCCAGCACCGCGTGCGAGTGGGCCCGCGCGACTCGGGCGCGGCCTGAGCGCTCTTTCAGTGACGACGCCGATATTTTACATTCTGTGATTTCACAGCCCACGTAGCTAGTCCGTGGGATCTTCGCTTCGATGTGACGAAATTTTGCTAATCCTCGCACAGATCGTCGAGCGGCGAGTGGGCGGGCGAGCGTCGTCCGGCCGCTCGCCCGCCGACCGTCTCGTTCGTCTTCACCTATGTAAGATACGCTAAGCTTCTATAATATGTTTCGTTTTTAATTCGATATTGAAATATAAATTTAAGTTAGCGATAGCGGGCGTCCCGTGCCCGTCGCGGGCGCCGCTGTCAGTATGCTTATTCGTTACTAATGTTGGACAAACGAGTCCGAGCGCGGCGGCGCTGTAGTGTGCTAGCGCAGCACTCCTAGGTATTTATTGTTCGCTCAGGCGCCGCCCGCGCCCGCGCACACTGCACGCTGTACTGCTACAGTGCACGCTGCACTCGTGCAGTGCACGCTGCACTCATGCAGTGCACGCTGCACTCATGCAGTGCACGCTGCACTCGTGCAGTGCCAGTGCACGCTGCACTCGTGCAGTGCACGCTGCACTCATGCAGTGCACGCTGCACTCATGCAGTGCACGCTGCACTCGTGCAGTGCACGCTGCACTCATGCAGTGCACGCTGCACTCATGCAGTGCACGCTGCACTCGTGCAGTGCCAGTGCACGCTGCACTCGTGCAGTGCACGCTGCACTCATGCAGTGCACGCTGCACTCATGCAGTGCACGCTGCACTCGTGCAGTGCCAGTGCACGCTGCACTCGTGCAGTGCACGCTGCACTCATGCAGTGCACGCTGCACTCATGCAGTGCACGCTGCACTCGTGCAGTGCACGCTGCACTCATGCAGTGCATGCTGCACTCATGCAGTGCACGCTGCACTCGTGCAGTGCCAGTGCACGCTGCACTCGTGCAGTGCACGCTGCACTCATGCAGTGCACGCTGCACTCATGCAGTGCACGCTGCACTCGTGCAGTGCCAGTGCACGCTGCACTCGTGCAGTGCACGCTGCACTCATGCAGTGCACGCTGCACTCATGCAGTGCACGCTGCACTCGTGCAGTGCCAGTGCACGCTGCACTCGTGCAGTGCACGCTGCACTCGTGCAGTGCACGCTGCACTCGTGCAGTGCACGCTGCACTCCTGCTGTGCAAGGTGTGGTGTCTGTCGCGCGGTTCGTTTAATATTCTAGTGAGTAGGCGCGTTCCGGCACGCCGGCCGGACGACACACGAAACGATAAAATAGAAAAAAAAACTACATATATGAGTGTAAATAGTTGTTAGGGTTTTATGTTAGGCGGGATGCGCCGGCGCCCGCTGCGTCGCCGACGAGACGGAATAATAAATTCTAGACTAGCTCCAAAAATCTTTCCAGAACTATAAATAACGTATTTTGTATTTAAAAATAAAATGTATGTTATTGTATCGATTCGCTAAAACGATGTTGATGCAGATGTTCTTATGCATTTACTTAGGTCTGTATTGAAGTAATTATGTGACGGATGCCGGGCGCAGTAGCGTCCGTCGGCACAGCTCGCGCCGCTCTGACGGCTGCCTACACCGCTGCGTGCCGGCATCGATAACGATTTGAAACTGTATTATATTCTAATATTATTAATATTAGTTAAAAAAGAAAACTAAAAAATAATTGCAGCGAATGTATTTTTATTTAGTTTTTCATCGATTTTTTTAACAGTACTACTAATATGTCGTAAGTACATTGTTTTTGTATTGAGTTGTGAAGTATGTGGTGTTGCCACGTGCTGTGCAAAATTTCGTGTACTTATTTATTGTAAATAATATTGGAGTCTCGTTACGCTGTAGGAGGACGGACCGTAGTCCCCGCGACTAGTGCCATCACGTGGCAGGTGATGTTGGTCGAGTGATACAGCACTACTCCGGCACACCGGCACAGCAGTACAGTGGTTAAGTGTCAGCTGCGACTATTGCAAGCCTCACACTACAATCTGTTAAAAATATTTAAATATTTCCCACTCTTGTGGTTCTATCTAACATGAAATATTTAAAATAGACTTAAAATACTCATGACACATGTACACTGAGTCAACTTTGATGACGGATCGTCTTCCTTTTACTTTGATAGTGAAATTCATAGTCACTGTCGCCAAGCGGCCGGACCTCGGACATTTGGCCCCGGGTCTGCGGCGCTCGTAGTACAGATATCTTCGTATATACCAGTAGTGTTGAGATATCATTGTTCGTTGATCGCGCTAATCTATCGCGAGACGTCGTCGCTGCCATGCCGTGTTCGCACATAGTTATTCTACCTCTGACATAAACCTTATGTCGACGAGAATAAAGGTCAGTACTACAAAATCAGTGGTAAAATAACAATGAAAAGGCTTGGCACCCAGCCGTCCGGTCGTCCGGTCGTCCAGTCGCAGTACTAGAGCGAGCCGCCAGTTGTAAGCGGATGTCGGTCCGCGAGTGGGCAGGCCCGCTCCTCTCTTATAATACACACGGTTACTTGTAAACGTAGCTCTTACATCTTACTACGCGAACCACGTGTCGTTTGCCATCACATTACAGCATTTGCAAGTAAAATAATACTAATCCTGTAAACAAAATTAAGACCCCTAACCCTACGTGAGCACTAAAAGCTATTGTTTGAATGGATCAATAGATCGTGCATCATTGCCGACCAATATTACCATGACAAGACTTACAGGGGCCTATCAGAGCGCTAGTGCAGGCGCACCGCCCACCGAATCTAATACAGGGTCAGACAGTAGTTAACGAAACTCGACAGACGTGGTGGCTACCGTAACTACGCCAACTGCGGTCGTTGACCCCCAAATAATCGTCAAAATAATAATTTGTTTTATCATGATTGTTTTAGATATCTATCACGTCTGCGGAGTTTTGCTAGGTAATTTCATTTGGTCCTGTAGTGCCTATATCCTTGGCTGCATTCGCACAACGCCACTCAAAGCGAAGTTATGCTAAATGTTCCACTGCTACAAATCGTTCCTCATGTGCATATTTCAGGGATACACAATTTTAGATTCCACCTAATGTCGGCTCACTACTTCATGGCGGGTTTTTATTAGTCACGTATCTTGAAACATGCAAGTTAGCACGTACACCCGTAATTCTAGCACGAGTCTACTACTGTCCTTCCACAGTTAAATTAGCTCTGATTTGGCATCGCGGTCAAATTTAAGTGATTTTTATACTCGTTAGAATGTGGTTGGTGTTGTGTTGCTGTCACTGACGAGTCCGTCAACATTACAGCGAGTGTGTCAGAGGTAAAATAACTTGAAAGGCCCGTTCCTGCGCTGCTTATGTTCAGTTGATGGAGTGTGCGGTGCGTCCATCAGCCCACTAATATGTTTTATGAAGGGGTCTAAAGTTTGTGCGGAACAGTGTTGTTCAGTAAACTAATGTAATTCGCGCGCGAGCAGGCGGCGCGCGCACTCGACTCGCCCGCGGCGTGCGCGTCACGTGCGCGTCACGTGCGCGTCACGTGCCGCGCCACCACGCGCTGCCCTCTCTAATAGAGATGTACTTTTTGTAACACGCCGAGACTTTTATTTCAAAACCCCTACACTATCCATTTTATCCGATTCCAAATCCTTCCTTTTGTATCCCAATAAGAATAAGCGGAAATATAATATCTACTTACACCAGTGAGCAGCGTCCAGATTTGAAACCCAAACTGCTGAACAGAATTTAATATTATTTGATGGTCAGACCTACCAATGTGATGTGATACGTAAGTAGCGACGAAACACGAGGGCAAGGTGCTGACGCGACAGGATAAAGTTGTTAGTGAACACTCACATGTATAACTCACATGATATTGGCGTCGCGAGAGATGATTTTTAGGAAGCCAACCAAACTCAGGATTTATTGCATACTTTGAAGACATTGCATCACCATTCACTAGTGTCGCACAAATGGCAGAACGCTTTGGTTTCCAAAAACATAACCCCGTGTATGCTGTCGCTTAAAAAGAGCTAAAGACTGGTGCTGTCTGCTACCATTAAATTAGCCGGCAGCTTACAGCGGAGCTCAAACCTTTAAATGGCCGTCCTGTAAAATTGACATTTTTAGACTTGTCAAGTTATTCCCGCCAGGCACGGATGTTGGCCGTCTTATGACGACAGGCCGTGTCGACGGCGCGTTCGTGTTCCACGTGCGCCTCAAAGGGATGTCAGGGTCTGCAAGGGCCGATGCCTGCCAGGGCTGCGGGACTGTTCGAAAGAGATACCGTGGCCCTGGAACACAAAGGGCAAAGAAGGAACATGAATGCGTTTTAGTCAGTACAAGTCTGACACTCCATTCCGCTCCGCCCAGAGTGGGGGGGGTCATTTGATGATTTCCCATACGAAAAAAAAAAAGCTGTGCCCTGACAAAGCTGTTATTACCATGACTTGTATATTATTGGGAAATCATCAAATGACCCCCCATTTGATGATTTCCCATGCGAAAAAAAAAGGCACGGATATTATACACCAGCCCGCGTAGCATGACCACCGTAGAAACAGGTTTTTTAGACTGAAGAATCGACAAAATGACAGATTGTGTCGACACAATGACAGATTTCTTTGCACTATGTCATTTTGTCGATTCTTCCGTCAACGAAATCCTTGTCTACGGTGGTCGTCATGCTACAGAGCTCAGAGGGTGGACACACCCATGATAATTTCGACCTGACCTGTCTATTTCTAGACTATTTTTTGACACCAAATTCATATACGTAAGCGTTCCGCAGTAATCAGGGGGGGTTACTAATGACGTCTTAAAGCAGCAGTAATGCCAGTGTGAGAAAGAGACAAAGCTATACAGGTCGTCTAGCGCCATCTCTTTCCCACACTGGAATTACTCTTGCTTTAAGACGTCATGGCAGGCCACCAGGTGAGGATTGTGGCAAGAAGGGCTCACCACGTTATCGTCCTCACCAACATATAGGTAGCTATAATTTCGGGATCATAATGCGACTATTTTTTTTAACCTTAGTTTGTATATAAGGCGTTTTTTTCCGTACTCCAAATTGATTTTCATGAAGTTTTCAAAAGTGAGGTTTGTGTGGCGAAGGACACGGAACGATTTATTCGTGAAGAGTGGTTTCTTACCGTCTGCCTGATGGATGTTCATGTATTGTTTGTAAAAATGTTGTGGGAAAACATATCTAAGTAGTAGGAGGCAGATTATCCCCTTAATTATTAGTATCCTTTATTCATTATTTCTCTTATCTAATAAATTTTAAATATTTTCAAAAACAAAAGTAAACAAAACATTTAAAAATATACAAAATAATATGGCCCATCGGCATCAGGAACAATGTCCAGACTACCGGTGGTCAGGGCTCCAGAGAGAGGAACCTCCTAACAATACGAGCCGTGTCCAGGAGTACCACATTCTGAATCAAGCCCTTGATCCAGCTGCCTAACGAGAGCCTCCTCAGGTATTGGTCGAGGCTCTTGGCAATTAAGACGGGCTGATACAACTATCGGCACAATGATTGCTGAGTCCACATCCCACACATGTCGACAACCTCGCGAGCCAAGTCAAGATACTTGATTTGCTTATCTTTCTCGGCTTTCACGAGGTTCTCATCATGCAGGACCGTTATGTCAACAATCATTGCGCGCCGCTCTGATCGATCCACCACCACTATATCAGGCTTATTGGCTACAACAGTCCTGTCAGTGATGATGGATCGATCCCAGTACAATGTGATACTGCCATTTTCGAGAATTGGTTCGGGCACATACTTACAGTACGGCACTTCCGATTCCACAAGGTTATATTTTAGAGCAAGTTGTGTCTATGCAAGTACTCTCCTTTAGCCAGACGAGAACACCCGGAGATAATGTGACGGATTGATTCGCCTGGACCGTGGCATTATTATTTCCTTTATTTATTTTCTTACATAATATAGTTTACATTTTTAAATATTTCTATACAAATATAAAAAAAAAACGTATAAATATAAAAAAAAATAGTAGCCCACCGGCATCAGGAACAGGGTCCGAGCTACCGGTGGTCAGGGCTCTTGAGAGAGGAACCTCCTAACGATACGCGCCGTGTCCAGAATTGAAATATGAGCTTTTCAGCGAATTGGTGATACTGATCTGATACCAACCCAGACAGCTCACAATGTTGCCTGGCATTCCGGTCAGCAAGCCACGTTTGACCAAAACACGCCGTGTGTTGTCAATTGGCTATTGGTGGAGCTTGGATGCTGCTGGAAGCTCCTGGTAGGGTAACGTACACGCTGGGAACTTATTCCTCTAAGTATGCTGCTGCAGTGTGCGTCTGTGAGGATGTAAATACGGGTACAGGTTTTTACATCATTTAAATAAATAAGGACTTACTGCCACACTCAGAAATGTAACTTGTTACTTGAATATAATTTTATAATTATCACGTAATAGTCCGTTAGCAACAAACGAGTAAAAATCTCAGTAATGCAATAAAAAAGATTTGGGTCAGCTGTAAGTAGGTGACTAACTCGGATAATAACACAAAGACGTAGAAGTTCGGTTGGTATTATAGGTTATTTGATGTTGTCTTTCGATGGTGATATAAAATCCATGAAAATTTTCCCTGTAGTTTCAGCAATATTATAGATGTCAAAAAATGTACCCACGCGAAAAAAGTTGATTTATCGAGTTGTCCACTTATTCACGTCAGCAATAACCGGAGTAGGAGTTACCATTATGTGAAAATCGTTTTAAGTATGATGTAATCTTAATATATAAAACAAAGTCGGATTTGTTCGAACGCTTATAACTCACGAAGTACTGGACCGATTTTAATGATCTCTGATTTTTTGGATTCGTCTCTGTCCCGAATAGCAGAATAACTATTAAAATATCTGAAAAATTCAGCGAAAAAATTATGATTAAGATCCAGATATGTTAAAATACCGTCTTGAATTCATGCCAGCCTGGTATCTAATTTTAAGGTAAATGCAGTAGTTAGGCAGGTAGGTAGCTACTTCCTGATTAGAGCTTTTAGGACCATTATGCTGTATCTGTGTAGCTAGTGTTACGTATTTTCTTCCTGTTATTCTCTCAAAATAGTTTGAAAACTGCGAATCCAGAACAGCCACCAGCACCCAATTTTTGTTAAGCATGGGCAAACGAGTTATGCGTGGGTCTAAGTGAGGGTTGCATGAACCGATATTCTCGAATCGCACCCTCCAAAGTACTCCTCATTTCCTCATTGCACTGGGTATTACATTATTATGTCATTACTCACGTCATTAGCGCGATTAGGTATTATGCTAGACTGTGGTAGTACCACAGCCTGCGCCGACGGGGTAATGACATGGCTACTCTGTATTTCAGTTCGCAGGCGATCAAGTACAGCGTCATCCAATATACGATTACGCTGGATGATTGGATAGTCGTTGCGCCGACATCGACACGTTGACAGCTGGCTCAAGCACCTGAAACAGAGAGAGCATCCGAACACGGTACGCGGTCAGGTTGTTTGAGCGCATGACGTTTTCATTGATGGATTATTTATTTTTATTATTTCATTTTGATTTGATTATTGTTTGATTGTGTGGAATGAATAAAGCTTTATTATTATTTATTATTATTGGCAATATACTGTTAGATCTGGGTGTTTTTAAAAGACTTCTGTCTTTTGGTAAACAACTATTGAAATCTGTGTTTGGATACCTATACCAATCAATTCATTCAAAACATTATGAGGAATTTGGTACTATAATGCCCATTGTTGAATTTGGTCTCTTACTTTTAAAGCTTGTGTTTCACTGTCAGAATCCGATGATTCATTGACAAGTGTATCTGCGTAATATCCTTCGGCTTCTACGGCGTATTTGGAAGTTCATGGTACTTTATCGGTATCACATATACAGGGTGTAAACAGACCCTTCACATAGCCGTCAACCAAACATTCTGTACATCAAACTAAGTAACTTTACGCAAAAATTATTGCTGGGAATCGACTTTTTTTTTGGGGGTCAAAAATCACGTTTTACCGTAGGACTCGATGGAAAGCACTCAAAGCATTGTGCTGATTGATGGATTGAATAGTACGGGGGTCGTGGTGTGATGAGGTGTGTAAAGTAAAAATCTCACATTAAAAACATGAATTTAAAAAAAAACTTGTGAAAATGTTGGAACTTTGACCCCAATATCTCCGTAGCTATAAGGTTCCCAGGTATGGTCTAGAACAAAAAAAATATGCAAAGACGGGGAGGACAAGTGCCTTTTGTATATGTTAAGGGTCTATTTACACCCTTTATTAGGAGGGATCGCAGCAGAGTCGAAAGTTGAAACTTTGGCGCTAGGGACTATACTACTACAAGTACCTAGCGGCAAGTCTAGCGCTGAACGATACGCGGGGGGGATTGCTGCGCATGGGTACTGTACCGCTAGCCCCCCTCAGGTACCTTAATTTTTACTTCTACGCAATAACGGTCAGCGCTAAAGTTTCGTGCCGCTACTTGTAAGCTCCTCACTACCAAATTACGCACTGTTTTCCTGTAAATGGATTAGAAAAAATATGTTTTAAGTTCAATAAAATAGGTATCTGTCAATTCGCCCTATCAACACTGCAACATCAAACAATTATTATAATAAAAAATAAACTTACTTTAATTCTTCTGTAAAAAGTTGAAGTCTATCGGAATTTACCTACGCATTATTTATTTTAGAATTACTGGCTCTGGTGATGTTTTTATACGTGCAAATTAGTGTTATAGTGTTCTGCAACATCGACAACACATGTTACTACAATCCAGTTACAACACATTGTGTCAAAACTGCACACTAGTAACAAACCAAACGCAAAGTTAATAGTAAAATGTGTGGTTACAAATTAAGTTGAAAAATATCGAAACAGCGACGACACAAAGTTACTGAATCTAGTTTCCTTCACATTTTTACAATACATAAAAGCTAATCCCTACACAGTCGCATTGTGTCGTACCAGTCACGAAACTGTTGCGACTTGCAAAAAATGGCTTTAGGGGATAAGCATTCAATCTTAGATAAATATAGAAAACCATCTGCCCGACACCCTCGCAAGCACCGCAGTGGCAATGAGAAAGTCGAAATGCCGAGCATTCAGCCGCTAAATATTCAGCGCTTCGACAGAGAGCTTGACCGAGTATTTGGTATTCGACTAAATGGGTCAATATCAACAAAGTTCATTTGTTGTCAATTTTGGTGGCTAAATTTTGTTTTGTTTTTTTTTTTGTGAAAATTATTTTTCACTAAAACTAAAGATCTGGTATAAGAATAGAAAGTCCAAGCTTGAAGGATCTTCAAGAGGTCTCAGAATATCTCCATAACTTTTTGAGATATTTTAGTTCAAAGTCTAGTGTGGCCACCAAAACAGAAAAACGCCCACCAAAATCGAAAGTGCCCACCAAAATTGAAAATAAGTGGCACCAAAGTTGGATTTCTGTTTCAAAGACCTCAATCTCACTAAAAAAGCTCAATGTGACTAATCTCACAAATTCTCGGGAAGTATCAATAACTTTTATCGGTTAATAAAACTCTCTTTTGTTAAAAATAGGATAGATTCCGAGGTCTGGTCCTAAAGTCGGACTGACATGGTAGCGTTTTTGAACAAACACTTCAACGCCTCCATGTACCGGTAGTCGATTTTGCACCGTTGGGGAGACTGCAGTACAAAGTACAACCCAAGTCTCGATCGAATCGAAGACTTTCTCGTAGTCCACAAACGCTAAACAGAAAGGCAGCTCTTCGGTATTCTGTATAACCTGCCGCAGCGTATGTATGTGATCCTGGGTGCTAAAGCCATTATGGAATCCGGCTGGTTCGAGATGATTCTTGAAAACAACTTGTAGACATGGCTTAGAAGTGAGATGGGCCTATAATTCTTCAGCCGGGCATTGTCGCCTTTTTTGAAAAAGATATCCACCATACCCCTGCACCATGCCTGTGGTGTTTTCCCCTCAAGTATGACGGAATCAAACAGCTTCTGAAGGGCCTTAAGTACCGGTTTGCCACCCGCCTTTAGGAGTTCGGCCGTAATTCCGTCATCACCCGGTGCTTTGTTGTTTTTAAGCTGTTTCAGAGCGATCCTAACATTAGAAGCTCTTAATTTTTAACTACCTATAAAACAACATAAAAGTACTGTATTTAAAAGCTTCGTTTCATTTTATTATTAAATATAACACGGTCTACTACCCTGTTTTTTACTTTTCCACACAAAAGTAGCCCTTATTTGTCTTAAAATCGGCAAAAACAATTATAGCTTGGCGCTGGCGAGGCATCGCGTTCTGTGTACGTTGGCGGTGAAAAGGTTAAAACTCTTTGAAAATGTGCTTAGGATTTAGTGAACATTCCCCAATAATTGTGAAAGTTGGAATCAGATTTTGTGAAAGTCATATAAGCGAGTTATTGACTGTAAAGTCGGGCCCTTAGTTCTCACATAGAGGATTGAGGGGCCCACCTGTACCTGAGAAACTTTGGACCCTACAGAAAAAGTTTTCATGCCAAAATCTAAGCTACAAAATACATACATAACAAACAAAATTTATGAAAACAAGATATTATCGAAAAACACTATCCTACTTTGTATATCTTCGTTCAAAATGGGCCCTCAATTCTCATACACGTAAAAGTTTATCACGCAAATAAAATGAAACCATTAACTTACAGCTACTGTTTCAAATCTTATATGCTACTAAATAAATTGTGAAAATTTGTGACAGCAAGAACAGGTCACCATTGCTTGTTGTTTGAAAGTTATGACCTTGATAAAGTTCGGGCCCTCGAGTCCTCCATTTCTTTTGATTTCGTTTTATTACGCTTATCTTATGAGAGATAAGATAAATACAAAATTGTCTCTTTTTGTGAAAAAAGTTGTGCAACAAATTCGATACCAGAAAGAAATTGAAATACCCTTTTTTTATCTTGGTAAAATCATCAAATGAGTCCTCCCACCCAGGTCAGAGCGGGGGGGACTGTCAGACTTATACTGACTAAAATCCACGGTATCCTTCAATAGCCCTTTATGTTCCAGGGTCACAGTAGTTCTATAAGTCCCGCGACCCCGGCAGGCTTTGGCCCTCTAGAGGGGGGCCCCGTCATTATGCTGACACTCTTTGAGGCGCGCGTGGAACACAACGTGCTATCGACCCGGGCATGGTCCATGGTCGGACAGCGAGTTGCCCATTACTCGCCGCCTGCATGCCCGCGCCTATGGTGGCCGGAGATCGTCTGCCGACGTCCGGGGAGAACGCTGTCCTCTCCCTCACGCGGCCCGCCTCCTCCTGCGCGAGCATTACTGCTTCGCAGAAGGGGGCGACCGCTTCCCACCCCGTCTCGCCCCGCAGCATGGCCTCGACCAATGCCTGGTGCGAGAGGTCTCCGCCTATCGCCGCCTTGCGGACACGGCGGTGCTCTGCCCAAGCGGGGCAGTCCTGCACCGTATGCTCCACCGTGTCCTCCGGGCGGTCCTCGCAGTGGTGACACCTAGGCGTTTCCTCCGTCCCCATCTGACAAAGGTACCTCCCGAAACTTCCGTGTCCGGTGAGGACCTGCGTCATGCGGTAGCCACTCCTCAAAGAGGGGTCTTACCGCCGCGATTGCGGCGTACCCGAATTAAAAGACCCTTTGTTGTATATGAAAATCGAGTTTTATTTTTCTTTTCTGAATTAGGAAATAGGGTGACCACAATTTATTTTAGATTGCAGCAAAGATTAGTAAGTGTAGTGTCATAGGTATTAATAAACTTTCTTCGATTTTACGCTTATTATCGTCATAGCATTTGAAATGACTATTAATTAATACATGACATTTGTAATGTTGGGGAATGTTCACTAAATCCTAAGCACATTTTCAAAGAGTTTTAACAAAGTGGCCCTCACACCACACGCTCATGGTTTACTGGTTGAAGTGTACAACTCCCCATAGAATCTCTCGATCTCCCACAGTAGCTCCGGTTTGGTGGATACGACCCTGCCATGGTCGATTTTCAGTTTCGTGAGCTGGCTCTGCCCAATAGTCACATCTCTTGCAAATACCTTGGAGCCGCTCAATTGCATCTTTAATATGCTGGATTTAAAGATCCGTCTATTGAGCTACCGGTATTTCAACGCCTCGTCTGAAGACTGCAGGATCATCTCACGCCGCTCTTGCATGAGCTTGAGAGTATGATCAGAGAGTTTTTTGTTCTTATGTGCACGACGTGTCTTGAAGAACTTAGACCCGTATGGACAGTTTCCACGAACCTATCGTTGTGTTCGTCCAATGAGCTTCTTAGGCACTCGAAACGGGTCTGGAGTTCAAGCTTTTCAGCTTGCAGCAACTCTCTGGGTTTTGATCTGTGCTGGACGGAGCGTAGACTTTATCAGTCGAGACCTTTCAAGCTTGATATTGATGTTCAATGTGCCTCTTACTATGCGGTGATCGCTCCCGGTTTTCAAGAAATTGATCATAGAGACAACATTGCACATTTGCTTCTTGGTTGACATGATGAAGTCAATCTCATTTTTAGTTGCACCATTGGGGTTCTAGCAGGTCCACTTCCTGTGCTCACGCTTTCTGAAGAAAGAGTTCATCATATAGAGGCCCTCCTCCATAAAAATAACCAGTTGGTGACCCCGGTGGTTCGGATGTCCAACCCCAAATTGCCCAATTTCGCGTTGAAGTCCCCCATGACAACGGTGAAGTTCTTTTAAGCAGCCTCTCTTCGCTGGTCTGTTTTGGCATTCTAAAAAGCGACAAAAAAATTAAAATATATGAATGAGAAACTTGATCATTAGTATGTCACCCTTATAATATTAGGTCTTATTTACTGCCAAGTACATAACATGTATTTGTTTGCTAATCAAACTGTCTTGCATCGTAAAAACTAGCTATATATTCAATTTTGATGGCGAGAAAACGCCACCAAAACCACCAAAATTGAGCCACCAAAATTGGAACCAGGCATAAAACAAATCTTTTAAATAAGGGTTTTAAGTTAAAATTAAATTAATGTCATTGATGGGTCACCCAAATCATTAGCTATAGCGTGTAGTTTACTATCTATTATAACACTTTAAAATCAACAGTAAATCGATCCACCAAAAATTGATCAATTCTTGTCCTCCGTTCCACCCAAGGCGAGTACTTCCGTTTTTGGAGGGTAATCACAGCACTAATCACACACCTGACACTAATCGCACTAAGCACACGACTGACAGATGCGAAATAAATAACGCGATTGATCGCACACGCTCGAAACTTCATGTTATATATAGTAAGTTGAAAAAGTGCTACCAAAATTTTGATTTTTGTTTGGACAAACTTTGATCGAGTGTCCTGTGCTTTTAAATAAGATTATATAATACGGTTTAATTGTTTTTAGATGATGTGTCTTATGCATATTATACTAACTAAATTGTTTATTTTTTATTGAACCTACCTCAAATTGTTACTTTGGTGAACGCAATCAAGTACTTCAAAAAATGGAACTAGGACAAGACACCAAACTTGAATTTCAAGGCTCTTTTTGTTTCCTGATGATTTATAAACACTTATAAAAAAAAAATGTGGCCCTAATTGAACCATGTTACTTAGTTCACTACAAAAAAAAAACAGAAACTTCCTATCATTTTACACCTCGATTCTCAACGTGGACACGTAAAATTTGCTGATATGATATTCACCCAAATCATTATTCATGGTATTACTTAGTATTGAAGATAAGTTACTCTTTGAAGTTCCTACTTGCTAAGGAAGAGCTGTGTCTGATACTGGTTTTGACTGGTTTTACTTAGCTTAAACTTTGTTTTATAGTATGTCATGATTAGAGATGTAGATACACTTTCGATTTACTGCCCTATTTGAATCGGATTTTGTTGACAATTTCAAGGGTTTCATTTCTTTGCACGGAATCCTAATTATTTTTACAAAATAAAAGTACCCTAAGTTACTTCTTATAACATCAGCTATCTGCCAGTAAAGAAATAAAGACGTAAGAAAAAGTAAAATCGGTACAGCCGTTTCAGAGAATAGCCGTACTAAACAGACAGACAAAAATGAAAGTTATTTTATTTTATTTTCTTATAAGTACCGTATTATACTTTTATATGCATTCGGTAAAAAGTTCAATTCAATCTCATTTATTTGTATAGATTATTAGGCTATCGGTTCAAGTTTAGTTTTAGCATGGGACGGGCAGACACTGACCACCAGTTCTAAATACGCGGCTTTTCTTTTCCATTTTTGGAAAAATAAATAAGTTTGAAAATGCGGACTATTCTACACTAACTACGCCTGGAGCGGCCGCCCGGCCGCCCGGCCGGTGCGCCGTACCTATGCTATGGAAGAACCGGCTTTGCTGCTGTTTGAGGCAGAGAACTGAGGAGCAATCTTCTACGCGGGCCAACATCTAGTGAATGTTCGAAATATCATTGTCAACTTGATTCCTAAAAGCCTGAAGCACCCTAAGTTCAAAAAGGCAGATCTATTATCAGGTTCCTACTAAATTGGAATTGTACATACTAGTATGGAGAACAAATTCAGTTGCAGCCTACCTAAGTTCAATCAGTAAGAACGGCTGATGACAATTAATAAATATATTTTAAACTATCATGGTCACTAACTTTATTATTAATACTAGAAACGGAATATTTACCAAAAAAGAAAGAAAGGAAGAAAATGCCGAAAAAAGTTCGCGAGCGGACACAGTGAGTTTCGTGTGTCGGGAGCAGAATCGAGTTGCGAGTGACAGTGGTAGCGGTGCTGAGTGCAAAAAACGAACAAGTAAGAGGGTAGACCGATTTGTCAGCTCACACCCACCCACCCGCAATAACTTCAGTTTATCCGTGATCATGGTGCTTGCAACAGCGCCGAAATATCGGGAACTCATAAAAAACAGTAAACATGGTAAATATCCCGTTTCTAGTATTAATAATAATAAATAAATAATATGAATACGGAAGGCTCTGTGAGGTTGCGCCGCTCTCATAATCATCATCGTAATGACCGTTTCATCTCGTTTTGTTCGGAGTTGGTCTTCTGCCGGTAGCTCTCACGTGCAGAGGCGCGGGCGCCCGGGATGCGCCGGCACAGCCACACCGCGTCAGTCGGCTGCGCACTCTCACCCCGCGGAGGTCGCTTGCACGCAACAACAAGACAAACACACGGTGAGTTGGGCACATATTTATTAGCTTTATAGTATCCATAAATTGTTGTTACGCCTGTGACAAGTAATAACCATGTCATTCGGTTCCTATACGTTTGGCAGGAGGAGGTCAAATAAAAAAAAATTGAATCACATGAAAATGTATTAAGTTCTTGCGCTTTTTTAAGAGTTGTAAAATGCTCACACTGAATTTTCATACGCGGTGTGACTAAAGTCATGTCAGAATTATTATGAATATTTCTGAAATCATGTTTCACCTGAGACCCAGGGGACACTATTCATTTTGGAGGTTTTTGCGAACCGCAAACTGGTTTATTGTGCTCGAAAGGGCTACCTAGGTATTTTGTTTTATTTTTCTGGATATCGCAGGCCCAGGTATTCCTATATTTTGTGCCGAGAATTATCTGTAAGACTTTGTTTTTCATCCCGTATAAGTATTTGGTACTTGCTTACCTATTTCTCCGATGTATACTTATTGTAGTGAGTTGAACTTAAGTTGTGAAGCCAAACTGACAGCAATGAGAGTATACGTACCTCATACCTGTTAGATGACGCTTCGACACTGATTTTCATTTCATTCAAAATTAAGATTACCCACAGAGGGGCTACAGGCAGCCTCAAAAATATGGAAACATCGACAAAATGTCACTCATACTACTTTAACAATGTTTAGCTAAAATGAAGTACATACCTACCTGCCCCCTACCCAATGTGTAATTTTTTTTTGTGACACCAAAAATTAAACGGCTACAACGCTTCAAGACAATGAAATTAATTCTTGTAGATGTATAAGGTACATGCTTTTGAGGCTGACTGTACCTACCAACCAGGCCAGAATCTTGTGCAACAGTTAGATTTAAACTTAAGAGCGTTAACGTCTTACGGCATGTCATACAAACTTTCAAGTGATTTTTTTTCGAAATGACTTTACCGATTTTACGAAAAGTCTTTTAAAAAAAAAAGATAATTGAAAATTTGTGTTTCTTTGGATTTTTTTTTCGAAAATGTTACTGACTTATGTGTCCTGCTTATGCGTACGAAGTTTCATTAAAATCGGTTTAGTCATTTTGAAAAAAATTACTTGAAGGTTGTGAAAACCGTAAGACGTTAACGCTCTTAAGACCCCTCAAAGTTTCCGAATACCTAGTTCTTTTATCGATCGATTAGGTGACCGAGAAAATGTCTATTTGCGAATTCAGAAAACTGGTAAATGAGGTCTTTTTTTTGGGCCTTTTCTGAAAGTGGCGCCAACAAAAAAAAATGGCACGTATTGTTAGAACTAGCCATTTGGAGCAATAGTTATTATGGCACAAAAGTTGTAGGATCGCTCTAAACCAAGTTATACAGGTTCGATGATTCATCATTTTCATGCATTTATTGTTTTTTGAAAGTGGTGGGAAACATAAAATAATGATACATTTGCTAGAACTAATGATCCGAAGCAATTGTCATTGTGAAGCGACCACTCTGAAGTTGATATTTTATACTATCCCGTGTCGGATTTGATCACATGACCAGACAGGAAGTGGCGCAGAGGAACCTCAGAGTCCCAGAGCGATTATTTGGCAATCGTGACAGTCCGATCGAAGAAAGAAAGGCGATCTCTATTATCGACGGCATTTACATATTTCTACAGAAGAGCTCTAATTACTTTTTTCAGAGAAAGTCTTCCGTAATCATAAGTTTAGAAACCTTTATAAAGCCCTTTTTAAATGTTTGTTGCAATGGAACTATAATTGCGGTAGATGGACCATACGTTGCAACAACTTCCTATGCCCAGATTTTAAATGATGCACTGAATGAAGGCATTTCACTGGTTAGACCGTGGTAAACTCACACGATTTCGTTAATATAATTAATGAACGGATAAACATACCAAACCGTTTAGCCGAACTTGTCATCAGAAGTAATTATAACAGGAGGAGAGCTCATTTCGAGCCTATAGGAGCCGACATGCCTCAATTCAATGAGTTTCCTAGGCTGACAAAAGATGAATTGAAGCTGTTTGTCTTAACTGCCCGACATGTCCAAAACATTAAGAACAATAACATAAAATCGGTTGTAATTAATTGGAGTACATTAATTTTTTTTTTGTGTATAAAATATCAAAATGACAGGTTTCTAACTTGTCTATCAGAACAATGATGACCCTACAGCTTTCGCGCCATAATGACAATTGCTTCAGATAATTAGTTCTAGCAATATTAATCATTATTATTTTATGTTTCCCAGCACTTACAGAAATAAATAAATGTATGAAAATGACGAATCATCGAACTTGTATAACTTGGTTCAGAGCAATCATACAACTTTTGCACCATATAAACTATTGCTCCAAATGGCTAGTTCTAACAATACGTACTATCTTTTTTTGTTGGCCTGGCACTTTCAGAAAAGGCCCAAAAATGTATGGAGTTGAAATGATCTCCTTTACCGGTTTTCCAATTCGCAAACTTAAATTTTTATCTTCATTTCATCGAACTGTGTGGTAATTGCGAAATACACTCATGACACTCACAATCCCAGAAATGTTATTCAAATATGAAAATGAATTGACAATCATCAACAATAGCTACTTATAGCAGCGCTGGTCAGTCATAGGTAAGTCAATCAATGATCGAGGAGCTCAGCAGCAGAGAAAAGAAAGAATACATATTTAATTGGCACATGCCACAAGTGCACACAACAAAAAATAAAAATAATAATATAAAAAACTTAAATCTACACAATAAGAAACTTAAATCTAAACAGAAAAAAATGAGGTAATATTGTGTGTCTCACGGCTGCGCCAAACAGGCAGCACTCTATCGAATGTTCTGTTGATGGCGAGATTATAAATAGCCCATCCACTCCTTGGGCACTGGACCCGTATGCACAGCTGCAGGTCTGGTGCAGCGGCAAGCAGACATAGGTAAATAAATGAATTAGTTTTTAGAAAGGAACATAGTTTATAAGTGTCACTTACAACAATATGGATCATGAATTAGAAATAAATGAAAAATAATATAATAATAGCGTTATTGCGTACAAATTGTTTAAACATAAATGAACAACGGATCTGCTGTCTTGTATGGATCAGAATGAACAACGGACCTGCTGTCTTGTATGGATCAGAATGAACAATGGACCTGCTGTCTTGTATGGATCAGAATGTTGGGCCAAAAAAGGGATGAATGAAAGGCATTTGCATGTGGCTGAGATGAGAATGGGAGATGTGTGGTGTAACGCTAATGGATCAAATAAGGAATGCGTATTGCGTACATAAGAGGAAGGTTGAAAGTGGCGCCAGTGACTGAAAAGTTGTGTGTGGAGGGAGTGAGTTGAATGTAGAGTAGAGGAAGACTAAAGAAACGATGGATGGACTGTGTGAATGATGATATGGCTAGAAAGCAGGTGACTGCTGAGATGACGAGTGATAGAGAAGTATGGAAGAAGAAGACATGCTGCGTCGACCCCAAATAAATTGGGATATAGAATTTTCCTTCAATATATTTTGGCTGAACTGCTATTTGAAAATGAAAAAACTGACACCAGTAACATATTAAGCAGGCACTTGTTCGCAAACAATAACATGATGCTAACATATTTCGTGATATTAGTCGACATTCGTCAGCTCTGTTGTCAGAGGTAGAAATGCATAAAAATTATGCATTATAATAAGTATGCAACTTACATTCGTTGAAATATGCGTCACAAATGAACAAAAGATGCAACGAAAGTGCCAAAATATATGCAACATAAAATTGAAATAAGTCTGCAAAATAATGTATTTTTTCAAACTACTAGCTTTTCAACGAGATATTCTCATTTTTTTCTTGAAATCCGAGTACACTTCTAAATTATCAGTAATAAGATTGAGCCTTCTATTCATTAAAATGTTTTTATAGCTTGAAAACGATCAATCGACATTCACTTAAGTCAGTGGGTAACTATTATTTCAAATTTGGTACTATTTTCCACCTATGGCGTTTCGTCATTTTTCGGTTAAAACTAAAGACCCAAAAAATGTACGAAAAGGCAACTTTAGCTAAATATAAATTATCTTCAAAGAGAAGGTATAATATGCATATGCATATAATCCGGTGTCTAATTATAAATGTCACCGTAAAATTGTAAAAACCGTTAGATTATAATCTATATAGCGAGATTGGAAACTGTCGAAAGATTGTGAACCGTAGCATACTGTTTACAATTTAATGCATTATTTTTCGGTAGATTATAATCTATCGAAGTAAAACCCTCAAATTGTGAAATGGCATGCGACGGATTGCACCTCGCGCGCTGATTGGTTGAATGTTATGTGCCCCGCGCTGCCATATTTGTTTCAAATTCAAAATCATTTATTTGCTAATATGGGTAATTATATAAAGTTGTTAACTCGTTTGTTGACGAAAGTAAACTAACAGTGTTTTTAATGGACCGACTCAATAAATTGTAAATATTATCAAATGAGATCATATAGGTTCACACGCATATAAAATATAAAAACACGGAAAATGTATGTAACTTAGGCTACGTTCGGTGACTAACACTAACTTATTTATCATTCATACTGCACTTCTTTGGTTACTCACAGATTCATTTTACTTGCACAACAATTTTATATAACTAATTCTAAAGCTTGGAGTTATTTTCAACACGAAATCAATTTACTATCACCAAAACATTTAACAAACAAATATGGCGGCGCGGGGCACATGACGTTCAACCAATCAGCGCGCGAGGTGCGTTCCGTCGCACGCCATTTCATAATGTGACGGTTTCACTTCGATAGATTATGATCTACCGAAAAGTAATGCGTTAAATTGTAAACAGTATGTTACGGCTCACTATCTTTCGACAGATTACAATATCGCGAGATAGATTATAATCTAACGGTTTTTACAATTTTACGGTGACATATACATATCATAAATGTTATGACGTAAAGGGTGTTGTTGAAGATCCGTTAATTGACCTAGGTAAAAAAAAAACTTCTTCTTTTTCTTTCTTTTTTTTTACCCGACTGCGGCGAAGCCCAAAAGGAGGGTTATGTGTTTGACCTGTATGTATGTATGTATGCCCGTTTCTATGTTCCCTCGTAACTCTTAAACGGATGAATGGATTTGGATAAATTGTACGTCGTTAGGTTCGTCTTGGAAGCGCGAGTGTCATTGGCTACATTAAAATAAAGAAACAAAGAAAAATGGTGGATTTCGAGTGACATATCGTGGAATTCAAATTATTTTTTTCTTCCTGTACCATCGAGTGGGGTATCAAAATGAAGGGGTTTAAAGGGTGATTACAAATATATATTTAACTTATATGTTTAAAAGTAATTCAAAGTGCCAAATCGTATAAAAAGGGAGAAAAATCGTAAACAGGGTATCCAACGGCTAAGCCACACGGAAGGACCTTAAACATTGTATATAGATGATTTTAATGATTTAAGTTTAACTGAAGAGTATGTGCATACATTTTCAAGTCAATAGATCCCCGAGAATAAAAAGTTTCACATAAAATTAAACACCCCATTTCACCCTCTTAGGGGTGGAATTTGAAAAACCCTTTCTTAGTGTATACCTACTCTTCATAAGATATGGGTTCTAGAAAAGTAATTATAGACTTTTTACAGTTAAAATAATTTAACTTATAAATACTTAGTTTTCTATTTAATCTATTGTACAGAAATGGGCCTAAAAATGAAAAGAATCTTTCCACAAAGACATGTTTGGAGGTTGCATTAGAAATGCATACTATATCATTACGTCTCTTGTTAGTATTGTCAGCATTGTACGTGAGCATGGAGTCTTGTTTTAATACTAAGTGCATAATGAATAGCTGGAGCACAGTCAGCACGTTGCAGGATTTATACAGCTGATCTGTGGGAAAATAAAAGGGATGGAAGTTTGCTACCTTTAAAATTGCTCTTTGAGCTCTTTCAAGGAGATGGTACTTAAGTGCGTTAAAATCAGTATGCTTCTTAATTCTAGGACAGTGTATCAGCTTCCTGGTACTTGTATGTGCCAACAAACAAATTAATGAAATGAATACAGAAATTAATGGAAGATTTAGCTGTACTAGCCTTATTTAAGTATTTTAGTACCTACGCTTTGATTATTTTAGTAAGCAATAACTGAAAAACTAGATACTTACTACTTATTTATTTTACCTCAAAGTTACCTTACTTATTTTGTCTGGTGGGGTGTTAGTATTAAGCTTCTCACCGTAACAAGAAGGACCGAGGTAGATACACTGCCACGGTCCACGAGCTGCCTTTCATAACAAAATAATGTTTATGTGGTTGCAGGTGCAGTTATAAAACTATACATTTATGTAAAATTTTAATTAAAATTTATTCTTCACTATTTCGTGGTTAGAGATTCCTTTTGGTTTAGAAATGACACAGGAACCTGCTTTGTGTACCATTTATCAAAGGTTCATATCCAATAAATGTTGGAACTAAAATTCATGAACAATCAGTTCCATTTGTCAAACTTAAATCAAAGTTCAAATACAATAATTTTCGTGAAGAGGTTAATCAAATATCTCTTCTAATTAAAATAAAGTGTATATTCGATTAAGTTATGACACAAAAAGCGATGTTTTTAGTTTGTTATCTGGCGAGGGTCACGTTATCAGCGGACACTGCTGCCGAGCTTCCGTCCAAGCTTCGCGAAACCGGCGCGCGCGCTCTGACCCACTTATATGTAGTTTTATTATTTTTGCAATCCTATCAAACAAAGGATTATACTCAAACATTAATAAAAATGGTGAAGTCATTCCGTTAAGAGGAAGCTTACGAAAGATCAGTAGATGATACCTACGTCTAGGGGCATAAAGTTAATATGGTTTTAGTTAGATGATGATCCTCGTTTGGCGTCAATATTAGGCACCATGTTATTGGTACGAAGTCAAAGTACAAAGCTAGGAGAAGAACTATGATATGATTGAACTGCTCCAATTGAATTCGATATTTAATTGAATTTGTACCCATTTTATTTTATTTTTATTTTTATTACAGTTTGACATTTTTATTTTTTTATTAACTATTGTTCGATTTAGTTGACATTATTTACTTTTTCAAGTACCTATGGTATTATTATTTCCTTTATTTATATTTTTACAAATTTTTAACATTTTTAAATATTCCTTAGAAAAAACAATATAAAAAACATTTAAAAATATAAAAAATTGTAGCCCACCGGTATCGGGAACAGGGTCCAAGCTACCGGCGGTCAGGGCTCCAAAGAGAGGAACCTCCTAACAATACGAGCCGTGTCTAGAAGTACCGCTCTCTGAATCAACCCCTTGATCCAGCTGCCTAACGAGAGCCTCCTCAGGTATTGGTCGAGGCTCTTGGCAATTAAGCCATGGGCTGATACAACTATCGGCACAATGATCGCTGAGTCCACATCCCACATGTCGACAACCTCGTGAGCCAAGTCAAGATACTTGATTTGCTTATCTTTCTCGGCTTTCACGAGGTTCTCATCATGCGGGACCGTTATATCAACAATCATTGCGCGCCGCTCTGATCGATCCACCACCACTATATCAGGCTTATTGGCTACAATAGTCCTGTCAGTGATGATGGATCGATCCCAGTACAATGTGATACTGCCATTTTCGAGAACTGGGTCGGGCACATACTTATAGTACGGCACTTCCGATTCCACAAGGTTGTATTTTAGAGCAAGTTGCTGATGTATAATCCTGGCTACAAGGTTGTGTCTATGCAAGTACTCTCCGTTAGCCAGACGAGAACACCCGGAGATAATGTGACGGATTGATTCGCCTGGACGGTGGCATGCCCGACATATGTCCACCGTACCATCCTTCACAATAAATTTCCGGTAGTTATTCGTCATCATAACTTCATCCATAATTGCACAGACAAAACCTTCGGTTTCTCCGAAAAGGTCCCCGGAACGTAGCCAGGCTACGGACGCTGATAGGTCTACATCGGGTCCATGTAAGGCCCGGAAAAAGCGTCCGTGAAGCTCCTTACTCTGCCATACCTCCATGCGGTCGTTAGTGTCAAGCACTACAGGTTTGCGCCAGTTCTCTTTAGCCAAGGAAAGCGGGGTGAGGCCTTATTATTATTATTTCCTTTATTTTATTTCTAAACATATTCATTATATTTTTAAATATTTCTATACAAATTAAAAAAAAAAAAAAACATTTAAAAATATAAAAATAGTAGCCCACCGGCATCAGGAACAGGGTCCGATCTACCAGTGGTCAGGGCTCTTGAGAGAGGAACCTCCTAACGATACGCGCCGTCTCCAGAAGTACTGCTTTCTGAATCAAGCCCTTGATCCAGCTGCCAAGTGAGAGCCTCCTCAGATGTTGCTCGAGGCTATTGGCTATTAAGCCATTGGCCGACACGACTATCGGCACAATGACTGCTGTACTTACGTCCCACATGTCGACAACCTCGCGAGCCAGATCAAGATATTTGAATTGTTTATCTTTCTCTGCTTTCACGAGATTCTCGTCATGCGGAACCGTTATATCAACAATCATTGCGCGACGTTCCAATCGATCTATCACCACTATGTCAGGCTTATTGGCAACAATAGTCCTGTCAGTGACGATAGATCGATCCCAATACAACGTGATATTACCATCATCGAGAACTGGGTCGGGCGCATACTTATAGTATGGTACTTCTGATTCCAAAAGATTGTACTTCAAAGCAAGTTGCTGGTGGATAATCCTGGCAACGAGGTTGTGTCTATGCAAGTACTCTCCGTTAGCCAGACAAGAACATCCAGAAATAATGTGTCGGATCGATTCACCCGGACGGTGGCATGCCCGACATATGTCAACCGTGCCATCCTTCACAATATATTTCCGGTAGTTATTCGTCATCATAACTTCGTCCATTATTGCACAGACAAAACCTTCAGTTTCCCCGAATAGGTCACCGAAGCGCAACCAAGATACGGACGCTAAGAAGTCTACATCGGGTCCATGTAAAGCCCGGTAATAGCGTCCGTGAAGCTCCTTGCCCTGCCATACCTCCTTGCGATCATTCGTATCTAATACTCTAGGTTTGCGCCAGTTCTCGTTAGCCAGGGAGAGCGGGGTGAGGCCCTTGTCCACTGAGACCATATCTCGGTGCATCCCCACGTCGGCTTCTAGGAAGTATTCCCTGAGACTGCATACCTCACGGTTGTGCAGGGTCTTAGCATTTAAGAAGCCACGACCCTCGCACTTCCGCGGGATATACAGTCTCATCACCGACGATCGTGGGTGATGCATTCGATTTGCGGTCAGCAGTGCGCGGACCCTCCTATCCAGGGCATCAAGTTCCGTCTGAGTCCATTTGAGTATGCCGAAAGAATACATCAAAACCGGAATGACCCAACCGTTGAAGGCGCGCACCTTGTTACCGCCTGACAAAAGACTACCAAGTACCTTATTCAGGCGGCCAAAGAAGCGCTCCCTCAACGATTGTTTCATGTCGACAGTCTTGATACCTAATGCTTCCGACATACCCAAATACTTGTACGTTTCTGTTGAGGAGAGGGATCTAAGGTGTATGGAATCCGAGAGTTGAATTCCCACGGATTCCATAATCTCCCCTCGCTTCACATGCATGACTGCACATTTGTCCACACCAAATTCCATCCTGATGGCGCTACTGAAAGTTTCCGTTACTTTCAGTAGCCTCATCAGTTGCAAATTGTTGGGGGCAAAGAGTTTCAGATCATCCATGTAAAGAAGGTGAGATATGACCTGACCACCTCTCCTCAACCGATAGCCTAGACCTGAACCCTCCAGCAGTGTGCTGAGAGGGTTCAAGGCAAGACAAAACCACAATGGACTCAGACTATCACCCTGGAATATACCGCGCTCGATCCTTATCGGTTCGCTGTTCTCCTGGATCTGTCGACATCCTGGATAGCAAAGGACCGTTCTCCAGTGCCCCATACATGACATCAGGAAGGTACGCAGAGTTGCATCAACTTTATACAACTCCAGCACCCTCATGAGCCATGTGTGAGGCACAGAATCATAGGCCTTCTTATAATCTATCCAACATGTAGACAGATCTCTTCGGGAGCGGCGAACCTGTTGGCTAACGGCCATATCTATGAGGAGTAGCTCCTTAGTGCCGCGGGACCCATTCCTACATCCATTCTGAGAGGCAGACATGATAGAATTACTATCAATATGATGGTTAATTGATAGTAATTTATTATTATTTCCTTTATTTCTTTTCTATACATATTTTAAATATTTTTAAATATTTCTATACAAATAAATAAAAAACATTTAAAAATATAAAAAATAGTAGCCCACTGGCATCGGGAACAGGGTCCGATCTACCAGTGGTCAGGGCTCTTGAGAGAGGAACCTCCTAACGATACGCGCCGTGTCCAGAAGTACTGCTTTCTGAATCAAGCCCTTGATCCAGCTGCCAAGCGAGAGCCTCCTAAGATGTTGCTCGAGGCTATTGGCTATTAAGCCATTGGCCGACACGACTATCGGCACAATGACTGCTGTACTTACATCCCACATGTCGACAACCTCGCTAGCCAGATCAAGATATTTGAATTGTTTATCTTTCTCTGCTTTCACGAGATTCTCGTCATGCGGAACCGTTATATCAACAATCATTGCGCGACGCTCCAATCGATCTATCACCACTATGTCAGGCTTATTGGCAACAATAGTCCTGTCAGTGATGATAGATCGATCCCAATACAACGTGATATTACCATCATCGAGAACTGGGTCGGGCGCATACTTATAGTATGGTACTTCTGATTCCACAAGATTGTACTTCAAAGCAAGTTGCTGGTGGATAATCCTGGCAACGAGGTTGTGTCTATGCAAGTACTCTCCGTTAGCCAGACGAGAACATCCAGAAATAATGTGTCGGATCGATTCACCCGGACGGTGGCATGCCCGACATATGTCAACCGTGCCATCCTTCACAATGTATTTCCGGTAGTTATTCGTCATCATAACTTCGTCCATTATTGCACAGACAAAACCTTCGGTTTCCCCGAATAGGTCACCGAAGCGCAGCCAAGATACGGACGCTAAGAAGTCTACATCGGGCCCATGTAAGGCCCGGTAATAGCGTCCGTGAAGCTCCTTGCCTTGCCATACCTCCTTGCGATCATTCGTGTCTAATACTCTAGGTTTGCGCCAGTTCTCGTTAGCCAGGGAGAGCGGGGTGAGACCCTTGTCCACTGCGACCACATCTCGATGCATCCCCACGTCGGCTTCAAGGAAATATTCCCTGAGACTGCATATCTCGCGATTGTGGACAGTCTTAGCATTTAAAAAGCCTCGACCCCCACACTTCCGCGGGATATACAGTCTCATAACCGAAGAACGCGGGTGATGCATTCGATATGCCGTCAACAATGTACGGACCCTCCTATCCAGGGCGTCTAGTTCTGTTTGAGTCCATTTGAGTATGCCGAAAGAGTACATCAAAACCGGCATGACCCAACCGTTGAAGGCACGTACCTTATTTCCGCCTGATAAAAGACTATTAAATACTTTTTTCAGGCGGCCAAAGAAGCGCTCCTTCAACGATTGCTTCATGTCAGCAACATTGATGCCCAGCGCTTCCGACATACCCAAATACTTATAGGTTTCGGTTGCTGAGAGGGATCTAAGATCTATGGAATCCGAGAGCTGGGTTCCCACGGATTCCACAATCTCCCCTCGCTTTACATGCATGACCGCACATTTGTCCACACCAAATTCCATCCTGATGGCGCTACTGAAAGTTTCAGTAACCTTCAGTAGCTCCATCAGTTGTAAATCGTTGGGGGCAAAGAGTTTCAGGTCATCCATGTAAAGGAGGTGAGATATAACTTGACCACCTCTCCTCAACCGATAGCCTAGACCTGAATCCTCCAGCAGCGTGCTAAGAGGATTCAAGGCTAAGCAGAACCAAAGTGGACTCAAACTATCGCCCTGAAATATACCTCGCTCTATCCTTATCGGCTCGCTATTCCTCTGGATTTGCCTACATCCTGGATAGCGAAGGACTGTCCTCCATTGCCCCATACATGACATCAGGAAGGTGCGAAGAGTTGCATCAACTTTATACAACTCTAGCACCCTCATGAGCCATGTATGTGGCACCGAGTCATAGGCCTTCTTATAGTCTATCCAACATGTCGACAGATCCTTTCGGGAACGGCGAACCTGTTGACTAATGGCCATATCAATGAGGAGCAGCTCCTTAGTACCGCGGGACCCGTTCCTACATCCATTCTGAGAAGCAGACATGATAGAATTACTATCAATATGATGGTTGATCTTAGCTCTCAAAATGGATGTAAGAACTTTATAGACCGTTGGTAAACAAGTAATTGGTCAATAATTTTTGGGTTCCGCAGTACCACCTGATTTATGGAGCAGGTGGGTAATTCCTGTCGTCAAGAACTGGGGCAGCGACCCTGACTCTAAAGCTGATTGAAACTGGGATGCCAAGCGAACGTGCGATCTCTGAAACCATTTGATCCAGAAGTTGTGCAGTCCATCCGGCCCTGGAGATTTCCAGTTAGGCAACGGACGGACTGCACGAGCTACGTCTTGGGGGCTGATGGTGATTGCCCCCATTTCAGGTATTGGATCACACGCTCGTTCAACCTCCCGGGTCCAATCACCCTCAGTGTGACTGACAGGCACGGACCAGATGCTGCGCCAGAACGAACTCATGGCGTCATCATCCGGTAGATGCGTGTCAGTCACACCTTGGTCCGGTCGTTCCCAAGCCCTATATACCCACCTTTCATCGCTCTGGAATGTGCGATTCTGAGTGTATCGCTCCACTCGCCTCTTGTACCGACGAATACGGCTTGCCCATGCACAGATCTTCTGCTTCAGGAAGTCGATACGCTCTGTGACGCGGGCCAAGTAGTCTCGAAAACTAACATCAGTTCCCAAGAACGCCCGCCTCACAAAGCGCATCACTCTAGGTCGAGTATTGCCCTCCCTGAAGCAGATTAACTTGCCGATGAGTGCTCTAGCCTCACCGATACGCCGCTCAATCCTGCACTGCCAAGCTGGAACAGCTAATTTTGGTCGCGTAACTCTGTCGTTGTTAGGAAATTTGACGTGAGCTACACGACATGCCGCTACAGCTCCACAGTACAATATTGAGTGGGTATCGGCGAGGTCTTTGCTGCTGTCAAAGTAATTTGACAGCAGCAATTTTTATTATTATTATTATTATTTTATTTTCTTGACTATAATTACTTTTGTGGCGTTTTATAATTATTTTGTTTATTACTATAAATATGAGGACTACGTGGGTCATACTCGTACTATTATTATTATGATTTTTTTAGTTTAATTAGTTTCACGATTGTCTGGCAGTTTGAGTACTTTATGCGGCCTACCCAAATGTCCTTTCTTTGGTATTGTTCGTCGTGTCGTTGAGCTCCTTGGATTGTAAGTCGAGCTACACGATCACTGACAAATGCTTGCACTGTCTGGACAGGTCCACTCAAATCTGTGTGGTTATTTCTTCAAAAGACCATCTTAGACATTAATCTACATGGTCCTCATATGACTTGAGCAATGTCTGGACTTTAAAAGAGACGGTGACATCTGTGTTTGTTTCGGATGTTACTTCTCAGAGTAGTCAGGTACGAAACACCGGCCCCATCTAGCTTTAAAAGAAAACATGGTGACTTGTAAAAGAGTTTTATAAACCAATTTACAGAAATAAATATGATTTATGATTTATGTTTTATGCTGAAATTCGTAGGTACAATTTATGTTATACAGAACATTGTTTCAGAAATCAACAGGTGGCTCAGCTGAGCCAGAAAGACACGTAGTCGTTGCGGTCTCTCTATAGATTAAAACATTTCCTCCCATCTAGCACCAAACTCACTTTGGTCCAGTCACTTGTGGTTCCCATTGATGTTTGTAATTCTGATCTATCCCAAGAACTTCTTAATACATTGGATCTACCTCTCAACAATTGCAATTTATATTTGGCCTTCGTAAAAACGATCACATTTCTTCCTTCCGTTCTGGCTGCCTATCTCAGGAGGTCCCTTGGATCTCTCTGCAAGCTCTTCACTATTATGAACGATCCATGTGCTCCCGATTATCTAAAAACTTATTTTAAAGTGTTCGGCAGTTCTCACCGTCGCGGCGTCGTAATCTTCGAGCAAAAAAACCAAAAATGTACTTCTCCAAATTCCTTTACACCGCACCGGTGATATGTCCAACTCTTACGCTATCACAACAATAGAACTCTGGAACGCAAGTGCGTTTTATTGCAAGGGTGTCCCCTTTGGCAATAAAAACGCTGAAATCAAATTCAGTTTTAAAAGAAATGTGCGTAACCACTACTTATGTCAGACTAAATAGCTCTCAATTAGAAGTCTAGTCATGGTAATTATAATTAAGTTTCTCGTTTTTTATTTTGGTATTTGTTAACATTACTTTAGTTTATTTTATGTGTATATGTGACAGATAAAGACATAAAATACACATAATATGTGAAAATGTGAAAACAAAAACAAGTAATTACTTCATACAGGATGTAAACGTACCCTTCACGAAGCCGTCAACCAAGCATTATGTACATGAAACTAAGTAACTGGGAAACGACCCTTTTTTTAGGGGTGAAAAATCTCGTTTTACGGTAGGACTCAATGTAACTCGTTCAAGACATTGTGCAGTGTGACCATGACATCTTAAAGCAGGAGTAATTCCAGTGTGGGAAAGAGATGACGCTAGACCACCTGTATAGCTCTGTCTCTTTCCCACACAGAAATGACTCCTGCTTTAAGACGTCATAGTAATCTCCCTGGTGAATGGGTTCAATAGTACGGGGGTCGTGGTGGTGTTTAAAGTAAAGTTCTTACATTAAAATCATGTATTTAAAAAAAAACACAAAGTTGGATATTTGACCCCCAATATTTCCGTAACTAGAAGGTTCCCAGGTATGGCCTAAAACAAAAAAACGTTCACAATGACGGGGAGAACAAGTGCCTTTCGGCTTCGTTAAGGGTCTTGTTACACCCTTTATGTATAACTATTTAGTTTATGCCCGCTGCTTCGGTCGCGTGGTGTTCGGAAATTGCCCACGGGATCTTACTTCTAGGATAATAAGTAATCTATGTATGTACTACCAGACTATAATCAATCTCTGTGCAAAGTTTTATCCAGATCTGTTCAGCCGTTCTGGCGTGATTGAGTAACAAAAAGCCATCCATCCAAACTTTCGCATTTATACGTGTAATATTAGTTTTTACATTTAAACTTGAATAGGTAATAAAGAATAGTTTGGGGGGGGGGGGCTATTTCCAGCAGTGGACGTCTTTCGGCTGAAAAGAATAGTTAGTGTAGTGTGTTAGTGTACATGCTTATAACTTGCAAATATTAGTTCAAAGTAATATCAATTAGATTACATAATTATGTGAAATATTGATACCTCGGTTTGAGATTGGACACCAGTGACAACAATCAAATGATTCATTAGGAATCTATTCATAGACATAATACTTTTATGTAATATTTAATTAATATCAATGTCGCGTATCACGACCCAACGCCAAAATTGGGATTTCACATATATTTACAGACACGTCTACCTCAGAAAAATCCTACCTAGTTACTAATAGATAAATACTCCGGCGCCCCGCATGCCCCGCGCAACACTGCACGCCATGCGTCCGTCTACGTGAGCTTCGAAGCCCCATTTAACTCTGTTGGGGGATGATTAAAAAAAAACTGTGATACACTTGTCTCATAATTTTAGTTGAAGCGAGAAATTGAACACCCCATTTCACCCTCTTAGGGGTGGAATTTCGAAAAACCCTTTCTCAGTGGATACTTACTCTTCACAAAGAATACACACTCCAAATTTCATGTCTCTAGAACCAGCGGTTTGGGCTGTGCTTTGATATATCAGTCAGTCAGGACTTTGAATTTTATATGTATAGATATTAGATAGTACATAAACTTTAAATAAATAAAAATCATGTATAATTAGGTGCACACTAACAGACTGAAAGATCCTCTATAGTTCTGTTAAGCTGCCGAAGCGATTTAAGATAAGATTTAATCCTACGTAATAAAGGAGAATAGGAAACTACCGTTACTATTTCAAAGTAATTAACTGCACATGTTTCAAATTTCTGGGGATGACTATTTTCATTTCTAGAGAGCCGCCATGTAAGCTCTCTCCTACTATGAAACCATGTTATTGTTCGAACAGCTTTTATCGTCTTACTAGTTGCTTGTTGTTCACAATAAAGTTCTGTATGGCATGTTATTATGGAGAAGACAAATGACTCAAAACCAATTCCACCTTATTATTGGTGAAACAAACTCCTTGGCTTCGTATTCTTCAATCAGTCACACAACTCGTTCTTCCAAGTGGCAATTTCATGAACTGCAAAGATTTGTGAAAATGTCGTGCATGCAGTCATTGTCGTAGTGTCTATGTCAGTCAGTAAATTGTGTATGTTTAGGAGTCAGTTGTTATGAATTCAGTTTTAGTGGTTTCCACGTAGTCGTAAACGGCCGCCATATTTCCGCTTGCCGCATGCGCCCGATCCCTCCTCCCGCGCGACACACTTTGACGCAAGGTTGGAGGCTATCGCCGCAGATAATGTGGGTTCAAAAATAATGATGACATAGGGTGTCATCATATCTTAATTGAAAACGGTTATTAAAACACACGAATTGGGTCTTTATAGAATAAATGTTTTATTTATTTTTAATATCCAACGACCAAATGGCCTAATTTTATCTGTTTAAACAATAAATTTATTAAGGAAACTGTATCAGTTTTGTAAAACTATTTTCTTTAACTTATCTCTTTTCAAGAAAGTACAAACCCTATTGCCAATGCAGTGTTAATGCAGTTGACTTACTTAGCACCATAATGCTACAGCAGGCTCTGATCTTCAGAACCAACAGCTGCTCATTCTCTGAAATACATGAATAACAAAAATATTAAACTTACTTAAATAGTACATACTTATTTAATGACACATTAGCATACTTAAATTCCGCTACGTGGGCATATATCTGCGCGGCTGCTATATTCATCAATATCAGTACCATGACTGTATAAACGACTTAGAAGCGCGCCATTCATCCTCTTCCTGTGCCAGCTTCCATAAATGTCTATGGTAATAGACACGTGCTCTATGGCAAGCTTAGCCGCTTATAAATACGTTGTTGCAATACTTAGTTCGAAGCTTCGCGCAGTATAGTTGGCAAGGACTTTACTGAAGTGATGTCAATTGGAATAAAGCCTCGAGTGGCCTACAATTAATTCTAGCTTGCTAAATTTTAAGCCTTCCATTCGATTTCAGGCAATTAGAACCACGCTAAAACAGAACAATCAAAAACGCTGAAAATGGTGCTTTGAATTAAATACTAGCATTAGTTTAATTGAAGATTGCTCTTTAATTGAAACAAAAATATGAGAATCTCCGAAAAATTTGGTTTTTAGAATCAGTCCTAGTCACAGTATTCAAGAATTTTGTTACCTAGTATTTCGAGTAAACTCTTGCAGTTGTGACGAATAACCTCACATTGTTAAATCAGGTGAAGCAATATGCCACGTTGCATCCCTAATTCCCTAACGTTCGCAAGTCGCACGGCTGGCGGCGGCGGCGCGGCAACGTGTGACGCGTGCCTCGAATTTGGGTCAATGGAAACAAATAGCTCCTGAGATTCAGCCGACCCGTTCTACCCGTTCCAGAATGCTCTCCTCCTTCAAGATGGTCTGCAATTGAATACGACTGACTGCTAATTACATTGCCATGTTAAGTATTAAATTAGTAAATTATGCATTGATTGCTTGGTGACACTGATGAGTGCTTTCCAGCAGTAAAATGACTAATTCTCCCTTAGTGGCGAGCCTATGATTCTATGTCATTGAATTAGTATATGCTCGTCAGCAATTGGGGCTTGGAAAACTGGCACGCGTAAGGATCCGACATAATTATTCTGAACTAGCTGTGCCCACGGTTTCACCCGCCGTTTAATTTTGTTCTTTATGCTCGGCTCCTAATAGTAGCTTTATTGCTTTAACCATTAAGGTTGCACACGCGACGGAAGCTTAAAAATTTTTTCAACATTTCCCTTCACTGCTCTGCTCCTATTGATTGTAGCGTGATGAAAAGTATACTATAACCAACTCAGGAGTATGAAAAATAATTGTACCAAGTTTCGTTAAAATACGTCGAGTAGTTTTTGTTTCTATAACGGTTATACAGACAGACAGACAGACAGACAGACAAAAAATTTACTGTTTGCATTTTTGGCATCAGTATCGATCCCTAATCACCCCCTGATAGTTATTTTGGAAATATATTTCATGTACAGAATTGACCTCTCTACAGATTTATTATGAGTATAGATAGATATCGTGATTTCTAAGGTGTAATCACGATTTTCAAAATAACTATGTCCTTTCTCTTTGTAATGCTTCTGCACTGATTTGTGCAGGTAGATACGAGTATTGAAATGCATAAAACCTAAATTAGCAGCACCGTAATAATGCATAATCGACTCAATTAGATGCAAATGCGTCACAGTGTCAGGGTGCAATTTGACAGGCGGGCCGCGGCTTAATTGCGACAATCGTCCTGCAGGCAGGGTCACGACTACGCCGCTACTCCGCCAGCCAGCCAGGGTCCCAGCGACGCGTGACGTCATGCCCTGCCATCCATCACGCGAGCGAGACGGCTGCAATTGTGCACCTAATCAATTTGTAACCGACAATGCTACTGAAGGCGTCGGTTGACGGGTAACGTCTATGTATACAAGGCTGGCTCTTATATCATTGTCTTGTGTGTGTGTAAGTGGATCTTAAAACAGAGTCAAGTCGGATATTGTGTTATTTGGTTTTTTCGTGACCTGTTTTTGAGGATCGAACGTTCTGGTCTTTCTCGGTTAAAAGAAATAGGCACGCTTCGTATTATATACATGACACGTAGATGTGTTCTGCTACCTTTCCATTCAGGGACAGGGGTGTGGTGTTATGTTTATGTCCTGTTGCTCTTGCAATGATGGTCAGCAATGCAATCATCATTTCAGCAATGTAATCAATCTTGCTCAAACGACGACACTCGTTGTGTCCACCTATGCGAGGTGCTCGAGAGCTCTGCCGTGGAGCCGGCCGCACAAATCGATGGAACCCCCAGCTACTTCACACCACCTTCGGTCTTGCATAACAGACCGCTATTTAATTACTTCAAGGACCGCTTCACGATATTAACTAAATCTGTCAAGATAGAAGTTTAGAAAAAGCTTCAACCTAGGAGAGAAATATTAATAGAATAAATAAACTAATGGAAATATAAAAAATAATTATATTATAATTAATTAATATGATATAAAATAATTCAAACTTAACAACAAGGAAAAGTAATAAAGGGTTCTTCCTCTCTCTACTTAGATATCTAAAAGATTTGCTGTGCCTGACAGGGTCCATAATAGGGATGTTTCCTGTGTAAAAAAATATGATTCTATTTAGTCCGTCAGTTAGATTAATTATCGAAAAATATTGGATACATATTTTTTGTTTTATAAAATCAATAAAAATTGACGAAGATAAAACGCATCAAAGATCATAAGTCCGCCTGTGATGTCACTTTTCGGTAAAAAGTCAGTACACTTTACTTATAAGTATGACATCACACGAGTTTTTGACGCACTGTATCGTCTTCATTTTTAGTTTTCGTGAAAAAAGAAAACATACGTGTCCAATATTTTTTGGAAATCTATCTGACCGACTAATTAGATTTTTTCAGGAAACATCCCTATTGTTTCTGTTTTTTTTTTATTTACCGCTTGTAATTGTACATTATGGATAGAGCAATAAACGATTTGAGGTTTGAGAGAAGTTTCTCTGTATATATGATACCTTATGGGAAGTTGGGTTTTAACCCTACTAACATCATGAGTGCAGCCGTGAAATCATGATGAATTGGAGTTTTCTTTCATCGATCTTCTCATCTCCTTCCCTGCTAAGAATAGCTGCGAAGTCTGCGCTAAATCAGTTTCTGTTCTAAGTTTTGTAGTAACCCGCAGCCTCTTTGTCGAATGCCCTTCGCGTCGGTGTCGTTGCTAAATGAAACTTAAGATAGTCATTCGCTCCAGAAATCAATAATCGTGTTGTAGATTTCGCCGAAATAGATATAGATATTCAATCACGTCCATTGGTGGCTGGTTTTGTGCATACGCTGCAGCGATCAAGTTCTAGCGTTAGGTATCCACTTTAGTTAATGTAAAAACATTATGTACCTACCTGCAAGTAATACAACACATACTATTACGAAATTGCTTATCGAAGCGTTTCCCCGACATATTATGAAATAGGGTTGTCCGACGCAATTTTGTTCCACCTAAAAGCGCTTCGTATTTTCCAATAGACTTCCTGCTTTGCTTACCGTTCGTACGTCGTAGTTATTGATAAGCAGATCAACTTTAAAAAAAAACATAGTCCCTTGTAAGTACTGCGTTAATTTTCAAGAGTTCAGTTCAGTTTAGGGATTGCAATCCGGTTATCCGGCGTGACTGAGCGTTTACCGGATCCGGTACCAAGGGGTGTAAATTGACCCTTAACGAATCCGAAAGGTACTCGTTCTCCCCGTCATTGCAATATTTTTTTTGTTCTAGACCATACCTGAACCTTCTAGTTACGGAGATATTGGGGGTCAAAATTTCAACTTTTTCACAAGTTTTTTTTTAATACATGTTTTTAATGTACGATGTTTACTTTAAACACCAAACACCTCGACGACCCCTGTATTCAATCCATCCATCAGCACAATGCTTTGAGTGCGTTCCATCGAGTCCTACCGTAAAACGTGATCTTTCACCCCAAAAAAAAGTTGTTTCCCAGCAATAACTTTTGCGTAAAGTTACTTAGTTAGATGTACAGAATGCTAGGTTGACGGCTTCGTGAAGGGTCTGTTTACACCCTTTATATACCGGAGAGCAATTTTTGGCAAAGTCATCGCGCTGTTGCATGTGTTGTGTGTACTAAAAAAAGAATATCCGGAATTTTAATAAACAACCTATAGGTATAAGACACTTACTCGATTAACTCATTAACAGTCCATTTAGGAACAAAAAGGGAAAATTATCCTGACATGATCAATCGACGATTATAATGATCGACGGACGGATCCGGCCGGATTGGAAATTACGCCGGATTGTAATCCCTAATTCAGATTGAGGTCAAGAGTAGGCCAATTTAATATATAAAAAAAGCTGCTCACGTGGAGGCAGCCCTCGTCACAGTAAAATGCAAAGCTAGCGCAGGACAGTAGGTAGTGTGCACTGAATTCTCGGAACGGGCTCATAAAAACTATGCGAGTTGAGTTGTACAGATGGGTGGATGAGGTCATCAGCAGGCGACGACGCGACCACCATCCGCCGCCGCCGGCCGGCCTGCTGGAGAGATCGTTAACGTTAAATAACTGTGCTATGTAGATAACATATCGTTGTTGATCGAATCATATTTTTAAATAACTAGACCTTTCGGACCAAGGATTAAGAGGTTATCGCTTGAAAAACAATATGTACTCCAAATTGAACTTATTTGTTCAGAGCTGAGATTAAACGGAAACAAAATTTAAAAATGAGTACATGATTCATCAATAAGCAACAATGATGAGTAGCTTCTGGGAAGAGATTCCTACGGCAGTCGCAGTAAGTAGCCGTGATATAGTTATATCCCTACAGAATAGCTATATCGCGGAAGATAGTAATATGAAAGCGATTTATAACTTTCTTACTAGACTAATCTAGTGCAATAATAATAAGTACCCATATTTGATGCAAGAGCGAACTCGGGACTTGGGGTACCCATACTGACAGACTAGGTAACTTCAAAGTCCTGAAGACATAACTATCTTACTGCGACAGATATACATAGCGGAGAGTTTAAGACTAATTTTGACATGACAACCTCGCATTGGAATGCTTTCCCTATTTTCATCATAACGACAAGAATCGATTGGCAAACTGACACCTCTTTACCTCGTCTCAGCTTCAAGATGACCGCGAATAAGTAGTTCCTTATTGTGACATTAGATGTGTACCTACAGTTGTCACATTCGCCACAGCTGGTCGGACGTACGGAGCCGCAGCAAGCCAGTCACACTCACACTCATATCATTCCTAATACGGTTCATTCAACGTGAGGAATTGCCTACATTTCCTCGCGATAAGGACCGGTCACGGTGAGCAGTACGGCTTCCGACCCGCGCACGCGCCCGCTGCCCACTACAGGGTGCGTTGCCCTCGGGCCTCGCCCCTCTATACCGCGTGCCATTGACACCGTGAACCCTACCATTCCACCATTCTGGCTTCCAGTTATACATCAAGCCTCAGGATAATCAATCTGCAACACCTTAATGTTCAGCAAGCAAGTTGGCTGCAATAACATAACCTCTCGAACAGAGTGGCGCTGGAAAAGAATACGTGTAGGTCAAGGTCTGGGGAAGGCATTCCCCAGCAGTGGAGGAGTGTGCTAAGGAGTAAGGATACCGTATAATGTGTTCCTACTTAAATTTTCGTTTGATTAATTATGAGTAGTTTGGTATGTATATACGTATATCGGGTAGCAGAACTAAAACCACGAATCTTTATTAATAACGCGTTTACGACGAACACGATTAGTTTAAACGGACAGTTCCACGAGAATGGAAATAGTCCAGTGCACCCGACATCGACAGTAATTTGCGCAGTAAATAGCGCGCTTATGAAACTAAGCCACCTTCATACTAAACACACTATTCCACTCAAGCTCAGCTTTTAGTTGCATTTGCCTACAGAAACAGTCCAATTACTAAATATATATAGATGAGGTATTAGTTCTTAGAAGAAGCTTTACAAGTGGAACTCATGATGCAATGCAAAATTAAAGGTGTTCAATGTGCAAAAATTTCACCTGCAACATTGGTTACTATGAGTGTAACGTTGGTTGTAGCTATACGATGTGTGCAGGAACGTCAGTCGGCCTATTTGTAAACGGAGCAAACTGTTCAAACTCTCATACCAATATTTTTACAGCGTCCCATAAAATGTGCCCGACACAACATTATCGCATGTTTGTGTCACAGCTCGGGTCGCCAGTCCGGGTTCATTACATCCGTGTAGATAGATAATCTTTACGCAGAAAACCAGAAAACAGACTATTTAAAAAAAAAATGGCTGATTTATTGCCCTGTCGTTCTGTAAGGAAACTTTCGTCCAGTCGGCTGTCGAGCCTTGTCTGGTGAGCAAAGAACACCGATTCATAAGCTTTGCTCCCCTGGGAGTTCACATGACGTGTCAAATTCCGTTCGACGTAGAAGTAACTGAAGTTAATGTACTTATTTGTTGCAGGTAGAAGAGCTACACGATGAGGGGTTTCCTAACGCTGGCCCTTGTGGTCGCAGTCCTGTGCACAGTCGACGCTGAGGTGAGTTACACCATCGGAGTTATTTCCGTTGACTATCCTGCTGCTTAATGGAAACATTACCTGCTTCTGGCGACACTTGAGTCGTTCGACTAACAGTTTGGGTAACCAAAGTTCACGGGCAGCCGTTTCGTACTCAACCCTTGCATGCAAAACTAAGGTTTATCGTTCCGCAAGCTAATTGCATGACACACTCTCGAACTTTATAATTTGCTAGCTGTGCCCGCGGCTTCGCTCGCGTGAGCGCGTATTCTTTTGGCATTATTAGGGAACATTACATGGGAACGTGAAGTCGTAGTATATTCCTAATATCCTCTACAAAATAATCCATTTTAATATGCGAAAGTAACTCTTTTTGTTTGTTACGTTTTCGTAACTAAACAGCTGATTGGATCGTAATGAAAGGCAAGGAGATAGATTATATCCTGAGGAATGATATAGGTTATCGTTTTCTTTTCACACATACACATCGAAATTTCCACGCGAACGAAGTCGCGGGCAACAGCTAGTCCCCAATAAAATGGAACTTAGCATACCTAATTATCAAAATGTGGGTGCACTGGTACACATCTGCGTATCCCCTCAAAGCATACAGGCGTGATGTTATGTTATGGTGTTGTGTAAACAATAAACATCCAAGCGATTGCAGGAATCACGACAGATTTGCTGTCTATTATTGAAGAGTTCCATTGATATCTCCGAAGATCAGCATCAGATCTTCACGAAATTTAAACGGGACCACCGCGGAATAATATTTGTCCAAACAAAAAAAAAAATCATCAAAATCGGTTCACAATTAGCAAAGAAATCGCTGAACATAAAGGCAAAAAAAATAAATTCCTCCTTCTTTTGGAAGTCGGTTAAAAATCATCTTTATCTATCAAAATTGAACGCGTAAACAAAGTTTCGAGACCGTGCTACTAACAGTTGAAGAGTTCTCTCTTGAGGAGACGATCCTGGATGCAGGATTAAGGAATGTCTGTCATAAAAATGTGTTGTCACCAGAACCAAAGGTGGTGCAAAATTTCAGCTCAATCGGTTGTACAAAATTGAGTTCCATTCCACCCGTACAAACATAGTACCTTCACCCCCCTTTTTAACCCTTCGGGGGTAGAATTATCAAAAACGCCGAGACACGTATAAATTAATTTTCAATCGTCAGCCTAAACACAAAATTTGAAGATCCTAACTTCAAAACTGACAGAGTTTCATACAAACTTCCATCCCCTATTTTACCCCTTTAGGGGTGGAATTCCCAAAAATCCTTTCTTAGTGGATACTTACTCTTCACAAAGAACACACCCTCCAAGTTTCATGTCTCTAGGACTAGCGGTTTGAGCTGCGTGTTGATATACACCCAGTCAGTCAGTCAGTCAGTTTATCATTTTATAAATATAGATTGGGACAATTCATATTCGTTGCTATAATTATGTTGTCGAGCAGACGAATTTTTAAAACATTCTAAGCAATGGATTACGAATTTGTTCAAAATTCTTCTGGTTGGATAGACAGTGCGTTTTGTGTTATTTAATTCCAATTAGGGCACTGGTTTCCGTCCATTTTCTGCGGCGGATGACAAGACCTCTTATTAGGTCAGGCTTACTAGGTAAATCTAGCTGGTATGAGAAGACTTTGGGAAACTTGATTAAGTATTATGGCAGCAGTATAACGCTTGTTTTTGTGTTAGCGTCACCGGCGGCGGCACCGGCGTCTGCGCACCACGACGACGGAGCGGCCCGGCGCGCCGTTGCGCGAGGACTCAGAGGCCGAGCACCTCGAGCTCGGCATGGCTGAGAGGCTCGACGAGAGACGTTTCCAGGTGAGCACTACCTAGCGGGCTAACGCTCGTCATCCTCCTGCCGTGAATCAGAATCAGAATATTTATTTGTGAAACATAGGTATTTACATAAAGGTCTTAGGTTAATTATATGGGCGCTATGTTTTGCCGTGAAGGCATACAAATATTATAGGAAATAAAAACAAACAGTAAAACAAAAAAAGACTAACAGAAAGAGCAAAAAAAACAAAAACACAATTTTTTTAAACTAAAAAGAGAAACAGACTACTTATTGAAATATTTAAAAAATTACTTCAAATGTTTATTGCACAAGAAATATTAATAAATATCATTTATAAAATATTTCACAGTTTAAAAACATTTTTCAATTTTTTAGGATCGGCGCAGTATTTTGTCTTTTATCACCCATCCTTATTTTATTAGCCATATCATCTTCCATTGTCCTGAAAAGCTTATTTGGTCTTCCCTTACTCTTACAGCCACTTTCGTACCTTCTTATTCAAAACTTCCCGGCAGTTGCTCATTCCTTTGCACCACATGACCGTGACACGACTAAATCATTATGATTCCAACCATTACAAGTCTTCTGAGTATCCGTCTTGTTGTAAATACTACATATTTGCGTGTTTTAGACGATGGATTTGAGACGTGGATGGATGTGTTGCAGGATGCTGAGCGGACGCGCGTTAATGAAGTCATGAACGAGGCATCCCACGAGAACGGCGGCGGCGACAACGAAGTCAACATTCTCGACGGTAACACTTGTTGTTTATCCAATATCCAGTTATTAATTTACGTTCAGTTAAATGGCTTGATTGATGAGAATGAAGACCAGACTGTAAGTGTCGGACGACTATTGCATCTGAAACTGATGATCCGGGTCGTATTTGCAAATATTATATTTTCTGAAAACATGATCTACATCACCAATGTTCATTATTATTTGATGGTGTTGCTTGTAGATCCTTGCCTGCGGGTGCACTGCAGCGCCGGGCGCGTGTGCGAGATCGACGAGCACGGCGACGCCGTCTGTAACTGCATCAAGGAGTGCCCCTACGAGACCGATTCCCGCCGCAAGGTGAGCTTCACCACGGCTCGGATGTAACACCTTACTGTGTAACAGTGGCTTACACTAGTATTACTGAACTGCAGGGCGTGCCAACAAAGTTATTGAATAGTAAAATTGCTATGGCAATCGTGTTTTGGTACGATTCATATATTTTCAATCGGTTTAATTGCAAATAATCTAGATCCACTCTAAATAGTTCCGCAATTATAATAAAAATTATATTTACAGCCTTTTTCTATGCTTATGACGTGATAACTGCAACGTCGATTACTTAATTAGATCATCATCAGATTGTGGCTATTAATGTAAATCAGTGATATCATACTGATAAATTAATTGATATTTTGATAACATCCTATAGCAATCAAAAAAGCAAACGTGATTGATTTTGCCGATCATACTAACTCGTTTACCACGTGGCAAAATAAAATGTGACTGCGGAGCCACATCGCAGACAGCACAAGAGGTAGCCGCTGTTCTGTTCCTTATGCAACTCCAACTGTACCTTGTGGGACTGGTCTGAGGCCACTACGTATGTGGCTGAGTTCTGCTCGATCTAGCTCATTTGAAGTTACAAAGGAATAATAACACGACGAAGAAGACCACGTGTTATGCAGCTGGGGTTACGTGATGGTAACCGTTCGTTTGTCCGCAGGTGTGCACTAACCACAACGAGACCTGGTCGTCGGACTGCGAGGTGTACCAGCAGCGCTGCCTGTGCCTGGACGGGTCCGACCTGTGCCGTGGCGCGCAGTACCACCACGTGCAGATCGAGTACTACGGCACGTGCCGCGAGATGCCGGTCAGTACTCTGTACTCTTGCACCCGCTAACAACATAAACACACACTTGTCCCGATAGGAGAACGCAGAGATCAACATTGTTTTATTGATGTACCAGGTTGGTGTGGGAGGTTGAACCGCTTGACGACATTGTTTCTATTCCCTAAACCTATCGGTAACTGGCTTAGCATAGGCCGCCTGTTAGGAGTTCATTTATTTGTTGGAAACATGAGTATGCACACACAAAGCATGCAAGATGTTAAGTACATTGCAGAAAGGATCACAGTCATGTTTTACCTTTACGGCGTACAAGTATTACTAGCTGTACCCGCGACGTCATCCGCGTGGACTTTGATCTTTCTCAGCCTGATATTTGCACAGGCACTTTGTTACGGGTCTATTTTGTTCCACTTCTGAGCAAAGACCTATCCGAATTCCTTCTAGGAAGTCTTCTCGAATCAGAAATCGCGGTAAGCGTCTAGGTCGTCCAGGTCGGCTCCACTTCTTTCTGACCCGCCCAATGCCATTTCAGCCTAGCAGCATTATTCCCGTTTTAGAACACAGAGTGGTGTTTTGAAACTATGTTTTGTCGTTTTTCACCCAAAATGCTGCATCTGATTGCTATTTGCCCTTCGGCAAAATCCAAGGCGGAACTTTGCAACTCGGTGCGCGACCAGGTCTGAGCACCGTAAGTTAGAACTCGTGGCTAAATAATAATAACCGCACAGATCGAACTTCGAAATTAAGCAACGATTTCTGAGGTTCAGTCCGCGGATGGGTGGCCAGGCCATACATTTCATATCGAGATCCCTCCGTGTCTCGGAAAGTACGTTACGTTTTGACGTGACAACGTCTTATAATTCGATGGAGCCGGCTGCACGCACGAAAAAACATGACGTATGAGGCGTTACCTCGCTCTGAGGCGTTCCATAAAACAATTGCTCAACGCACATTCATTTTTTGAAAAATGCAACCATTCCATCAGTATATTTTCTTATGACGTTGTCACGTTCAACTATCGTCAGTAACAAAGTTTACACGAATATCAAATTCGTGTAAACTTTTTAAATTCTCCATCAAATCTCGCCCCCTCATTAGAATTAGATTAGAATTAGCATGTTTTCTCCACTAGAAAATCAGCAATACTAGAAACATTGGGCTGCTAAATACTGTTTTAGTTTTTTATAACTTAGTATCAGTTATACTCTGAGTGCCTGTAGAAGGTGCTTAAATATACGTGGTGCCATACAGAAAACACGTTTATGCATTAGTGCTGTGTTAGATGGTCTCACACACAATCTGGTGGCCTACCATGACGTCTTAAAGCAGGAGTAATTCCAGTGAGGAAAAGAGATGGCGCTAGACGACCTGTATAATCTGTCTCTTTCCGACGCTGAAATGACTCCTGCTTTAAGACGTCTTATTAACCCCCCTGTGCTTATATGAATCGCGCCGACTACGGTTATCCGTAGCAGATTGTTTCTTAAGCAGATGCGGGTTTGATTTTACGAACAACGCAATTTCAAAGATGAAGGCTGATGGGAGGGTAAAAATTTTATGTTTTACAAAGAATGGCTTGCATGTGTCGGTTATTTTTAAGCCGAACATGGTAGAACTTGTAATGTTCCTATTTAGATTTTATGGTTCTCAGATATTTTCCTCATTTGGTTCTAAGACGGTTTCGTCACAATGTTAACCCTTTTGTTTTATTGTCTGTGTAACAGGATTGCAACGAAAACGAGATGTTGGACTTCCCGCGGCGCATGCGCGACTGGCTGTTCAACATCATGCGTGACATGGCGGAGCGCCGCGAGTTGACGCCACACTACCTGCAAATGGAGCGCGAGGCCGAGACCAACCTCACGCGCCGCTGGACCAACGCAGCCATCTGGAAGTGGTGCGATCTCGACGCACACGACAATGACAGGTACGAACACTTCCGAACTCTCCCGAGCGCACCCGAAGCTGTATGACGGGCCGAATCCACCAGAGTTGGAACACGCCCTATCATACAATGTTGTGTGGATTAATACGCTTACGTTAGATGTTGAAGCAGATTACAGCGAAACATCCATCTAGATCCTGCGATACGATTGCAAATCCAGATTGAAATACCTACAGCCTGATAATGACATTAAGTAGTTATAAGAAGCTATGATAAATATTATCAAATGACGCGGTTCATATAAATAAATATTGTATGTTTGTTGTTGTGTCTATAATGTCCGTAAGTTCTTATGCAAAATCATCGTTTTTATGGTCAGTCATTAATATAAATAAAGTCACCATTAATAACGTGGGCCGGATAAAGACCTTCTAGCGTCCATGTTACGGCTGCACTTCGCCGGGGACCTCTCAAGGGAAACGGAAGTACCGTACCTATGTTCCCCACCGAGTTCTTGAAAATTTAAATATTACAAATCTTATCTCACTAAATCATAATATTATAATATTCACGTGTCGCTATGTATATAATTTCAGAGAAATTTTGTGAACCTTGAAAGATAGGATATTTGGAGCCGATAGGTGGCGCTGTTGTTAGTAAATGGCACCTGTGCGAAGTCGGGACGGGTCGCTAGTATACTTTATAAAAAGGGCTGTTGCCACAAGTGGTAAATGTGTATGATGCAGATTCGTGTCCCGACACGAGCTGTTCCCGATCCGCGCGCCGCTGATGGCGCTGGAGCACTGCATCGCGCCCTTCCTGGACCGCTGCGACGAGGACGACGACCATCGCATCACGCTGGCCGAGTGGGGCAAGTGTCTGCAGCTCGACGAGGTGAGTGCTGCACTGCTGGAGGCTGGAGGCTGGGCGTACACCTCACACGAATTGCGCCACAACCTCCGGTTCCCTGCCTTCCGCACCCAGTCGGAATGCTTTACTTAGGAAGACAGCCCTAGCCTACTAAATAAATAAAATGTTAATCTCAATTACATAAAGCTTTAATACATGTTTCGGAAATCACCTTTAAAGCAAGGAGATGCTGGTGTTAGGTTACTCCAAACTAGTAGTACCTAGTAGATAGTACTATGTACCTAAAATCCATATTTATTAATCTATTTTGCTGTCACTTTGTTTGTCCAAACTTCAGCATTCTCATTATCAGCTGTTACAGGTATGTTCGTGTGAGCGATCTCCGATCTTGGTAACCACCATCTTGTCAGGAAATTAAAATAGACTAGACACATATAAAAAGAAAATTGGTAGATACGCACGTCAGAAAGTCTGCGATGGTATCTGTGCAACTTTCCTAATTCGTAAGCGAACCCTTATTGTATGGTGTCAAATATTTCAGTACGAGCTGGAGGACCGCTGCGATGAGTTCACGGACGAGGCGCCGAGCGATCAGTAGGCGCCGCGCCGGCAGTAGGCGCCGCGCCGGCGGAAGGCGCCGCCCGGCAGCAGGCGCCGCGCCGGCAGCAAGAGCCGCTTGGGCAGCAGGCGCTACGCCGGCAGTACTTCACAGAGATTCACACTTTTACATCGTTGAGTGTTAAACTTAACGTGTTACGTTACATAATTAAATTTAAAATTAAAAATTAAAAAAAAATCTTTCAAGTAAAGCGCGTGTAAATAGCAATTACTGTGATGATGCTACCAAAACTTTGATATTTTACAATAAACAATAAGAAACTGTTACACGAGGTTTATTTAGTTATTTAAAGCAACAAACTAACAAACATGCACATTATTTATGTGTTGAGCAACTGCGTCACAAGCACCCCTCACACTCACAGCTCTCACCCCGACATTCCTATATCAGGGCAACATAACCTCTCCTGTCCATTACCTGCATACGTAGTAACAGAACAAACAGCCGTCAAACGTGCGTCAGTAATGTTACTTGAACTTCGAAAACAACTCTTACCGTAACAAAATAAAGGCGCTTTTCAGCTCAAAACAATGGACATGCATTAGTACAAGGAAACTTCAATATAATTCACAAGACTGAAGCCTCTCCATATAGCGGGCAAGTGGTTCACATGTAGATTGAACGTGATCTATCGAACACTCGAGTGGAGAGCGACAGATTGTCGTCATCGAGTGGTTCGCAGTACGCTGTGCAAGTGTACAGCCCCTTGCCGCTCGAGCGCACAATAAGTAATAGCGCTGGTGCGTGAGATAGGCATAGCGGCTCCTGTCTCCACCATGTACGAGCTGATAGTGATGTGCTGCCTGATGGCCGGAAGCGTCTTCCCCAAGACGTGAGTATCTTCGTTTGTATTATAACACTCGTAATATAATCAGTATACAGTTCCCACTGCTGGGACAAAGGCGTGAGGAGGCCGTCATCCAACACTTGATCATGGTTGTCACCTGTCATAGAATGTTTCGTTCTAAGACATTCAGGTTTCCTAACAATGTTTTCCTTCACCGTTATACGAGCAGTGGTGAAGACTGATGATATATTACCAGGCGCGGTCCTAGGGGGGGGGAGGGGTCACAGGGGTCATGACCCCCTAAAATTATACAAGCTTTTTTCGGATATAAATTATTAACTTCCTGCTGAATCGTTCAACAAGAGAAACTAACCGTTCCGAGGCCTAACCTGATACACGGAGGCAGGCTGGTTCAATTTTGAATTTTGAAGCTTTGTTCTCTCGCTCTTGCATTCTATTAGCACCAAGAGCGGATCCAGGGACAGGGTCATGACGGGGCTTCATAACCACCTCGCCCTGGACTGGGCCTAGATAGACCGTGATCGTGTTTCTGAAACCATTGATTTAAATTAAATAAATAGAGGCCCGTCTTGCTTCGCTCGCTCATAGAATAGAATAGAATAATTTTATTTGTGTAAAAACATGGTACATTAAGGTCTTATAAATAGGTTTGTGAACTTACAAGTTTCACCATAAAATGGCATACAAATATTAGAACATCTTAAAAATAGAATTTTATTACAATAACAATTAGTGTAAAACATTAACATTATTAATTTATTATTAAATGAAAGAAAAAATAAAAACAACTTAAAGAACAATAAATAATGGATGGATGGCAATAAATAATTAGAATTGAATTGAATTGAACTCAGAAACCGGATACTTTTTATCAAAAAATTCTTTTACACTATAAAAACAATTGTCAATAAGCTATTTACGTAATTTGGATTTAAAATATTTTAAAGGGAGCTCTCTTAATTCTTTTGGTGTGTTGTTAAAAATTTATATTACAATTATTAAACTATTTTTTTGGCATAATGTGCTTTGATGTGAAGGTATTCGCAATCTTGTGGGATCTGGACGAGTGTATTTCGAATGCAGGTCACATGCTATAAAAAATATAGACTGTTCCTTCACAAAAATACAAGCCTGCATTATGAAAAGACCTATTAAGGTTAATAGTTTTAATTTTTTAAACGTGGTCTACAGGATGTTAATGGGCTGATACCACAAATTGCGTCCTATTCATCTTAAAACTTAAAAATCCAACTATCTCTGGAGCAGGGCCGCAGGCAGGGAGGCTAAGGGCGGGTGAGGGTTCAACCCCCCGAAATCTCGGGCAACTATAAAGAAATCAACCTATCCGAGGCGGAATGCTAAAATTTTCTCGCTCGCTTCGTTTGCCTTTACATCCTATACCTTTTCAAGTCTGCAAAAGTTGACAGAGTCCGTTCTATTGTCATTTCTGTATAATTTAACAAAAGTAGTGGTGCTAAAATTTTTCAGCTCGCTTCACTCGCTGATACATCCTGTACTTTTTCAATTCTCCATAAGTTGACAGAGTTCCTCCTGTTATCATTTCTGTGTGAATTAACAAATTACTATTTGTTATAATTTTGATATAAGTGGGGAAATTCGAGGCGGAATTCACGCCCGACCCGCTAGGCGAGGGTGCTATGAAGCGGATAACTGCAGTAACAAATCCCCACGCGTATCAAAAGACGTGTTTCAATAAACTTTCGGAGAAATAAAATATTAGAACGGAAAGTATTTTTGTCAGGAATTATTATGAAACTATGATTTGATTTGCTGATTTGATGATTTAATTTGCTTTGTCCCGCGCTTCGGGTTCGCCAGGTTGAAGAAGAAGCAAAGGTATGATGCCGCTAAACAGCCTAATATGACAAATAAATGTTAATTTGTTCATAAAAGTAAACATATGTTTTAAAGAATCTATTTGTTGGATATGTCAGGATTTACTCCGTTAGGCTCGTACATCATGTAGGCAGACCATGGGTTTCGTGCTATGAAAACACACGGGGTGCGATCTAGCAAAACTAGCGAATCACTTGAGATTACAAGTTAACACAATAACACGGGACACAATGAATTGGGTACAGTTCCAAGACGTCTCAACTCCGCCGCGATCCGACACTGAATGTCGTCCTCCCTCGAGTTGGACATCAGGGCCCCGTACAAGCACACCAGGCAGCCTGGGTAGACTGATTAGTAAGTCGCGTGATGTCACTACTGCACACTGGCGCGCTTTCCAATTCATTTTAAGTCCGTATTAATGACCGGATCCGACATATTTATCTGTGATATACTATTTATAAACAAAATTTAAATACTCAAAAAATATTTACGCCGTAAAGACGGATTCGTTACTGCAATCACCGCCGACTATAGTCTCAATAACTATAGTCGGCGACCCATTTGGACTTAATATTAGTTTAGTTATGTGAGGAGCTCGTGGCTAAATAATAACAGCCGCTCGGATCGATCTTTAGGTTAAGCCGTGCTTGCCTAGGTTGGTCTGTGGATGGGTGACCACCCATTACATACCGAGTTTCCTCCGTGCCTCGGAAAGCACGTTAAGCCGTTGGTCCCGGCTGTCATTTGTAGATCTTTGACAGTCGTTACAGGTAGTCAGTGGCCCAAAAGGTCTGACAACCAGTCTTACCAAGGGGTATCGTATTACCTAGTACTGACTGGGTTGTAGAGGTTAGATAGGCATTCGCTCCATGTAAATACTGGTATTCCGTTGGAGTGGAAGCCGACCCTAACATGGTTGGGAAAAGGCTAGGCCGATGATGATTAGTTTAGTTATTTGTGGAAATATTAAAAATCCACCCATGTGAAATACATTGCATGTTGTAAAGACGCATATATCTTTTTTTTACAAAATCAATGGGTTCGATTCCTGGCTCGGAATATTGATTTTTCAAAAACCGAATGGTGCAGTTTTAGTTTTTATCAAAATCATCGAGCTCGAGACTCCTTTGAGTATTTTTCGCTATTTCTCGTAGTTTCAGATTTGGCCATGCACGCCCACTTCAAAAATTTACCCTGTATCTATACTATAATATTATAAAGAGGTAAAATTTGTTTGTATGTAGGGGGTAATCTCCGGAAGTAATGAACCAATTTTAAAAATTGTTTCACTGGTAGAAAGCTACATTATTCGTGAGTGCTATAGGCTATAAATTATATTTGTATCATGCATATTAGAATAGAATAGAATAGAATAAAATTTATTTGTTAGAATATTGTTGTTACGTAGGTGTTACACGAAACATGATGTCCATAATATTCTGCTGTTTCCAGCGTACAAATATTTCAAAAAATTTAAATTAATAATATACCATACAATGTCGAGATTATGGAAAACGCCACGCCGCCGCCGCTACTATCAAATACAATGTTAAGGGGTATTAATTATTATGTCAAGAATTATTGAATACAATGTCAGGGGTTATTAATTATAATGTCAAGAATGATCAAATACAATGTCAAGGGTTGAGCTGGCAATGGTTAAATCAAGAATATAAATAAAAAATGTAAAAAAATAAAGTTAATAAATCACAATGTCAAAATAAAAATTACAATGTCAAAAAATTCACAATCAAAGTACTAATGTCATATTAATATCTTAATTACAATATCAAAATTTATGATTTAAAAATTCATTGACGGAGTAAAAACACATGTCTAAGAGCCAAGCAAACATTTTACACTTAAACTTATTAATTGGTAACATTCTCAGGGCTGGTGGTACTTTATTATAAATTTTAATTGTCATACAACTAGCATTTCTACTGTATAATTGTAATCTCTGAGCAGGTACTAATAATTTCCCGGCATTTCTTTTCTTCAGTCTTTCGGAGATTTGTTCATTTAATAGAAATAAATGAGGGTATTTTTTAACAAATAGACAAACTTCCAAAATATACATACATGGGAGTGGGAGAATTTTTAATTCCTTAAATGGCCTGCAATGGTCAAAATATTCTGCTCCACTCATGGCTCTGATACATTTTTTTTGCACTATGAATGCTCTTTCCACATCCACCGAATTACCCCATATCACTAGACCGTAACGCAATACTGATGAAACAGACCCGTGATAGGCATTAAGGACTGTTTTTTTACTGGACACTAGTCTTAACTTGCGAAGAGCATATACAAAACTAAAAAAACAAAACTTATCAAAAACAAACTGTGTAAACTAACTAATTAACTGTGTGTGTTTTGTGTAAACTTATCAAACTTACTGCATACTCTTTCTACATGTTCCTTCCAGTTTAATTTATTGTCAATTACTACACCTAAGAATAAAGCTGATGGTCCTGGTTGCAGAATTGCATTATTATGTTTAATTGCCGTCGGTATTACTGATAAGTTACATGTTTGAAATTGAACTATTTTGGTTTTGTCAATATTAACATGAAGATTATTGCCCCTCAGCCATTTTATCACGTTAATTAATTCATTATTTGTATCAATTTTTATGTCAGTTTTGTCGGAACATTTTATCGTCAAAGTAGTATCGTCAGCAAATTGGATACATTCATATTTTAAACATTTTTTGAGGTCATTAATTTATAATATGAATAGTGGCGGACCCAGTACACTTCCCTGTGGGACGCCAGACCTATTAGTTTTTAGTTCTGAGCAATATGTCTTCCTAGTATCATTTTCTATCCTAGAGATAACAGTTCTCTGTTGGCGATTAGAGAGATAACTTTTTAGCCAATCATACGCTTTGCCTCTTATGCCATATTTTTCTAGCTTGTAGAGTAGTCGTTCGTGTGATACAAAATCAAACGCTTTGCTCATATCTAAGAATACCGATAAAGTAGACATTTTTTTATTAAGTGCTTCAGTAATTAGTTTTACTAAAGAAAAACAGGCTAGAGTCATTGAACTGTTTTTCCTAAAACCAAACTGACTCTCCACAATTAAATCGTATTTAGTTACAAAGCTATTTATTTTGTTATGCATTGCTTTTTCAAAGATTTTAGCAAAGATTGGGATCAGTGTAATGGGCCTATAATTGCCCATATCAGTACAGTTGGCCTTTTTGAACAGTGGTTTAATTTTAGACTCTTTTAGTCTAGATGGGAAAACACTTTTTTCGCGCTTAGTTTAATTATATTAGTGGTTACTTCGTCATATCCTGTAGAATTCGTATTATTTAATGAATTAATTATTTTGATAACGTCAATTTCATTCACTGGAGTCAGAAATAGAGGATTTATATTATTGTCAATGTTAATATTGTTTACGTCATGATTATTGTGGGTTTTTGTGTCAACTCAATGAAATAATTGTTAAATTGGTTACATATGTCATTAGGATTATTAATTTTTTTATCAAGGATTATTAATTCATTTATGTAGTTGTTGTTATTAGATTTGCATATATTATTTTTTATAATTGACCAAGTCGCTTTACATTTATTTTTGGAATTATTAAAAAATTTGGTGTTGTTAATCTGTTGCGATTTTATACGCATTTTTTTAAGATTTTAGTGTAATTGCGGTATATTTTCTTGTGATGACCTTTACTTATAGCATCATGTTGATATGCATAATATAAAGCTCTCTTTTTAATGCATGATATTTTTAAGCCCTTACTAAGCCATTTATTTTTTATAGGTTTATTGCTCTTTTTAACGAGGATATCAGGAAAACACAATTTATAGAAGAGCGTGAATAGGTCGTGGAATGTGTTGAAAGCCTTTTCGCAGTTTGTCACTTGGTAAATTTCAGTGAAACTTAAGGCTGCTAAGCAATTTAAAAACTTCGTTATGTTGTCCTTGTTATAATCTCTTTGCTTATCATACCAGAACTTTATAGGTTTTGATTTATTATTCGTCTCTTGAAGGCAAAAAGTTAACGATTGACCTGTATCGTGATCAGAGAGAGCTAAATTATGTGTACTACATTTCAAATCAAGTGCCCGACATTACTGGCTATTTGGTCTATGCTAGTATTTTTCCGGGTAGGCATTCTAACATGTGGTGAAATATTAAAGTTATTCAGTATGGATATTACTTCTTTTGAATATTTATTGTCTTTTAATATATCAATATTCCAATCACCACACATAACAATATTTTTTTTAACTTTGCGGGTTATATTGCGTAACAATAAATTAAGATTTTCAAAAAATATGAACACGTCGGAATCCGGAATTCTATAAATGCACACTATAATTAGATTATGGCTCAATATTTCTATGCCGCAGCATTCGAAACAAAAATCACTGGCCAGTTCATCTGTTATTGGTAACGGGCTAAAAATAAGACCTTTTCTTACTAAACCGCATGTTCCACCACGTTTTTTACCGTGTCTTGCGTAACTAGCGGCTAAATTAAAATGTGTAAGTGCTAGATTACTTTCATGTCCTGATTTTATAAAAGCTTCACTCAGACAAATAAAATCTATATGTCCAATCTGATTTTTTAACTCGGAAATCGTGATTTGGAATAAATCAATTTTATTTAAGATCCCAGCTATATTTTGGTGTAATAGTATAAGTTTTTGTTTTTTTCCAGAACTGTCTACACTATTGATAACCCTTTTACATAACGGGGCGAAAAAAATATTTTTGGGACTTTTTTGTGATTTTGGAGAATTACAAGCATTATCCGTTGGATAAGTCTCAATATCAACGAGTAGGCGGCGGAAAATACTGTCATAAATACGTTTTTGACCGAGTTTGTTAACTTTGCCCGTATTATATGAAAATTTTTCATCGGATAGATCACGATTACTGTCAAAAAAATAAGCATAATTAGATATGGTTTTCAATGTCCATGTAAAGTAATATATTAAACATTTCTACTTTATAATTGTGTATCAGAGCCTCTTGTACATATGTAGGGCAACATATAATGAAATTTTTATTAGTTATATTTTTTAAAGTTTCCCTAATTAACCTGACCATTTCAATTGATTCGCCGGTACCTTTAAAATCCTGCTCACCAATCACAATGAGACAGTAGTCATCCAAGCTAAAATGCTGTATCTTATTAACTATATTTGATATAATGTCCTTTATACTACTATGACGTGACAAGTAATGACAGAACTCGAAATGTCGGCCAAAAGTGCTCTCCAACATTTCTAGTGTACCGCTATGATTGCAGTTACTGAGAACGCAGAGCTTTCTTTTTCTCGTACAGTCTTTTGTTATTACTCTTTGACCTTGTGGTGTCTTCTTGTGTTTATTAATTTCTTTTTCGATATAATTGCTATACTCGGTAGATTCCGATGCCTCTGTCTGTGTTTGCTTATCCTTGTATATTGGTACAGGAACTGTTGTTTTTTTACTTGGTACTGGATTGTAAGCAATTTCTTCAGATATTATGACATTATTCTTCGCAAGTAGGTTGTTCATTTGTTTCAAGTTAAAGTTTTACTGTTCATCAGATATGGATACAAAGGTTTCTGGTGTCACCAGAAACCAGAAACCTAGTCTGTTGTTCTAGGAGATTCATCAAAATGGTCTAACTCTAACAATACTTTTGAGCTCTCAATGCAGTCCTTTTACCTCACGTAGATTGTCCGTAATAGAACGTCTATTTTTTTTTCGTCCAGACAGTAATTTTTGTCTTTGCAACTTTATAGGACTGCTGGTACAAAGATCCTTCAATGTATTAATATAAACTTGCTGTCGTAATACTGTTTCTTTAAGTTCATTGTTTTCGCATATCAACTTGTCGAACTCATTTTGTGTCAATTCAAATTGTTCCTTTAACTGTGATATTTCAACTTTCATTTCTTCTAGTTCATTTTTGCTTATACCCGTTGACACATCAAGACTTTTTGTATCTATATCCGAATTTGTTTTGTCCAATGATGAGTCATTATTCAATGAATCTATTGACTTTGATCTAAACAACTGTTTACGTCGTCGCAATGTTATGTTGTGATTTATTTCTGTAGACATATTTAGAAACAACACCATACAACTTACAAAAAGAGTTTACGTATCGTGGGGATCGAACTCGAGCTACGCCGTTCTCAAGTGTAGCTACGTTAATGCCGGAGCTATTTGCACAGTTAAGCAAGGTGATGGAATAGTGTACCTCAATGTAGATATGAGATTTTTAAATCAATTAGTGGCGGTATATGCAAAATATGGAATGGCACAGTTTCTTTGTTCACTTGCTTTTAGAAAATAGCACTTGTTTACTTATTTGAGATTGTTCTTTCACTTTTAAATGTTGATTAGGGGTTGTCTTTCGTTGATTACTTCACTATAGCACTATTGTATTGTTTGTTGTAATGTTTGTTTGTAATTAGTAAAGTTGATTGATGACTGGTTGTTGAAATTTTGTTAAGAGTTTAATGTAATTATTTGTAGGATTTGTCACTCGATAACACTCTCACTAATGCATTAAAGCTTTTGGAACAATAATTATAACTTTCACGTTTTAAAATCGTTTATTGATAGTTTTGTGTATTTATTTATGCGGAGCCGATGTGCGCGCTTTGAATGACTTTTTTTTTATATAGTACATAGTGCCATGATATCGCAATAAACATCCTAATCAATAACACAGACAGAAAAAAAGTAAAAATCTCATTTGGATGAGCGTTCTATTTTTAAATCGTTTTTAGCCGAGCTATCACAATTTTTGCGGACGAAGTAGCAAGCGAAGAGCTAGTACTTTAATAAAATTGCTGATTTTGTAACGAATAATGTAATCTGTTTTGCCTACAATTAAATAATCTTTTTACACGATGATGCTTTCGTCGTCCGGGGGAACCCGAGTAATCAAAGCATAATTCATGATAAGAATACTAAAAAGATGTGTGTGTATACAGGATCCCTCAGGCGCGCAACATCCCAGTTCAGTGCGCGGAGAACTCGGTGACACCGGTGTCCTGCAGCGCACAGAACAGTCCCGACGCGCTGATACCGCACCCCGACGACTGTCAGTTGTTCTACTACTGCGAGGCGGGCCGCGCCGCACCCACGTGCCGCCAGTGCCCCGCCGGCCTGCACTTCAGCCCCACGCTGCACGTGTGCGACTGGCCGCAGAGCGCCGGATGCACGGTACGCACTCCCACAACGAATTCACCCACACCGATTATAACTACGTCTGCTCCGACGAGTGCGACCCGGCCATGGGTACACGTAACTACGCCATCCTCCACTACAGGAGCGCCATCGATGAAAACTACGTTAGGAACATCTTCTATTGTTAACGTGACCATTCCTTGGTGGTCTTCAAACACTACTGTTGTGCCAGGATTCAGCAGTACTACTTGGTCACCATCAAATATCACAGACGATTTGACATCAAATAATACTGATATATCCAATACCACGGCGTCACAAGAACCACCCTTCACAGAGACCAGCGCCGCGTCACAAAAGACAACCGCCAACGAAGGAACAACCACAACCACTGAAGGAACAACAACCATCACTGAAGGAACAACCACGACCACTGTAAGACCAACCACCATCACTGACACAACAACCAAGACCACTGAAGGAACAACCACAACCACTGAAGGAACAACAACCACCACTGAAGGAACAACCACGACCACTGCAAGACCAACCACCATCACTGACACAACAACCACAACCACTGAAGGAACAACAACCACCACTGAAGGAACAACCACGACCACTGCAAGACCAACCACCATCACTGACACAACAACCAAGACCACTGAAGGAACAACCACAACCACTGAAGGAACAACAACCACCACTGAAGGAACAACCACGACCACTGTAAGACCAACCACCATCACTGACACAACAACCAAGACCACTGAAGGAACAACCACAACCACTGAAGGAACAACAACCACCACTGAAGGAACAACCACGACCACTGCAAGACCAACCACCATCACTGACACAACAACCACAACCATTGAAGGAACAACAACCACCACTGAAGGAACAACCACGACCACTGCAAGACCAACCACCATCACTGACACAACAACCAAGACCACTGAAGGAACAACCACAACCACTGAAGGAACAACCACAACCACTGAAGGAACAACAACCACCACTGAAGGAACAACCACGACCACTGCAAGACCAACCACCATCACTGACACAACAACCACAACCACTGAAGGAACAACAACCACCACTGAAGGAACAACCACGACCACTGCAAGACCAACCATCACCACTGACGCAACAACCACAACCACTGAAGGAACAACAACCATCACTGAAGGAACAACCACGACCACTGCAAGACCAACCGCCATCACTGACACAACAACCAAGACCACAGAAGGAACAACCACAACCACTGAAGGAACAACAACCACCACTGAAGGAACAACCACGACCACTGCAAGACCAACCACCATCACTGACACAACAACCACAACCACTGAAGGAACAACAACCACCACTGAAGGAACAACCACGACCACTGCAAGACCAACCACCATCACTGACACAACAACCAAGACCACAGAAGGAACAACCACAACCACTGAAGGAACAACAACCACCACTGAAGGAACAACCACGACCACTGCAAGACCAACCACCATCACTGACACAACAACCACAACCACTGAAGGAACAACAACCATCACTGAAGGAACAACCACGACCACTGCAAGACCAACGACCATCACTGACACAACAACCACAACCACTGAAGGAACAACAACCACCACTGAAGGAACAACCACGACCACTGCAAGACCAACCACCATCACTGACACAACAACCACAACCACTGAAGGAACAACAACCACCACTGAAGGAACAACCACGACCACTGCAAGACCAACCACCATCACTGACACAACAACCAAGACCACAGAAGGAACAACCACAACCACTGAAGGAACAACAACCACCACTGAAGGAACAACCACGACCACTGCAAGACCAACCACCATCACTGACACAACAACCACAACCACTGAAGGAACAACAACCATCACTGAAGGAACAACCACGACCACTGCAAGACCAACGACCATCACTGACACAACAACCACAACCACTGAAGGAACAACAACCACCACTGAAGGAACAACCACGACCACTGCAAGACCAACCACCATCACTGACACAACAACCACAACCACTGAAGGAACAACAACCACCACTGAAGGAACAACCACGACCACTGCAAGACCAACCACCATCACTGACACAACAACCAAGACCACAGAAGGAACAACCACAACCACTGAAGGAACAACAACCACCACTGAAGGAACAACCACGACCACTGCAAGACCAACCACCATCACTGACACAACAACCACAACCACTGAAGGAACAACAACCATCACTGAAGGAACAACCACGACCACTGCAAGACCAACGACCATCACTGACACAACAACCACAACCACTGAAGGAACAACAACCACCACTGAAGGAACAACCACGACCACTGCAAGACCAACCACCATCACTGACACAACAACCAAGACCACTGAAGGAACAACCACAACCACTGAAGGAACAACAACCACCACTGAAGGAACAACCACGACCACTGCAAGACCAACCACCATCACTGACGCAACAACCAAGACCACTGAAGGAACAACAACCACCACTGAAGGAACAACCACGACCACTGCAAGACCAACCACCATCACTGACGCAACAACCAAGACCACTGAAGGAACAACCACAACCACTGAAGAAACAACAACCACCACTGAAGGAACAACCACGACCACTGCAAGACCAACCACCATCACTGACACAACAACCACAACCACTGAAGGAACAACAACCACCACTGAAGGAACAACCACGACCACTGCAAGACCAACCACCATCACTGACACAACAACCAAGACCACTGAAGGAACAACCACAACCACTGAAGGAACAACAACCACCACTGAAGGAACAACCACGACCACTGCAAGACCAACCACCATCACTGACACAACAACCACAACCACTGAAGGAACAACAACCACCACTGAAGGAACAACTACGACCACTGTAAGACCAACCACCATCACTGACGCAACAACCAAGACCACTGAAGGAACAACCACAACCACTGAAGGAACAACAACCACCACTGAAGGAACAACCACGACCACTGTAAGACCAACCACCATCACTGACACAACAACCACAACCACTGAAGGAACAACAACCACCACTGAAGGAACAACCACGACCACTGCAAGACCAACCACCATCACTGACACAACAACCACAACCACTGAAGGAACAACAACCACCACTGAAGGAACAACTACGACCACTGTAAGACCAACCACCATCACTGACGCAACAACCAAGACCACTGAAGGAACAACCACAACCACTGAAGGAACAACAACCACCACTGAAGGAACAACCACAACCACTGAAGGAACAACAACCACCACTGAAGGAACAACCACGACCACTGCAAGACCAACCACCATCACTGACACAACAACCACAACCACTGAAGGAACAACAACCACCACTGAAGGAACAACTACGACCACTGTAAGACCAACCACCATCACTGACGCAACAACCAAGACCACTGAAGGAACAACCACAACCACTGAAGGAACAACAACCACCACTGAAGGAACAACCACGACCACTGTAAGACCAACCACCATCACTGACACAACAACCACAACCACTGAAGGAACAACAACCACCACTGAAGGAACAACCACGACCACTGCAAGACCAACCACCATCACTGACACAACAACCACAACCACTGAAGGAACAACAACCACCACTGAAGGAACAACCACGACCACTGCAAGACCAACCACCATCACTGACACAACAACCACAACCACTGAAGGAACAACAACCACCACTGAAGGAACAACCACGACCACTGCAAGACCAACCACCATCACTGACACAACAACCACAACCACTGAAGGAACAACAACCATCACTGAAGGAACAACCACGACCACTGCAAGACCAACCGCCATCACTGACGCAACAACCACAACCACTGAAGGAACAACAACCATCACTGAAGGAACAACCACGACCACTGTAAGACCAACCACCATCACTGACGCAACAACCAACACCACTGAAGGAACAACCACAACCACTGAAGGAACAACAACCACCACTGAAGGAACAACCACGACCACTGCAAGACCAACCACCATCACTGACACAACAACCACAACCACTGAAGGAACAACAACCACCACTGAAGGAACAACTACGACCACTGTAAGACCAACCACCATCACTGACGCAACAACCAAGACCACTGAAGGAACAACCACAACCACTGAAGGAACAACAACCACCACTGAAGGAACAACCACGACCACTGTAAGACCAACCACCATCACTGACACAACAACCACAACCACTGAAGGAACAACAACCACCACTGAAGGAACAACCACGACCACTGCAAGACCAACGACCATCACTGACACAACAACCACAACCACTGAAGGAACAACAACCACCACTGAAGGAACAACCACGACCACTGCAAGACCAACCACCATCACTGACACAACAACCACAACCACTGAAGGAACAACAACCACCACTGAAGGAACAACCACGACCACTGCAAGACCAACCACCATCACTGACACAACAACCAAGACCACAGAAGGAACAACCACAACCACTGAAGGAACAACAACCACCACTGAAGGAACAACCACGACCACTGCAAGACCAACCACCATCACTGACACAACAACCACAACCACTGAAGGAACAACAACCATCACTGAAGGAACAACCACGACCACTGCAAGACCAACGACCATCACTGACACAACAACCACAACCACTGAAGGAACAACAACCACCACTGAAGGAACAACCACGACCACTGCAAGACCAACCACCATCACTGACACAACAACCAAGACCACTGAAGGAACAACCACAACCACTGAAGGAACAACAACCACCACTGAAGGAACAACCACGACCACTGCAAGACCAACCACCATCACTGACGCAACAACCAAGACCACTGAAGGAACAACCACAACCACTGAAGAAACAACAACCACCACTGAAAGAACAACCACGACCACTGCAAGACCAACCACCATCACTGACACAACAACCACAACCACTGAAGGAACAACAACCACCACTGAAGGAACAACCACGACCACTGCAAGACCAACCACCATCACTGACACAACAACCAAGACCACTGAAGGAACAACCACAACCACTGAAGGAACAACAACCACCACTGAAGGAACAACCACGACCACTGCAAGACCAACCACCATCACTGACACAACAACCACAACCACTGAAGGAACAACAACCACCACTGAAGGAACAACTACGACCACTGTAAGACCAACCACCATCACTGACGCAACAACCAAGACCACTGAAGGAACAACCACAACCACTGAAGGAACAACAACCACCACTGAAGGAACAACCACGACCACTGTAAGACCAACCACCATCACTGACACAACAACCACAACCACTGAAGGAACAACAACCACCACTGAAGGAACAACCACGACCACTGCAAGACCAACCACCATCACTGACACAACAACCACAACCACTGAAGGAACAACAACCACCACTGAAGGAACAACCACGACCACTGCAAGACCAACCACCATCACTGACACAACAACCAAGACCACTGAAGGAACAACCACAACCACTGAAGGAACAACAACCACCACTGAAGGAACAACCACAACCACTGAAGGAACAACAACCACCACTGAAGGAACAACCACGACCACTGCAAGACCAACCACCATCACTGACACAACAACCACAACCACTGAAGGAACAACAACCACCACTGAAGGAACAACCACGACCACTGCAAGACCAACCACCATCACTGACACAACAACCAAGACCACTGAAGGAACAACCACAACCACTGAAGGAACAACAACCACCACTGAAGGAACAACCACGACCACTGCAAGACCAACCACCATCACTGACACAACAACCACAACCACTGAAGGAACAACAACCACCACTGAAGGAACAACCACGACCACTGCAAGACCAACCACCATCACTGACACAACAACCAAGACCACTGAAGGAACAACCACAACCACTGAAGGAACAACAACCACCACTGAAGGAACAACCACGACCACTGCAAGACCAACCACCATCACTGACACAACAACCACAACCACTGAAGGAACAACAACCACCACTGAAGGAACAACTACGACCACTGTAAGACCAACCACCATCACTGACGCAACAACCAAGACCACTGAAGGAACAACCACAACCACTGAAGGAACAACAACCACCACTGAAGGAACAACCACGACCACTGTAAGACCAACCACCATCACTGACACAACAACCACAACCACTGAAGGAACAACAACCACCACTGAAGGAACAACCACGACCACTGCAAGACCAACCACCATCACTGACACAACAACCACAACCACTGAAGGAACAACAACCACCACTGAAGGAACAACTACGACCACTGTAAGACCAACCACCATCACTGACGCAACAACCAAGACCACTGAAGGAACAACCACAACCACTGAAGGAACAACAACCACCACTGAAGGAACAACCACAACCACTGAAGGAACAACAACCACCACTGAAGGAACAACCACGACCACTGCAAGACCAACCACCATCACTGACACAACAACCACAACCACTGAAGGAACAACAACCACCACTGAAGGAACAACTACGACCACTGTAAGACCAACCACCATCACTGACGCAACAACCAAGACCACTGAAGGAACAACCACAACCACTGAAGGAACAACAACCACCACTGAAGGAACAACCACGACCACTGTAAGACCAACCACCATCACTGACACAACAACCACAACCACTGAAGGAACAACAACCACCACTGAAGGAACAACCACGACCACTGCAAGACCAACCACCATCACTGACACAACAACCACAACCACTGAAGGAACAACAACCACCACTGAAGGAACAACCACGACCACTGCAAGACCAACCACCATCACTGACACAACAACCACAACCACTGAAGGAACAACAACCACCACTGAAGGAACAACCACGACCACTGCAAGACCAACCACCATCACTGACACAACAACCACAACCACTGAAGGAACAACAACCATCACTGAAGGAACAACCACGACCACTGCAAGACCAACCGCCATCACTGACGCAACAACCACAACCACTGAAGGAACAACAACCATCACTGAAGGAACAACCACGACCACTGTAAGACCAACCACCATCACTGACGCAACAACCAACACCACTGAAGGAACAACCACAACCACTGAAGGAACAACAACCACCACTGAAGGAACAACCACGACCACTGCAAGACCAACCACCATCACTGACACAACAACCACAACCACTGAAGGAACAACAACCACCACTGAAGGAACAACTACGACCACTGTAAGACCAACCACCATCACTGACGCAACAACCAAGACCACTGAAGGAACAACCACAACCACTGAAGGAACAACAACCACCACTGAAGGAACAACCACAACCACTGAAGGAACAACAACCACCACTGAAGGAACAACCACGACCACTGCAAGACCAACCACCATCACTGACACAACAACCACAACCACTGAAGGAACAACAACCACCACTGAAGGAACAACTACGACCACTGTAAGACCAACCACCATCACTGACGCAACAACCAAGACCACTGAAGGAACAACCACAACCACTGAAGGAACAACAACCACCACTGAAGGAACAACCACGACCACTGTAAGACCAACCACCATCACTGACACAACAACCACAACCACTGAAGGAACAACAACCACCACTGAAGGAACAACCACGACCACTGCAAGACCAACCACCATCACTGACACAACAACCACAACCACTGAAGGAACAACAACCACCACTGAAGGAACAACCACGACCACTGCAAGACCAACCACCATCACTGACACAACAACCACAACCACTGAAGGAACAACAACCACCACTGAAGGAACAACCACGACCACTGCAAGACCAACCACCATCACTGACACAACAACCACAACCACTGAAGGAACAACAACCATCACTGAAGGAACAACCACGACCACTGCAAGACCAACCGCCATCACTGACGCAACAACCACAACCACTGAAGGAACAACAACCATCACTGAAGGAACAACCACGACCACTGTAAGACCAACCACCATCACTGACGCAACAACCAACACCACTGAAGGAACAACCACAACCACTGAAGGAACAACAACCACCACTGAAGGAACAACAACCACCACTGAAGGAACAACCACGACCACTGCAAGACCAACCACCATCACTGACACAACAACCACAACCACTGAAGGAACAACAACCACCACTGAAGGAACAACCACGACCACTGCAAGACCAACCACCATCACTGACACAACAACCAAGACCACAGAAGGAACAACCACAACCACTGAAGGAACAACAACCACCACTGAAGGAACAACCACGACCACTGCAAGACCAACCACCATCACTGACACAACAACCACAACCACTGAAGGAACAACAACCACCACTGAAGGAACAACCACGACCACTGCAAGACCAACCACCATCACTGACACAACAACCAAGACCACAGAAGGAACAACCACAACCACTGAAGGAACAACAACCACCACTGAAGGAACAACCACGACCACTGCAAGACCAACCACCATCACTGACACAACAACCACAACCACTGAAGGAACAACAACCATCACTGAAGGAACAACCACGACCACTGCAAGACCAACGACCATCACTGACACAACAACCACAACCACTGAAGGAACAACAACCACCACTGAAGGAACAACCACGACCACTGCAAGACCAACCACCATCACTGACACAACAACCACAACCACTGAAGGAACAACAACCACCACTGAAGGAACAACCACGACCACTGCAAGACCAACCACCATCACTGACACAACAACCAAGACCACAGAAGGAACAACCACAACCACTGAAGGAACAACAACCACCACTGAAGGAACAACCACGACCACTGCAAGACCAACCACCATCACTGACACAACAACCACAACCACTGAAGGAACAACAACCATCACTGAAGGAACAACCACGACCACTGCAAGACCAACGACCATCACTGACACAACAACCACAACCACTGAAGGAACAACAACCACCACTGAAGGAACAACCACGACCACTGCAAGACCAACCACCATCACTGACACAACAACCAAGACCACTGAAGGAACAACCACAACCACTGAAGGAACAACAACCACCACTGAAGGAACAACCACGACCACTGCAAGACCAACCACCATCACTGACGCAACAACCAAGACCACTGAAGGAACAACAACCATCACTGAAGGAACAACCACGACCACTGCAAGACCAACCACCATCACTGACACAACAACCACAACCACTGAAGGAACAACAACCACCACTGAAGGAACAACCACGACCACTGCAAGACCAACCACCATCACTGACACAACAACCAAGACCACTGAAGGAACAACCACAACCACTGAAGGAACAACAACCACCACTGAAGGAACAACCACGACCACTGCAAGACCAACCACCATCACTGACACAACAACCACAACCACTGAAGGAACAACAACCACCACTGAAGGAACAACTACGACCACTGTAAGACCAACCACCATCACTGACGCAACAACCAAGACCACTGAAGGAACAACCACAACCACTGAAGGAACAACAACCACCACTGAAGGAACAACCACGACCACTGTAAGACCAACCACCATCACTGACACAACAACCACAACCACTGAAGGAACAACAACCACCACTGAAGGAACAACCACGACCACTGCAAGACCAACCACCATCACTGACACAACAACCACAACCACTGAAGGAACAACAACCACCACTGAAGGAACAACCACGACCACTGCAAGACCAACCACCATCACTGACACAACAACCACAACCACTGAAGGAACAACAACCACCACTGAAGGAACAACCACGACCACTGCAAGACCAACCATCACCACTGACGCAACAACCACAACCACTGAAGGAACAACAACCATCACTGAAGGAACAACCACGACCACTGCAAGACCAACCGCCATCACTGGCGCAACAACCACAACCACTGAAGGAACAACAACCATCACTGAAGGAACAACCACGACCACTGCAAGACCAACCATCACCACTGACGCAACAACCACAACCACTGAAGGAACAACAACCATCACTGAAGGAACAACCACGACCACTGCAAGACCAACCGCCATCACTGGCGCAACAACCACAACCACTGAAGGAACAACAACCACCACTGAAGGAACAACCACGACCACTGCAAGACCAACCACCATCACTGACACAACAACCACAACCACTGAAGGAACAACAACCACCACTGAAGGAACAACCACGACCACTGCAAGACCAACCACCATCACTGACACAACAACCACAACCACTGAAGGAACAACAACCACCACTGAAGGAACAACTACGACCACTGTAAGACCAACCACCATCACTGACGCAACAACCAAGACCACTGAAGGAACAACCACAACCACTGAAGGAACAACAACCACCACTGAAGGAACAACCACGACCACTGTAAGACCAACCACCATCACTGACACAACAACCACAACCACTGAAGGAACAACAACCACCACTGAAGGAACAACCACGACCACTGCAAGACCAACCACCATCACTGACACAACAACCACAACCACTGAAGGAACAACAACCACCACTGAAGGAACAACCACGACCACTGCAAGACCAACCACCATCACTGACACAACAACCACAACCACTGAAGGAACAACAACCACCACTGAAGGAACAACCACGACCACTGCAAGACCAACCATCACCACTGACGCAACAACCACAACCACTGAAGGAACAACAACCATCACTGAAGGAACAACCACGACCACTGCAAGACCAACCATCACCACTGACGCAACAACCACAACCGCTGAAGGAACAACAACCATCACTGAAGGAACAACCACGACCACTGCAAGACCAACCACCATCACTGACACAACAACCACAACCACTGAAGGAACAACAACCATCACTGAAGGAACAACAACCATCACTGAAGGAACAACCACGACCACTGTAAGACCAACCACCATCACTGACACAACAACCAAGACCACTGAAGGAACAACCACAACCACTGAAGGAACAACAACCACCACTGAAGGAACAACCACGACCACTGCAAGACCAACCACCATCACTGACACAACAACCACAACCACTGAAGGAACAACAACCACCACTGAAGGAACAACCACGACCACTGCAAGACCAACCACCATCACTGACACAACAACCACAACCACTGAAGGAACAACAACCATCACTGAAGGAACAACCACGACCACTGTAAGACCAACCGCCATCATTGACGCAACAACCACAACCACTGAAGGAACAACAACCATCACTGAAGGAACAACAACCATCACTGAAGGAACAACCACGACCACTGTAAGACCAACCACCATCACTGACACAACAACCAAGACCACTGAAGGAACAACCACAACCACTGAAGGAACAACAACCACCACTGAAGGAACAACCACGACCACTGCAAGACCAACCACCATCACTGACATAACAACCACAACCACTGAAGGAACAACAACCACCACTGAAGGAACAACCACGACCACTGCAAGACCAACCACCATCACTGACACAACAACCACAACCACTGAAGGAACAACAACCATCACTGAAGGAACAACCACGACCACTGTAAGACCAACCGCCATCATTGACGCAACAACCACAACCACTGAAGGAACAACTACAACCACTGAAGGAACAACAACCACTGAAGGAACAACCACAACCACTGAAGGAACAACCACAACCACTGACGGAATAACCACCACCACTGAATTAACAACAATCTCCGCTGAAGAACCAATCACATCGAGCACCCGCACCTCACGACGCACCACCATCCGATGGAGGAGGTTGAACTAAAGATACACTTGTCTTGTAATCGTTGCCAGCTGCGATGGTCTCAGTCCAGTCAGAACTGAGTATTTGTCTTACTTCGGGTCTAAATCAGAAGCCTGACGAGAGCCGTAACTACTAGCGCCCACACTAGGTGCTTTTAATTGCACTAATTGCGTGACGTGTGCGTGCATGCACGCATAGGCAGAGGCAGCGGTTTTATAAAATCGTGTCGATGGCAGTTCGTTTCTTGTCGTCCGCCGCAGAACTTCAAATGGAGTCTCTACATGTGTTTCAAAAACGTCGACTACTGATCTTGAAATGTAAGCACCGTTGCAAGGGCAGCGCTTCATTGTAGGTCAAATGAGCAGTACTGAAGGGGGACCATTTGATTGACGAATTCTACGATAACTCGACCCAGATTTTGCTTGTTCTCTGTGACAGATAGTAATTATTAACATCCGGGGTGAGCTACGATCTCGCTGTTTCATTACGATTCCAAACGCTTGCAGCAACTTTGAGCCACAGGTCCTAAGCACTTACAAAATCAAATGAGTTTCATGTAAAAAGTAAATAAATGAATATGAATGTTTTTGTTCTTCCCTTATATTTTATTCCTCATCTGTTCCCCTAGATATCACATTCGACTAGTTCCAACTCGAATATTTATTAATTTATTTTATTTATCCATACTTCCATACTAATAATATTATAAATGTGAAAGTAACTCTGTCTGTCTGTTTGCTACGTTGTCACGACAAAACGGCTGATCGGATCGTAATGGAATTTGGCAAAGAGATAGAATTCAACCTGGAGAAGAACATATGTTGGTGATTCTCAGAGGTGTTCTAAATAAAATAGCGGACTATAAATATACACGAATACTTTTACATCGTTCTGGAGCCGAAACACAGTAACTCCAGTCGAGTAATAGTTACTATTGGCATTGTTATTGTTTTTTTAAGACATCAAATAAAGAAGTTAGAAATTTATCACTTTTATTCTGTCATTCGAGTTAAATCTTAGTAGCGCTTTCACTATTCCATTCATAAACGCAAGATCGTACGCGATTCGCCCGTCGATGACGTGGAACGACACAGCTTTGCGAGTCGGCTGATAGTGCGCTCGGTGGGTCAATGGACGTCGGACGAATAATCAGCTGAAAAGTACCTGCAAGTAGGTATTTCATTTCAGGTACGATTAAGGTTGGTATAAGTTCATTTACCTCCATCATCTCTCGTCTCCTCGTAAACGACAGAAATTAATTGACAATTAATTCACCAGTCTCGCATCACGATATCACTAATACTCGTACTTATTCAACTACACAACGACGAGTACACTTGGGAGTTGTTTTTAAGGCATTGAATCGAGTGTTGATCAATCGAGCTAATAGGTACTTAATAAACATACCCAATTACCTACCTACCATAATCTTCTCTTCTCTTCTCTTCTCTTCTCTATCTCTTCTCTTCTCTATATATATAATAAAATCGTTAAAATCCGGTCCGATGTTCCGACTTGGCGCAGAGCGCATAGATCCTGTTCAAATTTTGCACAAATATCTGTAATAGGCTTCTTCAAATGTTAAGCTATATATTATCACGCTACTTGCTTAAGGGGATGAGCAATATTGCATTATGTTAGTATTATTCAATTGTTTATCGTTTCAGCCATGATATGCGTAACAACGTCTATTTCAAAGTATATGTCAGCGAAGCAAATAGAGAAACGGTTTCATGACCGCTTTACGTGCATCACGTCGCAAGTTCGATCCCCAGTAAAATTATACTTTTTGTAGTTGGTTGTAATTTTTTTTTGATAGAGATTATTATTATTTATTATATCTATTTTATGTATATTTTTCCACGAGAACGAAGTCGCGGGCAACAGCTAGTATGATAAATAAAAATAGTAATAAAGCTTAAAACAATTTTCTTGCGGCAATGCTTGTGGCGGCTTCTACAAAGGCAGGCAATTCGATCAGAAAAAGACCTTATTTTTATAACGTTAACCGTGCAATTCGGTTGTGCACAGCTCTCGGCACCTCGTCCCCCGCTCCCCGCTCGCCGCTGTCGCCCTTCGGTCGCAGTGGCTCACGGTGCTATGTTTTGTCTCCAACATACTGTTGAAGTGGTCAGCTGATTCAACAAGCAGGTTCTGGAAGGGGACAACTGTTATTAAACGCCCTTCGAATGATGGTTCCTCCTTTGATCCTTATATCGGCGACTCGAGCGACTTGATCCTGAGCTCCTGGGAAAACGGCCACACAGCGACCCAGGGCCCAACGCAAGGGAGGTAGCGCTTTGTCCTTTATAAGGACTAAGTAACCCAATTTGATTTCACTTGATGCAGTAGGCCACGTCTTTTGCTGCAGAGTGGTGACGTACTCGTTGGAAAATCGTTTCCAGAAGTGTTGTTTGACAAACTCGATTCGTTTGTATCGCTCAAGGCTTGTTATTCTTTCTGTCAGCTGTGGGTGTGGTGTGCCTTTACGGTTAGCTATCTTAACTGGGCCTGCATAATCCACCGAACAATGTAAAAAAGGGAATTCCAGTGTAGTTCTGCAGGCTTCAAAATCAAAATCAAAATCAAAATCAAAATATTTTATTTCACATAGGCCTAGATGGGCACTTATAAAACGTCGACAAAAAGGTGCACGGTTCGGGTTGGTCGTTTCCTATGGAGAAGAACCGGCAAGAAACTCCATGGTTACTCTTTTCAAATCATTTGGTGTTACAGTATTATGGATACAGCATTTGTACTTAAGTATGGGGGGACAGCGTAGGCCCGACAATAAGTCGTTGCTTACTACACAAAAAATGTAGAACAAAATAAAAAGTTAACAAAAGTTAACAAGCAGCTGGGAATCTACAAAGCCTACAATGTCCACACATTCACAAACAATCGATAAAAAGAATCTATACAAAGGTAAGAAAATATTGTAAAATACTAAATTAAACAAGTGACACAAATACTGTTATCAGTGCTGTAACTATTTTGAGGAAAAGATATAAATGATTTGAAAATTACTGTAAAATCTGATTCAAAAGAAGAGAAAAAAAATTGAGAATAGTTAGAGACATCCACATATTTGTGCCGTTTATGAGCTACCAGGGAGGCCGCAAGCGCAGAAGGAACTAAGGCCAAACTTCTTTATCTTCAACGTAGTCCTTGATTTTGTAGTATGCTTTTTTAATAAGGACACGTTTGATGTGGTTTTTGAACTTTCCAAGTTAACAATCTACAATCGTTAACGTTAATAGAAAACTAATCAAATGTATGGGAATGACATCATCTCAACGTTAAGTCACGTGGTCAAAACAAACGAATAGAAAATTCGTAGACAAGTATACAATTTATCTGAGCGTTCAAAATGATAGAATGAAATATAATCGTTTCTACAATGTTGATCGCTAGATCCCATATAAATCGTAGCCAAATTACAGTTTTGACAAGCGCTAACGAAACGATGTCGAAGTTTTTGAACGACCACTGCAGGCCTAGCCAAGTTACAAACGTCTCTTATCGAATGTCTTTCTACAATCGTTGACGCCTCGGCGTAAACGATTTGGGAAAACGCTAAGTTGGTAGCCAACTTGACACGACTCAGTCGATCGCTCGTTCTCCAATGTTTATAGAAAAAACCTCTACTTTAGTCTATGGTGAGCGTTCCTACCTACGTCAAACTAACGTCAAATTCTCTATGGAGTCTCTTGTCTCGCAACTACGAAGTGACTGTGCGCTGGGTTGGGATGGTATATCGCCTATAGTGCTAAAAATGAGCCGTCAGACACTAATAAAACCTTTGACGTACATCTTTAATAGCTGTCTCCGGGCGGGTATTTTTCCGGACGCACTTAAAAAGGCAATTGTGCATCCAATCCATAAGGGTGGGAGCAGAAACTGTGTCAATAACTATAGACCCATCTCGGTTTTGACTGCTCTTTCTAAGATTCTGGAAAGAATTCTTAGTAACCGGCTTAAGAACTTCCTAGATAGACACAAGATCATAGCAGACAACCAGTATGGTTTCCGTTCCGGTGTCTCGACTGAAGATGCAGTACTTGATTTGACACAGTTGGTTGCTAGGAATCTCGATAGGAAAACCAAATGTCTAGGAATATTTCTAGATCTTTCGAAGGCTTTCGACACAGTTTCTGTTCCCATACTTGTTGCCAAATTGGAGCTACTTGGTGTTAGAGGTATGGCACTGCGAATCTTTAAAGATTATCTGAACAACCGCACCCAAAGAACCAAAATTGATAATCACTTCAGTGACGAAGAAACCTTATCCTACGGAGTGCCCCAAGGCAGCATTTAGGGTCCTATTTTGTTTCAAAATGTAAATGATTTATGCAGAATGTCCCTCCCCAACTCGACGATCTTTGTATATGCCGATGACACCGTGGTTATAGTTGACGGGTCAACATGGGATAGTGTTAAAAGTAACGCGGAATTGGCACTACGTGAAATAATAAAATGGCTTAACTTAAACCTGCTTACCCTCAACTGTAACAAAACATCATATATTCCATTCGCCATCCGTCAGAGTACCGCACCGGACCACATCTTTTCGATACTAGCGCACACTTGCTCACAACTGTCATCCTCATGCCAATGTCCAACACTCATGCGTACAGATCACGTCAAATACCTTGGTGTTCAAATAGATGCTGTGTTACGCTGGAATAAACACATTGATGCCCTAACCTCGAGAACGCTGAGACTCATACATAACTTCAAGTCCCTTAGAGCTTCTGCAAACCTTGATACCCTCAAAATGGTGTTCTATGCTCTGTGTCAGTCCGTTCTTGGGTACTGCATCAGTGTATGGGGCGGTGCAGCTAAAACAACTTTTCTTAGAGTGGAGAGAGCTCAGAGAGCAATACTGAAAGTGATGCTACGAAAACCTTATCGCTATCGGACAACTCAACTCTACTCAGAATGTAAGGTACTACCCGTTCGTCAGCTCTTCGTGTTGCAATCCGTTCTGAGAAGACACTCCAGTGTCCCACCGTCTGATCCCAACAAACGAACTAATATTCCTCCGGGTACACAACACAAAACCTCTTTTGCCAATCACCAATACTTCACCTTAAGTTCACTAATCTATAAGAAAATTCATAAAGAACTAAATATTCTAGATTGCAATAAATTTAAATTAAAAGCTAGGGTGATGGGATGGCTTCTTCAACAGGACTATACACACACTGAATCACTACTAAAATACATGGTCTAATATTGCCTTTTTTTGCTTATAGCACCTACACATAACACCTCACATTCACTACTCTCACACAAAAACTCACCACACATACATACATCATAAACACATCCCCACACACATTCCCCCATTCACACACACATTCACCCATTCACACACCGGTAAGTTGTTATTTTATACTTTTTCCTTTTCCTTTCCTATTTTTTAAATATAATGTTTAAATTAATCTGATTGTTAGCACGAACAATAAGTTGGCACAGTCCGCAGTTGTACCTATAATCCATATTTTTAAGTAACCTCACAGCTGAACACTGTCTCTTAAGATACAGGTTATCCTAGTTTGAGAGGCAGGGCTCACAATATCTGTATACAGACTTCTGCAGCATAGTTAGCATTTTGTTAATCAGTGTATACTAATGTATGTTTCTTTGTGACAATAAACAATTATTATTCACAGTTGTTTACTTTATGCGCGGGCTGAACTTTTGTTTTGAGTTGTTAAGAAAGGAATAATTCTTTTAAGTGATAAAAAGTAAGCGAAATAAGGAACAAGTTCTTCTTATTATTGGTTTATTATAATATCGCAGTGCGGAATGTAATTTTAAACATTACTGTGACTCGAAATGATATGATTTATCCTGCATTTAAATGAAAGATACCATAAGTGAAGTGATAACTTTTATAGGATCGAATCTAGATCTCGAGCAAGTTCGCAGCTTTATTGGAATTCATAGAAAGGTACGAAAATTATTAGTTATTTCGTAAATATCTTCCTGTGTTATTCGAAATTCTATCATAAACGGGCACTTGAAAGTTTGAAACATAAACAATGTCGTGATACACGACACAGCTGAATCATATAGACGCCTATTGTTATCGTTAACTCTTGGGTCTCGGCGATCGCTCAGTGGTCGTTCAAAACCTTCGACATCGTTTCGTTAGCGCTTGTCAAAACTGTAACTTGACTACGATTTATATGATTCAGCTGTGTCGTGTATCACGTCATTGTTTATGTTTCAAACTTTCAAGTACCCGAGTATGATAGAATTTCGAATAACACAAGATATTTACGAAACAACGAATAATTTTCGTAACTTTCTATGAATTCCAATAAAGCTGCGAACTTGCTCGAGATCTAGATTCCATCCTATAAAAGTTATCACTTCACTTATGGTATCTTTCATTTAAATGCAGGATAAATCATATCATTTCGAGTCACAGTAATGTTTAAAATTACATTCCGCACTGCGATATTATAATAAACCAATAATAAGAAGAACTTGTTCCTTATTTCGCTTACTTTTTATCACTTAAAAGAATTATTCCTTTCTTAACAACTCAAAACAAAAGTTCAGCCCGCGCATAAAGTAAACAACTATGACTTTGACGTTAGTTTGACGTGTGTAGGAACGCTCACCATATACTAAAGTATAGGTTTTTTCTACAAACATTGGAGAACGAGCGATCGACTGAGTCGTGTCAAGTTGGCTACCAACTTAGCGTTTTCTCAAATCGTTTACGCCGAGGCGTCAACGAATACTGGACAACAATAGCTGAGGTCCAGCATGTAAAAGTTTCAAGTGATGCATGTGAAATAAGATTTTCGTTAAATGATGTTTGCTACATAATAATATGGGATGCTTTGTGCCATAGCTATAAGGTGTATCAAGTCTACCTAGCTCTCAAGATATCATTTGAATCTAAGAATGGGGTCAATGATATTAATTTATTTTTCTTTGGTAATGCGTGACCTGATTATAAAATATTCATTTGGGAACATTTCTAACTGAGCAATGTGTATAATAAAATTAAATGAAATTTGCAATTCTTCACAAGAAAGATGATCGTAGAATCTGTTTGTTTTGTTTTTACAGTTATGAATAAATCTGTATTTACACGGTGTAACATAATAAACGCAAGACCTCCCGTGTGGTCTCTCGCACCATGAAACAACATCTTTTGTTCTACGAGTTCCTGAAATTCGCAAAAAAAAAAAATACTTTCTATAGGAACTAACGTAATCAGCTGATCCACATGTATGGTAAAACTAAAAAAAAAGTTATGAATTTCCAAAAGTCATAAAACAAAAGTTGTTCAGTTTCATGGTCTGACACACCACACGAGAGGTCTTGCGTTTATTATGTTACACGTTGTATGGCTACAACTCTTTGTAAACGTGTAAATTGTGAATATCTAAGAATAAGTTTTGTAAATAGTTTATCGTCATCGTTCCTGCTTACGTCATTATTTATAACAAGACAAGGTTGGAGATCCGGTAGGTCCCATCTCTGGGTTTCATTAGGCATTTGTGGCCAACAACGCTCCGATTCGAGCAAAAACGATGGGCCCGACCACCACAACGAGGCGTCGCTGATAATATCAGCCTTCACCCCGCGAGAAACGAGATCTGCCGGGTTCTCCTTGGACGGCACGTAGCTCCACGTGTGACCGCTGGTGCATTCCTTGATTTCATTATCACGATTACGTACGAATTGATTAAGTAGATTTGAAGGGGTGGATAACCCTAATACGATCGTGGAATCGCACCAAAAGCGACACATGTTAATGTTTAAGACCGCTTTCACATTTAGGCGACTTTAGCAGCGCGACAGTCGCGCATCTAACGTCCAAACGGTAAAAAACGTAGTTTTTGCTTGCGAATGTGCTTCTGCCGCGCTACTGTCGCGCAGCTAACGTCCTAATGTGAAAGCGGCCTTATGCAAGTGAATTTTGTACCTTAGTACACAGTCTTGTACCTAATAAGAGCCCACACAGCTCAAGACGTGGGATAGTTGTGGGTTTGATCGGTGCAACCTTGTTTTTCGAGACTAACAGCTGAACACGCACAATCCCCGAGTTACACACAGACCGAATGTAGACGCATGCCTCATACGCACTTTGAGAAGCATCTGTGAATATATGGATTTCAATTTTTACACAAAGATCACTAAGAACCCAATGTGGAATTTGTAACTTATTAAGACAGGGTAATGTGTTAGCAAATGAAGACAAGAGATGTAAAATCTCTGAGGAAACTTCTTCGTCCCAAGAGCTATATATTATCACGCTAATAACTTAGGGGGGTGAGTAATATTGCATTATGTGCATATTCCTCAACTGTTTGACAACTGACAACTGTCATGGACTCATGACATGCAATGTAATAGAACAGCTATTTTAGACTATTTGTCATCGAAAAAAGTAGACCGACAGTGTCAGCGACCGGACTGTGAAAAGTGGTGCGCAAGTTCGAGCCTCAGCTGAGATATTCTCATTTTGTGTTTATTTAGATTTATTAATGCTGTAAGATTTTAAAAATAATGACCATGGTTTGTAAGTTCGATCCCCAGCCGGTTTTCAGTTTTTGTAATAGGTATTTTGATTTTGAACTCGAAAATATAGTTACAGATAAGGTTAGATACTTTATTTACGCCGCTTGAGGTTCTCCGCAGCTGCAGCGGCAGTACCAGTGTCTAGCACTTTTAGTTTTATAGAGATACCAATTTTTATAAGTTTAGAGTATTTATCAATAAAGTAATAAAGTGAATCCATACTAACACACCTAACACTAAACAAAGCTACTTTTTATTTGAAAAAGAATACTTAAGGTAGGTTAACGGATGAAAATATGTTTCGATAAGTACAATTGTTTTAAGTTTTGCAAAAGATAAAGAATTCAGTGATTCAACGGGAGATAGCTTTAAAATGGACTACTTACAGGGGCGTTACCCTAGGGCCAAGGGGGCCATGGCCCGGGGCGGCAGGCTGAGAGGGGCGACGAAGCCGCCCTTCGCGGCGTTCTGTCGGCGCCTTTTATTGTCAAGCTTAACTACAATAAATATTATATTTTAAATTTTCACAACTGAATGTTGAAAAGCTGAATGTTGCCTAGAAGCTACAAAGTTTTTCGGGTTGTTGCAGAATCTGTACGTATTTTTACAGCCATTTTTAACCACTGAAATGAAAAGTCTATCCTGGCTCTTAGAAAGACAATTAAAATTATCCACTAGCAACAAAACACTTCTTGTTTACAAAGCTATAGTTAAACCTATCTTGACTTACGGAATAGAACTCTAGGGATCGGCTAGCCACTCCAAAATCGAAATTTTGTAAAGGTTCCAAAATTTTACCTTATGAACTATCTCAATTGCACCCTGGTTTGTCAAAAACATGGAAATTTGTACACAAGCACTTAAAGATCCCAACAGTGAAAGAAGATATATGCGAAAAAAGCAAAATCTACAAACAGAGACTGAGCATGCACAGCAATATCTTAGCCAAGAACCTCCTAAATAGACAAGGGGATATCCGCCTTAAGATGGCAAATCCTAAACTTTGACCAGCGACAGTGAAAATTTTAAGTTATTTTAGTACTGAACCACATAATGTGAATGTTTAACAGAACATCACAAAAAATCTCAAACAAAGACTCTATCTGATTATGGCTAGACACCCGATCGCAGATAAAAGGAGAATGCAAAAAAAAAACCTTACAGCGTCAGCGGCCTACTGCAAGATTTCTTGACGGCGGCGCCCGAAAACGTAACTTTGAAAAGCTTATCCCAGACAAGACGATCAGCAAGGGACGATGCTTGTTCCAGTTTTAGTAAAGACTGGAATCAAGTAATAGCGGCGCTTGAAGCCATAAAAGGTGACTCTGGCAAAACGTCATATGACACAGTGACCGCCCGAACCTTGTTAGGTTTAGATACAATATCTAAGGCAAAGTTAGAAGGAATGCCGTAAACCTTCAAAATGTATACCCGTTAGATCTCGCGGTAGACCTACAAGCCGAATGTGTTCTATTGAAACACTTCTTGGCAGTTTATGAAAATAAAATGAGCCAAATCAACTTAGCTTATTTATAAAAAACTAGCTTCGTTGGAGTTCGGGAATTGCCCACGGAATCTTACTTCTGGGATAATAAGTAATCTATGTATGTAGTACATACATAGATTTACGTGTACTTGCTATTGCAAATATTTGTTCATAGTAATATCAATTAAATTACATATGTGAAATATCTTGGTTTGAGATTGGACACCGGGACACCAATCAAATGATTTATTAGGAATCTATTTATAGACATAATACTTTGACATAATATTTAATATCAATGTCAAAATCGGTGGAATAAACCATATTCACAGACAGGTCTACCTCAGAAAAATCCTACCTACTTAGTAATAGGTAAATACTCCCGCGCCCCGCACGCCCCACGCAACGCTGCGCGGCATGCGCCCTTCTACGTGAGCTTCGAAGCCCTATTTAACTATATTGGGGGATGATTTTGGAAAAACTGATACACATGTCTTATAATTTTAATTGAAGAGTGTGAACATCAATTTTCGAGTCAATCGACCCAGCAAATATTAAGTTTCACAGAAAATTCAACACCCCATTTTACCTTCTTAGGGGTAGAATTTCAAAAAACCCTTTCTTAGTGGATACCTACTCTTCACAAATAATACACCGTCCAAATTTAATTTCTCTCAGACCAGCGCTTGGGCTGTGCATTGATATATCAGTCAGCCAGACTGGACATTGAATTTTAAATTGGGGGATGATTTTGGAAAAACTATGATACACGTCTCTCATAATTTTAACTGAAGAGTATGAATACAAATTTTCAAGTCAATCGCCTCCAAGAATAAAAAGTTTCACAGGAAATTCAACACCCCATTTCTCCCTCTTGGGGGTGGAATTTCGAAAAATCCTTTCTTGGTGGATACCTACTCTTCACAAAGAATACACCGTCCAAATTTAATTTCTCTCAGACCAGCGGCTTGGGCTGTGCATTGATATATCAGTCAGCCAGACAGGACATTGAATTTTAAATTGGGGGATGATTTTGGAAAAACTATGATACACGTCTCTCATAATTTTAACTGAAGAGTATGAATACAAATTTTCAAGTCAATCGCCTCCAAGAATAAAAAGTTTCACAGGAAATTCAACACCCCATTTCTCCCTCTTGGGGGTGGAATTTCGAAAAATCCTTTCTTGGTGGATACCTACTCTTCACAAAGAATACACCGTCCAAATTTAATTTCTCTCAGACCAGCGGCTTGGGCTGTGCATTGATATATCAGTCAGCCAGACAGGACATTGAATTTTAAATTGGGGGATGATTTTGGAAAAACTATGATACACGTCTCTCATAATTTTAACTGAAGAGTATGAATACAAATTTTCGAGTCAATCGACCCAGCAAATATTAAGTTTCACAGAAAATTCAACACCCCATTTTACCTTCTTAGGGGTAGAATTTCAAAAAACCCTTTCTTAGTGGATACCTACTCTTCACAAATAATACACCGTCCAAATTTAATTTCTCTCAGACCAGCGCTTGGGCTGTGCATTGATATATCAGTCAGCCAGACTGGACATTGAATTTTAAATTGGGGGATGATTTTGGAAAAACTATGATACACGTCTCTCATAATTTTAACTGAAGAGTATGAATACAAATTTTCAAGTCAATCGCCTCCAAGAATAAAAAGTTTCACAGGAAATTCAACACCCCATTTCTCCCTCTTGGGGGTGGAATTTCGAAAAATCCTTTCTTGGTGGATACCTACTCTTCACAAAGAATACACCGTCCAAATTTAATTTCTCTCAGACCAGCGGCTTGGGCTGTGCATTGATATATCAGTCAGCCAGACAGGACATTGAATTTTAAATTGGGGGATGATTTTGGAAAAACTATGATACACGTCTCTCATAATTTTAACTGAAGAGTATGAATACAAATTTTCGAGTCAATCGACCCAGCAAATATTAAGTTTCACAGAAAATTCAACACCCCATTTTACCTTCTTAGGGGTAGAATTTCAAAAAACCCTTTCTTAGTGGATACCTACTCTTCACAAATAATACACCGTCCAAATTTAATTTCTCTCAGACCAGCGCTTGGGCTGTGCATTGATATATCAGTCAGCCAGACTGGACATTGAATTTTAAATTGGGGGATGATTTTGGAAAAACTATGATACACGTCTCTCATAATTTTAACTGAATAGTATGAATACAAATTTTCAAGTCAATCGCCTCCAAGAATAAAAAGTTTCACAGGAAATTCAACACCCCATTTCACCCTCTTGGGGGTGGAATTTCCAAAAATCCTTTCTTAGTGGATACTTACTCTTCACAAAGAATACACCGTCCAAATTTCAAGTCTCTCGGACCAGCGGTTTGGGCTGTGCGTTGATATATCAGTCAGCCAGACAGGACATTAAATTTTAAATTTAAGGATGATTTTGGAAAAACTGTGATACACGTATTTCATAATTTTAACTAAAGAGTATGTATACATATTTTCAAGTCAATCGACTCCGAGAATAAAAAGTTCCACACAAAATTCAACACCCCATTTCACCCTCTTAGGGGTGGAATTTCAAAATAGCCTTTCTTAGTGGATATCTACTCTTCACAAACAATTCATTGTCCAAATTTCATGTCTCTAGGATCAGTGGTTTGGGCTGGGGGTTGATATATCAGTCAGCCAGTCAGGACATTTAATTTTAAATTGGGGGATGATTTTGGAAAAACTGTGATACACGTATCTCATAATTTTAACTGAAGAGTAAATACACAAATTTTCAAGTCAATCGACTCAGGGAATAAAAAGTTTCACAGAAAATTAAACACCCCATTTCACCCTCTTAGGGGTGGAATTTTGAAAAACCCTTTCTTAGTGGATACTTACTCGTCACAAAGAGTACACTGTCCAAATTTCATGTTTCTAGGACCAGCGGTTTGGGCTGTGCGTTGATATATAAGTCAGTCAGTCAGTCAGGACTAGGGAATGCAAATCCGTTCTGCTTTAAAATCCGGATTTTTATGAACGGATTTTTAGTCCAATCCGGATTATCCGGATTTTACGGATTTTTCATGAACATACATAAATCTACCCATATTTGTTTATTAATATGATTTTTCTTATATTTGTGTAAATGGGTTAAAATAAAAACACAAAAAATTAAAAATATGTTTTTTTTTTTAATTTTTGCTATTCGAAGTTATTCAAAATAAATACCATAATTTTGGTGTTATAGCCATAATATTCTTATTATTAAAATAATCAGTCTGTGACTCGCGTGCTGAGTAACGTTATTTAAATAATTAATAAGTACTAGCTTCTGCCAGCGGCTTCGCCCGCGTGGATGTCGAAAAATCCCACCCGAACAAACATAGTTACTTACCTTCATCCGCTGAGACACGTATAAATTAATTTTCAATTGTCAGCCTAAACACAAAATTTGAATATCCTAACTTCCAAACTGACGGACTTCCATCGTTTTCCCAACATATCCCTTCACTGCTCTGCTCCTATTGATTGTAGCGTGATGAAAAGTATACTATAACCAACTCAGGAGTATGAAAAATAATTGTACCAAGTTTCGTTAAAATCCGTCGAGTAGTTTTTGTTTCTATAACGGTTATATAGACAGACAGACAGACAGACAGACAGACAGACAGACAGACAGACAAAATTTTTACTGATTGCATTTTTGGCATCAGTATCGATCCCTAATCACCCCCTGATAGTTATTTTGGAAATATAATTCATGTACAGAATTGACCTCTCTACAGATTTATTATAAGTATAGATAGATGTCGGATCCGGACATAAAATGAATCGGAAAACGCGTCAGTGGGCACTGGTGACATGAAGCGAACTACTTACCAGTCTACCCACACCACAGCGTGCTTTTACAAAGCCCTGATGTTCAGTTCGAGGCGAGGGCGACAGTCAATGTCTGATCGCGGTGGAGTTGAGACGTCTTGAAACTGTACCCGATTCATTGTGCCCCGTGTTATGGTGTTAAGTTGTAATCTCAAGTAATTCGTTAGTTTTGCTAGAAACAGTGTATCGCACCCAGTGTGTTTTCATAGCACGAAACCCATCGTCCGCCCACATGATGTACGAGCCTTACGAAATAAATCCTGACATATACGACAAGTACAAATTAAAATAAACTCTGAAGAACAAATTTAACAGGACAAATAAACTTCTTGTCAAATTATTAAACATAACAAAAGTAACAAAACAGTTTAACTTCACTTAATCAACATAATACTTATTCTTATTAAAAAAACAGTCTGTGATTCGCGTGGTGAGTAACATTAATAAAATAATTATTGAGTAACATTAAAAAGAAACTCTGGAAAACAAAAATAATACCATTCTTTTCAAATTATTAAACATAACAAAACAATTTAACCAACATAAATTTAGCAACAAAAAAAAACAATGTTTTCTTTTGACACATAAAATGTGACCTCAAAAATAATAAAGCATCTAAAGTGCAGTCGTTTAACCTGCTGCGAATTCGGTTACACATAATTCCTGCTGCGGAAAAAACAAGCTCTGATTCGACGTTTTTAAGGGAGAATGCACTGAAAATGCTTCTAAGCGGCCTCCATGTATCGTCCTCGTGAACCACTATCCTCGAATAACGCCATCTCCATTCGCACTACACTGGGAATATCAGTTTCAGGCTTTCGGCTGAATAAAGCAGCCCCCGAATTACAATTTCTTATTATTCAGAAAATCCGGATTCGATTTTCAAATCCGGATTTGGAAGTCTAGTAAAAATGTGCGGAAATCCGGATTTTTCGGATTACGGATAGTCCGGATTGCATTCCCTAGTCAGGACTTTGAATTTTATATGTATAGATAGATAGATTAAGGACTTAAAAGAAGCTTTCCCATATTATGCAGTGCAGAACTTTCGTTTTCTGTACTCAAAAGAATAAAGAATTATATTTACGTTCCACTATAAGCGAAAAACGCTTAAACAGCTTAGCTGTTCTGAATATAGAAGCTGAGTTGACAAACGCCATAAGTTACGACAGCGTCATTAACGATTTTGTCAACCAATTTGTACAAAGAAAAAAAAAATAATATTTACCTATTATAGTGAATAAATGGTTCATTTTTAGGATTTTTTTATTTCACACCACATAGCAGGTTTTTTTTTCTTAAATGAATGGGGCGGCAAAGCTAACTGGCCTGGGGCGCCAAATCTTTAAATACGCCTGGTGGCCCATTCTAAAACTTGGTTATACATACATAATGCTGATGGGTGCAATAGTTAAATTCAGTTATTTTAATTTCACCCGCAGAGATTCTTTGGTATATTTCAAAGTCACCTCATTCCAGACATATTCCTTAATCCTTCAATGTTCCATTCAATGTTTATTTGGTGTTCCACTAGTCTTATAAACCTCTCCTGTCCATTACCTGCATACACAGTAATAGCACAAAGTGCCGTCAACCGCACATCAGTAATATTACTTGAACTTCGAAAACAACTCTTACTGTAACAAAATAAAGGCCCTTTTCAGCTCAAAACAATGGACATGCTGTTATTAGTACAAGGAAACTTCAATATAATTCACAAGACTGAAGCCTCTCCATATAGCGGGCAAGTGGTTCACATGTAGATTGTAGGGCTCAACGTGATCTATCGAACACTCGAGTGGAGAGCGACAGATTGTCGTCATCGAGTGGTTCGCAGTACGCTGTGCAAGTGTACAGCCCCTTGCCGCTCGAGCGCACAATAAGTAATAGCGCTGGTGCGTGAGAGGGCATAGCGGCTCCTGTCTCCACCATGTACGAGCTGATAGTGATGTGCTGCCTGATGGCCGGAAGCGTCTTCCCCAAGACGTGAGTATCTTCGTTTGTATTATAACTGGTAGGTAGATAACATCTGGCGAGAAGGACGTAGGGCTAGTTTTCATCCTGTACATTTGCATTGGAAATAAAAAATATGTAAGTACTTGCGAAGTCGCGGGCAACCCCTAGTTTATAATGAATGTTAAAGATTTGAAAGCACTTGATTACGAATCGTTCATTTGCGGCCGCAAGCAAAACTGCTGACGGAGTTGAAGATCTTGGGTTCAACTCCCAGGCCAGTTGAAGTGATTGTCTACGTAGTACGCATAGAAGCTTTGAGTTGGACGAAGTATTTTGGTTTTTTATTAATTTTCTTAAAGATAAAAGATAAAGATAATTTATTTGTTAAAAACATGCGTTTACACACAAATTGAGCATGCAAGATCTTAGTGGGTAGGGTAGGGTAGTCCTTACATGTTTAACCAGGTGAGGTGTACAAATTTCTTTTTTCTTTTACAATTATACAGATTAAAACACTTTTATTTTAGCCATTGTTATTCTCTTTGAGTCACTTATTACAAATACAAATAATAAAAAATACAAATTGTCAAATTGTCATGAGAATAGAATGAAATATAAGGTGAAATATGTCAAAAGGTAAAAATATATCGAAAGGTAAAATATGTCATAAGGTAAAAATGTATCAAAGGGTAAAATATGTCAATAGGTAAAATATGTAAAAAGGTATCCGATAGGAAGTCATTTACATTATAGTAACATTTGTCTTTTAATAAATTCCGAATCTTATTTTTAAACAAATTTGTGGTTAGAGCTTTGTAAGACTGAGGTATTTTGTTGTAAATCTTAGAGGCCATACAAAAAAAGATTTTCGACATTGGAGCAGTTTTTTACTTAAGTCAACGGTTGATGAAATATTCGCTTCTAAAGCCGAAAAATTGTGCCACCCCCTAATTTTTAAAGAGGAAGAACTCTGAAAAAAACCGGCCAAGTGCGAGTCGTACTCACACGCGAACACGGTTCCGTAGGACCAAACAACAGAATAAAAATATTGCAATCAACAGCAAAACTAAAGGAGATTGGCATGAACCCATGCATTTTCAGTATCACATACGGGCTTACCGTTTCATAGAATGATTATATGGATTTGAATGCTACAATAGAGTATAACAAAATATGTAATGGTAAGATATACATTAGAGTTGGGGATATTAAATTGATTTATACATAACCTCAAAATGGACCACCAAAAATAATACTTAGAAGTACCTACCTACTTAATGTAAACCAAGGCAGACCCTTTAAAGCGCAGGACACACCGCCAGCGACGCGAACGACGCGTCGTTTCACCTCTTTTCATACCTTGGTTCACACCGCGAACTATCGAAATATACGAACAAAGTATGAAAAGGGCGTCGTTCGCGTCGCTCGCCCGCCCGCCAGCTGGCGGTGTGGCCTGCGCTTTAGATTATACATTTCAATCAGATAAAGTGGATAGATTGTACTTTATTGACTATAGAAGGATTTTTGTGTTAAGTACTTGTAACACTTTAAAGTAGGGTGTTCTAAGTTGAGATAAGAAAACGGCAATTAGAGATAAGAAGATTTTGAATTATTTTAGGCCATCCAATTGCTATGACGTCACTTACAATAGTAATAACGTACCGTTTGCGGGGTTCGAATCCGCATCCTAGATGGTCCATGGTCCATCCACAAGATGGTTGTCAATAGGATAAAAGATAATGAATAATTTAAAATAGAAGAGGTAAAAAAAATAAAACCATAGTATTTATAATAACTTTTTATTCTAGATAACAATATTAAAAAGTTATTTTCAATCACCACGCATCGACATATGTTGTCAGGGACATGAAAACGTTCAGAGTTGCGACATCCACTAAATAAGCAGTGCCTGGGTGCTTCTGGTACTCTTCTTAAGTTGGGCAGAGTGATTGTCTGAGCTCGAAGTTGGTTTTCGTGTCTTCACAGAAGTTCTTGTTGTGGTTGTTCCCAACAAGTTACGCAAATTGGTTCATTTAATGTAACCTGTTAAAAAAAATCAATACTTTATTTTGACGCATATGAACTTTTTATTGCCTTGAAATCGGATTCCACTATAACCCTGCTAATATACTTCTAATTATGGCCGGCCCCAGTAAGTATAGACTCTTTTCCGACTATCACCATTAATAACAATAATAAAAAATAGACAGGTCCATCTAGGTTTCCTCCTCTGATGCATGATTGATATGACTCTCAGTCTCAATCACTGAAGTACCACAAACAATACAGGTATGTTGCAGCTGATGCAATCCTATCGCCCAGCAAGAATTGCATACATAATCAGAAGTGTTGATCTAAAAACAATGTTTGTTCAGAAAATAGTAGTCATAAAAACTGTGGCCAATATTATAGTTGTCTTTTTTTAATGTTATAGCAACGTGGTGGCTCAAAATAAGAGTTCACACTTCATTTATAGATGCAGAAAACATTACACATATCACAAAGAACGAATTATGCAGGGTTTAAACGTAAAACACAAAAAAAAACCCTGACGTAAATATATTTTTTTGTATTTGACATAAGTGACAGCTGTGTTGCCAAATATTGATTAACAATCGATTCGAATCGATTAAAATCATCGAATCAATACGAAATTAATTTAGTGAAAGCAATGCTATTTAAATTATAATTATGTTGTTTAAGTGAGAATATATTCTCGAATCAAATCAATCTACTTTATTTTTATTTAATGAACAATATTTGGACGAAAGATACTTTCCAAAACATACATAATACTTGTGGAATTGCTTTGGCCGTCTATTCGTCTATTTAAATAATTTTTTTTAATAAACGATTTTTTCTTCTTCACTAAAGTGATCATCGATTTGGGTTTATTATATGGCAACACTGACGACGTCATACATTTAATTGGTTCTATTTTATGCGTTTTGTTTTGCAATTATGCGTTTTGTTTTTGCACCCTAAAATCATGGTTTTCTAATTACTCCCAACAACTAAAAAAACATTTTAGCTTGAAAAATAACTACAGCTATAAGACCTTTAATTTGTATATAACTAGATTTTGAAACGTTTGAATTTGATGAGATACCCACCTAACCAATCTCCTTTGTTTTTCATAGTATGTTAATGAAAAACAAAGTTACTGCTGGAGTTTGATGAAAAGTCCCATATTTCAAAAACTAAACATTGATGAAATATGAATCTTGTTCAAACCCATTTCCGGTGAAAGTCTTTTTTAAGTTCTAATCCCACATTTTTTTTTAATTTTCTTCCTCTTACTTTAGAAATTAGAGGGGGGGCGAGACACACTTACCACTTTGGAAATGTCTACCTTTCAAACGATTTACTTTGAGTAAAATGGTTTTAGAAACCTCAATGTCATTTTTAACGTATAGGTTTAATAAAAAAAATATTTTTGTATGGTGAGCCTTATAGCCCCGGTCAAATTAGACCAAAAAATAAGGGTGATGTTTAAAAATTCACACTTGGCTGAAAATTGGTAGGATTGTTCAAAACACTATTATAAATTAAATGTGAAAAGTCCCCATCGATCCGACACCCGGAAAAAATTTTACTCGGGGTCAAAGGTCGCAAAAACGGGTTTTTCGCGATTTTCAGCAAAACGATAAGTTTTATCATAAAATTAGCCCAGACAAAAATTGTAGATCAGATAATCTAATAATTTACAAAAAATGTCTAAATACTTTTTTTCCTAAGAGCACCGTTTTTGAGAATTTTCGATTAAAAAAGTTGAAAGAGTTGTAATCGTCATAATATGCACACGTTTCCACGCCACCTTTGAGCAATTATTTGAACAATCCTACCAATTTTCAGCCAAGTGTGAATTTTTGTAACCTTGGATGTCTAAATTGACCGGACTTCTTAATCTTTTAATTTTTCTATAAAAATCGTAAAGCAGTTCACAGAATACATCTACCTACCAAGTTTCAACTGTGTAGTGTAGTCCTAATAGTTTCGGAATAAAGTGACTGTGACATACGGACAGACAGACAGACATGACGAATCCATAAGGGTTCCGTTTTTGCCATTCGGCTACGGAACCCTAAAAATGTGGGTTTGTAAAACGTAAACAGAACTTTTGACGCAAATTGGTTTGAATTAGAGTTGATAATTTAGTTTTGGGATATGTGACTTTTTCGTGAAACTGCAGCAGTAACTTTCTTTTTCATTAATGTACTATCACTAACAAATTTAGTTTTGCTCTTGAGTGTAAGTATGAGAATGAGCGTTAAATTATATTACTATACTGTTTGGTGCACACCTATATTTAAAAGCTTGTTTATATAAATGATTTTTTTTACTATTAGCTCCTTATAATCTTGTGATTTATTCAAATGAATAAACGATCTCTGCATGAAATAGTTAATTTTAATCTTCATGGTGCGATTTCCAGTAATTTACCCACAACCTGATTTGAACGACTGTCGAAAAGCAGCAGTTGCAACTTGTTATAGATGTTCACTATCTCAACCTGGGCAAAATAAAATATAACCACGGAGCCAATACGTAACTTATCACTAAAGAAGTGCACCTTAAGCGAACCTATCCGAAGCGGATGCTAAACTTTTCGAAGTATAGCCAATCTTATTGAAAGAAAAGAAAGAAAGAAAGAATAAGATGCCCGACACAAAAAGGGGGGTGTTATAAGTTTGACCGTTATGTGTTTGTGAGTGTCTCTCTCTGGGACCGTAGCTCTTAAACGAGTAAACCGTTTTGGATGCATTTTTTTTAATTTGAAAGCTAGTTTCGTGGCAATGGTTCTTAGATATTTTTAACAAAATCGGTGCAGCCATTTACTTAATATGGGGGATGAAAGTGGGTAATCAAAAATCGAATATTTCAAAAAAAGCGTAAACAACAATTATTATGGAAGTATCGTAAGAATAAAAAAAAATATCATAAACAAAACCAATTTAAAAAATTTTGCTAGTAGATTACAACGTGTTATAAAACAGACAAAAAAGTCTCAAAATAATTACTTTATCCATACAGCTCAAAACAAATGTAGGGCTACTTGGAACGTTATTAGTAAAACAATGTGTAATAAGCCAAAAAACGAAATCAATCAAATTAATATAGACGGTAAACATTGTACTGATGATCCTCAGACCATTGCGGAATCCTTTAATATTTTTTTTATAGACCAACTAAAAGGTAACTCAACTGGTATGAACAAAACAGAGACCTTTCCTAATCACTCGGAAACATTATTCATGTATCCAACTACACCTCAAGAAATACACAAAATAATTTTAAACTTAAAAAATACCAACAGTACTGGATATGACAGTATATCGACTAAAATTCTAAAACAAGTGCCAATTAAAATATCCTGCATTTTAAGTCATGTCATTAATCTGTCGACTCTACATGGATACTTTCCTGATAAACTTAAATTAATAATCATTAAACCTCTATTCAAAAAAGATGATCCCTACAATATGAATTGTTATAGGCCCATAGCACTAGTACCGGTGATCTCTAAGGTCTATGAAAGAGTTATTTATGACAGAATAAATGACTATTTTGAAAATTTCAATTTATTTGCTAAAGAGCAGATAGGTTTTAGGAAAAATAAAACCATTAATATGGCCGTCTACGATTTTCTGAATACTGTTATGACTAGCTTAGACAATAAAATTCCGGCGTGCGCATTGTATATGGATCTTAGTAAAGCCTTTGATTACGTAGATCACAAAATTCTGTTAAATAAATTATACAGGTATGGCATTCGAGGCACTTCATTGGAGCTGATAGCTTCTTATCTTACCAACAGAAAGCAGTCCACATTAGTTACTCGAGTATGCACCAAAACAAGTACAGAAATCAACTACACTTCAGAATACAGAGAAATCAAACAAGGCGTACCACAAGGAAGTGTTTTGGGCCCTCTGCTTTTCATCATTTATATAAATGACCTTCCCAAAGTAACTAATCAACCCACTATACTTTTTGCTGATGATAGTACTGTCGTTTTCACAAGTGAGGATAAAAAATCTCTTGAACAACATATAAACAGAACTCTAGGTGATATTATAAAATGGCTTACTGATAACAATTTAAAAATGAACCTTGACAAAACTAAAATTATGATATTTCGCAATCGTAAAGCCCAAACTAACATTAATATAAATTATACAGGAAACAAAATAAATGAAATAGCAACTACTAAATTTTTAGGCATGTCAATTGATTATAATTTGAATTGGAAGACACATGTTGATACTTTAGTTCAAAAACTAAATAAGCAATCATACGCCCTACATATGCTGGCAAAAACGGTAGAAACTTCTGCTGTACTTGCAGCATACCATGGCTACGTGGGGTCCTTGATAAAGTATGGTATTATATTCTGGGGTAATTCCACCAATAAGGACATTGCATTCAAGGCGCTAAAGCGCTGTATTAGGGGAATGTTTAATATCAACCAGACTGATAGCTGCAGACCATATTTTGTCAAATATAATATATTAACATTGCCGTGTGTCTACATTTATGAGACTGCTAGCTTCGCAAGAACTTACAAACATCTTTTTGACAAGTATAGAAGTAAGCGGCATGGTGATAAAATTTGTTGCAAATCTAGCAAGACGGCCTTATATACCAAAAGCATTTTCAGTATAGCACCGCGTATATACAATCATTTACCAAAGTCTATACTAGACAGTCCATCCACTGATGAATTTAAAAGGAAATTAAAAAGATTTTTGCTATTCAAATGTTATTATAGTATTCAGGATTATTTAAGAGAGGATGTAAGGACATATTGTACTCAGAAATAATGCGTTGTTGATGTGACCAGTGACATGTAATTATTGCACTGATTAATTATTTATCTATTATTATTTTTTTTTGACATTTATTTACAAATATATCTTGACATTCTCAATATTTTACATGATTATTTTTAATTTTAATTATTTAATTATTCTAGTGACATTGTTATTTGCTAATGTTTGATTATTATTTGCCACGGTGAAATTACCAAAATTATATTATATAAATTATTGTTGCAATTAATTGTATAATAAATAATAATGTTGTGATAGCTTTGACCAAGCTTTAAATTTGCATGCCTTAAGGCGTAATATGGTTGAACTATTTTTAAATTTTAACAACTTTATGTAATTACCCATATTAGCAAATAAATGAATCTGAATCTGAATCTGAAAATATACCCAAGTGGGGATAAAATGTAAGCGCATTATGTGTTTATTAAAAAAAACTGTACGTTTCATTAAATCGGTCAAATTGTTAAAATGTTAAGTTAGGTGAAAGGTGAAATATTTATTTTTTAATAAATAGGAGAACCAACAGCTATAACAAATGAATAAAAATAGTATATGCAACACAGAGCCAATTACAGGTTCTCGGCTAGTAAAATCTTAGGATCACTAAAAAACATTGCAGAGATTTATGTTATTATCAGAATGATATGGTTTACTTAGCCGAAAACAAAGAAAACGAAAAAATCTTTTTTGTAAACTCTCAATACGATTTATACAACATTAGTTTTTAACCGACTTCCAAAAAGAGGAGGTTATCAATTCGACTGTTTTTTTTTTTTTTGTGTGTATGTTCAGCGATATCTTCGCCAATTGTGAACCGATTTTGATAGTTCTTTTTTTGTTTGGAAGAATATTATTCCGCGGTGGTCCCATTTTTTATTTGGTGAAGATCTAATGGTGATCTTCGGAGATATCAATGGAACTCTTCAATAATAGACAGCAAATCTGTCGTGATTGCTGCAATCGCTTGGATGTTTATTGTTTACACAACAGCATAACATAATATCAAGCCTGTATGATCTGAGGGGGTACGCAGATGTGTACAGTGCACCCCCATTTCAACAGTTACGTATGTTAAGTTCCATTTATTGGATATAAGCCTCCTTTGTTCTCATATTATTACATTCGCAAAATATTATATTCGCAAAATATTATATTCTCGAATTATTATATTCTCAAAATATTAGAAGTACAATCAAACACAGTGAAAAATAAAAATGAATTTATTTCAATCAAAATCTCTTTATTCCAATACCTAGGCATCATGGAAACACTTTCGAACGTAATACAATATTAAAATAAAAATTAATTGCAGTATCATACAGTATTGCAAAATTATTTGCATTTATAATTAATAAAATATAATTAATAATAACTGAAACTAAACAAATCCCGAGTGATCAAGTGCATACAAGTTTTCACAAGTGGCATCTGTTTCCAAGCACGACGATTGGTACAGCCGCTCAACAATAAAAATTGCAAAAGTATATAAGTACATCATGGAAAATTTATGGGAGCTTATTCAACGCCGCTAACATGGTTAAGCATTCTATTGATTGAATTTTGTTGGATAAGCAGTCTGTGATAATGCAATTAATTTTTCTATCATTTTCAATGTATTTTAAAGATCTTTTTTTATCGGGGCAGTGGAAAGCACTTTTTAGCAATCTTTTATTTTGAATTTGAGCTTCTACTTTTAATGCTACTAAAAATTGGAAAATGGTTGGTCGAGATGGAATTCGAGAGTTAATTCTTCTGTGCCATCCTTCCACTGCATTCGTAGTGCGGTTCTTTTCACCAAAACAGCTAAAAATATCTTTGGTAATGGTTTGTATCCACTGGTTATTAAAATAGTCTAGAAATTTCTGTGAAACTTCCGTCTCTGGTGCGATTTCATATATATTGCTATATGCTTCTGGAATTAGATTGGGTGGTAACAGAGCCAAACTTGTGCACAACTGTGTGATTTTGCGACCTAAGTGAGTTTCGTTGAAATTCAATTTTTTACTCATTCTAAACACAGCACTTAAAAAATGGTAATAACAGCCTTTTACTTTTATTTCTGGATATACCTCGTATAGCATTAATTGCAGCAATTTCGTAATCGCATTTGTATGAACTAATATTCATGCGAAATTGATTTCTAAGTACAGAAAAGAACCTTTTGTATGTATTTGTGTTCTTATTTGGTAATAAGCCATAGACAATAGGTACAAAACTAATTGTGTTTTGGTCTCGTGCGATATCAATATGTAAGGTGTACAATTGGTAAAAAGGCGACGGTGTCACCTTGAATGTACCATCTCCGTATACAATATCAATTGTCTGGAATAATTCTCGTAGCTTTTGAGCAGGTAACATCGAAAATATTATAATTCTATCATCCGTTTCACCATCATAATCATCAAATAAAAAAAAGTCTTGCACAATGTGGTGTGGCAATCTCACATTACTTGTAGTCTTTGATGTACCGACATTCAAAAAATTATTTCGTTTCCTGTACAGCGTATCCTTTTTGGACGTAAATGATGGGATCAGATACTCTTTATTTTGAAAAACTTGTTTTCCCAAGAAGTGCTTTTCAAATATTTTTGGAATGGGTTCAAAATTTTTGCACACTTCTTGTTTGCACTCCTCCATTGCCATATCAATTATATTTCTTTCAAAATCAACGCTGCAACTATGTTTGGGCTGTCTAACGACTTTCTTATCCAAACTTAATGTAATCGAAGTCTTGCACTCCCTTTGGTTGCAACATCTTCAGTTGGTTGTACCATTTTTATTTTTCATGACGAAGTTGTATTTGTAACCGTTAAATAAAAAAACAGACTTGCCTTTTTGACTCGTTATAAACTTGGCTTCACTATCTTCAGACATTTTATTTTAATATTTATTAATCATAATGCAAAATTTATTCCCAATAAATATTTTACACAATGTCACACTATACATCAAAAACAATTGATAAATAAAAACTGACACTAGTACAAACATAGGTTTTTCATTGTAATCTGACAGGAACTACTAGCAAAGAGTTTATCTATTAAAACTTCAATATAAATGCACATAATATTATATTAATTAATGCATATCTTCAGGATTACCTACTACTGGGTGATATAAAATCATTAGTTAGATTTATTTTACAGAAGGTAGGTAAACCTTAAAAAAAGGGGTTGTAGGTTTGATTCCCATCCGAGACAAATATATGTGATGAATAACCTATGTGATGATGTCAAATATTTATTATTGTTTCCCTCAAATTAAAAACATTTTTCGCTGTGATTGTTCTTTGTGTAATATTTTGAGAATATAATAATTCGAGAATATAATATTTTGCGAATATAATATTTTGCGAATGTAATAATATGAGAACAAAGGATAAGCCTATTACCATGACATGTATTGTAAACGGCTCACAAATTTTTCACCAAAACTCCTTTGACAATTTTTAACCGACTTAAAAAAAAGGAGGAGTTTCTATGTTCGACTGTATGTGTTTTTTTATGTACCTATGTTCACCGATTTCTCTGTCAATTGTAGACCGATTTTCATAATTCTTTTTTTATTCGAAAGCCTATACTCCTGAGGTAGTCCCATTGTCACCAAATCAGAATCTGATGATGGAATCCCAGGGAAATCGAGGGCAACCCTCAAATTTTATAGGCACATATAATGTTTTTCATATACTCTCCAACACAATTCAGATATTTGTGCTTGGTAATCATCATCTCATGTTGCTGAGCTGACGATGGAAGGTATTAGTCAGGATCAGATGATGGAATCCCAGAAAAATTAAGGGCAACCCTCAAATTTTATGGGCATTGTTTGAATCAGTATACTTTCCATGTGGTCCTATGGTCATCATGTCAGTATCTAATGATGGGATCCTGGAGAAATCGAGGGGACTCTCCAAATTTAATATTATCGATATCTTAGACAATTGGGAACCGATTTCGATGATTATTGGGGATAAGCCTATTACCATAAAATGTATTGTTAACAATGTAAATTAAATGTATAGCAAATATTTCTATAGAATTGTAATATCCTACACAAGTATTTGCTTTACATTTACACTAAAAATGGAAAAATAAAAAATCTTTTTTGCAAAAAGTAAAACCGACTTCAAAAACACAGAAAAGTGAAAACTAACTTTAGGTTCAGAAGTCGGTGACAAAAAAACTGAATCAAACAAACAAAAGTCACCGAGTATATGCGAAACCTGAAACACGTGTCTAATATTTTTGTGTAAAGAATCTATGTGCAAAGTTTCAAAACTGTATCATGAAAAATCACAAAGTTATAAGCTTGTTCTGTTACCTGGTTGTCCGCACAAAATCGTGCCATAGCCACGCAGCGCGCCCGCGCGCGCGCCTCCAGCGTCGTCTTGAGCTCATTGATAATAATAATTTGGCAGTAGGTAACCTAAATGATTGCGATAGGTACTTAATGTCGCTCGGTCTCCAACTTGTAACTTTTTAAAATATTTTTGGTACAAAATATATTATGGTTTAAAAATTATTGGAATCGATTCAGTTACTTATTCTGAACAAACTTTATTCAGGTTCCGCATACAATAAAAATAATGTTGTATATTTGCCATAACACGGGTTCCAAAGTGACGCATATTCAAGATGACTTCTGACAAAAGAGCAATAGAGAATCTTAAGTGTTTTGGACTTCTTGAAACACCCAGCGAGTCTCATGACAAAACCCAGTGACTTCAAAGCTTTTGCTACTCTTTGTTCAATGTGCACGTTAAATAAATGTTTGGAATCGTAAAAAACACCAAGGTCGCGAACACCGTCACATATCTGTTATAGCTGCCCTTTTATAAGTATATACATTGTGGGGAGAGGGACGCGTTTCCTGCTAAATGAGATTACTGAACATTTAGCAGAGTTCAAATCTAGTTTATTAATTAAACAATAATCATCCAATCGCGCCAGGTCATATAGAAGAACATCCATGTCGTCATCCGATAATGTTGCAGAGAAAATCCTCATGTCATCAGCGAAACATAGTAAATTTGAGTTGTGGAAACATGAGTCGATGTCGCTAACATAAATAATAAAAAGTAACGGTGGATCCGTTTCTTTTTTTTCAAGGAACCTTGAGGAACACCACTGGGAGCTGAAACCCAGCTCAACATGTTACTGATAACGACAGCTTGAGATCTGTTTTCAAGGTATGAGGTAAACCAGCGGAGTAGATCTCCTCTGATACCATTGCTGAAAAGCTTGGTTTTAAGAATATTGTGGTCGATTCTATCGAAAGTCTTAATGTAGTCCGTGTAAATAACATCCACCTGTGTCCCTGCCCCATTGTCCATTCTGTCCGTTAAAAATTCATTGAGCAAAGCCAGGTTTGATACAGTTGAACGAACCATAAGAAAACCGTGCTGAGAGGTGCTAAAAGACTGACTCAGTGCTGCATAAACTTGGTCCTAAATAACCCTCTTAAAAACTTTGGCTAATATGCACAGTTTGGAAATAGGTCTGTGATTAATTATTTCATTTTTATGCCCCTTTTTATGTATCGGAGTTATTAAGGTAGACTTCCAGATTTGGAAAACAGAACTGAAGAGAGCGATTTTTGAACAAAAGAGATACTGGCAAGGCTTTAGCACATCCAAGCAGCAATTTAGGTGATAGTTGGTCCGGACCAGCAGATTTAAACGGATCAGTTTGACTAATTAACTTAACTATAACATTCAGGTTGTGTGAATATCCGAGGGTACTCTTAATTACGTTTAATATTTGACTACCTCTAAGAAATTCCTTACTTGCCCCTGGGCCAAAAGCTGGGTACGCTCATGGATGGCTCATCATCATCATTCATCATTTCAGCCGAAAGACGTCCACTGCTGGACATAGGCCTCCCCCAAGTGTCGCCACATTGACCGGTCCCGTGCGTCTCGCATCCAGCGGATCCCTGCAACCTTTACGAGGTCATCGGTCCACCTAGTGGGAGGCCTTCCAACGCAGCGTCTTCCAGTTCGCGGTCGCCACTCCAGAACTTTTCGGCCCCATCGACCATCCGTTCTGCGAGCAATGTGCCCTGCCCACTGCCACTTAAGTTTGGCTATTCTTCGGGCTACGTCGGTAACCTTGGTTCTCTTGCGGATCTCCTCATTTCTGATTTGATCACGCAAGGAAACTCCGAGCATAGCCCTCTCCATTGCCCTTTGGGTGACTTTCAGCCTTCTGATGAGGCCCATTGTGAGCGACCACGTTTCGGTCCCGTATGTAATCACTGGCAACACACACTGGTCATAGACTTTCGTCTTGAGACACTGCGGTAAGTTGGACGAGAAGATACCACGCAACTTCCCGAACGCTGCCCAGCCGAGTCGGATTCGACGATTGACCTCTTTCTCGAAGTTAGACCTACCTAACTGGACCGTTTGTCCCAGGTAGACATAATCGTCTACAACTTCGAGTGTAGAGTCTCCGATCTTGATAGGAGTGGGTGTTACATGAGCATTCAACATGACTTTGGTTTTGTCCATGTTCATTTTAAGACCCACTCTTTCGGAAGCTCTACTGAGGTCATCGAGCATTGTACTGAGGTCCTCCATGGTCTCAGCCATGACCACTATATCGTCGGCAAACCGAAGGTGAGAGATATACTCGCCATTGACGTTGATGCCTAGCCCTCTCCAGTCCAGAACCTTGAAGACATCCTCCAGTGCAGCGGTGAACAGTTTCGGAGATATGACGTCTCCCTGTCTCACACCTCGCTGCAGAAGGATAGGTTTCGAGGTCTGGTCCTGAAGTCGGACTGACATGGTGGCGTTTTTGTACAAACTCTTCAGCACCTCGATGTACCGATAGTCGATTTGGCACCGTTGGAGAGACTGCAGTACAGCCCAAGTCTCGATCGAATCGAAGGCTTTCTCGTAGTCCACAAACGCCAAGCAGAGACGCAGGTTATACTCTTCGGTCTTCTGTATAACCTGGCGCAGCGTATGTATGTGGTCTACGGTGCTAAAGCACCGGAATCCGGCTTGTTCGGGAGGCTGAAAATCGTCAAACCTGCGCGCGAGACGATTCGTGATGACTCTTGAAAACAGCTTGTAGACATGGCTTAGAAGTGAGATGGGCCTATAGTTCTTCAGCCGGGCATTGTCGCCCTTTTTGAAGAAGAGTACCACCACACCCCTGCACCATGCCTGAGGCGTGGCATGGATGGCTACAGGAACTGTTTGCCTTTGTTTTTTCGGATGAGATATCATCAATGGAAAGTTTCCAGAGTCACACCCATTCCTAAATGCCAAAACAAGAAATCTGCCGAAGATTACCGCCCTATCGCAATTTTATCTTCCCCGGCGAAAGTGTTCGAGAACATCCTCCACAATGCTATCTCTAAGCAAATAAACAAGTACCTATGTAATGAGCAGCACGGTTTCAGAAGGAAGAGGTCAGTTGATACTAATCTCCTGACACTGGTTGATTATATCTCCTCCAGCTTGGACCGCGGGCGTCAGGTGGACGTACTTTACTTCGACTTCCGGAAGGCGTTTGATAGGGTTAACAATGACACGCTGCTGATGAAGCTTAGCAAACTCGGTTTCTCCCCGTCTCTTCTCCGTTTCTTCGCAGACTATCTACGTGATCGTCAGCAGTTTGTTAGGCTCGGCATGTACGAGTCTAGTACCTATCACACGCGTTCTGGCGTGAGTCAAGGCTCAATTTTGGGGCCTTTATTATTTTTAATTATGGTCAATGATCTCCCTCAAGTTCTTCGCCATGCAAGATGTCTACTGTATGCCGACGACCTGAAACTGTATCTTGAAGTAAGCTCTGAATGTGACTGTTTGGCACTGCAGCAAGACATAGACGCGATATACAAGTGGAGCGTTGACAATAAGATGGAATTCAACTCCTCGAAGTGCGCTTGCTATGAGCTTCGGTCGCGTGCGACACCCCGTGAATTTCGAATACAATTTAAATAACGACACTATCACAAAATCAACAGCCATGAAAGATCTGGGAGTCACATTCGACCGAAAGCTCACCTTCCACGACCACATGACTACGGTAGCCAAACAATCCTACCAAAGGTTAGGTTTTGTCCTGCGTAATTGCCGTGATTTTCGCTCCGCACACGCCATCAAAATGATATATAACGCGCTTGTGCGTAGCAAGTTAGAGTCGAGTTCTTGTGTGTGGAATCCACACGAAAGAACTTACGCGCTTCTTTTAGAAAAAGTACAGAAAGCGTTCCTTAGGTTTTTGTACAAGCGGATACATGGCTATTACCCTTACCTTTATCCGACCAAATTTTTACTGGGTTGCCTCGGATATAACTCATTAGAGGTAAGGCGAGCACATGATCAGCTCACAATGGCCTGTAAGACACTCCGTGAAACCATTGACGCGCCTGATCTGCTTGCTATGCTGGCTCGCTTCTTTGTGCCGGACAATTACTGCAGGGGTAAAAAGCACAGATTGTTCGCTGTGCCTCCGTGTCGCACCGTAGCGCGTGCTAAGTCTCCAATTCCTCGAACCCTGGCTGCACTTAATGATCTCCTGGATTCTAATCCAACAAACGATCTGTTTGCGGATGAATGGACAAAGATTTTATTGGCATGTCAGAAGTACTGTGAGAGGGATTCATGACAGAGTAACTAACTCATTTTTATTGAATTTTTTTTTTTCTATTTATCTGTTTTCTGTTTTCCATTTTTGTCCATTTATGTTTATGTTTATGTTTAGTAGTTTAGTTACTGTAATTGGTTTTAAACCGTTTTAATTAAATAAATAAATAAATAAAATAAAAAAAATCAAATGACCCCCCCCCCCATTCTGGGCGGAGCGGAAGGGAGTGTCAGACTTGTACTGACTAAAACCCGTCCATGTTCCTTCTTTGCCCTTTGTGTTCCAGGGCCACGGTATCTCTTTCGAACAGGCATCGGCCCTTGCAGACCCCTACATCGTTGCTGACATCTCTTTGAGGCGCGCGTGGAACACGAACGCGCCGTCGACACGGCCTGTCGTCACAAGCCGACCGGACGGCGAGCTATGGACCTGGAACTGTTTGCCTTTCCATTACGTTTATTATTTTTCGAACTTAGGGACTATGATCCAAAATGACAACATTTAAATACATGCATTATTCTTTCACACAAGTTGCTAAACAAATATCTATACAAATAAATAAAAATTGATGTGTCTGTTTATAATATCAAAATAACAGCTTTTTACTGAATGCATATCTATATAAATAAAAAAGAAAAGTCCTGACTGACTGACTCATCAACGAAGGGTTACGTTTTTATCTACGATTTTTTAATTTCTTACACATGCGCGGAATACACTAGCGCGAACGGATACTTGCGGGAAATAAGATACTTTTACGATAAATCGAAATCAAAATTAAAGATGGCGGCTGCGAAAAGTAGCGAATTTTTCGTCCATGGTAATCGAGGGCGCTCTAAACGAATATGGGTTCAAAATCAAAGATGTCGAGTATAATTCATGATAAGAAGACTTAAAGAATGTTTGTGTACACAGGATCCCTCAGGCGCGCAACATCCCAGCTCGGTGCGTGGAGAACTCGGTGACGCCGGTGTCATGCAGCGCGCAGAACAGTCCCGACGCGCTGATGCCGCACCCCGACGACTGTCAGCTGTACTACTACTGTGAGACGGGTCGCGTCGCGCCCACGTGCCGCCAGTGCCCCGCCGGCCTGCACTTCAGTCCCGCGCTGCACGTGTGCGACTGGCCGCAGAGCGCCGAATGCACGGCACCGAATCCCACCACCAAGTCACCCACACCGATCACTACCCCGATTATAACTACGTCTGCTCCGACGAGTGCGACCGGGCCATGGGTAAACATAACAACGCCATCCACCACTTCAGGATCGTTATCGATGAAAACTACGTTAGGACCTTCTTCCATTGAAAATGTGACCATTCCTTGGTGGTCTTCAAACGTTGTGCCCGGATTCAGCAGTACTACTTCGTCACCATCAATTAACACGGATGATTTGACATCAAATAATATTAATATATTCAACACCACCGTTGTGTCAAAACCAAGCAGCACTAGTACACTAGAACCAACTAGAACTAACGTACCACCAACCCCCACTAAAGCATCAACAACCAGTGCTCCTGCAACAATAACCAGCAATGCCACACAAAAACCAACCAACACCGAAAGAACAACCAGCGCTGCGTCAAAAGAACCAACCACCACCAGAGGAACAACAACCACCACTGCTGGACCAACTTCCACCACTGAAGGAACAACAACCACAACTGAAGGACCCACCACATGGGCACCCCCAACCAACGAGACCACATGGCGTCCACCGACCTACGAGACAACATCGCGTCCACCGACCAGCGAGACCACATGGCGTCCACTGACCATCAACGAGACCACAAGGCGTCCACCGGCCAACAAGACCACATGGCGTCCACCGACCAACGAGACTTGGCGTCCACCGACCAACGAGACCACTTGGCTTCCACCGACTAACGAGACCACTTGGCGTCCACCGAGCAACGAGACCACATGGCGTCCGCCGACTAACGAGACCACATGGCGTCCACCGACTAACGAGAGCACATGGCGTCCACCGACCAACGAGACCACATGGCGTCCGCCGACTAACGAGACCACATGGCGTCCACCGACTAACGAGAGCACATGGCGTCCACCGGCCAATGATACCACATGGCGTCCACCGACCAACAAGACCACATGGCGTCCACCGACCAACGAGACCACTTGGCTTCCACTGACCAACGAGACCACATGGCGTCCACGGACTAACGAGATTTGGCATCCACCGACCAGCGAGACCACTTGGCGCCCACCAACCAACAAGATCACTTGGCGTCCATCAACCAACGAGACCCCATGGCGTCCACCGACCAACGAGACCACTTGGCGCCCACCAACCAACGAGACCACATGGCGTCCACCGACCAACGAGACCACATGGCGTCCACCGACCAACGAGATTTGGCGTCCACCGACCAACAAGATCACTTGGCGTCCATCAACCAACGAGACCCCATGGCGTCCACCGACCAACGAGACCACTTGGCTTCCACTGACCAACGAGACCACATGGCGTCCACGGACTAACGAGATTTGGCATCCACCGACCAACGAGACCACATGGCGTCCACCGACCAACAAGATCACTTGGCGTCCATCAACCAACGAGACCCCATGGCGTCCACCGACCAACGAGACCACTTGGCGCCCACCAACCAACGAGACCACATGGCGTCCACCGACCAACGAGACCACATGGCGTCCACCGACCAACGAGATTTGGCGTCCACCGACCAACAAGATCACTTGGCGTCCATCAACCAACGAGACCCCATGGCGTCCACCGACCAACGAGACCACTTGGCTTCCACCGACCAACGAGACCACATGGCGTCCACTGACCAATGGGACCACATGGCGTCCACCGACCAACGAGACCACATGGCGTCCACCGACCAACGAGACCACTTGGCTTCCACCGACTAACGAGACCACTTGGCTTCCACCGACCAACGAGACCACATGGCGTCCACTGACCAATGGGACCACATGGCGTCCACCGACCAACGAGACCACATGGCGTCCACCGACCAACGAAACCACTTGGCGTCCGCCGACCAACGAGACCACTTGGCTTCCACCGACTAACGAGACCACTTGGCGTCCACCGACCAACGAGACCACTTGGCGTCCACCGAGCAACGAGACCACATGGCGTCCGCCGACTAACGAGACCACATGGCGTCCACCGACCAACGAGACCACTTGGCTTCCACCGACTAACGAGACCACTTGGCGTCCACCGACCAACGAGACCACATGGCGTCCGCCGACTAACGAGACCACATGGCGTCCACCGACTAACGAGAGCACATGGCGTCCACCGGCCAATGATACCACATGGCGTCCACCGACCAACAAGACCACATGGCGTCCACCGACCAACGAGACCACTTGGCTTCCACTGACCAACGAGACCACATGGCGTCCACGGACTAACGAGATTTGGCGTCCACCTACCAACGAGACCACTTGGCGTCCACCGACCAACGAGACCACATGGCGTCCACCGACCAACGAGACCACATGGCGTCCACGGAGTAACGAGATTTGGCATCCACCGACCAGCGAGACCACTTGGCGCCCACCAACCAACAAGACCACTTGGCGTCCACCGACCAACGAGAGCACTTGGCGTGCACCGACCAACGAGACCACATGGCGTCCACCGACCAACGAGACCACATGGCGTCCACCGACCAACGAGACCACATGGCGTCCACGGACTAACGAGATTTGGCATCCACCGACCAGCGAGACCACTTGGCGCCCACCAACCAACAAGACCACTTGGCGTCCACCGACCAACGAGAGCACTTGGCGTGCACCGACCAACGAGACCACATGGCGTCCACCGACCAACGAGACCACATGGCGTCCACCGACCAACGAGACCACATGGCGTCCACCGACCAACGAGACCACTTGGCGTCCACCGACCAACGAGACCACTTGGCGCCCACCAACCAACAAGACCACTTGGCGTCCACCGACCAACGAGAGCACTTGGCGTGCACCGACCAACGAGACCACATGGCGTCCACCGACCAACGAGACCACATGGCGTCCACCGACCAACGAGACCACATGGCGTCCACCGACTAGCGAGACCACTTGGCGCCCACCAACCAACGAGACCACTTGGCGTCCACAGACCAACGAGACCACATGGCGTCCACTAACCAATGACACCACTTGGCTTCCACAAACCAACGAGTTCACTTGGCGTCCACAGACTAACGAGACCACATGGCGTCCACCGACCAACGCTACCAAATGGCGTCCACCGACCAACGCTACCAAATGGCGTCCACCGATCAACGAGACCACTTGGCTTCCACCGACCAACGAGACCACTTGGCGTCCACCGACCAACGAGACCACATGGCGTCCACCGACCAACAAGACCACATGGCGTCCACTGACCAACGAGACCACATGGCGTCCACCGACCAACGAGACCACGTGGCGCCCACCGACCAACGAGACTACATGGCGTCCACGGACTAACGAGATTTGGCATCCACCGACCAGCGAGACCACTTGGCGCCCACCAACCAACAAGACCACTTGGCGTCCACCGACCAACGAGAGCACTTGGCGTCCACCGACCAAGGAGACCACTTGGCGTGCACCGACCAACGAGACCACATGGCGTCCACCGACCAACGAGACCACATGGCGTCCACCGACCAACAAGATCACTTGGCGTCCATCAACCAACGAGACCCCATGGCGTCCACCGACCAACGAGACCACTTGGCGCCCACCAACCAACGAGACCCCATTGCGTCCACCGACCAACGAGACCACTTGGCTTCCACCTACCAACGAGACCACATGGCGTCCACTGACCAATGGGACCCCATGGCGTCCACCGACCAACGAGATTTGGCGTCCACCGACCAACGAGATTTGGCGTCCACCGACCAGCGAGACCACTTGGCGCCCACCAACCAACGAGACCACTTGGCGTCCACCGACCAACGAGACCACATGGCGTCCACCGACCAACAAGACCACATGGCGTCCACCGACCAACGAGACCACATGGCGTCCACCGACCAACGAGACCACGTGGCGCCCACCGACCAACGAGACCACATGGCGTCCACGGACTAACGAGATTTGGCATCCACCGACCAGCGAGACCACTTGGCGCCCACCAACCAACAAGACCACTTGGCGTCCACCGACCAACGAGAGCACTTGGCGTCCACCGACCAAGGAGACCACTTGGCGTGCACCGACCAACGAGACCACATGGCGTCCACCGACCAACGAGACCACATGGCGTCCACCGACCAACAAGATCACTTGGCGTCCATCAACCAACGAGACCCCATGGCGTCCACCGACCAACGAGACCACTTGGCGCCCACCAACCAACGAGACCCCATTGCGTCCACCGACCAACGAGACCACTTGGCTTCCACCTACCAACGAGACCACATGGCGTCCACTGACCAATGGGACCCCATGGCGTCCACCGACCAACGAGATTTGGCGTCCACCGACCAACGAGATTTGGCGTCCACCGACCAGCGAGACCACTTGGCGCCCACCAACCAACGAGACCACTTGGCGTCCACTGACCAATGAGACCACATGGCATCCACCGACTAACGAGACCACATGGCGTCCACCGACTAACGAGACCACATGGCGTCCACCGACGAACAAGACCCCATGGCGTCCACCGACCAGCGAGACCACTTGGCGTCCACCGAACAACGAGACCACTTGGCTTCCACTGACTAACGAGACCACATGGCGTCCACCGACCAACGAGACCACTTGGCGTCCACTGACTAACGAGACCACATGGCGTCCACCGACCAACGCTACCAAATGGAGTCCACCGACCAACGAGACCACTTGGCGTCCACCGACCAATGAGACCACTTGGCTTCCACCGACCAACGAGACCACATGGCGTCCACCGACCAACGAGACCACATGGCGTCCACCGACCAACGAGACCACATGGCGTCCACCGACTAACGAGACCACATGGCGTCCACCGACCAACGAGACCACATGGCGTCCACCGACCAACGAGATTTGGCGTCCACCGACCAACAAGATCACTTGGCGTCCGTCAACCAACGAGACCCCATTGCGTCCACCGACCAACGAGACCACTTGGCTTCCACCTACCAACGAGACCACATGGCGTCCACTGACCAATGGGACCCCATGGCGTCCACCGACCAACGAGATTTGGCGTCCACCGACCAACGAGATTTGGCGTCCACCGACCAGCGAGACCACTTGGCGCCCACCAACCAACGAGACCACTTGGCGTCCACTGACCAATGAGACCACATGGCATCCACCGACTAACGAGACCACATGGCGTCCACCGACTAACGAGACCACATGGCGTCCACCGACGAACAAGACCCCATGGCGTCCACCGACCAGCGAGACCACTTGGCGTCCACCGAACAACGAGACCACTTGGCTTCCACTGACTAACGAGACCACATGGCGTCCACCGACCAACGAGACCACTTGGCGTCCACTGACTAACGAGACCACATGGCGTCCACCGACCAACGCTACCAAATGGAGTCCACCGACCAACGAGACCACTTGGCGTCCACCGACCAATGAGACCACTTGGCTTCCACCGACCAACGAGACCACATGGCGTCCACCGACCAACGAGACCACATGGCGTCCACCGACCAACGAGACCACATGGCGTCCACCGACTAACGAGACCACATGGCGTCCACCGACGAACAAGACCCCATGGCGTCCACCGACCAACGAGATTTGGCGCCCACCAACCAACGAGACCACATGGCGTCCACTGACCAATGAGACCACTTGGCGTCCACCGACCAACAAGACCGTTTGGCGTCCACCGACCAACAAGACATTTTGGCGTCCACCGACTAACGAAACCACATGGCGTCCACCGACCAACGAGACCACATGGCGTCCACCGACCAACGAGACCACTTGGCGTCCGCCGACCAACGAGACCACTTGGCTTCCACCGACTAACGAGACCACTTGGCGTCCACCGACCAACGAGACCACTTGGCGTCCACCAAGCAACGAGACCACATGGCGTCCGCCGACTAACGAGACCACATGGCGTCCACCGACCAACGAGACCACTTGGCTTCCACCGACTAACGAGACCACTTGGCGTCCACCGACCAACGAGACCACTTGGCGTCCACCGACCAATGAGACCACTTGGCTTCCACCGACCAACGAGACCACATGGCGTCCACCGACTAACGAGACCACATGGCGTCCACCGACTAACGAGACCACATGGCGTCCACCGACGAACAAGACCCCATGGCGTCCACCGACCAGCGAGACCACTTGGCGTCCACCGAACAACGAGACCACTTGGCTTCCACTGACTAACGAGACCACATGGCGTCCACCGACCAACGCTACCAAATGGCGTCCACCGACCAACGAGACCACTTGGCGTCCACCGACCAATGAGACCACTTGGCTTCCACCGACCAACGAGACCACATGGCGTCCACCGACCAACGAGACCACATGGCGTCCACCGACCAACAAGACCACTTGGCGTCCACCGACGAACAAGACCCCATGGCGTCCACCGACCAACGAGACCACTTGGCGTCCACCGACCAATGAGACCACTTGGCTTCCACCGACCAACGAGACCACATGGCGTCCACCGACCAACGAGACCACATGGCGTCCACCGACTAACGAGACCACATGGCGTCCACCGACGAACAAGGCCCCATGGCGTCCACCGACCAACGAGATTTGGCGCCCACCAACCAACGAGACCACATGGCGTCCACTGACCAATGAGACCACTTGGCTTCCACTGACTAACGAGACCACTTGGCGTCCTCTGACTAACGAGACCACATGGCGTCCACCGACCAATGAGACCACATGGCATCCACCGACCAACGAGACCACTTGGCGTCCACCGACCAACGAGACCGTTTGGCGTCCACCGACCAACAAGACATTTTGGCGTCCACCGACTAACGAAACCACATGGCGTCCACCGACCAACGAGACCACTTGGCTTCCACCGACCAACGAGACCACATGGCGTCCACGGACTAACGAGACCACATGGCATCCACCGACCAACGAGACCACTTTGCGTCCACCGACCAACAAGCCAAATTGGCGTCCACCGACTAACGAGACCACATGGCGTCCACCAACCAACGCGACCACTTGGCGTCCACCGACCAACGAGACCACTTGGCGTCCGCCGATTAACAAGATCACATGGCGTCCACCGAGCAACGATACCACATGGAGTCCACCGACCAACACCAACGAGACCACGTGGCGTCCGCCGACCAACGAGACCGCATAGCGGCCACTGACTAACGAGAACACATGGCTTCAACCGACCAACGAGACCACTTGGCGTCCACCGACCAACGAGACCAGTTGGCGTCCACCGACCAACGAGAACACATGGCTTCAACCGACCAACGAGACCACTTGGTGTCGAAAGTGATACTGTTCTACTCACTCATCTTTCTTGTCTAATAAATGTTACGTTTTCATAAACTCTCTGAAGCAGACCATTTTTCCGATGAGTGCTCTGGCCCAACCAATACGTCGTTCAGTCCTGTACGGCTGATTTAGGTCGTATAGGTCTGTCATCAGAAAATTTGACGTGAGCAAACGACAGCCGCGCAATACAGGATTGAGTGAGCACGGGTGAGGTTTTTGCAGTTATCAAAATAGTTTGACAACGGCGAATCCAGAACAGCTACCAGCGCCCTATTTTTGTTACGCATGGGCAAACGAGGTATGCGTGGCTTAACGTCAGGTGGCATGAACCGATATTCTCGAATGGCATCCTCCAAAACACTCCTCATTTCCTCATTGCACTGGGTACTTACATTAGTAACCATGTCATTAATGACGCCATTAGCGCGATCCGGTATTGTTTTAGACTGTGGTGGTACCACAGCCTGCGCCAACGGGGTAGTGACATGGCTACTTTGCATTTCAGTTCACAGGCGATCAAGTACAGTGTTATCCAACATACGATTACGCTGGATGACTCGCACCTGATCCGACACGTTGACAGCTGGCTCAATCAGAGAGAGCATCCGAACACGGTACGCGGTCATGTTGTTTCCTCCCTCTGTAGACTCTTATTTATTTATTATTTACTTTACTGAAAGAAAACCCTTTGTTACCCTAGCCTACTTTCCCAGACATCGGTAGGAAGGGGCCCGTCGACTACAGTGACTTTTAGGACATAAGATCTTTCCTTGTAATTTGTATGTATTTTCTTGCAAATAAACATGTTTGATTTGATTTGATTTCATTTGATTTGACAGGCGCGGAATATGCGCAAGCAATCACACATCTAATGAGCTCTGCAACAAGGAGCCAACCAATCGATCATAAATAAATAAATTATTTAACTATTTTATTCACAAATAAATCACAAAAGTACTTTAACGTTTTATCTCCGTATCTGAAAACTGATTTCTATTAGGAGCATTATGTTCTACTAGCTTCTGCCCGCGGCTTCGCCCGCGTGGAGTTCGGGAATTGCCCACGGAATCTTACTTCTGGGATAATAAGTAATCTATGTATGTATAGTACATACATAGATTTACGTGTACTTGCTATTGTAAATATTTGTTCATAGTAATACCAATTAAATTACATATGTGAAATATCTTGGTTTGAGATTGGACACCAGGACACCAATCAAATGATTGATTAGGAATCTATTTATAGACATAATACTTTGACATAATATTGAATATCAATGTCCCGTATCGCGAGCCAACGCGAAAATCGGTGGAATAAACCATATTCACAGACACTTCTACCTCAGAAAAATCCTACCTACTTAGTAATAGGTAAATACTCCCGCGCCCCGCACGCCCTACGCAACGCTGCGCGGCATGCGCCCTTCTACGTGAGCTTCGAAGCCCTATTTAACTATATTGGGGGATGATTTTGGAAAAACTGAAACATATGTCTTATAATTTTAATTGAAGAGTGTGAACATCAATTTTCGAGTCAATCGACCCAGTAAACATTAAGTTTCACAGAAAATTCAACACCCCATTTTACCCTCTTAGGGGTAGAATTTCAAAAAACCCTTTCTTAGTGGATATCTACTCTTCACAAAGAATACACCGTCCAAATTTCATTTCTCTCGGACCAGCGGTTTGGGCTGTGCGTTGTTATATCAGTCAGCCAGACAGGACATTAAATTTTAAATTTGGGGATGATTTTGGAAAAACTGTGATACACGTATCTCATAATTTTAACTAAAGAGTATGTATACATATTTTCAAGTCAATCGACTCCGAGAATAAAAAATTCCACATATAATTCAACACCCCATTTCACCCTCTTAGGGGTGGAATTTCAAAAAACCCTTTCTTAGTGGATATTTACTCTTCACAAACAATTCACCGTCCAAATTTCATGTCTCTAGGATCAGTGGTTTGGGCTGGGGGTTGATATATCAGTCAGCCAGTCAGGACGTTTAATTTAAAATTGGGGATGATTTTGGAAAAACTGTGATACACGTATCTCATAATTTTAACTGAAATGTAAATACACAAATTTTCAAGTCAATCGACTCAGGGAATAAAAAGTTTCACGGAAAATTAAACACCCCATTTCACCCTTTTAGGGGTGGAATTTTGAAAAACCCTTTCTTAGTGGATATTTACTCGTCACAAAGAGTACACTGTCCAAATTTCATGTTTCTAGGACCAGCGGTTTGGGCTGTGCGTTGATATATAAGTCAGTCAGTCAGTCAGTCAGTCAGTCAGTCAGTCAGGACTTTGAATTTTATATGTATAGATTAGGGCTGCTAGATCAGATTGTTACTCACTATCAGTATCACGGTGGGACAACACAGGGATAAGTGAAAGGAGGGAAGGGAGGCCTTTACAGAGGAGAGCACTTACTGGAAGTTAACACCCACACAGCCAGCTAAATGTTGCATAATTTTGAGGATTGAAATGACGAGTACGAGGTGAATTATCATATTTTTGGATTAAATCTCGTAATTGGTATACCTTTAGACACCACTGGAATTTCAGAATTCATTTCAGTTCTTCAAAAAACGAAAATTGCGATAACTTATTGTTTTTAACTTCTAACAAACACATTATCACCACACACTTCACAACAGAAAACCATCTTTAAGTAATGTACCTACTTAACAAATAATATTTACATTAATGTACGTTTCGTAATTTAAACGCTGACATAACATTGAAAAATACAAATTTAAATAAACAAACATTAAATTCACTATTCATGCAACCTGTAACAACTGATGATATCGTAAAAATAATATGTAGTCTTAGAAACACTAATACTGTTGGATACGATGGAGTTTCTACAAAAGCATTAAAATTTACCAAAGAACTTGTAGCACCTCCATTAGCTCATATAATCAACTTGTGCATAGCCGACGGCATATTCCCAAACAAGCTCAAAAAAGTTATAGTTAAACCCCTTTATAAAGAAGATGACAAAACGAATTTAAAAAATTATAGACCTATCGCAAAAATTCCAATTATATCAAAGATTGTTGAAAAAGTAATATATAACTCTCTATATGCATATTTCGAAAAGTATAAATTATTTTGCAAAGAACAAAAAGGTTTTCGAAGGAACACAACGATTAACATGGCACTATTTGACTTATTAGCTAACATCATGTCATCTGTAGATAAACGAAATCCAGTCTGCGCAATGTATACTGACATGACTAAGGCTTTTGATCATCATTTCAGTCGAAAGACGTCCACTGCTGGACATAGGCCTCCCCCAAGTGTCGCCACATTGACCGGTCCCGTGCGTCTCGCATCCAGCGGATCCCTGCAACCTTTACAAGGTCATCGGTCCACCTAGTGGGAGGCCTTCCAACGCAGCGTCTTCCGGTTCGCGGTAGCCACTCCAGAACTTTTCGGCCCCATCGGCCATCCGTTCTGCGAGCAATGTGCCCTGCCCACTGCCACTAACCTAACTGGACCGTTTGTCCCAGGTAGACATAATCGTCTACAACTTCGAGTGTAGAGTCTCCGATCTTGATAGGAGTGGGTGTTACATGGGCATTCAACATGACTTTGGTTTTGTCCATGTTCATTTTAAGACTTACTCTTTCGGAAGCTCTACTGAGGTCATCGAGCATTGTACTGAGGTCCTCCATGGTCTCAGCCATGCCCATGCCAAGCCATGAGAGATATACTCGCCATTGACGTTGATGCCTAGCCCTCTCCAGTCCAGAACCTTGAAGACATCCTCCAGTGCAGCGGTGAACAGTTTCGGAGATATGACGTCTCCCTGTCTCACACCTCGCTGCAGAAGGATAGGTTCCGAGGTCTGGTCCTGAAGTCGGACTGACATGGTGGCGTTTTTGTACAAACTCTTCAGCACCTCGATGTACCGATAGTCGATTTGGCACCGTTGGAGAGACTGCAGTAAAGCCCAAGTCTCGATCGAATCAAAGGCTTTCTCGTAGTCCACAAACGCCAAGCAGAGAGGCAGGTTATACTCTTCGGTCTTCTGTATAACCTGGCGCAGCGTATGTATGTGGTCTACGGTGCTAAAGCCTTTTCGGAATCCGGCTTGTTCGGGAGGCTGAAAATCGTCAAACCTGCGCGCGAGACGATTCGTGATGACTCTTGAAAACAGCTTGTAGACATGGCTTAGAAGTGAGATGGGCCTATAGTTCTTCAGCCGGGCATTGTCGCCCTTTTTGAAGAAGAGTACCACCACACCCCTGCACCGTGCCTGCGGCGTTTTCCCCTCGAGTATGACGGAATTAAACAGCTTCTGAAGGGCCTTAAGTACCGGTTTTCCACCTGCCTTCAGGAGTTCGGCCGTAATTCCGTCATCACCCGGTGCCTTGTTGTTTTTAAGCTGTTTCAGAGCCATCCTAATCTCGTACAGGCTGACATCCGGAATGTCTTCGGTATAGTGTCGGGTCAGTCTAGCTCTTGGGTGAGCTAGATTTGCAACGGGTTTGCTAGTTGAAGTGTACAACTGCCCATAAAAACTCTCGATCTCCCTCAGCAGCTCCGGTTTGGCGGATACGATCCTGCCATCGTCGGTCTTCAGTTTCGTGAGCTGGCTCTGCCCAATAGCCAGATCTCTTGAAAATACCTTGGAGCCTTTATTCCGCTCAATAGCGTCTCTAATACGCTCGGTATTAAAGCGGCGGAGGTCGCGTTTCAAGGATTTAGAGATCCGTCTATTGAGCTGCCGGTATTTCCACGCCTCGTCTGAAGATTGCAGGATCATCTCGCGCCGCTCCTTCATGAGCTCGAGAGTATGATCTGAGAGTTTTTTGTTCTTCTGTGCACGACGTGTCTTGAAGAACTTAGACCCAGTCGTATGGACAGTTTCCACGAACCCATCGTTGCATTCGTCCACTGAGCTTCCTAGGCACTCGAAACGATTCTGGAGTTCAAGCTGAAAGCTCTCGGGGTTTTGGATCTGGATTTGTGCTGGACGGAGCGTAGACTTCATCAGTCGAGACCTTTCAAGCTTTATATTGATGTTCAATGTGCCTCTTACCATGCGGTGATCGCTCCGAATTCTTCACCGAATTTTTCACCGAATTGATCACAGAGACATCATTGAACATTTGCTTCTTGGTTGACATGATGAAGTCAATCTCATTTTTAGTTGCACCATCGGGACTCTGCCAGGTCCACTTCCTGTGCTCACGCTTTCTGAAGAAGGAGTTCATCATATAGAGGCCCTCCTTCTCCATAAAACTAGCCAGTTGGTGACCCCGGTGGTTCCGACGTCCAACCCCAAATTGCCCCACCTGCAGCTCATCCCCGTCTCGTTTGCCCAGTTTCGCGTTGAAGTCCCCCATGACAACGGTGAAGTGAGTTTTGAGACCATGCAGGGCTTTAGAAATATCCTCATACATGGTCTCCACTTCGTCGTCGGGGTGTGCCGAGGTCGGGGCGTACACCTGTATGACCTTCAGCGAATATCTTGAGGATATTCTGAGTATAAGGTACGGCACCCTGGTCGACACACTCTCGATCTTCACCACGTTATTCACGAGGGACTTGTGGACGATAAACCCAACACCACCCTGGGACTGCCGGTCACCCTCTCGGAAATAGAGCAGGTTGCCGGATTTCAGGATTATCGTATCCTCCCCCTCTCTTCGGACTTCAGATAATCCCACAATACTCCATCGCAGCCTGCTCAATTCCTCTTCGAGTTCCGTTATCTTCTCGTCGGTCCGGAGTGTACGCGTGTTGTATGTTGCCAGGTCAAGTCGTCGGTATAGGCAGCCTGATCCCGTCCGGAGATTCTTCGCACCCCTTGCCACGCCGTAACCTCGACCGCTACCATAGTCGAGGGTAGACGGGCTGCCGGGTACTAGGGGCCATTTCTTTGTTGCGCTCATCATTGGGGGGGTTTTGCCATAATCGCCACGCTTGGCAGGCGGGTTGGCGATCGCAGTACGGTTGTTAGACACCGCAGAGAACGCTTCTGCCCATTCTCTGGTAAGTCCCTTAGTCGCCTCTTACGACACCCACGGGAAGATATGGGATGGTGCTATTCTTTTACGTCCGACACCATACGGAACGGCTTTTGATCATGTAGACCATAAGATCCTGTTACATAAATTGCATAGTTATGGTATAAGAGGGAACATATTAAATTTAATAGAATCGTACTTAAGTAATACGAACCAGTGCACAGAAATCTCTAGGATATGTCAAAAAAGTAAATTAGAAAAGAAATATGTATCGAAACCAAGACACGTAAAATATGGCGTTCCACAAGGCAGCGTACTGGGTCCGCCACTCTTTTTGATATATATAAATGATCTCCCGGAAGCAACAACCAACAAAATGGTTCTTTTTGCAGACGACAAAAGGCTATTATAAAATGTACTGATTCAAATAATTATAAAAGTGACATAAATATCTGCTTAAATGACATAATAAATTGGCTCAATAACAATAATTTGGTTATAAACCTTAGTAAAACAAAAGTCATGCATTTTCATCAACGGTGTGAAAACCCAAACATGAATATTTCGTTCAAGGGCTGTGATATTGAAGAGGTAGATAAAGCTAAGTTTTTAGGTATCACAATTGATAATCAACTTACATGGAAACCTCACGTAGAAGAACTATGTAAAAAACTTAGCAAATCTGCATATGCTCTGTACCAACTTTCAAAGAAAGTCAACAGGCTCTTTTAACAGCCTACCATGGAATGGTTGCCTCTGTTTTGCGGTATGGCATTATATTCTGGGGGCAGTCAACTGATAGAGAAATGGTGTTTAGGTTGCAAAAGCGATGCATCAGGTCAATGTGCGGTCTGAAGACGACTGATAGCTGTGTTCCCTATTTTAAGTCATTAAAAATTTTGACATTGCCTTCTCTATATATATTGGAAACGGCCTTGTTTGTAAAATGTAACCCACATCTATTCCAAAAATTATCAGTGGTCAGAAAAAATCCAATACGGACACAATATATTAATAAATTATGTCATGTTAAATGTAAAACTGCACTTATGCAAAAAAGTTTCTTTGGTATTGCCCCTCGCATTTATAATAAATTACCGAATACTATAAAAATTTAACTGTATCTCAATTTAAAAGGGCGCTAAATGAATATTTACTTATTAAATGCTATTACACTATTGACAGCTTTCTTAATGATGATTCACTTGCTGATTGAAAGTAATATTACTCTGATTGACATCAATTATTATTATGGTTTGACCAGGTTTGACATACTTTTACTCCGTTTGACATCTTAATTTTTTTATTTTATACTTGACATTTGTTCTTTTTCTAAATTGTATTATGTTTTGAATTAAGTATGTTAAACTGAAACTGTATGTACACTATTTGCATGCCCATTGGACGGTAAAATGTGGAGAACTTGGTTTTAAATATGAAACATCTATGTATTTTTTTACCCATGTTTGCAAAGAAATAAATGATTTGATTTGATTTGATTTTGATTCAAAACCAATAACTTATAAGTTATAACTTAGTAAGATATAAAAACATTCAAGATCGCATATAAACTGCTTGTCACATGCAACAAATAAACAATATGGCTACTCAAGAAAAACATATTTCGTAATTTGTTTTAAAAAAAAACACTACCAAATAAAATGCATCATTGTCATACCGTAATCCTTTATAAAGGCGCATAACAAAATTTTGCCGGATAATAATACTGACAGACGACAGTAACGGTGGTGTTGTCATTACTTATTTTCCAAACACCCCAAAAATCAGAGCGAAAAATAAAATTCATGTAGTTTTTAATTATTTTTATAGGGGTTTTTGCAATTCTTACAAATACAATTTATCATTTTTGTGGAAGGTCTAAATTCGACAATAAGACCATGTTTTTTTAATTGTATCTAGAAGTCATTAAGGAAACTATCATGTCTGTCTTTGTTTCTCGAATTCCCCGCAATTCGGGGAAATATATATGACATTCATTTATTCAGGTAATTACACCCATCGCCATTTATCACAGTATAATCACACTTCAAACAAATATTTTTAGCAAACATACGATTTAGAGAAAATAAAATAATTTACAATACGCATAAAATTGACTCAAATACAATGACATACAATTAAAATTCACTCAACTCAATTAAAATTCAATCAAAATGCAATAAAATTAAAACACAACAAAATCAATTAAAAACCCAGAATAATAAATATTTACAACCGTTTCTCCGGCATCGGTACAGCGACATGTCTACTGGAGCAATGCCGAATGAAAGGACAGTCAAGCCTTCCCCCAATCATCGCTAGTACGGTGTTGGAGCTGGCTCGTATTCTGCGCACCAAGGATGCGGCGCGCTTACGCATAGTCGCGTGAAAGCAGTCAATGCGCGCTTGTGCGAACATTCCCGAGGCGCTACAGTATCGAGGCAGCCCCATCAGCGCCCTGAACGCGTTATTGTACTGGACCCGGATGGCGTTGTAAGTTCCTGCATTATAGCGTGCCCACAAGCTACACGAGTACAGCGAAGTGCAGTACGCCCTAAAGAGCGTAGCCTTTACCCCGACTGAACACCGAGCAAATCTGCGGGCAATCATATTTGCTCTAACAGACAACGCCCTCCGCTCCCGTTCCATGTCTGCGTGATCTCTGAGGTCGACAGTTAAAACATGCCCCAGGTACTTAAATAAATAGACCCTTTCTAGAGGAACACCACTGAGCCTAACCGGCGGAATGCTCCCAGGACATTTCGCACTGGCGGTCTCAAAGACCATACACTGACTCTTCTTCACATTATACACCAACCCGTGGCCACAAGCATATTCCTCACATATCTGTACCAGCTTTCTCAAATCAGCATAACTTAAATTGTTCACACACACATCATCAGTGGCATCCAACATGCTGACTGCTGAGCGCCACTATCAATCCGTTAATATATGTATAAATTAAACAAGTTAGGAGAGGTTAAGCCGCCCTGCCTGACTCCGCACTCGAGCTGATACGGATCCGACATTGCCCAAGCCCACCTGACACTATTGCACTGGTGCGCATACCAGTACTGAAACACCGTAACCAGTTCCACTGGCAAATCTATGCTCCTTAGCTTGCTCCACAACAGGTCATACGCCACGAGGCCTAACGCCCTGGATAAGTCAAGGAAGCACGCATACACGGGCGTCCTGCGATCTGTGTAGTATCTGATGGCATGCTTCAAACACAGTATAGCACTTTCAGTAGACAGCCGGGGACGAAACCCGAACTGGTTATCGTGCAGCGTGACGTAAGTATTCAACTGTGCGTTAAGCATACCATCAAACACTTTAGCCGTAACAGTGGCAAGGGAAATAGGCCTGTAGTTACTCTTATCAGTCAGGTCACCTGTTTTATTCTTCACTACAGGCACTACCACTGTTTTCATAAAATCGGGTGGCAAGTAGGAATGACTCACGCACAGCGAGTAAAACATAGCCAAGACCCTCGCAATGTGAGGACCGGCGTGCTGCAGGTGCTCAATGCTGAGTCCATCATGGCCTGGTGATTTGCCCCTCGAAATAAGCTTAAGGCTTTAGCTACATCCTTCGAAAGGAAGGTCGTCCCTACCTTTTGGTTGCTAATGTCAGCATTGAGCACCTCCGTTACCTTACTCAACGGAGACTTAACAGAAAAATGGTTCTTAAAAAGAATTGCGATCTCCGCCGGGTCGTTTACACCATCGACGCTCACAGGAAGGCCAGGTCGTACATTTACATTTCTAGTACTCTTCCAGAAGCCGCGAAAATCCCCTTTGCTATGTTTCACAGCAAGAGCGTCCATTCTTTTCTGGTCCTGATGATTTTGGCACCATTTTAATCGAGACTTGAACACTCGTCTGCTGTCACACATTTCTTTGTATAGAAATCCCGACTTAGGCCTTCCACCCAACACCCAATCCTTAAATTTAGATTTGGCCACCCTGTGAGCCCCGCCGATATGTTTGTTCCTCCCCACTACGCATGGGCCACCCCTGCCCCTCCTCGCGGTAACCTGACTCGCCACAGCCGCATCACGGAGGGCCGTCACAATGTCAGAGTAAAGTGTATCCATAATACGCTTGTGGCCACGGTCACTACAAAAACAATCAGCGCAGTTTTCACACTCAGAAGGAAAGTCAATCACTTTTAGCCGCTTATGACACTCCCTGGCATACATCATAATTTGTTCCTCACTTTTTACACCCCATACTACGTCTTTATTTACATTAATATTTCCAGACGCGACCTTAGGAGTCAACAAATTTAAATTACACGTGATAACAAGTGGGAAATGATCAGACCACAGAGTGTCATACCTGACATCTACATTTGCAACAGCATGCTTAGCCGAGTGAGTAGCTACACAGTGATCCAGCCAGCTGCTAGTCCCATGTACATCACTTATAAACGTAAAAGTACCAGAGTCCAGCCCTAGCATATCTACATCCATGCATGACCACTGTTGGTCGTTACAAATATTTAAAAGTTCACTGTAAAACAACTCACCCGGGTCCGCGTTAAAATCACCCAACATAAATACAGATTCGATGCCATATTCGCCAATAATTGCGCTTATCTCACTCAAACAATCCGTAAAATCTTGAAAATTATCGACAGAGTTTGTTGGCAAGTAAACACTCATTACGAACGTGATGAACGGTTGTGAAAACTGGTCTACCACTTGTTATAATTTTAACGGCACAAATACGGGCATTCTCGCACTGTAACACCGACACCTGTTGAAACGCACTATATCGCCATAGCAACGCGACGCCGCGCGCCGCCGTAAGGTCGACCGCGCACCATGCCCACAGACGTATCAACCGCAGACGTCGCAGTATATCCGAAACCACTGTCGATAGTGCCAATGTAGGGTATGTCATACGGCATCATCCAAGTCAAATGTCCTCAAATTGGGAACACTGCTCTAATGTCATAATCATTCATAAATCTATTTCGCGATTAACCAATCATAGCACGTGGTGATCGTCTACAATGAACGGAGTTCACGCCCATAATCTATACATGTGTGCCGTTCATCACGTTCGTACAAACAAAAAAATGCACCAGTGTGCGTAAGTTTTTGAATGAAATGTAGGCCGCAAGTGATCGTGCCTAACAGAATTGACAATTGATAGCTACGAACTTACTTGTGAGTTTGAGTTACGTTACCGTTCGCGACAAGTTGCTATAAGTGTTCTAACAGGAGTTTTAACATTTTTTTAATATTTTGTTTATTTTATTACATAGTTAAAATAAATGCATTTGGCGTTGTTGGTAGGGTAGGCTTTGCCTAATTGCCTCTATGGACGGCACGCCCCTGCCAGTCACAAGGCATAAAAAGTGTGAAAGTACTGTAGTTGCCCATTCCCTAACGTAGATCTCTATGGAGAAGAACGGGTAAGAAACTCCATGGACACTCTTTTAAATCAGAATACTTTTACAAACTCTTGGTGACATTCATGTTGAGATTGTACATTATGTGAGAACGATGTAGTAAGATGTATACGTTAAAAGTGTCCATAGAAAACAATTCAAAAATAAAATAATCAATTCAAATAAGCCGTGGCAACCAAGAGATGACCAGTCACAACTGACAGCGTCCGTTCACGAACATGACGCATGTATCAGCACCATTCAACTCAACCATTTTGAAGGGAACTAAATGATCCGACACACACGCCACCATCAGCGAGACATTTGAGTGAATGACAGCTTTCTAGTACATAGTACTCCCACAATATGGGCTATGCGTCTATATAATACTAAAGAGATTGAATTTATACAATGCAAAGATAGTTGTAAAATCTTCAGCAGCTCCAACATACTATTTAATGCTATCCATTTAAGCGCCCCTGTCCTTGTGGAGCAGGACCGGCATTGAGCCAAGCATTTTTATCAACGATATAATCGTCCAACTTCAAGAACTTCAACAAGAGTTATATCAAGAGTGATTCAGTAGTTAGTCACAGTTTAGGGGGAGTTCACTCGTCGTATTTTGACATCACACAGTACAAGCTTGATAATCATCAATCACTTTATTTTGAGCTCATCATTCATATTCCAAAAAAGTAAATCTGGGCCTCGGACTCCACCAAAGCGGAGACGACTGGAGACGTGTGAAGTGGAGAGGACAAGAGATGCGTAAAAGCTTGTGCGTATCCGCCGAAGCAGTGCGAGGGGGAGAGGAGATGTGCAAAGCGGCAATAAATGTATTTCACAATAATAATTGCGAATTTCATAATGGACAAAAACATCGAACAAAGAGTTTGTCTTAAATTCTGCATCGCCAATGGAATTTCGTGTTTGGAGTCCCGGAAAATGTTACAGAAGGCTTACGGTGAATCGACTTTTTCAAAAATTCGTGCTTATGAGTGGTACATACAAAGCGGTCAAGATGTGATGGAAGGGGTAAAATAGGGGATGGAAGTTTGTATGAAAGTCTGTCAGTTTTGAAGTTAGGATCTTCAAATTTTGTGTTTAGGCTGGCGATTGAAAATTAATTTATACGTGTCTCGGCGTTTTTGATAATTCTACCCCCGAAGGGTTAAAAAGGGGGGTGAATGTACTATGTTTGTTCGGGTGGAATGCAACTCAATTTTTTACAACCGATTGAGCTAAAATTTTGCACAAACCTTTGGTTCTGGTGGCAATACATTTTTATGACAGACATTCCTTAATCCTGCAGCCAGGATCGTCTCCTCAAGAGAGAACTCTTCAACGGTAAGTAGCACGGACACGAAACGCGTTGGTGACGCGTTTAAGTTTGATAGATAAAGATAATTTTATCATGACCTCATCCTGCAGCCAGCATCGTCTTCTCACGAAGGAACTCCTCAATGGTTACTAGCGTTTTTAAAAAGGTATTTTAAGTTAAAATCACTAATATTTCGGCTTATGGTTGGAAATAAATACAACGTAAATCGTTGTTTTTTTTAATTTCAAACCCACAAGGGGGTGAAAAGGGGGGGGGGGGGGAGTTTTGTATTGAAGTTGTTTGTTCATGAATAGAAATATTAAAGACAAACCGATGGAGTGGTTTTGCAAGAGAGCCATTTTGACTCCCAAAAACGCTCAAGCCGCTGCGATCAACAAATACATGCGAAAGTGAATAAATTATTTATAATTCTTTTGATACCATGGTCGATGTGGAGTATGAGTCGCTTAATTATCCTGTAGAATTTTTAAACTCTCTTAATCCGTCGGGTCTTCCGCGTCACAGACTTATGTTCTTTAGAGTATTCCTCAAATATCACACTTATCGCAGGACAATTAGCCATGAACAAAGCTCAATATTGTTATTGTTATAATAATTCATAATTATGTAGAAAAAAGAGTTTAAACTTTACGCGGACGGACGTAGTAAAATAAATAGTAACGAAATCAAATCTTACATTGAATATTCGAGTCTGATGCCAAAAATATAGTTTTTAGAATTTTGGTCATTTTGTTTGGATGTATGTTCCGGTTTGCACAAACACGGCTGAACGGATTTGCATAATATTTGGCACACAGATCGTTTATAACCTGGATTAACGTAATAAAGATAGTACGTTCCTGTCGGATATTTTTCGGCATCCACGCAGGCGAAGCCGCGGGCAAAAGCTAGTAAAATATAGATTGGTAAACTGACTGACTGACTGACTGAGTGATATATCAACACACAGCCCAAACCGCTGGTCCTAGAGACATGAAACTTGGAGGGTGTGTTCTTTGTGAAGAGTAAGTATCCACTAAGAAAGGATTTTTGTGAATTCCACCCCTAAAGGGGTATAATAAGGGATGAAAATTTATATGAAAGTGCGTCAGTTTTAAAGTTGGGATTTTCAAATTTTGTGTTTGATAATTCTACTCGCGAAGGGTTAAAAAGGGGGCTGAAGGTGAAATCTTGCTACTCAATTTTGAACAACCGATTGGGCTGAAATTTTGAACACACCTTTGCTTCTCGTGACGATACATTTTTATGACAGACATTCATTAATCCTGCAGCCAGGATCGTCTCCTCAAGAGAGAACTCTTCAACGGTTAAAATAGTACGGACACGAAACTTTGTATTAGCGTTCAAATTTGATAGATAAAGATGATTTTTATCATGACCTCATCCTGCAGCCAGGATCGTCTTCTCACGAAGGAACTCCTCAACGGTTACTAGCGTTTTTAGAAAGGTAGTTTTGAGTTAAAATCGCAAATATTTTGGCTTATGGTTGGAATCTAACACAACGTAAATCATTGTTTTTTTCATTTCAACCCACAAGGGGGTGAAAAGGGGGAAGAAGTTTTGTATTGAAGTTGTTCGTTCGCTAAATTTTGTATTCAAGTAAAAATAATATAAGTACACGTGTACCGGGCACGCCGCAATCGCGGCGGTAAGACCCCTCTTTGAGGAGTGACTGGATAGGCGTCACGGCGTCCTGACCTACCGCGTGACGCAGGTCCTCACCGGACACGGAAGTTTCGGGAGGTACCTGTGTCATATGGGGAAGGAGGAAACGCCTGGGTGTCACCACTGCGAGGACCGCCCGGAGGACACGGTGGAGCATACGGTGCAGGACTGCCCCGCTTGGGCAGAGCACCGCCGTGTCCTCACGGCGGCGATAGGCGGAGACCTCTCGCGCCCGGCATTGGTAGAGGCCATGCTGCGAGGCGTGACGGAGTGGGAAGCGGTCGCCTCCTTCTGCGAAGCAGTCATGCTCGCGAAGGAGGAGGCGGGCCGCGTGAGGGAGAGGACAGCGTCCTCCCTCCACACCAGCCGCAGTGGTAGACGCCCACGGCGCCGGACGTCGGCAGACGATCTCCGGCCACCGTAGGCGCGGGCATGTGGGCGGCGAGTAATGGGCGACTCGCTAACCGACCATGGACCATGTCCGTGTCGACGACGCGTTGTGTTCCACGCGCGCCTCAAAGAGTGTCAGCATAATGACGGGGCCCCCCTCTAGAGGGCCAAAGCCTGCCGGGGTCGCGGGACTCATAGAATTACCGTGACCCTGGAACATAAAGGGCTACTGAAGGACACCGTGGATTTTAGTCAGTACAAGTCTGACAGTCCCTCCCGGTCTGCCCTGGGTGGGAGGACTCATTTGATGATATTACCACGTCAAAAAAAAAAAAAAACGTATACGTGAACCGTTTCTAACTTTTCATAGAATGAAGCGATTGCGATGAAAGAAAAACTTTTTAATCCCGGTAGTACGTTCCCCTTGGATAATTTTCGACTTAAACGCGGGCGAAGCCGCGGGCAAAAGCTAGTATTATTAATTATTAATATTATAAAACTGAATAGTTTGTTTGGTTGAACGCGCTAATTTCAGGATCTGTTGGTTCGAATTGAAAAATTCTTTCAGTTTTGGATAGCCCATTTGTCGAGGAAAATGGTTATAAAACATCACGCTACAACTAAAAGAAGCGGATCATGAATGAAAAATGTTGCAAAAACAGGGAAAATTTATTGCTTTTGAGAGCTTCCATTGCGTGCACTGCATAAACGGTACAAGTTACGCAACAATCATGTAAAGACGGAATCGTTCCTCTTAAAAAATTCAAAAAAAAAGTCTGCAACAGCATATGATGACACGTCAAGTCCCTGAGACGAAGTTGCGCGGGTCAGCTAGTATTAAATAAAATAATACAGTGAATTTACTTAATAATATGCTGTAAGCCCTTTAACAACTTTGAAAATTGGCAAAAAAGCACACATGCACCTACCCACTATATTGAACACAAATTAATTACTTACCCTTTCTCGATGTATCAGAAACAAAAATTACAATTATCTTACCATTTCAAAAGCTAATAATGGGTGCCTAAACACTTGCTACATTTTGTAACAGTCAAAGATGCCTACCAGCGTTTTTAACGGTTCTGAAAACGGTACCAAAAGGTTTAGCGGTATTACCTACTATCTCGCAAGTCCTCTAAAAACTGTTTTAACACAAAAATATTATGGTCCAAGACCCCAGGGCCGCCAGGCGTTACTTATTTTCTGAAAAAAAATGTGGCATCAAGTAGTGTTGGTATGAAAGTACGCCGAAGGCCAATTTTTTTATATCAGGTGCTAAAATTGCGTAAAAATAATATAATTTTTTGTTAATATTTCAGTGCCACTATGGATTTCTGGCGAGTAGCGTGTGTTGTGGCTCTGATTTTCAAACGAAGAAATAGAAAACGCAAACAACGCTTCCGCTATAAGTACTGGGCACATCCATTAACAGATCAAAGGCATCTGAAAGGATACTTTTGCAAAATGTACAACGACGTGCGACAACATCCCGATAAGTTTTTTAATTACGACAAAATGTCGATTGATACTTTTTAATCATTATCATAAATCTTTTTTAATCTCAACATCAGAAGTAGGTAACAGGTACTGGTAAATGCACAATCTTAAATAGAGAAAGGTGCCTGAAGTAGGTATGTTCTGAGGTACAGATCAGCTCTTCGGCTCAGATTATACTATTTTATTTACAGCTAAAATTTAAATCAAGATTCTAGAGTTAAAATTGGAACATTATGTATGAAATACTAATAGCTTAAAAGTTGTACTACAGTAAAAACTTAAGAAACAAAAAAAAGAAATTTATTATTAGACTTGATTTAATATACAATAAAAAACCGAATTAAACCGCAGTGCGTGCGCCACCGCATACTATTACTATGGGCATAGATATTATAATGCTACGTCTCTATGAAACACAAAAATCGCGCTCTTACGCCGGGTACACATTGGTGTAACGCAACGTGTAATGTAACACGAATGAGCCGTCCAGACTTATGCAATGCAACTTGAAATGTAACCCAACAACAAGGCGAAGTTGTTACAGCGTGTGTTACATTTCATGTTACATTTCACCAATGTGTACCCAGCATTACAAACCGCGATCTAAAAGTAGCAAGTTACCTTTTTAAAATCAGTCACTGAAAAAAGTCGCTAATGCGTGCGCTTGTATAGAAAGCCATGTTATTTTTTTTTGCAATTTCAGACGTACGGTTAAACGCGTGCGTCTAATCGCAGTGCGTGCTAAGCCTTAGGTTTTTCGACCCACTCAACTTCAATTTTCCTTGCTCTATATTTGAAAAAAACCGCCATTTAAGTGTGGTGGGAAAATAAGTCACAGAATAGCACAAGCGACAGCGTTTTACGAAAAGCTTCGGTTAGCACACAAAAAACCTTTAATGCGTAAGTTACTAAGTATTTGTGTGACGACAGTTTTTCTGATGACGTCATCTGTGTGGACTTAATAAGGTAAGGTACTATGAATTAATGATTTTTACCTGTTTTTACCGGACTGCCAAAGAAGGGTTATGTTTTCGCGCGTATTTTATAAATACCTAATAATAGTATTTTGCAAATTACAAAAAGCGTTGAATTTCATTCAGGCTATCCCGTTTCATCGTAGACCGTAACGAGCATTCCAAGATATGGAGGAGTGTCATTAAATTTTGTAGTGGACGGTTAACCTATACGTAATCATGATACACGGACCGACCTCGGCCTTTGATTGTCCCGTACGACTGTTTTCGTTTAGCCACGAACCTCACTGCCCAACTACAATTCAATACAATTTTTATTTAACGTTAAAAATATTTAAAAAAAACCACGTGAAACGAAACGCATATTTAAAAACGTATATTGTTCCAAAATAATCCGTAAACTAAGTGTACCTTGGCTTGGCAGCACTGTAGCCTGTGACCCGCCCGCCATTTCGATCGACGCGTATTGGATGAGCCTTGCAAGTTGAGAGTTGTTTGTTTTGCACGCCACTTCCGCTTACGTACAATTGGCTGCCCTGATTGGATTGCTACGAACGGTACAACGGAGCTGCCATCTTGTATCTAGCGTTTTGGCTTGGCGCCTTTCCTGTGTTGGTTGTTCACTGTCTGTAGTGGTCATAGTGTGTTACACGTTTCAAAATGGTGAGTTTTGCAAGATTTTGTGAAATATAGTTGTTGTTGTCGTGATTTTATTGTGTAATACGGTGAACAATGGTGTTATTAACTTACTGGCGAAGTTTCAACTCCGAACGAGAAAAATTAATGGGATTTTTCATCAATTTTAGGCTGGCGGTAAAGCGGGTAAAGATTCTGGTAAAGCCAAGGCCAAAGCAGTGTCCAGATCGGCAAGGGCTGGGCTTCAGGTAAGTTGATTTGTTATCTTAATTAAAAATAGGATTTTTCATGTTATCGACATGCCTATACTCGTCCTGTATCTTCAATTCATTTAATTGAATAATATGAATGACCTCTTCAGTATGGCGGCGTCCATTACTCAGTCGGAAAATAATCAATAGATTGGAGTTACAGTAAAACTAATTTTTTTTTCAGTTTCCTGTGGGGAGGATTCATAGACATCTTAAAAATAGGACTACGAGTCATGGACGTGTCGGTGCAACAGCAGCCGTGTATTCTGCAGCTATTCTGGAATATCTCACAGCCGAGGTAAGCTTTGCGCGATGCCCTGTCAATATGGCGGCACACAAAATAGCATAATTATTTTAACGTAATTGCATGACTGTGTATTGTAGAAAGTAATACCCTCATGTTTTCCGATACCTAAATTTATGCAATTTATTTTAATTATCTACATATTCTGTTATAACTTTTTCTGAGGCTGTCTTATTTTGGCGGGAAACGAAAATTGATATTGGGTTTGAAGAAATTTTGTAAATCATCTAATAATTACAGGTTTCATCGAATGGAAACTTTAACAAACTAGCTAGGCAGATTCTTGTATTGTACCTACTGATCGAATCTTACTATTTTGTTTTAGGTATTGGAGTTGGCGGGAAATGCATCCAAAGATCTCAAGGTGAAGCGTATCACTCCGCGTCACTTGCAGCTGGCTATCAGAGGCGACGAGGAACTCGACAGCTTGATCAAAGCTACCATCGCGGGCGGCGGTGTAATCCCTCACATACACAAGTCGCTCATCGGGAAGAAAGGCGGCCCTGGTGCTCCCGTTTAATTATAGGTAAGTCATATTTATTTATGTTACTTGTGCCAGAATATGGTTAAATCTCTATTTTAGTTAAGTATTAAAGTTATCAGTTACATTCAAAATATAAATAACCTTGTATGACTTGAGACTGAGGTTTTATGGAGGATAACTTGTATTTATCCAGTGTGGTCACATCTAAAGCAACATCTGCTACCATGACTGAAACCTATCTAGCAATAGGTAATGTTTAAAGCATAGTTCACTGTCCAAACAGTCAGTTGATAAAATAGGCATATTTTTTGACTCAGGATGGTTAGTACCTTGCTTTTTGTTATGACAAACAGTGAATACTATACTAGTGCCATCAAAATTTTTTCCTATTCTTCATCCTATGTAGCCAAACAACAAAAATGAAATATTGTTTTTTAAAATCACATGGAAGGTAATGCTACAATGTAACTATCATTGCACAGTAGGGTATTAAGCAGAATACTCTTTCGGGTACTTCTGTAAGTACTGGGCAAAATGGGGTGAATTGGAAATACCATTTAAACAAGAGTGAATTATTGAACCATGACTAAAAAGAAAGTGAATACCACAAAACGGGGTGAATAGGAAAGGCAAGGGTGAATATAGACAAAACTTTGAAAATGATTTTAACATTGAATTAATATGATGTTTCCAAAAACTACTCTATTTTATTTACTTAAACTTAATTATTTAGCGACCTTGTTGGCAACATAACATATCAATTCTACATTAAAATCCCTTTCAAAGTTTTGTCTCTATTCACCCTTGCCTTTCCTATTCACCCCGTTTTACAGTATTCACTTTCTTTTTAGTCATGGTTCAATAATTCACCCATTGTTTAAATGGTATTTCCCTACTACTCTTATTCCTCCTTAAACTTTTCTCACACAAAGATGCCCATGAAATTCATCCATTTTGGGGCACAAAATTTACCATCTAGATTGAAAAATAAAGCTCAATAATATAGAATACTTTGTCTGCAGGTTATCTCCAATACCACCTTTGCTGCATTTGACTCCGGGCGTGTTTTCTATGAAACCTATCAGCTGATAAATAGTTTGCAAAAATGTTAGTGATGTGAACAGTGGAGTGTTTCCAGGGAACTGTCAGGTCCGGACTAAATCGTTTAGTAGTTCATAAGTACTAGAAATATTTTAGTGATAAGAAGATTTAATATGATTGTAGAATTAAGTTTAATTTTCTTGTTTGTTTGTAAGACATGATATTTTTCTATAGCATTGACAATATAACAATGACTTCTAGACATTAAAATTATTTTGCTACCAGTTTCCGTTAAGCTATAGGTGGCTGCAATTGTCTCAGAGGCTGGTGCATCTTAATTTTTACTTTGAATAGGTAAATATGCAACCTTAATTAATAAATAATTTGTTTGAAGCTATAAGCAGTTGTAATTTTTTTGCAGCATTTGTATTTTTAAGTGACAAACATAAATGTTGTTCTAAATTGTAATTTGGTATGATTGAACTGTTACAAGATGTAAGAAATGTATTTTGATCTTTAAATATATTGAGAAAGCACAAATGTCTGTTTATTCTCAGTCCTTTTATTTTATCAAATAACTTTATAAACAAATGTGGTCTAAAGCACTTGCCTTATAAAAATTAAACATCACGCCCATAACCTAACAAAGCATATTTCCGCCAGTGTAAGTGAACATTATCATGTTGATCTACAAAAAGTTAACTTGCTAGATAGCCGAGTGCAATTAGACAAAAAATACCCAAAAGGTGGAACGAAGTTTATAGGGGTCGGATTTTGTGTTGTACTTCGTAGCACGACCATGAACGCATTCATTATAACTTTAGATGGTAATAAAATCCTTTTAATTTATACTATTGTAAACCACTAATTAGAAATTTTATACCTTTCAATTATCGTAGATATACAGGTCATTCTGGGAAGATTCCTTCCCAGCACGACCACGCTAAAATTCTAGCTGGCATAAGTTAGTGAAACGGGAGCATGCCTAAAAATTTTTACTCATAATGTACTCGTATTTCATTACTGGTAAATTGTCGTAAATTGTTAGAAAAGCAAATAAAACATTTTCTGCCTTTAAGTATGTGAATAGGACTCCTTTTTCATAAGTAAGACCGCTTTCACATTTAGGCTGCTAACAGCGCGACAGTCGCGCATCTAACGTCCAAACGATAAAAAACGTACTTTTTGCTTGCGAATGTGCTTCTGCCGCGCTACTGTCGCGCAGCTAACGTCCTAATGTGAAAGCGGCCTTAAAATTAAGAATATACGTTCAAACAATAATAAAAATAAACGGTCGTTTGTTTTTTGACATTTAACGCCAGCTACTGTCAAGTATAGATACTAAACTAAGATGACCGGTACAAGAAATTATTACAGGAACGTTATGGGAATCCAATAAATTTTTGATTTGTTTTATTTCCTCATACGGAATGTATCGTTACCGCACGTAGCGAATGGCAAGCGCGACGACGAGTTCGATGAACTCTAGCTAGGCACTAGGCAGTAAGTGAACAGCTGATTTCATGCGTCGTTCGTTAAAGTATTTCGAAATCCATTGTTGGTTTTTTTATTTTAGCCGTATTATTTATATAAATGGAGTGCTGCATAAAGTGAATGAACTTTTATTTTGAAACTAGCTTTTGCCCGCGGCATCGTCCCCGTGGATGTCGAATAATATCCGATAACTTACCTTCATCCCCCTTTTTAACCCTTCGGGGGGAAGAATTATCAAAAATGCTGAGACACGTATAAATTAATTTACAATAGTCAGCCTAAGACAAAATTTGAAGATCCTAACTACAAAACTGACGGACTTTCATATAAACTTCCATCCCCTTTAGGGGTGGAATTCTCAAAAATTCTTTCTTAGTGGATACTTACTCTTCACAAAGAACACACCCTCCAAGCTTCATGCCTCTGGGACCAGCGGTTTGGGCTGTGTTGATATATCACCCAGTCAGTTTAGAAGGTTGACATAAAGAACGCCTTCAATTCAGTGAATAGGGACACCTTGTTGACAGAAATTAAAATTTATAGTTTTCTTTGGCAATGTTACAGACACCCATCTAAATTACTGTATCGGGACAACCTTTTGGAATCTGCTGTTGGCTGTCAACAAGGTGACCCCCTCGGGCCAGTGATTTTTAGTTTAGCTATCCACCCTATTGTTCGACAGCTACATTCAAAATTTAACGTTTGGTATCTTGATGATGGAACCTTGGGAGGCGATGTAGATTCTGTTTTAAAATATCTAAATTTCTTAAAAAATGAACTTTTATTCGTTGGCCTCGACCTCAACGTCTCAAAATGCGAAAAATATGTACCGTGCAGTACCGACAGACAACTGACTCTTTCAAAATTTAACGCAATAGCATCGCGGCACAAAGTTATAGCACATGGCATCATTTTATCGAGGAAAAAATTCAAAATTTCAATGATGTTTAGCAAAGATTGCTCCAAATTAATTTACATTCGGCCATCACAATAATTCGTTACTGCTGTTTCGGCCCAAAATTAACATATTTCCTTCGGGCTTTCCCTTTATGGAAGCACACTCACCTTTTGGACAAAATGGATCAAATTATCAGACATACTATATCATCAATTTTAAATGTGGCTTTGGACGATCGAACTTGGGCACAAGCTACTCTTCCCATTCGCATGGGAGGATTCGGCGTCCGCAAAATTTCCAGTATTAGTTTACCGGCTTTCATTTCCTCGGTCCACGGCACTAAGAAATTAATCAGGAATATCCTGGCTTCCACACTGGTTGATTTTGAAGTGCCGTGCTTCTCCGAGGCTATCGATGCTTGGAAACTCGCTTGCCTGAATACTGAAGAACCCGATCATCCATTTTCCCAGAGACGGTGGGACGAGCCGCTCTGCAGAGTAGTTCAAAACAATCTACTGAACACGTCTGCTACTACTGCTGAGCGTGCGCGCCTACTGGCTGTGGGTGAGTGGGAGTCGGGTCTTTGGCTTCACGCACTGCCGTCGTCGAGCATAGGCACATTAAGGTCTATCCCCACACATCCGTGCCGTGCCAGGGACGTGGCCGTGGCAAGACCGAGCATCCGTGTCCCGTCAGGAGCTGTCTGTTCACACAAGTCAGTGCCGTGAACAGACGAGGCTTTTCCTTCCACCTATACCCGCCTCTTACTTCATTCTATTTCATTGTCCGAGTATAGCCTCAGTGTTTTATGGTGAAATAGATAACAGGTGAAACACGTCATGGCTTTATTTAATACAGAGGAGTTAATTGCGATTGCAATTGCTCTAGATGAAGAGGAAATGGAAGAAGAACAAGACAGACAAGAAGTTACTAGGACAGTACAGTCTCTATTAATAACTCATCATTCATACATTTTTACCAACAAAAAAGTCAACAAATTGTAAGGAAAAGGGCACGCCGCAATCGACGTCGAAATCGGGGTAAGACCCCTCTTTGAGGAGTGGCTGGATAGGCGTCACGGCGTCCTGACCTACCGCGTGACGCAGGTCCTCACCGGACACGGAAGTTTCGGGAGGTACCTGTGTCATATGGGGAAGGAGGAAACGCCTGGGTGTCACCACTGCGAGGACCGCCCGGAGGACACGGTGGAGCATACGGTGCAGGACTGCCCCGCTTGGGCAGAGCACCGCCGTGTCCTCACGGCGGCGATAGGCGGAGACCTCTCGTGCCCGGCTTTGGTCGAGGCCATGCTGCGGAGCGAGATGGAGTGGGAAGCGGTCGCCTCCTTCTGCGAAGCAGTCATGCTCGCGAAGGAGGAGGCGGGCCGCGTGAGGGAGAGGACAGCGTCCTCCCTCCACACCAGCCGCAGTGGTAGACGCCTACGGCGCCGGACGTCGGCAGACGATCTCCGGCCACCGTAGGCGCGGGCATGCGGGCGGCGAGTAATGGGCGACTCGCTGTCCGACCATGGACCATGCCCGGGTCGACGGCGCGTTGTGTTCCACGCGCGCCTCAAAGAGTGTCAGCATAATGACGGGGCCCCCCTCTAGAGGGCCAAAGCCTGCCGGGGTCGCGGGACTCATAGAATTACCGTGACCCTGGAACATAAAGGGCTACTGAAGGACACCGTGGATTTTAGTCAGTACAAGTCTGACAGTCCTTCCCGCTCTGCCCTGGGTGGGAGGACTCATTTGATGATATTACCAAGTTAAAAAAAAAAAAAAAAAAAAAATTGTAAGGAAGAAATATCAACACGTGCACACCACGGAATGGAATCCGAACACTTGCACACGTTACGGCGCCGGCCCAGACACTGAAGCTTCGTTGCCGGCACGGGCACGGACATGTGTGATCCAGTTCATAGACAATGTATGCAATGATATTTTTTTAGACTCCTGACGAAACACGTCCCTTCCCCGTCCCTGGCACTGCACGGATGTGTGGGGATAGACCTTTATTCATCGCTGTCACTGTGGTGAAGCTGTCAACAACCTCGGTCACCACGGCCTGTCATGCAGCAGAAGTGCGGGCCGTTTTGCAAGGCACGCGAACATAAACGACATCATCCGACGAGCTCTTGTCACCGTCGGAGTTCCAGCTGTTTTAGAACCCCATGGTTGGCACGCGACGATAGCAAGAGACCGGACGGCATATCGTTGTTTCCTTGGAAGATGGGTAGACCTTTAGTGTAGGACGCAACATCCATCTTTCCTTTTACAAAACCCTCTTCCATCACTATGTTAATTTAGTAACAGTAATAATTTAAAGTAACCGCTCAAAAAATGCAGCATTTATATTTTGATATGTTTGTGTGACTCATTTTTGTGAAACTTTTTGTTAAAGGTATTCTACCTACTCTTTGTAGGAAACTGCTTTCGCAATTAATTAACCTTTTCACCGGCACGGACTCAGGCGCGGTCCTAGGGAGGGGGAGTCACAGGGGGTCATGACCCCCCCCCCCCCCCCAAAATCATACACGCCAAATTGACAAACCTTAAAATATCTTTTGTCGGGTATAAATTATTAACTTCCTGCTTAATCGTTCAACAAAAGCAACGAACACTTCCGAGGCAGAATGTTAAAATTTTCGAGCTCGCTTCGCTCGCTAATGCATCCTCCATTTTTCCTTACTTTTATTCTCATGTATGTATGAATGAACAAAAAGAACCTTATACACGGAGCGGAGGCGGGCTACTTCAGTTTAGAATTTTGAAGCTCTCGTCTCTCGCTCTTGCATTCTATTAGTACCAAAAGCGGAACCAGGGGGGGGGTCATGGCCGGACGTCATAACCAACCCGCCCTGGGCTGGGCCTAGGTAGACCGTGAGTATGTTTCTGAAGTCATTGATTTAAATAAAATATTATTATATTCTCTTCATCTTAAAACTTGAAAATCTAACTATCTCAGAGGCAGGGGTGGGTGAGGGTTCAACCCCCGCGAAATTCCGACAACTATAAATAAATCAACATATCCTAGGCGGAATGCTAAAATTTTCTTGTTCGCTTCGCTCGCCAATATGTACATCCTATACTTTTTCAATTCTGCAAAAGTTGACAGAGTCCCTATTTCTGTATAAATTCACAAAAGGAGTGGTGCACAAATTTTCCAGTTAGCTCCACTTGCTAATACATTCTGTACATTTTCAAGTCGCTGTAAGTTGACAGAGTTCCTCCTATTGTTATTTCTGTTCAAAATAACAAAAGGAGTGGTGGTCAAATTTTCCAACTCGCTTCACTCGCTAATACATTCTGTATTTTTTCAATTCCCCTTAAGTTGACAGAGTTCCTCTTATTCTCATTTCTGTACAAAATAAGAAAAGGAGTGGTGGTCAAATTTTCTAGCACGCTTCACTCGCTAAAAAAATTATACGAGCTCCTTGCGCTCGCTCTTGAATCCTGACTTTTCTCAATTGGTAGGTTTTTGTATAAGTCAACAAAATTAGTACTTGCGTGAATCGACCTGACAAACGAAAACCCAACATTCGTGTTGGAGTACAAGCTCTTTTCGGGAAACTGAAGATGCAACTTCCCGGAAATAAACCTGTAGGCGACCATGATCGTTTTGTATAGGTAAATCCAGAGATGGTTGACATAATTTCGTTTTTCAAAAGTTGTTCGTAATACCTAGTTTACCCCCCCCCAGTCTCCCTTTTTTCGTCGGGGAACCCGTCCCAATCGAATTCCTGGCTACGGCCTTGTGTAACCCCCCCCAAAGCTGGGACCGCGCCTGCACGGACCTCAATAGAAGTTCCAAATCTTCGTGCCACCAGCGCTACGACTTCAGTAGAAGCTCTTTAATATAACTATCTTATAAAAATAAAGTTACTGCATTTAAAGGGCTTGTTTCTTTTTATTATTTAATGTAGCACTGTCTAATACCCTGTTTTATTTATCCATACAAACGAAGCCCTTTTTTTCTTAAAATATGCAAAAACTACAACTCCGAACATTTTTAATGGCCAACAACGCCAAGGACTTGATATAAAGTCGGCCAGTGATGGGACGCGAAAGTTACAGTTTTTACACAAAATTAAATACTACTATCGAAAACAATTTGAGGTCAGTAAAATTTGAACTTAGTTAACTACTTTATACTCGTAACAAAGAGAAAATAGACTAATTACAACCTTTAGATGGGAGCTCATCCGAAATTAAAGACTTGTTGTTATTATTTAGCAATCCTTGTCTATAATTATATTCCCATCTCTACAAAATACTTGGTTGTCACCACAGATATAGATAGAGTATATCTGTGGTTGTCACTTGTCAGTATCCCAAGCTACACGGACTACTATAGAAGTCGTCCTGTGACGCCATAAGCGTACGGCTACCAAGGTCACTTCGGCATAGTGTAGCACAGCACTAATCGGGTGAGCGCGCACCAAAATGTTCGATGAGTCACAAACTAAGCGTCGCTTGTAAGATACAAGTTGTATCTTGTGGCTCTAGAGTCCGAATTTTACAAAGTTATGATGGTACACTTTTCAGTTTGAGGAGATTATCATAATTCGTGAAGAAAGAAAGAACATAATCGACATCCCTAATCCGAATTCAATTGAACGTGCTTTGAGCGCCAATGAAAAAAATGAAATCAACGAATGACGTCATGAAACAAATAGAGACGTAACCACATTTCTTCTAGCTCTCGTTGATTTATGCATTTGTTTCTTTGATTCTTATAATTTTATACTGGTTTTTGCGAAATAAATCAGATATGGAAATGTTTAATCAGTTTTTATTAATATTCGTAAAATTATAAATAAAAGTTAACGCGCATAAGTCTCATTTATCGATATGACGATATCACTACTGTTTACTGAATATTTCGTTATGTATACATTTATGGCGAGACGAGGCATCGCGGTGGTGAAAAGGATAATATACCTATAGGTATCGGACTTATTGCGACGCACGCTATTTCGAAAAAAATTAAGAGTGGTACGCCAGTTCGAAAACACGTTAAGTCGAAAACCGCTATTTCGAATGACGTTGTCGCGAACACGCTGATTCGAAATGTGTTGAAACTGTTTGAATGGAACGCTAGTACGAAAGTCTTGTCTTGGCTTTATCGGGGTCGTGAATTCGATCCCCAATTCGCAACAGTGGATTTCAATGCCAAGACTTTCGTACTAGCGTTCCGAAAAGCGAATCGATGCGAACAAAAGTTAGTTCACTCTAATGGTATGAATGTGTAAAAATGCTTGGCTCAATGCCGGTCCTGCTCCACAAGGACAGGGGCGCGTAAATGGATAGCATTGAATAGTATGTTGGAGCTGCTGAAGATTGTACAACTATCTTTGCATTGTATAAATTCAATCTCTTTAGCCTCTCTCGTATTATATAACCGCATAGCCCATATTGTGTGAGTACCTACTATGTACTAGAAAGCTGTCATTTCCTGGAAACCTACCTCTTGAATATGCCCTGGCGGGTAAGAGTATGCCATGCTCACTCAAATGTCTTGCTGATGGTGGCGCGTGTGTCGGATCATTTTAGTTCCCTTCAAGATGGTTGAGTGGTGCCAAGGAACTTTTATACTAGCTGGAACTAGCTGACCCGCGCAACTTCGTCTGCGCCAAATAAGAGAGAGGGTTAGAGAGAGTGTGAGTCAACCTTAAAAGATAGACATATGCTATCGCGGACACATGATTGAGATTGGTGCGTCACTTAAACCGTTTACACAGCGCACGCAACAGACGCTCTCAAAAGAAATACATTTTCCCTGTTCTAACAAACAAACAAAAAAAAAAACTTTCCTCTTTAAAATATTAGTATAGATGAGGACGTGCAACGGAAAGCCGTTCCGAGCGAGAAAAATACCTAGAGTGGATGGCATCTCTTTCTAATAGGGTATCCAATATATTACTTACATTTGGGACAGTCATTCTGTTCTATCTTACTAGCACCCCGCTCCCCGCTTTGCATGGGTAGCAGTTTATTCAAAATTACGGGGTATAAAAAGATAGGGCGAAGCCGAAACCTACTTGCGCTGGCTGGAGGCCTTACACTCAAGGTACCCACAGGAAGGTCCGGTTGAGCAGGCAACATCTCTTATGACGATGACCTGCGAGATACAATAACGAAAAAAAAAAAAACCGACACCTACGCAGAACTCGCTGTAATGGGATAGGTCTATAAAGTAAAGAATACGTAACACTTATTTTCGTTCACGGTGGTATGTTAGGTTACATCCTTCATATTTTGTAAAGAGATTTTAAAGCGTACAGGGCTGCAATATTCACATAGACGAAGCATGAGCATGTGGCATAATATTCAAACAACTTAATACGTAGTACGCAAAGTATGAAATCCGCCATAGAGAGAGAAAAGCGACAGGGTAGCCCACGAAATTCAATCATTTTACGTTTTTTTAAATTTGCTAGTCAGTGTCGGGTTGTAAGTTAATTAAAATGATGAGCGACAAGAGCGCGGCTGCAATACGCGGCGTTTGCAGGACACATTTCTGCCGCGCTCTAGTTAGGACTAAACCGACGAATGTTTACGCGGCAGTACTCCGCGGCACATCCAAGGCACACCGCGCTCTTCAGTTAATTGACATCAGACCTAAAATGAAAGTGGTTGCGTGTGTCGTACCTCTGCTTATTATTCGAAAATTTCGAAGGAGGACTAAGAAAAAACATGGTGGTGTGGTTTTTTTGTATGTTTCGTTGTCCATTTTCAGACGTGCCGTTTTATTAGTTGCTAAGGCAACTAATAAAATGGCACGTCTCTCGACCGACCCCGGTACGAATGATGTATCCACTAACTCTTAATGCACCTCCAAAAGTTCGTAGCTCGCCGCACCGAGAGGAGGAAGCTACAAGCAGACTCATGTCACTCAATGCACAGTTACGTCTCAGTGCCCCAGGGGCTGAAAAGTCATAAAAGCTTTTTTGGGTGCGTTAGCCCAGCTAGTCCTGATAATAGCAATGCCTCCTCAGCAATATGTGATCTCTGGCGTGGGCTGCTTAAGCCCCCTGACTTTTTCATCGAGCTGTCTGAAAGCCTTCCACATGGGCATGCTTTGCCGTGGCCGACTTGGAAATCTCTAAATAGACTCCGAACCCAAGTCGGCCGTAGCAAAGACAATCTCTTCAGAATGGGAGTTCATGGAAGACTCAGATCTCAACTGTGTATGCGGCGTGTCTCCACAGACAATGGCCAACCTTCCATCTTGCGCTGCATCCCCTGACACCTGCGCACTTCACGACCTTATGATTGCATCAGCACGCGGAGCTCGCATAGCTGAATTTTGGGCCAAATATATTAAATTGAAAATTTACCATCGAAACGCTAAGAAGAAGATACGCAGAAATCAAAACTAAAGTCCAAATACAATCACTGACGAATGTTTACTAAAAATGTTTGTGCGCGGCAGTTAGACAGAACCGTCTCGGCGATGGAGTTGTCCAATCACGGCGCGGCTGGCCGCGCGCGATTTCTGCTTTATGTTTGGACCCACCTTTAGAAACCGGATTGTACTGATGACAGATTTAGCGACAAATGTAAGGGGGACCTTAGACGATCATTTGTCCAAAATTAATGCACTTTGTTTTCCGGGTTCCTAAAGCTTACAATCGCATGCGAAAAATCGCAAAGGAAATGTCTCCATTTGTTTTGTCTTAGTTTGTATCGGTATCGCCTGTGCGAACTCACAGTTAATTGCTTCAAGGAACTTACAGAGCATCAAACACAACAAAAATATAAATCTTCAAACCAAACCCATGAACGTTTGGCAAACGCAGTCCCACAAAACCATTACTGCGTGGGGTGGAACAATGAAATGGTATTACTCGAACTAACATAACGTATTTGATTTCTATGAACCGTTCGATCGTCGTTGATCTGAGTACAGTAGCTACCGCCGCCGTATCAGCCGTATCAATGCTACGAATCCCCCGACTAACAAGGGCCCCTGATAAGGAAAAAAATCACATAGTCTTCTCATAACCTCAAATATACTTCTTGATAAAAGATAAAATGAAAATATAACTTATCAGTTATCACTGTCCTGAAAGCTCCAATTTTTCGAGCTTGCTTCGCTCGCTCTTTGATGAGGGCTTCACCAATCGCGGTCCAGAAAGCACCAATTTTTCGAGCTCGCTTCGGTGAAGGCTTCACTTAAATCCTTTCAGAATGCTCTAATTTTCTAGCTATTCATTGAAGGCTTAATGTAGATGCGAGCCATACAACAAACGCAATACACCATTTATACCTTTGAACCCCTTTTTCAATTTCAATTTCAATTCTAGTACGTGTTACTTGCGCGAATCATATTTTGATCATCATAAGACCTGACACTGACCTGCAAATTCCAAAAAACGTAAGAAAATTTGAATTTCGCGGTCTACCCAGTTTATTTAAATATTAGGGAGGAGGTTATTAACAATCAGTTGAAAAAATTAACGGGCAGTCATATTATTTCTTGCCCGTTGGTAAATTTATGGGACAGTAAAGCAAGAGTACATAAAAGAAAATATTTCTTATTTTATCCACAAATGAATACTCAAGTAGTGTAATAAATGAAAGACCAGTCTTCTTCTTTCGTATTAACGCTACGTATCAGTGGCGAAGGTTTCGTACAACTCGATTCCTACCAAATAACTTTTTGAAAAATTGTACAGTCAGTATTCTATAGATAAATAATATAATCACATTAAAGATGTATTCCGGCTTACTTCTTATAAAACTTGACCCTTCGCTACTGCCACGTATTATTAGATTTCTAGAGACCAGTAGGTAGTCACGCCAATCGCGGTCCCTGGAGCATTCTTCAAGTCCTCCAAGTGCAGGTGTAGGGACGCCGGTACTCCCAGAGTGGCTGTAGATATTGTATTAACTACGGTTATCACCGAGGGCCTCCTCCTGCCTGAGTCCGTGAGCCCGACCAAAGAGTAGAATACAATTACTAAGTCCATGCGTAAACCAAGCAAGTCCGACTCGCCACTGCTAACCAAAGAGTATGTATATACTATATATATAAGTAATTATCTGTCAACCAACGACGTCGCCATTTTCGCGTTGTCTCGAATTGTTCTTGTTACTTTTCTCTGTATTTCGACTTACACCAGTTACTCAGTTGGCATGTAGTCATTTACAAACAAATCAACTATTAAATAAACGCATCATTTCTATAAACCGCACTTGTTTTTGATATACAAATAACTATAAATAAACATAGCGTTTACGTACAGTGTAATTGAAATCGCGATATCGAAATTGTTTATTTCAAAGAGCGTTAGAAAGCGCACGCTATGAGTTCAAGACATCGTGACAGGAGTCGTTCAAGATCTCGTGACCGCGAGCGGGACAGGCACAAGGAGAGGGATCGCGAGAAGACCCGAGACCGAGATCGTGATAAGGAAAGGGAAAGAGACCGCGACCGGGATCGTGACCGCGATCGTGATCGTGACCGGGATAGAGACCGGGACCGGGACCGTCACCGCTCCAAGAGGTACGTGTGCACGCATGTCATAGCTTCAAATTGTAGTCTGTTCTCTTGACACACACGGAATTAATGGCAGTGATAACATGTTCCGCAGGGACAAGGAGCGCGAGCGCAGCCGCAGCCGCGACCGGCACAAGGAGAAGCGTCGCAGCCGCAGCCGCTCGCGCAGCAGGAGTCGCAGTCGCAGCCGGAAATCCAAAGACAGGTAAAACAAATTTATTATCATGTTGAAGGAACTGAGCCAGATGCCCCTCAACTTGTCTACAGTTAAGGTGCTCTTTTTTCATAAACAAGTGAATCTGAAATGTTACATTACAGGCCAATGCTCCCAGTGAGGGAGCGCCGTTAGTCCTGCCGCATGATTTTTATGGATAAGAGCAATGTGAGGGGCAATTCCTGTATATTTAAAACTCCTCAGTCTAATCTCAGCCTCAATCTATTAAAATACCCTCTAATTTATTTATCTACTTACATCTACAGCATCACAGAACAGATTTGTTCATAGTATTAGGGCTGATTGCAAATACACACAGAAAGAAAAAAAAAACTCACATCTACTATGACAGGGTAACCCAATGCGATAAATACAATTAATCTAACCTTAATTAATCCTGACATAATTGATACTAACATCGATTTAACTAATTACAAACAATGCATTCCTTGTGAATTCACTCAGAGCACAACAGAATGTGTCCTGTTCACCTGCTATGTATTGTGTACCTACATATAGACAGCCAATATTTTTTTGTTTACATAGGCCTAGATGCGCAGTTATAAAACTTCGACAAAAAGGTACACGGTTTGGGTTGATTGTTTCCTATGGTGAAGAACCGGCAAGAAACTCCATGGATACTCTTTTCAAATCATTTGGTATAACAATATTATCATGGTTACAGCATTTGTACTTAAGTATGGAGAGACAGCGTAGGCCCGACAATAGGTTGTTGCTTACTACACAAAAGGTGTAAAACAAGATAAAAAGTTAACAAGCAGCTGGGAGTCTACAAAGCCTACTACGTTCACACATTCACAAACAATCAGTACAAAAGAATCTATACAAAGTAAGAAAATATTGTAAAATACTAAATTAAACAAGTGATACAAATATTGTCATCAGAGCTCAGACAAATCGGTCTATCCATAAACACCCACCCACAATAAGTTCAGTTTATCCGTGATCATGGTACTTGCAACAGCACCGAATATCGGAAACTCAAAGAAATCAGTAAACGTGGTAAATATCCCGTTTCTAGTGTTAATGATAAAGCCAAACTTCTTTATCTTCAACATAGTCCTTGATTTTGTAATATGCTTTTTTAATAAGGACATGTTTGATGTAGTTTTTGAACTTTCCATCAGTCAGCTATATAATTGACTTTGGCAACTTGTTAAAAAGCGCATACTGTTTAATAAAGACTTGCTAGTTTTTGTTAATCTGAATTTAGGTATTACAATTTCGTGTTGACTGCGTGTATTTATATTAAGGAAGTAGCTTCAAATTTTTTTTTTTTTGGTGTACTTAGATGCATCAGGTTTAGTGTTTTGTGTAACAAGGTGTAATGTGCTTGCAGAGATGGCACCATCGCCCTGCTGGACCAAATGGTGGGCACCACCACGAAGGCCACGGCGCGGCAGGTGAGCAGCAACGGCGCCATCAACCCGGCCACGCAGGCGGCCATCCTCGCCGCCGCCGCCGTCGCGCAGGTGGTACTCCTCTTTATAACCAATCACATCATTAACACTTGTTATATTCTGCTTCAGAATAGTATTTGATGAAAGTGTGAACAAGCCCTGTTCAAGCTAAATGCAATCACTTAATTTGTAAGTGAATCTATAAATTTACATCCACAAGTACATTTTCTAAACAGTGAGTTTATATTTCCATCAAATTCTTTATCTTTGAGTTAGCTGCATAGTGGATTTTTTCTTTTTAAAATGGGCTTAAAACAAAAGAAGCAGGTCTTTAAGCGCAGCCCACACCGCCAGCTGGCGAGCGAGCCTCTTTTAAGACTTCGTTTCGGCACAAGTAGTTTGTGCTGTGAACCAAAGTATGAACAGTTCGCTCGCTAGCTGGCGGTGTAGCCTGCGATTTATTCTGTTTGCCTGACACTAGTTTCTCCAAGATTTCTGGTTTAATTTCAAGTTTTATTGAATTGAAATGACAACAATAAATAAACTAACTGCAGCTAACACAGACACAAGCATTTGTGAATAGTTAAGGTATATAATATTGGTGAGTGACTACTCACAGATATTATATACTTTAGTAGTTCATACTCTTCTTTATAAAACAAAACAATCAGAATTTAGAGGTTTCCACTGTAGTCAACATATTATGCAGTTAGTCTAGTTAAACAACTGACTTTGAGTTCTGAGTTGAGTGTTGTTAATATGGTTATACACAGTAGGACTATCAGTTATAGGATTGTCATTGGAATATAAAATGAGCTTTAGTATTTTTCAGCATAATGCTATTGAGCGCGAGGTAATTTTTGCTTATTACAAATTATATTAAAATTGCCATTGAAGTTGTTGCTTAAAACTCGATCAATAACATAGTTGACATAGTGTCCCGCCATCATGTAATACAATTGATTCTTAGTTAGTTACTGTTGGCAGCTATACTGTCTTAAGTAGTCACTGGATGACGGGCATGCAGCACATACAGCACCATCACAACTACAGATTAACATACTTCTTAATTTCTTTAGACACAAACAGCGATGAGGGTTCTGCCCTTGTGACTATGAATCATCTTGTAGTCGTCATTTGTATTAAATTATCAGAAGAAAGAACAAACCATCATTATAGAACTGTGCTGGGCAAGGTACCATCCTCCCCTCAAATCTAATGCTGGTGCGTCCTCACAGCTCAACAAGCTTGTTGTGCTTGTCAAAATGATCACCATCTGTCGTTTTTTTTTTCTGCACATTTGGGAACAATTTTTGTAATAAATCATTCTGTATTTTATAGAAATATATCAACTATGCGGTAAGCAATTCATTCTAGAAGTATTATAATGTGATGTTTTATGTCTATATGTCTGTATTATTTTATGTGAACTTATTTCAGTATTGAGTATGAATATTCTATTCTGCATGTGTATTTTATTTATTCTCTTGTAATTACGAAGGAGACAGAATTCTAGGTTTTCATTTATTTTAAGAATGATATAACTTCTACAGACAGCTCTGTCGACATCACAGAGTATTCACTAAATAGTATTTGATAGGTAGGCTAAGATGATGTCTCTGTGATCAATTCGGTGAAAACCGGGAGCGATCACCGCATGGTAAGAGGCACATTGAACATCAATATAAAGCTTGAAAGGTCTCGACTGATGAAGTCTACGCTCCGTCCAGCACAAATCCAGATCCAAAACCCCGAGAGCTTTCAGCTTGAACTCCAGAATCGTTTCGAGTGCCTAGGAAGCTCAGTGGACGAATGCAACGATGGGTTCGTGGAAACTGTCCATACGACTGGGTCTAAGTTCTTCAAGACACGTCGTGCACAGAAGAACAAAAGACTCTCTGATCATACTCTCGAGCTCATGAAGGAGCGGCGCGAGATGATCCTGCAGTCTTCAGACGAGGCGTGGAAGTACCGGCAGCTCAATAGACGGATCTCTAAATCCTTGAAACGCGACCTCCGCCGCTTTAATACCGAGCGTATTAAAGACGCTATTGAGCGGAATAAAGGCTCCAAGGTTTTTTCAAGAGATCTGGCTATTGGGCAGAGCCAGCTCACGAAACTGAAGACCGACGATGGCAGGATCGTATCCGCCAAACCGGAGCTGCTGAGGGAGATCGAGAGTTTTTATGGGCAGTTGTACACTTCAACCAGTAAACCCGTTGCAAATCTAGCTAACGACCCAAGAGCTAGACTGACCCGACACTATACCGAAGACATTCCGGATGTCAGCCTGTACGAGATTAGGATGGCTCTGAAACAGCTTAAAAACAACAAGGCACCGGGTGAGGACGGAATTACGGCCGAACTCCTGAAGGCAGGTGGGAAACCGGTACTTAAGACCCTTCAGAAGCTGTTTGATTCCGTCATACTCGAGGGGAAAACGCCGCAGGCATGGTGCAGGGGTGTGGTGGTACTCTTCTTCAAAAAGGGCGACAATGCCCGGCTGAAGAACTATAGGCCCATCTCACTTCTAAGCCATGTCTACAAGCTGTTTTTCAAGAGTCATCACGAATCGTCTCGCGCGCAGGTTTGACGATTTTCAGCCTCCCGAACAAGCCGGATTCCGAAAAGGCTTTAGCACCGTAGACCACATACATACGCTGCGCCAGGTTATACAGAAGACCGAAGAGTATAACCTGCCTCTCTGCTTGGCGTTTGTGGACTACGAGAAAGCCTTCGATTCGATCGAGACTTGGGCTGTACTGCAGTCTCTCCAACGGTGCCAAATCGACTATCGGTACATCGAGGTGCTGAAGAGTTTGTACAAAAACGCCACCATGTCAGTCCGACTTCAGGACCAGACCTCGGAACCTATCCTTCTGCAGCGAGGTGTAAGACAGGGAGACGTCATATCTCCGAAACTGTTCACCGCTGCACTGGAGGATGTCTTCAAGGTTCTGGACTGGAGAGGGCTAGGCATCAACGTCAATGGCGAGTACATCTCTCACCTTCGGTTTGCCGACGATATAGTGGTCATGGCTGAGACCATGGAGGACCTCAGTACAATGCTCGATGACCTCAGTAGAGCTTCCGAAAGAGTGGGTCTTAAAATGAACATGGACAAAACCAAAGTCATGTTGAATGCCCATGTAACACCCACTCCTATCAAGATCGGAGACTCTACACTCGAAGTTGTAGACGATTATGTCTACCTGGGACAAACGGTCCAGTTAGGTAGGTCTAACTTCGAGAAAGAGGTCAATCGTCGAATCCGACTCGGCTGGGCAGCGTTCGGGAAGTTGCGTGGTATCTTCTCGTCCAACTTACCGCAGTGTCTCAAGACGAAAGTTTATGACCAGTGTGTGTTGCCAGTGATTACATACGGGACCGAAACGTGGTCGCTCACAATGGGCCTCATCAGAAGGCTGAAAGTCACCCAAAGGGCAATGGAGAGGGCTATGCTCGGAGTTTCCTTGCGTGATCAAATCAGAAATGAGGAGATCCGCAAGAGAACCAGAGTTACCGACGTAGCCCGAAGAATAGCCAAACTTAAGTGGCAGTGGGCAGGGCACATTGCTCGCAGAACGGATGGCCGATGGGGCCGAAAAGTTCTGGAGTGGCGACCGCGAACCGGAAGACGCTGCGTTGGAAGGCCTCCCACTAGGTGGACCGATGACCTCGTAAAGGTTGCAGGGATCCGCTGGATGCGAGACGCACGGGACCGGTCAATGTGGCGACACTTGGGGGAGGCCTATGTCCAGCAGTGGACGTCTTTCGGCTGAAATGATGATGATGAGGTAGGCTAAGGATATAATTATGCCAGAGAGAACAGGCATACGGCTCGCAGGCCGTACGTGAGAAGCCACACGGGGGTGCCGGTGCGTTGCGTCGTCGCAGCCGCCATGAGTGCCACACGAGCAGTGCGGTGTCATAACGCAATCACACTGCTACTATTAATAGTAATGGCTGCGAGGTAGCAGCGTACTACCTCGGAGGGTTTTAAAGTAACATTATACATATATCGTAAACAATAACGTGTGGCATGTCGTTCTAAATTATAAGTAGAATGACGCAGCGTCGCCGCCGAGGCGTGGCAACGTACCGTCGACGTCGTGTGGCTTCTTCGTAAGTGGGAGTTGTGTGTGGTGGGTTTGACTGTTCTTGGCGCGCAGACGTTCGTGGCACAGCGGCGCATGGCGGCGCCCGTGCAGCCCGCCGCCGCCGCCGCCGCCGCGCTGTCGGCCGCCACGGCCATCCCGCCGCCCACCTCGGTGCAGCAGAAGCTGGAGCTCATGCAGGCGCGCTCCGACTCGCGCTACCGGCCCGAGCGCGCGCCGCACGACTACCACCCCGACGACGACCAGGACGACGGACTCGGTGCGTACCGCCACACCGTCACACCGTGCCCAGCATAACATTCATGTCGTGTTCATACTGTATTCTGTTTTGAGAGGCTCGTGGCTAAATAATAATGGCCGCACGGGTCTGTCGAAGGTTAAGCTACGCTCGCCGAGGTCGGTCCGTGGATGCGTGACGTTCATAACATATCGAGACTCCTCCGTGCGTGCCTCGGAAAGCAGGTGTTTGAATCGTTTTGTTTTGCTTCAGTGTGGGAATGAGATGAAGCTAACTCCTGCCCGGCGCCATCTCTTTCACACTGAAGAAAGATTAAAGTAGGCTCGCACTGCGGCACAGCTACTGACAGTGTTGTGGGTTGACAGAGTGGTCTGCCTCAGGGCCGGCGGGCGAGACGCCGGCGGAGCGACGCGCGCGGCGCAGGCGCACGCGCTGGATGGGCTCGGAGCACGACAAGACCTTCATCCCCGGCCTGCCCACCGTGCTGCCGTCCACGCTCACGCGCGAGCAGGAGGAGCAGTACCTGCGTGAGTACCCGCGCCCTGACCTACTCTCCCGTCCTTATAGAGCCGTCTTTATTGACTCCTCGACTATTTTTTGCTTAAACGAATCATACAGCGTGTATCAGACAAGTGCAGTCATATTTCAGGGTGCGGTGCGAACGATCAAACTGAACTCGACTGTCCGTGGGACGAACTACTTATTACAAACAGTTGTCCTATACGACTTGCACGACGACCGCACTTTTCTGAAACACGCTGTATAAATGGTAGGTATTATTTTTTATGAAATGAACTTTAGTAACAAACAATGAGAAAAAATATATTCAACAGTATTTTGTTCTTAGTATGAATATAACGAGCACGGAGTTTTACGTGATCGTTCAGCTAATAACTTTGTACTTGTAAGTTACCGGTACATTGTAATGAATGATGAATATAATGTTATAGTAGGCTTTCCAAGTGCGCCCCGGCGTCCACAAGATGTTATTTTAGTTTCAGCGTAGCGCATGCCTGAGCGCAGGCGTCGCCTACGGGGGTACTGTGTTCTGTATTGTGTGTGTCCCTAGTACGTCGGTGCTAGGCCAGCGGTCAGTATTCTAATGTGTGCGTATGGCCGCGGTTGGCTAACCCGTTCCCTTGCAGTTCAGCTGCAGATCGAGGAGGTGTCGCGCAAGCTGCGCTCCGGCGACCTCGGCATCCCCGCCAACATCGAGGAGAGGTTTGTGCCCCTGAGCCTACTGGTCCACTGAGCCCACTGAGCCCCGCCGCCCCCTGCCAATGAGTATACGAACTGATGTTTTCATTACTATATCTCTAGTTGCGAACGCTCCACGCGTCACTGTCGGCTCGCCGCGCCCTGGCTGCACCGGTATGAGATAGGCGGTACTCGAAGAGTCCTACGACCGATGCTACTAATCCATCTACACACCGATGTTCAGTTTCACAATCACATGACACGCGATTCACAACGAATTTCAAAACTAATTAAAAGAGAAAAAAAAAACAAAATGTTACGAATTAATTAATTTGATATTTCTCTTACGATAATTCAGCACAGGTTATAACATATTTACTGTTAGCATTGGAAGATATCCAATAAAACAAAATAACACATGTTAGCTGTTCTTCATTACACAATGAGCTTTTAAATTCCTAGTGTGTGTTCTCTATCGTATCACATTTCGCTACTAGAGGAAGTACGCACAGCAGCATAGCACGTACGTCATACGGAAGGACAGCCGTCAACGGTTCAAAGGGAAACAATCAAATAAGATTATGTAAGGAAATAACAATTCTGTTAAATCAACGTTATCATAGTAGACACAACGTTACCAAAAATAATAATACATATAATAATTATACCTACAGGGTAAAATTTGTTTGTTCTTGAGATTTCGGAGAATGGCCTGGAGAATTGTCCATCTTCCTCTAGAAGACCAGGGTGTAGTGTAGGGTTCTGTACTCGGTATGAACTTTTATGCATGCCAAAATTGATTTATCTAAGTACCTAATGAAAAAATAAGTTTGTATTTCAAAGTATTTCTCAGAAAACAAAGTTCTTTCTTGCGGTTTTAAGTTTAACTTAAAATACCCATTTTTCAAAAGGTTCCGGTCATAATATCGCCAATTTCTATTTAAACTTCCAAGCTGTAACTTAAAATTGTTCAGAATTTTACAATGCCTTGTTGAAAAGTTAGAAGAGCAAGCGGGACATACATTTTTGAACATTTTAAGAGTTCCGTAATCCACAAGGAAAGGAACCCTTATAGTTTCGCCATGTCCGTCTGTCTGTCCGCAGCTTAGTTCAAAGAATATGCATGATTATGCATGAATACAGGGTGTAAACAGACCCTTCACATAGCCGTCAACCAAGCATTCTGTACATCAAACTAAGTAACTTTACGCAAAAATTATTGCTGGGAATCGACTTTTTTTTTGGGATGAAAAATCACGTGAAACGGTAGGACTCGATGGAAAGCACTTAAAGCATTGTGCTGATGGATGGATTGAATAGTACGGGGGTCGTGGAGGTGTGTAAAAATTTTACATTAAAAACATGTATTTAAAAAAAAACTTGTGAAAAAGTTGGAACTTTGACCCCCAATATCTCCGTAACTAGAAGGTTTCCAGGTATGGTCTAGAACAAAAAAATGATCGCAAAGGCGGGGAGAACAAGTACCTTTCGTATATGTTAAGGGTCTATTTACACCCTTTATACAAATTAGTTACACCGACAAAGTGGTAAAATAAAATCTCGACAATTTTTTTTTTTTAAGTTGTCTCCTGTACCTACACGTGAAGTGGGGATTTTTTTTCGCGCATACCACACCGTGTGGTATGTTGTTGGATAGGTCTTTAAAAATATTGCGAGTTTGTTCAAATAATTTTTTGATTAAGGGATTCGTTTGTGAAATATTAAGCTTTAAAGCGCTAATTTTTGTTAGAGTCAAGTGTCCCCCCCTCCTCCAAAAAAATTGAAGGTAGTATACAGGGTGAATTTTCCAAGTGGGCGTGGATAGCCAAATCCGAAACTATGTTGGAATAGCAAAAAATACTCAAAGGAGTTTTGAGCCCGATTTTTATAAAAACTAAAACTGCATCATTAGATGTTTGAAAAATCAATATTCCTAGCCAGGAATCGAACCGGTTGGTTTTGGAAAAAAAACACACTGTATTATTGCGTCATTGGATAATGTCGCTAATAAGGATCAAATTCTGGGAAGTAATGACATGCGACAAATTCAAGAAAATGTAAAATTTTATATTTTAAATTAATATCCTTGATTAATGTTACCCACACCGCAGTCATCTTCACAACATTAAGGCCTCAATAAAATGATAAAAAATTTAAACAATTTAAATTTGAACTTACAAGTGAGTTGGCGCTAATAGTGATTTTGTGCGAGGTTTCGGTGAATACGAATAACTGGTTGCATACTGTTACGTATTTTATCAAAAATAAACTCTTTCCTTTGATTTGGCATACCATTACCTGTTATTGTGATAAACACGATAAACAAAACTCGAAAGCGACCGCGAACCAATAGTAATACCTCCCGATACCTACGCTCGACGCAAGCCGAACGCCGAACGGCCGCGCGGCCGTTGACCCGCGTGCTTGTCAATCAGCTGATAAGATAATAAGCTTTTTTTTTCCGGATGGGAAATCATCAAATGACCCACTCTGGGCGGAGCGGAAGGGAGTGTCAGACTTGTACTGACTAAAACCCATCCATGTTCCTTCTTTGCCCTTTGTGTTCCAGGGCCACGGTATCTCTTTCGAACAGTCCCGCAGCCCTGGCAGGCATCAGCCCTTGCAGATCCCTACATCGTTGCTGACATCTCTTTGAGGCGCGCGTGGAACACGAACGCGCCGTCGACACGGCCTGTCGTCATAAGACGGCCGGACGGCGAGCTAGCCCATAGCTCGCCGCTTAGGACCGTCAAAAATACTTTTTTAGTTGCAATTTACTGAACAAGAAATTAAACAAAAACAAGTTTATTACTTAAGAAAAATAATTTTCTGAATTAGATACCTAACAAAGTATTTGAGGCGTATTTCAAAAATTTGAATCAACTTATTTACAATTATTTTAATTAACTAAACTACTTTTAAATGTTCACTATTTACAAAAGAACGAGTAGGTACTGACACTTCCCGGTAACGGAGTAATTGTTCGAAGTGCAAGCCACTGCGTTGAATACACAATCGAGCACGTTTTAATTGTTTGTCTTTCAATTTTAATAAGGTGTCTCTATCACTTCTTACGATATCGAAAGCGTCCATCGCATATCGCAGATATTAACGCGTCGCGAGTTTCGTGTTCCTCACGATAAACCAGGCGCTTGAGCTCAGACCACAAGTAAAAGTCTAACGGAGTTCGGTCCGGGCTTCTTGCTGGCCAAACCACTGGCCCACCGCGTCCGATCCAGCGCTGGGGAACACCGAGTGCAGGAGCTCTCGCACGGCGTGATGATAATGAGCCCGGCACTCGTCATGCTAATAGTACTGATTTTCTACGGGCGCCGCTAGCGGAACGTCGTCCAATCCGTCCGGGATAACGTTGCGTAACATTTCCAGGTAGGTTCCACCTGTTAAGTGTCCTGTCACGAAATGCGGTTCAATGAGGTAGCCATTTATTATGCCAGCCTACACATTAACACTAAAACGCACTTGATGCGCACACTCGCGAATAACGTGGGTTATTCAAAAGCCCAAAAATGTTCGTTACGCTGGTTGAAGAGTCCAACTCGCGTAAAAGTTGCTTCATCCGTCCACAAAATGTTCGTATTCTGATTGTCGATCAACCACTGACAAAAAACAATTCTGTTCGGCGCGTCGTTTTCGTGGAGAGCATGAACTCTGCGAAAATGGTAAGGATGCAGTCCTTCAGAGTTGAGCAGTTTCCAGACGTAGTATTGACTTACGCCAAACCTAGCCGCAGCCTTACGCGTACTTCGACGAGGATCCTGTTCGAAGTACTCGATGATCTCCTCGTCGAGCTGTGGCGAAATAACGGCCGATCGACGTGTCTGGAACTGCCCATGATCGAGTAGCCGCTGTGTCGCCGCTTCGATCGTCCGAGCCAATGGGACTTGGGGGTTCAGAACCCCGCGAAGACGGAGCGACTCCAAGTATTGCGGCTCCGCGTAAAGTCGTCGGGCAGCATGAGTCATAATCAGCCCTTGCATACAGTTGCACCTTAGCAACGTACTCCAAATTGCAATAACTGTAATGTCGATCCATTGCACTGATAACGCGTGCTGCGCGTACGATATTCGCAGGAAAACTAAGTGCCTCGCTGCACTAATAAAATAGCGAGCAGGCGCGCGATTTCGTTTGTGATTGTTGCGCGCAAGCTAGTTTATGCCGTATCACTATTTTGCTTTGAACATTTATAAATTCGTCTTTACTTTGTCGGCTTCGCGGCTGTGTTTTGTGTCGTTCGGTGCAAACTAGTTTCTGCCGTATCACCACGTGCGAGAGCTTATTTTGCTTTGAACATTTATGCATCGCTGTTACTTTTGACCGCGGCGGCGCGTGCGATTCGAGTAGTAACTACAAGTTACGTCTAGTGTGACTATTGATTCTCACGTTTTCGAGTTGTCGAATATTTTTTAAATTATTTGAAAATAAAAAAAACATCTTTACTTTTTACTTTTACTCTATGCTTCGAAAGTACTCTTTATGGCAAGTTGTTTTGCCGCGCGAAAAGAATCATAAAAAAACTATCACAGTTAAGTAGCCTTTACAAGTTTACGAATAATAGTCGACCAACTTATAAAAAGAAACTTGGATAACATATTTTCCTAAACATAATGTATGGGAGCACAGGTTTTTCAACTGCAAATGTAACTTAGTTTTTTTATTATTACAATAAATATCATCGTTCGGAGCCAAATCCGCATATTTTTATGGGCAACTACGAAACCCTACAGTGTGCGTGACCCGACACGCACTTGGCCGGTTTTTATTCATTTTTAGACATAACCAAAATGAGCTTATACTGTCACTTACGGGATATCTTCCTTGATTGTTCATTATTTTGAGCTCTATCGAGAGCTCATCATGGCGCTTGCAACAGCGTCGAAATATCGGGAGCTCAAAATAATGAACAATCAAGTGACAGTATAAGTTTAGTTGCAAACCGTGAAAGCTTAACCTTTTGAACGCCATTGTCACATATACGTGACAAGCAAGCCCGTGCCTTGTACGCCAAATGACACAAACATGTGACGAAATGGTAGGTGAAATTGTGGCTTGGTGTGGAGGGCACGCGCGCTCGCTTATGCTCTGGCGTTCAAAAGGTTAAAACAATATAACCAAAATGACTTAAATAAAAAGTCACCTAGAAACATCGCAACCTTTTAAATAACGAAGTGCCACAATAATATGGCTGAGAACGGACGAATCACGGATAGGTCGAAATTGGTCCGGTTTTTGCTATCTCGCTATGAAATCCTAAATAATCCCGTAACGTTTGTGAAGTTTCGGTTATGAATTAATTCCTATGTAACGGCATCATGGCGTCGTGGTCTACCGCGCCACCTGTAGTAGTGCAGCCAGGGCTACCGGGCGCCGACAACGCGCCGCCACTGGTTCCACTGCTACTCGTCTGTACAGTCTACTGCTGTACTACGAGCCATTACTACATTTTGTCGAACACTACAACTTATAATTGGGAGAAAATTATATCTATAATTCTGTATGGTTCGCAGACACGTATATATTATAAATTGATTGCAGTGAAATACGCAATCAGATAATTAGTTACATTAAAATTATTCACAATGCAGATAAAGTCAAAATTACTACATTTTGTTAGTTTAATTAAAATCACGGGAAAACACCGAAAATTTTTAGAAAACTAAGAGTAGCGTGTATGTGGAGCGTTTCGTGTTCCCGCTCCCTCGCGGGGCCCGCCCTACTACTAATGCGCCATTTTCTTCAGTTGCAGGTCGCATACAGACTGATATGATCACTAATGATTCAATTAATTAACCAAATAATTATTATTGATAATTTTCAGCACCTACAGCTCAATAATCATTAATAACCAGATTATTTTCAGGGCTAATGAGCTTAATTAAAATTTCAGGAAAAAATTAATTGAATTATTCTTTTTCCTCGGGCGTTAGGATCTAGGTTTTAGAGTAGGATATCAGTGCACATCATACTTCCCTTTTGTTAGTATTAGCGGCGCGGTGCTCAACGCGTCGCCGGAACCAAGCGGACGTGATGTTGTTGAGCACCGCTCTTGCCATCCACGCGGCGCCCCCACACTCGACACAGCTCATTGCTCAATCACAACAATACATGTTCCTCGAGGTGAAATCAATACTGTTATAATCAGTGATCGGATAATCGGATGCATATTTACCTAAAGTTCATTTTTGGTTAGGAAATTATGGAAGCGGCTTCTTAAAACATATTTCTTTAAATATAAATCCCGGGATTCCAGAAAATTCGGGAATTCGAAACTAGTCTGTAACATGGTGAGGAAACGTCGTCTTTAGCATGTGGTATTTATTTTAAAAAAACAGGGGGATTACATAATTATTAATGTGTATTTACTTGAAGTTAAACTAACTTCCTTCGGGTACCTACACACAGGCAGGAATGTAATTTGATTTTATTACCCGATTTGATTCTATAATAAAAACAGTAAATTTGTTGATTCCGAAATCACGGGATTTTTTCGATACAAAAGCATAATATTAGCCAACACCTTAAACTAAGTAAATATTCCTACACCCGATTTGATTCTATAGTAAAAAAAACTAAATTTGTCGATTCCGAATTCCTGGTATTTTTTATACAAAAGTGCATTCCATAATAGCCAACACCCACACTTTAGGTAAATATGCATCCGATTATCCGATCACTGGTTCTAATACAGCTAAGTACAGAGTGGAAGGGACAGCGACGCGAAAACGGTTACCACGTATTCAGTACATCATTCTGACCCCCCCCCCCCCCCACATGTTTTTTATTTTAATAACCGATGAAAAATGTCTATGTGGTGGGGCCCAGAATGATGTACTGAATACGTGGTAATCGTTTTCGCGTCGGTGTCCCTTCCACCCTGTATAACAAATATTTTATTTCACATGGGCACTTAAAAAACCTCGAGAAAAGGTGCACGGTTAATAAGAGTTATAATATTTAGCTGGCGGAACTACACAGACTTAATGGATATTCATCACGATAAAACAAAAACATGCTTTATAAGAAATCGTAGTTAAATGTAAGCAGGGAGTGGTCACCCGCTGTAGACAGATATTTGAATTTCTGAGTTGAGATACCATCAGGTCTGAGAAGTTTTGTCAAGGGGTAAATGTACCCCTGTATTAACTTTGAGTCAAAGATGAGCCATTTAAATTGAGAAGGGCAAGGATATGTGTCGTGCGTGGGTCGCTTGCGCGGCGTGACGTGTGGCGTGACTCTTGGTCGTATGCCAGGTCCCCGTCGCCGGAGCCCATCTACTCCACGGACGGCAAGCGCCTCAACACGCGCGAGTACCGCACGCGCCGCAAGCTGGAGGAGGAGCGGCACCGCCTCGTCACGCGCATGCAGCAGATTAACCCCGAGTTCAAGCCGCCGCCCGACTACAAGTATGTGCCACGTACACACACACACACACACACACATGCAGCAGTCCTGTACTTCTGCTGAAAGGGATAACTCAGCGCACACTCAGGGATGCGCCGGGTCTCTGATGAGCCATCGTAAACATCACCCCTAGAACAGATTTAACTTTGAGGTTTATAGTCTTAGGACCGCTTGCACCACGAATTGCTTAACGAGGTTAACGGTAAACATATTTAAAACATCATTCTGTCATCTTTAAAACATTGATAGAAACAGAACGATGTTTTAAATGCGTTCTACGTTAAACGTGTTTAGCGATTCGTGGTGCAAGCGGGCCTTACATTTGGTTTGCTTTGGGGAGACTGGACCGACCCCAAATAACATGGGACAAGGGCAGGAAGATGACAATGTGGTTTGCTTTGATATTTTCTCCTACATGTACACAATTTGTATATTAGCTAAAGATAAATAAAAGGGTAGCAATTTAAATTAAAAAAAACTACGGCTATAAGTATTGACGCTTTACGGAGTACTTACCTGGGCTCTGCCCAACCCTTTGGGATACAGGCGTGATGTAATGTTATGCAAGACATTTTATTTAGCACAACTCTCGTTAAGCCATTCGCGCAAGTGTCCCATATCCGCACAGACTTTCAGCTGATGTATCAGTATGGAACAGTTCCTCTTTTGCTTGTTGTGATACAAGTCTAAGACTTGACAGATTACAGACTAAGTGATTTCACTAAGCTCCACGGTCCTACGGCTCCGAAGTGATGTAGTCGCACCGTTACGTGCGACCTGACTGACGCAATGTTGTTGTTGCAGGCCTCCCATCATCCGCGTGCACGACAAGGTGATGATCCCGCAGGAGGAGCACCCCGACATCAACTTCGTGGGGCTGCTCATCGGGCCGCGCGGGAACACGCTCAAAGGTACGCAAGCTGCCGGTGCACTCGGATACTCTGCCGAGACAATAAACTTTACGTACAACATTTTGTACCATAAATTGTCACAACAATTTTTTGTTCAAAAACAGATTTTCAGTATCTTCAAATTCATTAAATGTTGATGTTCCTTTTGAGAATAAAACATGGACAACAAATATTTTTTGCGTACGATAAATGGTATTCTACAGGGTGATTGGAAGCTGGGTGCAAAGCTTTAAGGCGAAGATAGTACAGACAATTTAGAACCATTTAAGCCAGGGTTGTCTTAGACGAAGTCTTACCATTTTTTAACCTAATTTTTATGTTTTTTTTTTTTCGAATATTCCCAAAATTTTAACTGAACTGCTTGTTTATGGCCAAATTGAATGATAAATAAATTAATTTTTATTTTATTTTATTAAAGTAATGTGTAAGCAATCTAGCAAAACTAGCAAAAGCTTCAAATGTTGTTTTAATTAGTCTGCTCAAAAATTTAAAATTTCTCCCTCAAATTGGTTTGTAGGTCCTAATTTCAATAATTTGTAAGATGTCCGGGTAAATGATACCTCAAAAGAAAGAACGATTATCAGGCATGTTTTCAAAAAGGTTTGAACAAAAATAGCAACCTCCGTTTTTTTTTTTAAATAAGGTTTACAGTAAGTATTTATGAATTTTTAACATTTTTGTGAACTTTAAATGTCTGTAAAAAAAATGTCTAACGACACAGAGGCCTAAAACTTGTTTTGCTAGATTGCTTACACATTACTTTCTACTTCTACTCAATTTGGCCATAAATAAGCAGTTTAGTTAAAATTTTGGGAATTTTCGAAAAAAAGAACAAAATTAGGTTAAAAATAATGGTAAGACTTCGTCTAAGACAACCATGGCTTAAATGGTCCCAAATTGTCTGTAATATCTTCGCCTTAAAGCGTTGCACCCAGCTTCCAATCACCCTGTATATTTATAAATAAGCATAACCTCTGTTTAGGAAGTAAATAATATGATACACTGTTACTATTAGCGATGGAGAAGGAGACGGGCGCTAAGATAATCATCCGCGGCAAGGGCTCGGTGAAGGAAGGCAAGGTGGGCCGCAAGGACGGCCAGCCGCTGCCGGGCGAGGACGAGCCGCTGCACGCCTACATCACCGCCACCAACGCCGACTGCGTCAAGAAGGCCGTCGAGAAGGTATCGAACATTTACATTAGTACAGGGCTTCTACGAAAACTGTGTGCACCGGGGATCATCGTCTAGCTTCGGAAATACGATGTGACTTGGCTCGATTATGCAATGTAATATAGAATTAGGCTTTCAGCAGATTTTGTATTATCATCTCCATGCAATTCCAAGTAAAATTTTGATAAACAGATGACGATCTAAGACCGGAATACCTGGCAGAAATAAAATTTCATACAAATTACGTCAGCAGGACAAAAGTTATTGCCTTTGCCTCTGTGGGTGTTATTCTTTGGCGCGACGTTCCTGCTTACTCGGAAACATCAGCATAACCGACGCCAACGATTCTTTACATATCTGCCACCACATACGCTACAACACATGAGGGGCTCTGTACACCAACACAGACCAGAATCGCACCAACGATTCTCAAAAATCTAGCGCTATATGTGCTACAACACATGAAGCGCTCTGAGCACCAACAGACAGAAATCGCACCTACGATTCCTTGTAGACCCATCGGCACATGTTACTCATGAGGTGCTGTCTTAAGTTTCGAGTATGAGTGTACAAGCCTTTCTTAATCAGATTTGGTCTCACTTCCACTGTCATCAACTATGACATCTAATTCTCGAGGAACTTGGTGATCGGGGATCTTCCTCACACGATCATGGGGGTATTTGTAGGTTCGCTTAGAGTCAAGCGCCTTTAGTAGGTATCTATCCCCATCTAACACATCAATAATTTTAAATGGGCCTTTGAATTTAGGATCTAATTTCGTTTGATTCCTTTCCTCATTTTCAATTAAAACATAATCATTGACTAACTAGCTAACTTAGAAACCTGAGCCTTATTTTGGTCAAATCGATTTTTATCGTAATTGGCATTCTTTTTCAATATTCTGTGTCGCGTGCTCTCTAATCTCATCTAAATTAACGTCAGTTACAGCTACCCTTCCTATCATCAACTCGAGAGGGCTAGATTTAGTCACCCTATTAACAGTAGAGTTCATAGCCAACAGAACCTCTCCTAATGCGTCCTGCCAAGAGCGGTCACGAGCGGTCTCTACAGCTGTCAACATACTCTTGAGGGTACTCATTACCTTTTCGACCTGACCATTTGCGCGACTGTCTCCAGTAGCTATCAAGTGCATCTAAGAAGAACAGAAACTAGAAAAATCTTTGCTAGCGAAACAACTTCCTTGATCTGCTATTATACGTTTCGGTACAACAAACAGAGCTATACAGAACTTAATAGCACAAATACTACTGTTGACGAAGTAGCACAAATTTGGTGAAAGCATCTATGATGACAAACACGTACTCCTTGATGTCGTTCTTACCAGACAGTTTACCAGAAGCGTCAATATGAATTGTGTGTGCTATGGGATATTGAACTTGGGAACTGGGTGAAGTTCTGCCTGAACTTTACCCGAGTGGGGCTTTGCTACTTGACAAGTGATACAATTGTCAACTTTTCTCACATATTTTGACATGCCTTCGAGCCAATAGTGTTCGTAAATCTTTTCGAGAGTTTTCCCCCATCCCAAATGCATGACGGACTCATGGACGTTATTAATTACAGACCACCTAAGCGATCTAGATACAATAAGCAGACATCGAATGCGTCCGTTACGCTGAATTTTGCGATACAGAATGTTTTTGCGAATTTCGTAAGTTTTGCGAGTTTCCTCAGGAAAAACTTCATTACGAAGATCAGACACAATCGTACTGATCTCTTCGTCCTTTTCCTGTTCAGCTTGCAACCAGTTACTAGAAAGTTCAGCTAAATCGACACACTTTTTTCTACACGAGTGGAAGCTACTTTAGGTGTAGGGAGAAAATTTCTAGAAAGAAAATCCACATGGCTAATCCTACTGCCTCTAATTCACGAACTTTAGCAATAACAACTTCACATTCACTAGCACTAAGCCTAGGAGGGCAACGATTAACCGTTGGATTAGTCCAACGGTTAATCGTTACGACAAGCCAACAAGCCGTCAAGTCGTCTACAAGCCTAATTTGCAACTGTCCTGTCGTAACTTCGTAATTCAGGCAAGCCTCGTCCTCTTCTTATTCGGTTCAATTGCTACAATCTGCGCAGCGAGGTCTGGCGCAACAAGACAATGCTGAAGGGTTCTGGTCTGGTCGTCTCGGAGTTCCTAACTAAGCCTAGGCACGACGTGTTTCTGGCCGCTCGCAAACACTTTAGTGTAAAGCAGTGTTGGACCGCCGAGGGCAAAATTATCATCATGCTCCCAGACAAGTCGCGTCGAAAGATTGAATCAGCTACTGAACTTCAACAACTTGTTGCGCAGTTTCCAGCGTCTACATCTGCTGATTCGGCTGCGAAGGTTGCATCGTCAACTATTAGCAACCCTCCTTTAGACAAGAGATCGCGGAGGCTGGCCAAATGATCGTACACAACATGTTATAAAGCAATTTTTTTTATTATTTCTTTTTGTGTCGGTCACTGAAAATATTTATTTAGATTCTGTTTTGACATTTTGTTTGACAGCAATGATTGTGGCTTGCTCGTTCGGAAACTTTAACTAACTAGTGTAGGTACTTGTTTTTTTTTAATACTTTTTTTTTGATACCAGCAATTTAATCTGTGTTTTAACGGCAAGATGCATAGAGGATCTTCGATATAGAATAACTAAGTAATTGTTATTTTAGTATTTTTTTGTGAAATAGCTTTGAATAATTTAGTATAATATTTATTTATTTTATTATAAGACAAGACAAGACATTTATTTGTAGAAACATGAGTATACATACAAGATATGCAGATTGTTCATAAACAAAAGATCCATCATGATCAGATTATTAAATTAGTGAATTACAAATTTGAATTAAATTGTCCTATAATCAAATTTTAAATTGTACATAAATATTACCTTTTGTCGTATTATATATTTATTTATCTATTATGTTAGACAATATTGATGACTGTTTTGTTTCCTGCTCTTCTTCGTGTTCGTCTGACGAGAGCTATGCTAGTGCATTCAGTGATGATTCTGTACACTTATGTAACCAGCTTTCTTCTACCTTTTCTTGCTACAACAAGTTTTTCAACGCCGTCCATATTAATGCTCAAAGCATTCCAGCCCATCATACCGTTTTTTTATGCTCATTTGACTCTGATCTTATTCATGCTGTGCTTGTCTCTGAAACTTTCCTCAAACCTGCTCTTTCTTCAACGCAATAATCGTTGCCCGGCTACAAGCTTGTGCGTAATTACAGAACGGGCAAGGGTGGTGGGGGGGGGTCGCCATCTATCTTCGTGGAGATATTATTTATAAAATTATCGATCAGTCTCCGAGTAATTATTCAAAACCTGCTGAACACCTTTTTATTGAGATAATTTTTAATCACACAAATTTTTTCGCATCTTTTGAAACAAATCTTGAATATTTTCTTCCTTATATGACCACACAATAATACTCGGAGACTTCAACACCTGTCTGATCAAAGATGATGTGCGCAGCCGTAAACTCAGGTCCGTTGTCTCTTCTTTCAACATGCACATCCTTCAGCTCAACGCTAATCATCATGCTCCTCACTGCAATCCCTCACTTCTAGACCTTATTCTAGTTTCTGACCCAAACAAAGTAGCCACGTACGGGCAACTTTCTGCCTCCTTTTCTTACCACGATCTTTTAATTATATCGTATAAAATTCGCCCTCCTAAACGCAAATCACAATTTCTCTTGCTACGCAGTTTCAAGAACATTGATCTGGACCGTTTGAGAGAGGATGCGGGCAATATTGACTGGTCTCCTGTTTATGACAGCAATGACTTGGACGCTAAGGTGGCCGAGTTTACCAATATAGTGTTGAAACTTTTTGATGTGCATGCCCCACTAAAAAGGGTCAGGTTTATGCATCTTCCAGCTCCTTGGTTGTCGGTTGTAATAAAAAACGCGATGTCTAAAAGGGATAAGGCGAAAAGGCGTTACAAAAGGGACCTATGAGAACTGGTCCCTCTATAAGAAACTTCGTAATCGCTGCGGTCGTATGTGTAGGGATGCTAAAAGGCGTCACATACACGATACAATTCAAAACTCCAACACAGCACAACTATGCCAAATTCTCAAATCCCTTGGAATCGGCAAAGTTGCGAATGACAGCACGCCTGATATTGACCTAAACACGATTAATTTACACTTTTCCAAATCACCAGTGTCTCTGGATGATAACGTTAAATCATCCACTCTTAACAATCTCTCTATTCTTCCTCTGCCAACATGTACTTTTTCTTTTCACCCGGTTACAGTAGCGGATAGCGGGCCATTACATCTATTTCTACAAAAGCAGTGGGTGATGGTCTTCAACTTCAAATGCTTCTTCCTATCCTTATTATTCCTGTTATTTTGCACATAGCAAACTATTCCCTCTTTACTGGCTCTTTTCCTTCAGCTTGGAAGAAGGCCTACGTTGTGTCGCTTCCCAAAGTTTCAAATCCCTCTTCAGTATCCCAGTTTCGCCCGATTTCAATACTTCCAATCGTGTCCAAAGTCGTTGAGAGTGTTGTTAATAATCAACTATCGCATTACCTTTCTTCTAATAGCCTGCTTAGTCCTTATCAGTCTGGATTTCGTCCTGGCCACAGCACTGTTTCTGCCCTACTTAAAATTACTGACGACATCCGATTGGCCATGGAAAACAGACTCCTTATGGTGTTGGTTCTATTGGACTTTAGCAGTGCGTTTAATTCAGTTGATTTTGACATCCTCTCAGGTATCCTTTCCTCTCTAAACATAATCTCCTCCTGCGACTGCTTGGTTTGATTCATATCTTCGAGGTCGCCCGCAGTCGGTACGCTTTAATGAGGCTTGCTCTCATTGGTGCGATCTTTCTGCGGGTGTTCCTCAGGGTGCCGTCCTTTCACCTCTTCTTTTCTCAGTTTTCATTAACGCTGTCACCAAGGTATTAACGTCCCATTATCATCTCTATGCAGACGACCTGCAGCTTTATCGTCATTTTAAACTCGAAGAGCTTCCTGGAGCAATCGATGCCATCAACAATGATCTTCAAAACATCAGCCAGTGGGCTAAAAGTTTTGGACTGTTAGTTAACCCAACAAAATCACAAGCTCTCATTATTGGTGGCAGATATTTCGTCAATTTATTGAGTCATCAGTCCCTCCCTCCTGTTGTGTACGATGGTGTCGCTATAGCCTACTCCAAGAAAGTTAAAGACTTAGGTGTAGTCTTGGACTGCAACCTATCTTGGCATGTTCACATTGCTGAAGTAAGCAGGAGAGTTTGTTCGTATCGGTCTCATATGGGCCTACCACACGCACAAGCTTCACCACAGTTCTGCCTGCGCAAGCCGGTTTGTACACGGAACACCGTGCGTGCGGTTGGTAAAACTGATATAACTTTTTAAGCGTCTTCAGAAGTTCCTGCCATTTCAAACTTAAATTACTCTTGCTCAGTCTCTCCTTTTACCTCTTCTAGACTATGCTGATGTCTGTTTCCTTGATGCAACTGAGGAACTTCTTAATAAGCTCGAACGTCTGCAGAATTTGTGTATCCGCTTCATTTTCGGACTTCGTAAGTACGACCATGTGTCGGAATTTCCGAAGCAGCTGAAGTGGCTACCTATTCGGCAGCGTCGAGATTGTCACACTCTTTCTTTTCTCTTTTCTATTCTTCACAATTCTAAAGCTTCTTCTTATCTTCGGGAACGCTTTGAGTATCTTGTGCCTAGAGGTAAACCTTGTCGCTCATCATCAGCTCTTCTCCTTCGTTTCCTTCCCCACTCCTCAAGTCGGTATGATGGATCATTCACTGTTCGTGCTGTGCGCCTTTGGAATTCACTTCCACACTCCTTGCGGGATAGCCCTTCGTTAGAGGTGTTCAAGAAAGGAATAAAGGTACATTTCCTATCAACATGATCGATATGTATGTATGTATATAATATAGGATGTTATAGGTATGTATAGTATGTATATCTGTATATATAAAATAGTAAACTGAGTGACTGACTGGGTGATATATCAACACACAGCCCAAACCGCTGGTCCTAGAGACATGAAACTTGGAGGGTGTGTTCTTTGTGAAGAGAAGGTTTCCACTAAGAAAGGATTTTTGGGAATTCCACCCCTAAAGGGGTAAAATAGGACATGGAAGTTTGTATGAAAGTCTGTCAGTTTTGAAGTTAGGATCTTCAAATTTTGTGTTTAGGCTGACGATTGAAAATTAATTTATACGTGTCTCGGCGTATTTGATAATTCTACCACCGAAGGGTTAAAAAGGGGGGTGAAGGTACTATGTTTGTTCGGATGGAATGCAACTCAATTTTGTACAACCGATTGAGCTGAAATTTTGCTCACTCCTTTGGTTCTGGTGACGACACATTTTTATGACAGACATTCCTTAATCCTGCATCCAGGATCGTCTCCTCAAGAGAGAACTCTTGAACGGTTAGTAGCACGGTCACGAAACTTTGTTCACGCGTTCAAGTTTGATAGATAAAGATGATTTTTAACCGACTTCCAAAAGGAGGAGTAATTTTTTTTTGTTTTTTTTTTGTATTTTCAGCGATTTCTTCGCCAATTGTGAACCGATTTTGACGATTCTTTTTTTTTTGGACAAATATTATTCCGCGGTGGTCCCGTTTAAATTTGGTGAAGATCTGATGCTGATCTTCGGAGATATCAATGGAACTCTTCAATAATAGACAGCAAATCTGTCGTGATTGCTGCAATCGCTTGGATGTTTATTGTTTACACAACACCATAACATAACATAACATCACGCCTGTATGATTTGAGGGGGTACGCAGATGTGTACCAGTACACCCACATTTTGATAATTAGGTATGCTAAGTTCCATTTTATTGGGGACTAGCTGTGCCCGCGGCTTTGCTCACGTGAGCGCGTATTCTTTTGGCATTAGTAGGGAACATTACATGGGAACGTAAAGGCGTAGTATACTCCTAATATCCTCTACAAAATAATCCATTTTAATATTATAAATGCGAAAGTAACTCTGTTTGTTTCTTAAGTTTTCATGACTAAACAGCTGATTGGATCGTAATGAAAGGCAAGGAGATAGATTATATCCTGAGGAAAGATATAGGTTATCGTTACGAAGTCGCGGGCAACATCTAGTTAGGTATATATATGTACTATATGTATTACGTATATTATATTGTATGCATGTAGTTTAGTTTATAACGTTAATTAATTTAAGTAACACAATGTAATGTTAATGCTCTTAAGTACCTTTTCTGCAAATCTCGCAGTCAAAATTTGGTTTGCTGTAAGAAAACCCAATTCTTGGTTAAGCTCGCCATTGTACATAAGCTATATTGTTGCAATTTGTATGTATATTTGTTTTTTGTGTGCAATAAAAAATAAGAATCTAAAATCTCACGGCCAATTAAAATATTATTTTTAAGACAACTATCCGGTACAACATGAAATAATATCTCTAATCGTAAATCGTTAATCATAACGTTAGATAAAATTTGTAAGGTACTTTGCACACTACCATGACCGATTCCGATTATTTACATGCTTGCCACTAAACTTTGAAATACAATCTTTGATGAGAGAGCATTCGGCACCAGAATCGTAATAAAATGGGTATGACTCACCAGTATTCATCAGCGTACCACTGGGATTGCTGACATAGCAAACGTCAACGCGTCGCTCACTGCTCGCCGCTGCTGCAGGCGCTGCCCCGGAATTGCTTGGTCTGCCTGCCGCGCCGATGCCTCAATCACTGCTTCGTGGACATTTTGTAGCAAAATGTCCGGCGTTGCCGCATCGGAAACAAACGATGTCCGAACGCTGCTTTGGTCCTGCAGAACTTGACGCCGAAGTGGTGTGGCATTAGGTGCCTTGCCTTTCACCTCACTTCTTGATCGGCAGTCAGATGCTCGGTGACCTGCTTTACCGCAGTTGTGACATTTCAGCGTTGTCGACTGAAACTTAGATCGCTTGAAATCTGGAACAGCGTCGGTTGAGTTACCCGTCGAAGCTTTCCTTTTCAAAAACGAAACCGCTTGAAGTTCACACTGCAGCTTGTTTCTGTTGTGGTCTTCAGTAGTAAATGCCAACCTCTGTATACGCCCATCAAATTGTGTCATAATTATGAGCAAGCACCGTAGATATGACTATCTGCTCAGCGCTCATGTTTTGCCAGCGTGATGTGAGCGTAGACAACAATCGGGCGGCGTACGCAGCATAACATTCACCTTAGGCTTGCTACTCATCATTTTAACAAGAGTAGCGGCTGGTGTGTCTACGCAATCGTAACGGGATAAAAACAGGCTTTTGAAGTCACACCATGTCATACCCGCATACGACACTTGCGCAAGCCAACGTGAAGCACTTCCTTTCAGAGCCTTGCTTAAGGTGATGATCAGAGCACTTCCTTGAAGCGGTACTTCCGATAAGCACAGATCCGCTGTAGTACACCAAGCACGTGCGTCTACATCCGGCTTATCCGGCTCCAATTCAGGCAAAGAAATATGCATGGTACCTGCCGGGCCCTTGATGGCTTCTATCAGGGACATCATATTCTGGTTTTGAGCGGCCAGCAGCGTACGAAGTAAATTCTCGTCGTACCGTGACGTCATCGCTCCATTCTCCGTATTTTCTTCAGCTCGAATGAATCCCACTTCTGATGTCGCATCATGGGTGGCCGAGATGCGAAGCATTGGGTCTTCTTCACGATCCGACATAGCTTTACGTAAATATGGGCACTGTCGTGGGCACTCGAACGAAAGATAATTTAAATTAAAATAACTTTATTTAAACTAACGATTTCACAACAAGAAACAAACACGTGCGTCGGTAGTTGGTGCTGAGCTTCTGCCAAGCCTGCCGGAGATCGACTGTCGCCACACTCGATCCTTTCTCCAGTCCTCGTTGCATCCCCTCTACCGACGATCGTGTCCAAGCGGTAGGGCGCGTTGCGTTTCCGGTAACGATATTATTAGTTCGCAAAACTAATTGTAAGATGGCGCTGCTTGTTGCACCTTGGCGCCATCAATCCGCGACATATAGATTATATAAATTTAATAAATATAAAAATAAATAAAGAAAAAAATAATAATTGTAAAGTAATCTTTACTATATGCTTTTTATACTTGGTGAACTTCGGGATCTGAAATGAATTCGCTCACTCTCAAAAGATCTAAGGTGTCTTCATCAAGTTCTTTCACGTTTTTACTATACGGTTTTCTAATGCTGGTTATGTAGGGATCTGGCGTATAAAGAAGAGTATGAAATACATCCACATTTGATGAAAAAATAGTTAACTTTACGTAAACAATTTTTTTTCACCTTATTTTATTTTGCAATTATTTTAAGGTAATCTTCAAAAGATGAGGTTTGCAGAAATATGTGATACATTATATATCTATTCTTACAAATTGAAATCAATTTGAAAGTGATGAAGTGCACAGGCTTGACTTGGACGTCCGTCAAAACAATAAAATTTGTGGCATTGTAAAAAATTTATTTTATAAACATACAGGGTGTAAACAGACCCTTCACATAGCCGTCAACCAAGCATTCTGTACATCAAACTAAGTTACTTTACGCAAAAATTATTGCTGGGATTCGACTTTTTTTTTTGGGGTGAAAAATCGTTTTAAGGTAGGACTCGATGGAAAGCACTCAAAGCCTTGTGCTGATGGATGGATTGAATGGTACGGGGGTCGTGGAGGTGTGTAAAGTAAAAATCTTACATTAAAAACATGTATTTAAAAAAAACCTTGTTAAAAAGTTGAAACTTTGACCCCGAATATCTCCGTAACTATAAGGTTCCAGGTATGGTCTAGAACAAAAAAATGATCGCAAAGACGGGGAGAACAAGTACCTTTCGGATGTGTTAAGTGTTCTATTTACACCCTTTATATAATTTTTTGACATTATAGTTTAGTTTGATCCTTAAACTTATTAAGTACAATTAAAAAAGTATGTTAGCAGCGACATTGATAAAAACCATTTTTGATCGGTCGTTGTTCTACCATTTTCCATAGTGCGCCGGAGCCCGGCAGCACCGGAGCCGTGACAGAAACCATGCCTGCTGCATGTTGCATGCCTGCTGCATGCTTGCTTGCATGCTGCATGCATGGTGTAAGCTTGTTTGCACTCTAAACTTTAAACTCTAAACTTTCCGAGATGTGGTAGTTCTTCCTTTTAATGACGACCAATATGAAATGTATGTCAAAAGACGATCCTGAGGATTCAATACCATCAATGCCGTCATTGACATAATAATATATTGTAACAACGTCAAGATACTAAATGTACACATGAATGCAATAAAGAGTTTGAGTTGAGTTACTTCCGCTACAAAACACAGTGATAGTTTTTTTGTATGATTAACCGACATTGAGCTTCATTTATGATTTACCATCTACCTACATAACAAAAAACATTGTAATTTATTCTGTGCAACCGACATAAAGATGCAAATCTTTTGTCATTGACTAAGCAATTGACTGAATACAAAAGGTAAATTGAAAACTGACGATACTAAATATTTGGCTTATTTTATTTTGCATAAAATATGATACCAACTGAAATATTTGCTACATTAAAATTGGTAAAAGTACTAGTTGGTAAGCAAGTTATTGGTTAAACGTTCACTTGCCAAACATTAGGTTTGCGTTACAATTATTTGTAAAGAGTTTATTTGGCAAATGAAATTATGCGGAAAATTGTTTGGGAAGTGATAAAATGTCAATTTATTTTTCATGAAACAAGGGAGACCCATTAACTTTTGTTAAGTTTTTGTTGTTTTACATCTTTTGTGTAGCTTACAACGACTTATTGTCGGGCCTACGTTGTCCCCCTCATACAAATGCTGTTACATGATAAAATTGTAATATCAAATAATTTGTAAAGAGTAACCTTGAAGTTTCTTGCCGGTTCTTCTCCATAGGAAAAGACCAACCCGAACCGTGCACCTTTTAGTCGGCGTTTTATATGTGCCCATCTAGGCCTATGTATGTAAAATAAAATATTTTGATGGCTATCTTATTAAAATATGTTCTAAAATCTGGAGGTATAAAAGCTTTAAAAAGAAAAGTATATTTTTACTAAAATTTTGTTAGTTTTGGTCGTTGCCCGTTCGAAATGCAGCGTGAACTCACGTTCCCGTGCTCTCCAGATCAAGGAGGTGATCCGCCAGGGCGTGGAGGTGCCGGAGGGACAGAACGACCTGCGCCGCATGCAGCTGCGCGAGCTGGCGCAGCTCAACGGCACGCTGCGCGAGAACGACGCCGTGCGCTGCGCCAACTGCTCCGCGACCGACCACAAGACCTGGCTCGTGAGTACACATACTCAGACTCACTTATTTTCTTAATTAAAAATCCTGAATCCAGTAGTGATATTTTCCTTCACCTTACCCAGAGTGATGTCAAAAGATCAAAAGTCAATGACGACTTCGTAACTGTTGTTAAGGAAACGATAAAGCAATGTGATATGTGTGTGTTGCAGTGTCCGGACAAGCCCAACGTGACCAACAGCATCGTGTGCTCGTCGTGCGGCGGCGCGGGCCACATCGCGCGCGACTGCCGCGCCAAGCGGCCCGGCCAGGGCACGCTGCACAACACGCCCAACAAGGTACCCACACCAGCACTACTGCTTGATGCTTCCGTGTCTTCTATACCAGTACTAAGTATTTCCACTTACTGTCCCTGTAAAATAAAACAACAAAATATATTTTAGAATATCTTTCAACACGATAAGAGCCAGTTTTCTGACTGCTGTTTGTGGTTTCCATTAACTGACTCTAATTGCATAACGATTAGGTTCAAATTCAGATTTCCTAAATTAAAAAAATAAATAAGGCTGTTTTGCAATCTACGAAGCCAAAGCGCGAGGGAAAAAGCAAATTAAATCATAGTTTCATAATTCATTTATTATTGTAACAATTTATGAACACACTAAATACAGACAATGATTAATGTCAAAAATAGTTTTCGTTTTGTTTCTTCGTAAGTGTATTGAAAAACCTCGTTTTATTAACGTGGGCATTTGTCATGGCAGTTCTCGGCTCCATAACACCCTCGCGGCGGCACGGCTTGGCTGTGAAAACTGCCTCGGCTGATATGTCAAACTTTCCCCACTTGTAACAAAATGTACTATAATTATTGCAATGACTATATAAGGTCTGACAATTAATGTTGTGTGTCGGCAGGCTAAGATCGACGAGGAGTATATGTCGCTGATGGCGGAGCTGGGCGAGGCGGCGCCGGGCGGGGGCGGGGGCGGCGGGGGCGCGCGCCGCATGCCGCACCAGCTGTTCGCGCCGCACGCGCCTCCACGCGCCATCATGCCGCCGCCGCACATGGCAGCACGTACGTACACACACGAGGAGTGCATGTGAGCTGGGCGAGGCGGTACATGTCGCTGTTCGCGCCGCACGCGCCTCCACGCGCCATCATGCCGCCGCCGCACATGGCAGCACGTACGTACACACACGAGGAGTGCATGTGAGCTGGGCGAGGCGGTACATGTCGCTGTTCGCGCCGCACGCGCCTCCACGCGCCATCATGCCGCCGCCGCACATGGCAGCACGTACGTACACACACGAGGAGTGCATGTGAGCTGGGCGAGGCGGTACATGTCGCTGTTCGCGCCGCACGCGCCTCCACGCGCCATCATGCCGCCGCCGCACATGGCAGCACGTACGTACACACACGAGGAGTGCATGTGAGCTGGGCGAGGCGGTACATGTCGCTGTTCGCGCCGCACGCGCCTCCACGCGCCATCATGCCGCCGCCGCACATGGCAGCACGTACGTACACACACGAGGAGTGCATGTGAGCTGGGCGAGGCGGTACATGTCGCTGTTCGCGCCGCACGCGCCTCCACGCGCCATCATGCCGCCGCCGCACATGGCAGCACGTACGTACACACACGAGGAGTGCATGTGAGCTGGGCGAGGCGGTACATGTCGCTGTTCGCGCCGCACGCGCCTCCACGCGCCATCATGCCGCCGCCGCACATGGCAGCACGTACGTACACACACGAGGAGTGCATGTGAGCTGGGCGAGGCGGTACATGTCGCTGTTCGCGCCGCACGCTTCAATTTTAGAAGGTATTCAAGTTATTCTTATTTATCGGGTGCATGCAAGCAAAGCCGCTAGGAAAAGGTAACAATATATAATTTTTTAAATGTGCTTCTTAAGCCCTTCCATTTGATACCCAACACACCGTCAAATTTTTTTTAGTTTTAGTTCATGAATTTGTTTTCTAGAGGGCACAATATCCATACCATTTAATGTGACGTCAAACTAGCGGCCGATCAAGACGCTTCCAACGGTACCTTATTTGTCAAATTATGATAAATAATTCAGAAGTTATGAGGGAGCAGATGAACATACAAACCGGTTAAAATCTTAACCTTCCATTTTGCTTCGCCGTGGTCGGATAAATAGAACGCATATAGTGATCTCTGGTGCAAGCGGTTCTTAATCCCGGATAAGTGTACGACGTGAGCGGCGAGTGTAGTGGCGTGTGTTGCAGGCGAGCTGCCGGTGTCGCTGCCGCCGCCGCCCGGCGCCTTCCCGCCGCCGCCCCCGCCGCCCGCGCCGTGGCTGGGCGAGCCGCCCGTGCCCGGCAGCGCCGCGCCGCTGCCGCCCGCGTACCCGCCGCCCCCGCCGCCCGCGCCCTCCCTGCTGCACCAGCACCAGGTGACCCACGAGCGCCGACTCTCTCTGTTTCAAAGCAATTATGCCTAACGACAGCCATTATTTTCACTCCTATAGACTGAATTTAAAAGTAAATTTGTTCATTTAAACACTAGCTAATGCCCGCGACCTTCGTCTGTGTGATATTTTCATAAAAAAACTAAAATTAACTAACCTAACCTAACCTAGTTCCTTATATGAATCGAATTTTGTTAACAAATTCAAGGGTTTAATTTTTTTTGCACGGCATTTCAATTCTTTTTCTATAATAAAAAATCAAAATCAAAGCATTTATTTCAAATAGGCCAGTTACAGGCACTTTTGAATTGTCGAAACAAAGACAACAATAGCTACAGTCCCAGTCACAACGCATAAAAACTGTGAAAGTACTGTAGTTGCCCATTCCCTAACGTAGATCTCTATGGAGAAGAACAGGCAAGAAACTCCATGGACACTCTTTTAAATCAGAATTTTTTACAAACTCTTGGTTATATCATTCATGTTGAGATGGTACATTATGTGAGAACGATGTAGCAAGATGTGTACGTTAAAAGTGTCCATAGAAAAGAATTCAAAAATAAAATAATTAATTCAAATAAGCTGTGGCAACCAAGAGATGACCAGTCACAACTGACAGCGCCCGTTCACGAACATGCCGCATGTATCAGCACCATTCAACTCAAACATTTTGAAGGGAACTAAATGATCCGACACACACGCCACCATCAGCGAGACATTTGAGTGAGCATGACACACTCCTAACCGCTACGGCACATTCAAGTCAAGAAAAGACGTAGGTTTCCAGCGAATGACGGCTTTCTAGTACATAGTACTCACACAATATGCGCTATGCGGCTATATAATACTAAAGAGATTGAATTTATACAATACAAAGATAGTTGTACAATCTTCAGCAGCTCCAACATACTATTTAATGCTATCCATTTATGCGCCCCTACAATCTCCTGCAGCTTCCACAATAATTTAATGTGGTAATCAATTAGTTTGCCCCTATGGCTGTGGAGTAACAAATTGCTGCTTCTATATGTGAACACAATGTAGTGATAGAAAGGAAAAAAAAAAACACAATTAAAACCTTAAAGATTAGGATAAGCCCTACTAACCATAATAGAAAATCTACATGGTGGTGGTACTCACATTTACAAAAACTGAAACAATGCCTCCAATTTATATAGAACAATGTTGGTAATCAAGGTAACTAAGTTTCCAAACGAGAAAAAAATAATAATTAAAGAACTAGAGGGGGAGCATCTCTTCCAAACATTAAAATCTTAGTTAGTGCACCCAAGTGGCTGTGGAGCAGGACCAGCATTAAGCCAAGCATTTTTATCTACAATATAGTCTTCCAACTTATAATATGCTCGCTTACATAGTGTGCGTTTTATGCATGTTTTAAATTTCGTCTCATTAAGTTGTAGAATGTCAAGTGGTATTTTATTGTAACATTTTACACAGTACCCCATCAAAGAAGTGCGTACTTTTGACAATCTGAAACGTGGCTGATCTAATTTGTCCTTATTTCTAGTATTAACATTATGCCTGTCGCTTATTTTACTAAAAAGATGTATGTTTTTCCGAACATACATAATGTTTTCATAAATATATTGACAAGGTACCGTCATGATGTTAATTTGTTTAAACAATTCTCTTAGAGATTCGCATCTGCGTAGGTTATAGATGGCTCTAAGGGTCCTGTTTTGCTGAATAAATATTGAGTCAATATCTGCTGCTCGTCCCCACAACAGAATACCGTAAGACATGATGCTATGGAAGTAACTAAAATAGACTAGTCTCGCGGTATCCACGTCTGTTATTTGCCGGATTTTACGGACAGCCGCCCTGCAAGTGCTGTTAAGTGAGGACTCCATTGCAATTTCGAGTCAAGCGTAATCCCCAGGAAAACCGTCTGTTCGACGAATTCTAGTATCTCCCCGTTCAATACAATGTTACATTCGCTACTTCTTACATTCGGTAACGCGAATCTTATGCATTTCGTTTTCTTCTCATTTAACACCCAAATTATTCACAGTGAACCAGTTATGAGTCTTAAATATTGCGTTATTTACGTCGTCAAACTCTTGTGCACGTCTGTTAACCTTAAAAATCAGTGATGTGTCATCAGCAAATAACACCATTTGTGGTCGGCTTTTCAGTAAATGAGGCAAAAAAAACACTTAACATATCATTACTCCTTTTTACACCAGCTATCTGCCAATAAAACCTTCGTCAAAATTGATCCAGCCGTTTCGGAGATTACCTGGAACAAACAGACAGACAAAAAAATTTAAAATGATTTTTATTAAAAGCACCGTATACAGGGTGAATTTTTCAAGTGGGCGTGGACGGCCAAATCCGAATCTATGAGGAATAGCGAAAAATACTCGAGTCTTCGATTCCTGCCAAAGAATATTGATTTTATTACAAATCGAAGATGCAGTTTCAAAATCGGGCTAGACTCTAGCCCGATTAGCAGCAGTGGTCGTCACACTTTTCTAGTGAAGGGCCACATAGGACAATGTGAGGTATCACTGTGATCTACTACCTACACATTCTTGTATCATTCTGTTGACACTACCAATCAATGGACACATTTTTTTCAGCTATCAAAACGCGATTGCCCTATGTATTTTGTATGGCAATTTTTACCTGTGACCAATGTGAAATCTGCCAACTCAGTGAACTAGCTAGCAAACAATTTACGGACACACAACACCCAGACGCACGGAACAAAACAAAGTGGATCACACAAATATTTGTCTCGGATGGGAATTGAACCGGTACACCCGGTGCAACTATAGTGGCAATGCAACCACTATTGCCGGCAGTCTCGTGCTGTCAATTAATGTTATATTTATATGTTATTTATTTTAACACATTATATTCACTGTCACTATTTTACACTAATGTTTTGTGTACAATCGATAGATTTTGACGAGAGCTGACGATTGAAACTTAAACGAACGTCGTAGTTTTTCCGAATCAAAAGTTATACCCCATGAAAGAAAAACCGGCAATTTTCGTCGGCGCCATCTTAGATTTTCATTGTGACGTAATTTTGATTATCATCGCCCCTGAAAACCACTAAAATGACACCCATTATAGAAAATCCAGAAATTTTCACGCAAGTGCCCAGTCGCGCAAGTGTCTAAGATCTTAAAAAAAATAACTTCTTATTGGTTATTGTAGCAATTTTGCAGTGGCAAGTCGTCGTTCCATTATGCGACAGCCAAAGAACGAATGTCCGAAAACGAGTGATCATGAATTTCAAAATACCTATTCGAAAATCTTTTTTTATTACGTCTTTGGATGATGGTTCCTAGAAATAATAATAAATATAAGCGTCGAATTGAAAACCTCCCTTGTTTAAGTCGGTTAAAATGTAGGTAGAGCAGCTTTAGCATCATCTCAAATAATTTAAGTACGACTAGGTGTCAAAGGGGGAGGTCCCCGCACACCCGATGTGCTTTTGTTTTTGCTGTGAATTTCTGAGTTTTGCACGTCAAAACTATCGCCTTAAGATTATAACTTTTCTTTGAATACCTCCATGACCCGTTTACTATTCAATTCGAATACACCCTGTATGTCACCGTAAAATTGTAAATACCGTTAGATTATAATCTATCTCGCGAGATTGTATACTGTCGAAACATTGTGAACTGTAACAAACTGGTTACAATTTAACGAAATTATTTTTCGGTAGATTATGATCTATCGAAGTGAAATCGTCAAATTCTAAAATGACATGCGACGGAACGCACCTCGCGCGCTCATTGGTTGAACGTCATGTGCCCCGCGCCGCCATATTTTTTTGTTAATTCGTTTTTTGTCGAATGCAAACAAACAGTGTTTTGGTCATTGTAAATTGATTTCGCGTTGAAAATAACTCAAAGCTTTAGAATTATTAATATGAAATTGTTGTGGAAGTAAAATGAATCTGTGATTAACCAAAGAAGTGCAGTTTGAATGATAAATAAGTTATTGTTAGTCACCGAACGTAGGCTGCCTACTGCAAGAGAAGCAATCAGAGACAGCCTTCGGACACTTGACAACTTAACGCGCCACAGATTGTGAGTTACCAGTTTCCCTTCGATGGATAATACTAAAAAATAATGCGTTATTTATTTAATTGTAAGAAAGCATTTGTTACGGTTCACAATCTTTCGAAGGTTACAATCTCGTGAGATTAATTATAATCTAACGGTATTTACAGTTTTACGCTGACATCTATATATAATATAAAATGATAAACTGACTGACTGACTGACTGGGTGATATATCAACACACAGCCCAAACCGCTGGTCCTAGAGACATGAAACTTGGAAGGTGTGTTCTTTGTGAAGAGAAAGTTTCCACTTAGAAAGGATTTTTGGGAATTCCACCCCTAAAGGGGTAAAATAGGGGATGGAAGTTTGTCTGTCAGTTTTGAAGTTAGGATCTTCAAATTTTGTGTTTAGGCTGACGATTGAAAATTAATTTATACGTGTCTCGGCGTTTTTGATAATTCTACCCCCGAAGGGTTAAAAAGGGGGGTGAAGGTACTATGTTTGTTCGGATGGAATGCAACTCAATTTTGTACAACCGATTGAGCTGAAATTTTGCACACACCTTTGGTTCTGGTGACGACACATTTTTATGACAGACCATTCCTTAATCCTGCATCCAGGATCGTCTCCTCAAGAGAGAACTCTTTAACTGTTAGTAGCACTGTCACGAAACTTTGTTTACGCGTTCAATTTTGATAGATAAAGATGATTTTTAACCGACTTCCAAAAGGAGGAGGATTTTTTTTTTTGTGTGTATGTTCAGCGATTTCTTCGCCAATTGTGAACCGATTTTGATGATTGTTTTTTTGTTTGGACAAATATTATTCCGCGGTATTCCCGTTTAAATTTGGTGAAGATCTGATGCTGATCTTCGGAGATATCAATGGAACTCTTCAATAATAGACAGCAACTCTGTCGTGATTGCTGCAATCGCTTGGATGTTTATTGTTTACACAACACCATAACATAACATCACGCCTGTATGATTTGAGGGGGTACGCAGATGTGTACCAGTACACCCACATTTTGATAATTAGGTATGCTAAGTTCCATTTTATTGAGGACTAGCTGTGCCCGCGGCTTCGCTCACGTGAGCGCGTATTCTTTTGGCATTATTAGGGAACATTACATGGGAACGTGAAGTCGTAGTATATTACTAATATCCTCTACAAAATAATCCATTTTAATATTATAAATGCGAAAGTAACTCTGTTTGTTTGTTACGTTTTCATGACTAAACAGCTGATTGGATCGTAATGAAAGGCAAGGAGATAGATTATATCCTGAGGAATAATATAGGTTATCTTTTTTTTCTCACACATACACATCAAAGTTTCCACGCGAAAGAAGTCGCGGGCAGCAGCTAGTATATTATATATGTTATGGTAAGTATGATAAATTGAAAATTATTAATAATAATCCATCATTATTAATATAGCTGAACATCTGCGTACCAATCCTAAGCATGTCTGGAAGAACTTAAAAAATAAACGGATAGGTAACAATTATATTCCCAACAAAATGATTTTGAATAACACTACGTTTGCCAGGGGCGGCCAAGATATCTGTGCCTTTTTTTCCGATCATTTTCAGTCCATATGTAGAGTAAATAGTAACACACTCACTTCAACGCCAGTTGAACCCACTCCCTGTAACAATAACACTGTTAGTCGGTGCAAACTTGAAGTAAAAGAAGGTTTTGATTACTTTACTTCCCTAGATTGTGATAAAGGACCCGGGCCTGACTCAATCCCTCCTCTCTTTCTTAGAAAATGTGCAGCTAATCTAGCTGATCCTCTACAAATTTCAACCATTCTTTGGAACAAGGCTTATTCCCTGATCAGTGGAAAATAGCGCACATCACGCCAATCTTTAAATCTGGTCGTGTTGATGATGTTGCAAATTACAGACCAGTGTCCATTTTATCCGCTTGTGGTAAAATTATTGAATCACTTGTTCAGAAAAAAATGTTCTCTCAGTTTAAAAGGGTCCTGGATGAAAACCAGCACGGCTTTCGCCCTAAAAAATCGACACTGTCTAATCTGGTCGAATATGTTTCATATATATCATCTGCATTAGATGACGGTAGAGAAGTTCATGCAATATACACCGACTTTATAAAGGCCTTCGATTTAGTAGATCACGACTTACTAATTGCTAAATTAGAAAGTATGGGCCTTAACCTTACCTCCGGACTTGTGGAGTGACCTGAAGGTGTAATTCGGTAACTGCCACTGGAACTCCTCGACGTGTTCAACTAGGTGAGCCGAGGTTGGGCTCGTTTTGTTAGTTATGATGAGACCTTACTTCCGGAGTTTGATGTAGCTTGGAGTTTGTGTTTGTTGTATGTTTGAAGGTGATTATTAAAACAACAAATCATCAATTCTTTAGGGTCAGAATATTTTGGGTATGTGAAGAATGTGCTCTTAGCTCCATATTGCTTGCCTGTCTTGGGTTGCCTTCAGAAATTCTGAGAAAAAATTGCTAATGATAATAATAGTTTCCAATTATGATTTTGACGCAACAATAAACATATTTATACTAACCGTCTTCTTTTTTCTAAGTTATTTCTACTGGCACGAACTCTTTTACGAGAGCTTTTGCCAAATGCCTCGGCATCTAAAACAAAAGTCGAGTTATGAAACTTACACAATATTCACTTATTATAAACAAGTAAAATTCATACTAATAACAGTCACCAAAGTACACCTTCAGGTCACTTCATCAAATCAGGCGGTACGGTCTCATCATAACTAACAAAACGAGCCCAAACTCGGCTCACCTAGTTCAACACGTCGTGTAAATATTCTGTATCTCGTGGCTTTCAATGGAAATGTTAAGGTCGTTATTAATCATACCTTTGATTGTTTCGAGTAAGTCTGATGGGCCTTTCGCTGTCTCGTTCAACTTGAATAGCAGTATATTATTTTTTTAGTTCTCTCTCTCAAAATGATTTACCTTTTATCTAATACTTGGATTTTCTCTTTCAGCTTTGTATTATCCTCCGTTATAGGCTGTAGTTTCTCGTCCATTTTCACACACGCCAACAAACACGCGCATGCGCAGCGAATTCGTTGCAGATAATGAATTTTCCCATATTCTTCGATGCTTTCGTTTTCGTCTCAGAAGCGTCTCCGAAGTAACAAAGCCAACAGCAGTGTTTCCTCGTCGGAATCCATTTTGTTACTGAGTGTTTTGTACGTCGTTAACTCGCTACAAACACGCGACGAAATCGTTGCGTATTTGCCTCGCGTCCGCGTAGTCCTCGCTGTGCAGGCGTAGCGTATTCTCTACGCGCCCGCCCCGCCCCGCAGCCGTCCGCAAACCGCTAGTATGATAAGGCCCTAAGTGACATAGTCATTTTGAAGACAATATGCTTTTATTTTTAGTCAGTTTGGGTTTTTTAAAAACTCAGTTGCTGAATGAGTTCAGTTCCTCATTGAACTACGACACTGAACTCAAAGCTCATTTCATTTTCATTTTTTTTGACATTACCTAATGAATATTAATAACTAAATTTAATAATTTAATTGACAGACATTTTCTAAATCTTGACATTGTATTTTGACATTAATGAATTTAATTTTAATAACTAAGTATTATTGTATTGTAATCTAATGTATTTTAATATTTCTTGTATTTTGTATTTGTAATCGAATTTTATTCTTATGGGAAATTTCCTGAAATAAATGATTATTATTATTGAACATCGTGAAAAGCAGGAACACATTGAATTTTTAAAATATTGACAAAAATACACAAATATTGACTATACATATTTTGACAATATTTTCTTCGACATAATATCTTTGTAAAGCTTCTTTTTCCAAAATGGACTTCTTGAAGAATATACAGAGTGGAGACGATAATACGACAATAAATGAAAACACGCATAATACTAGTTCATAGGAACAATTCTAAACTATCAAAAAAATCCCAAAATCGAAATAGAAAAAAATCATTTTTCAAACAAACTAAATGGCATAAAACTGAACACGTAACTAGAACACCATTTGTGAATATTGGTTCACTAACCTGTGGTAAGAGCGGCAACTACGCGGTCCTGTACGCGACTTGATCTTTTGGCTAATGTTCAGTAAAAACAATTACACTAAATCACAGACTATTCACCAAACAATCAGGCACCTCTCATCCGCTGGTTATTTTTTAATGAAATTATTAATCACTATCTGGATCACTGTTCAATCACTTAGATAAGTACCTACGTCACAAAATTTTCTCTCTCGATATGTCCGTATAGCCAAAGCGGCATTTCTGTGACACTCCCCGTAAATTAAAACCATGTCTGTGTATTCCGAAGCTGTGTAGGTGTAACGAGGCATGATTATTACCTACAAACAAAACAAAAAAACACGAAAACACAATAAAAACTAAGAGTCTAATCTCGCACAATTCACTTAACTACTTAACTCGATACCTATTAAAATGTTACGTGTCCTGTCACTAAAATAAATCGCCCAATTCGCACTTATGATAACTAACAAATCACAAACACGCGAACGCGGGCGCCGGATACTTCAAAGGAGGCGCGGCGAGGCGGGCAAAGAAAGTACGTCCTGCGGTACTCATGCGCTTACGAAGCGATGACGCGTTGGTCGTCACAGGATTGCAATGACACACTGACCGTGACCTACATTTGTAGTTTCAAGTTTCGACAAGAAAGTGAAGTACAAACAAACCAAATTACATTTATCTCTTTCGCACTTACTAAATTTTCTACTAATACAGTGCATAGTGCAACTTCCGCATGCGTTATTTTCTTATCTAACTCTGAGCATACCCTTTATGACTCTTATTGGCCTAGTTTAAGGTATAATTTGCAGTAAATCAAATTTAAAAACGAATTTGGCGAAAGTTTTTAAATAGCGAGTTGGCAACGTGTCTTTAATGATTTGATGTTTTACCGATGCGCGGGTCGTTAACCTGTTAGTGCTTCCTTAAAATCAGATACATCATGTAGCAAATGTTGAAGATGAAAATTAATTTCCTATGACCAAACTACTTAATATATTCAAATGATTTTTTGTATGTATATTGGGAACGTCTTGAGGTATGCGAAGTTTAATTTATTGTCGTATTGTCATCACCACTCTGTATACCGCAATCGTCTTTCCGCTCATATAGAAGACACAGTGAGAATTGCATGTAGCCCAAAAGATAAAATAATGAAAAATGTACAATACCATAACACTTAAATTACGTGATGCGAGTAGATACTACTAGTAAAAAATACCTAATACAATTATATATTTTTACTAGCTGTGCCCGGCATGCGTTGCAATGCACCTTTTTTAACCTACCTTACCTAACTACCCCACGCTACCACCTACCCAAGCGGTATGAAAAATAGATAGTAGCCGATTCTCAGACCTATTATATATGCATATAAAATTTCATAAAAATCGGTCAAGCCGTTTCGGAGGACGTATAGTAACTAACATTGTGACACGAGAATTTTATTGTATTTGATTATATTATTTTGTTATTATAAATATAACATTGATTGACTGCACGAGACTGCCGGTAATAGTGGTTGCATTGCCACTATAGTTGCACCGGGTGTACCGGTTCGATTCCCATCTGAGATAAATATTTGTGTGATCCACTTTGTTTTGTTCCGTGCGTCTGGGTGTTGTGTGTCCGTTAATTGTTTGCTAGCTAGTTCACTGAGTTGGCAGATTTCACATTGGTCACAGGTAAAAATTGCCATACAAAATACATAGGGCAATCGCGTTTTGATAGCTGATAAAAATGTGTCCATTGATTGGTAGTGTCAACAGAATGATACAACAATGTGTAGGTAGTAGATCACAGTGATACCTCACATTGTCCTATGTGGCCCTTCACTAGAAAAGTGTGACGACCACTGCTGCTAATCGGGCTAGAGTCTAGCCTAGTTATAAAGCCACAGCTTTTTATAGCTTTCTTTGGATTATAACTGTCCGTATCGGTATCGGCGATACTTTTTTATAAATATCTGTATCGGTATCGTATCGACCGCCGGACGTCGGCAGACGATCTCCGGCCACCGTAGGCACGGGCATGAGGGCGGCGAGTAATGGGCGACTCGCTGTCCGACCATGGACCATGCCCGGGACGACGGCGCGTTGTGTTCCACGCGCGCCTCAAAGAGTGTCAGCATAATGACGGGGCCCCCCTCTAGAGGGCCAAGCCTGCCGGGGTCGCGGGACTCATAGAATTACCGTGACCCTGGATCATAAAGGGCTATTGAAGGATACCGTGGATTTTAGTCAGTACAAGTCTGACAGTCCCTCCCACTCTGCCCTGGGTGGGAGGACTCATTTGATGATTACCACGATAAAAAAAAAAAAAGTGCGTATCGACGCATCCCTAATTATTATTAAGTTTTAAATATTTTGTGCTATTCATTATTACTGCTAACCGAACATTTTTGTATTGGAAAAAATAAGACTATTTTTTTCGTAAATAATCATTATTTTCAGTTTTATTCAACATGGTCAATGTCTAGAGGTCTACTTGTATTATCAAAAACGGCCGCCGATGCATCTGTTTGTTCTTGATGTCTGCCCCAAGATAAAAAATAAAGCACACTATCTATATGCGCGCAGCTTCCAATGGTGCGGCGGCCGTGGATGCGAGAGCAGTAGTAACCTTCGATACTCTGTCTACCATGTACTGTTTGCTCCTCACGTGTGACTGCATTCTACTTCTGATCAATATTTGATTGTAAATAAATTCTTCGTGTCGATACAGTTCCACAATAAAGAGACCGTTTGGTCGCAAATGCTCATGACAGTACGATTGAGAGATCCTTAAATGATACGTCCCCGGAGTGAAAAGAATTAAATGTTTATAATGTAAGTTGTGGAAAGTCATCGAAAGCAGCTTTACTGGAGTTAATTGGCACGAAGGCAACTATGTCTATTTAGGTCGTGCTGTATCACATACTCCGCCAGTTCATTCTCCGGTTTCAATCTGACTAATGTGCGTAAGAGACAGCATAATATACATACAGCAGAGCACGTAGCAGGTATTAACAGAATGCCGAATGATTAAATTCATAATTGAGTGTCGTGTAAGGGTATCTCGCGTAAACATCGTTTTTTTATTGACCTAATGTTTAATACCACAATAAAAAAAAAGTACATGAAATTAAAAGTGGGGCTTAACTTAACAATTTAAATCTAGTTTGGTTTAGTACACAAGTTTTCACAAACTGGGTCACATTATACGCCCAATGACGTTTTAAAGACGTTACGGTTGGCGCAGTGGCTGAGCGATCGGCTGCTGCGCTGCGTGTCGCGGGTTCGATCCCCGCACGGAACAAATATTTGTATGATCTACAGGTAGTTGTTCCGGGTCTGGCTGTTTGTGTATGTGAGTTTAAATGTTTGCACGCATCCACGATACAGGAGAAATTACAGAGTGGGGCAACGTTTTTTCTAAAAAAAAAAAGATTCTTCTTAACATTTTAAAATTATTGCTTACGAGTATTATTAGTACCTACTTATCTGTTTAGAAGACTAATTCTTCAATAAGATTTTAAAATGATTATTATTAGTTACCTAGAGAATTAACTTAAAAGTGTAAATTTAACAAAAGGATTATTGAAATTGCATGAGTTTTATTTTTTTATCTTATAGGTAGTTGGTTGAATAGACGCTTAAGAAAACTAATGTGTTCTTTGGTAGTGTTTAATTAATTTAGACTAATTTTTTTTTATATTTACTGTTTGTTAACATCCAGTACGTTGTCGACTTTAAACATATCGTGTACATTTGCAGGGTGACGGCAAAATGGGTCCTCCACCGAACGTGGGTCCCGGCGGGCCACACATGCCGCCACCGCCTCCCGGTCAGTACCTAGCGTCGAGTGTCGTATTCTCTACTATGCACCGTCTGCTCCTACATTTATTTGGGAATGGCTCTGTTTACTGTTCCATTGTATTTATTTTGCGTGTATATAACCTTGTAAATTGTGTACAGGCATGATGGGCATGGGCTGGCGCGGCGGGTTCAACCCTCCGCCCTGGGGTGCGCCACCGCCCCCCGCCTTCCTGGCGCCGCCCCCGCCCCCGCCGCCCGTGTCCGGCGACTAGCCGACTAGCCGCCCGTGTCCGGCGAGTGGCCGCCCTTGTCCGGCGACTGGCCGCTTGTGTCCGGCGACATAACCCTTTCCATTCGACTCGGCCCCGGCCGTCATTCCACGCTCTACGCAGTAGATGCTGACTATGCAATATTATTTTAATCAAGATGATTGAATTGATATATGTATTATAATTTAACATAATAATTACACACCAAGTTCGTTTTATTTATTCCAACTTTTGTCTACTTTTACCTATATTTAAAGAAAGGCAATTTTATAGTAGGTCATTATTGCCCTAGGCTGTAGCCGAACAATAATATTGTATTGAATTTCATTATAATCCTCTATTCAATAATGAGTGAACTTTAGAACCAATTCATACGGAAACTTACTAAAATAAACTGAATCGAAAATCGAATTGAATGCTGCACTATAATGGGTGTAAAAAGACGAAGGGTGTTTTTACGAAGCCGAAAGGCACTTTTTTTCCCCGTCATTGTGATTTTTTTTTTTACCGACTTCTAGAATGAGGAGGTTATGAATTCGGATGAACACGTATCTAGTATTTTTATGTAAAGAATCTATGTATATTTTGGGGCAATTGTTGTGATCGAGAAAATATCTTTGAAGTCCAAAAACGGTATCTAAGAGCAATATTTAAATTAAAAGTTACAGGCAGCTGCAAAACTTTTGTCATCTATCTATACATTAATAAAATCGTAGACATTCCGTGTCTGTCCATTACAAATTTTTGCAAAAAATTCACTGGAAGGTGCGAGAAATAAGTAAGCAAAAAAATATTTATTTAAATTTTTGTCTGTTTGTCGGGTTCGTTTGTGCGCGCATCACGTAAAATCCCCTCATTATATACAAAATAAGAAGCATTGTTGTGGGTATTATTTGGCGTTTATTTCATCAAAATCGACCAACAGACGCAAAAGATAATTAATTTTTAAAATTTATTTGGTAACCTCATACGCGATTTCTATGATAAATTACGTAAATAGGTTTTAGTAGTCGTAGAGTGGTCGGAATGGCTGAAAATTAATTTTGTTTTATTTTTTCCTTTTGTCTACTCTTTGCACTAAAAATTTGGCACTGAAAGAGAGGTTCAAATATGAGAAATCTATCTATATATATAAAAATGAATCTCTATTTCCTTGGTCACGGCATCACGCATGAACGGCTGGACCGATTTCGCTAATTCTTTTTTTTCTTGTTCTGTTTGTTACTGTCAGAAGGTTCTTAGGTCGGTATTAGGTGGATAGTAGGTAGATAGGTAGTAGGAAAAGGTGCATTGCAACGCATGCCGGGTACAGCTAGTTTAAATAAATAAAAGCGAAAGATCGCTCACTCACTCATCAAGAAATGTCGAAAACCGCTTGACGTATAAAGATGACATTTGGCAAGGAGGTAGTTTATAGTTAGTAGACGTTCGCTTAGAACGGATTTTGCGACAGGGCCGGAATAAGGAGGCCTAAGGGCTCTCGCAAGTTTGGATGAAAGTCTTTAACTTTTTGTGCTACAAACTTGATATTTGGCAGTGAAGTAGTTTATAGTTAGTAGACGTTCGCTAAGAAAGGATTTTGTGACAGAGGCAGGAGACCTAAGGGCTCTCGCGAAGTCATTTAATGTATGTAGTGTATTAATGTATACAGAACGGTATTAGAATAAAAAGCGCCCAACAAGGTTCACTTTGAAAAAAAATTGTATAGCGCCAAAATACACCGATTTTTAAAGCCATAGATTAAATCGTCGCCTCAATGCCATTTAATTGCGTTATGGACCTCTGCCGCCCAGAACTACAGCACCCAAAAGGACGCCTTTTGTAGTCATCAGTACATTATCACCTTTTGATCTGGTAGTCAGTTCTCACACATAACATAACATCACGCTTTAAAGCCCCGAAGGGTTGGGCAGACGTGTACCTAATCGTACACACACATTTCACCAGTTGTATCGAAGTCCCATGTAATAGGGGGTGAGCCTATTGCCATCAACCGGGCACAAATCCAGATTCCGTGGCTGCTACTGAGAAATTTCCCATGGGATAACCCAATAACACTATTATTTATAGTATTTTTTCAATTGCATATACATTGTTTCATGTTAAGTGGAAGAGCGGAGTCACCTAAGGGGGCGTCCATTAATTACGTGAGGCGTTTAAGGGGGGGGAGGTGGGTCGCGCCAAATATCACCCAATCTCACGAGGGAGAGAGGGGGGGGTCTCGGCAAATATCACTGGGTTAAATTAAGTAAACATTTGTCTCTACAAATTATTTGTTTTAGTGAATTAAACGCAATCAAGCGCAGATTACCGTATTTTATACTAAAATACGCATTTTGATAAATCTCACGAGAGATTAGGAGGGCGATGAGGGGGTCAAGCCAAATCTCACGACATCCCACCAAGGGGGGAGGAGGGGTCGAAAAATCGCCTCATGTAATTAATGGACGCCCCCTATTGTATTGTATTGTATAACTGGTGTCCGCAACTCCGCGTCAAAGCGCGTATTTTGCGTGCCGGTGGGAAATTTATTCGATCCACCCTAACTCCTGAGAAAGGCCAGCAGCGCCTTGATGTTGCTGACAATCTCGCGGAGAGTACTTGGGGTACCGAAGTACTTTGCCCTGTATGTTGCAACCGCTGGGCAGTGTAGAATCACGTGGGCTGCTGTTTCGTCTTCCTTCAAGCAGGCGCGGCACATGGGGCTTTGAATTTAGGATTTATTTAAACTTATTATTTCACACCTCACAGCAGGTTTTTTTTCTTAAATGAATGGGGTGGCAAAGCTAACTGGCCCGGGGAGCCAAATCTTTAAATACACCTCTGCTTTGACTCCTATGACTAAGAGGTGTTTATTAAAAGAGCCGTGTCCAGTGATGGCGGCTGTAAGTGTGCACAGCTGTAGTTTGGTCAGCCGAAGCGCTCGTTTGGTGAGGCGGCCATCGATAGTAGGAAGTGCTTCCTTGGCCTGCCTGCACTACTCGCTATGGTCCAGTCACAGCTTGCGGTGTTGTTCACTGGTTCGTTTCCTTACCAGTGTGCGTAGATATCCGAAAGGGAGTGGCACGATGGGTTCGGGTCCCACTGCTGCCATGCTCGATCCCCTTCTAGCCAGTTCGTCCGCTGCATCATTGCCTCGGGAATCGCTGTGTCCTTTGATCCATTGGATGGTTATATTATTGAGATTACCAATCTTGTTCAGGCGTTGATGACACTCGTATATTAACCCGGAGTTTACTGCGTGGTTGTTTAGTGCTAGCAATACAGCTATGCTGTCTGAGAGTATGCGAATTGAGTGGCCCTCAACCTCCCAGGCTAAGATGGCTGATGCCGCCAGAGAAATGCCCATGCATTCTGCCTGAAATACTGTGTTGTGGGTCCCCAGTGGTGTGGCTATGTGGATGTTGAGATCCTCCGAGAAGACTCCAGCTCCAGTACCAATACCTGTTTTTGATCCATCCGTGAAGATCCGTACTTCTGCGGGGCTTAATCCCTTGCAGCGGTGGTCCTCGTGGAGTTGGATTTTGTATTTTTTGTCGAACACGAACTGCTTAGGTATCCGATCGTTTATGGCTTTCGCTAGGGGGAACTCGTTATAGAATCCCTCCCAATATCGCGGTGTGCTGTGTGTCCTTCTTACCCAGAGTTGAAGTGTTTTAAGGCGTACTGCCGCCATCGTTGCTTCCTGTTGTATGAACAGATGGAGCGGTGGGAGCCCCAACATGGCTTCCAGAGCCGCGGTCGGAGTAGTCCGCATGCAGCCTGTGGTGGCCACGCAGGCGAGTCTTTGCAAACGTTGCAGGTTGAAGGCGGCTGTAGCTAGCTTGGTGCGGGGTCACCAGACCACTGACCCGTAAGTAATCATGGGTCGGATCACCGCGCAGTATAACCATAGTATAATTTTAATAGGCCCCACTTCTTACCTATCATCCTCCTGCATTGCCAAAAGGTTATGCGGGCTCTGTTTAGTTTGTTGTCTAGATGTCTGCTCCAGTTTAACTTACTGTCAAGGATGACTCCCAGGTATTTGACTTCTTCAGCTAACTGGAGTTCTGTATCGAATAGTTTGGGTAGGTGATAAGGGCATATTGCTCTTTTTTGGGTAAACATGACTAGTTCAGTCTTCGTGGGGTTCACTGAAAGGTATTCCCTACACCACCGTTCAACGATGCGTAGCGCCTGTTGAGTGAGATTACAGATTGCCCCCGTCACTTTCCCCGAGATGAGGATGGCGAGGTCATTCGCGTACCCAATTGTGTAGAAGTGGTTTGCGTTGAGCTTCGTGGTGAGATCATTTATCACCAGATTCCAGAGGAGGGGGGATAGTACTCCTCCTTGGGGGCAGCTTCTGGCTATCATGGCCATCTGCTGTTCTTCTGCAAGGCGAACCACTCGTTTGCTTAACATGTTAGTAATCCAGTCTATCAATACCTGTTCTACTCCGTGCCGGGAGAGGGCGGTGCTAATGCTGGAGAAGTTTGTCTTGTCGAAGGCTCCTTCGATGTCTATGAAAGTGCCCAGGCAGGCACCCTTCTGATGTATCGCTTCTTCTATCCGGCTGACCACTAGATGAAGAGCTGATTCAGTGGACTTACCCGAGGTGTATGCATGTAGTGGGATCGTTTTCAAGGCCCCATCCCTCAGCTGTCTCTCGCAAATTCTCTCCATAATTTAAGGAGAAAGAAGGTCAGGCTGATCGGCCGGTGGGATTTGGCGTTTGTATAGTCACTCTTACCTGGCTTAGGGATGAATATAACTTTCACTTCACTCCATCCTTTTGGAACGTATCGGAAGGCCAGGCACGCTCTCATTATGGGCACTAATCTGCTGGCGACAGAGGCCCCACCCCAGTGCAGTAAGGCGGGAAATACTCCGTCCGGACCAGCCGCCTTAAAAGGATGGAAGCACCGGATCGCCCACTGGAGTTTCTCCAGCGTTATCACTTTGTGTGCGTAGCGCCAGTCGTTTTCTGATGGTGTTTGAATTACCTCTGTCCAGTCAATAATCTGTGCGAAAGCGCGACTTGGGCAGTGAGTTTCGATAAGGACGCGCATCGCCTCTTCTGGTGAAGTGGTAAGTGTGTTGTCGGGTTTACGGAGAACATCGGGCCCATTTCAGTTCTGCTGTGCCAGAACTCCTTACCGTTTGCTTGTTGCCAGGATTCTATGCTGCCACAGTATTTTCGCCATCCGGTAGAGCTCCTGAATCTGATGCATTTTTTCTAGCTGGATTTGGCCGCATAGTACGCGTCCCAATCCTTGTCAGCACAGGTGTTCATGGCTCTGTTTAGAGCTGCCCTAACCTTCCCGCGCTTTCGTTCCAAATCCGCTCCCCAACAAGGTTGCTTCCCTGGTGTTATGGGCGGAGTAGTTTCCGGGCAGGATGATCGGTAGCTGTCTAGCATCGATTTCATGAGATGACTTACTCGCCCGTCGATCTGCGACGTGTCCTCGAAGGTCATCCAATAGTTTGTTGGCGCAAGCTTAGTCTCGAGGATGCGCGTACAGGCAGCACGGTCTGTGTTGCGTGGGTTGCTCCGTGGCAGTGTTGGTGTAATTGGTGTAAAACAGACCTGGATGTCGAAATGGGTCCATCTGTGGTCGGAGCAGGAGGCCTCTTTGGAGACCTGCCAGCTGGTGGTGATGGCCGCTGCATCCTCCGATGCCAGAGTGAGGTCTATGACTGAATACAGGTTCCGAACCAGTAGGGTTAAGTTTGTAGTGAACAAGTAATCAACTAAAGTCTTACCCCTTGCGTTCTGCGTGTCCATGCAGAGGATGATGGGCGTTTGCGTCAGCGCCTATGATGTTTTCCACCCCTGTGCTCTCGCAATGTCTTACGAGGCGGGCTAGTTCATGCGGTGGCGGCTCCTCTGCATCGGGCATATATGCCGACGCGTAAACTACTGCCACCTCCGTGTCCCCACGCTGTATGAGCAGTCTAGCTGCAGAGAGATCCCTGCAACAGAAATCTGTTAGTGGCTGTGTTTTAATGTTACGTGTCGTATAGATACACGATCATGGTTGATCGTGATCTGTGCAAACTAAGAGCTTACCACCAAGATTGAAGAGACCTTGTATGCGGCCGACCCTGATCCACGGCTCCTGGATCAAGGCAATGGCCGTTTCTTGAACCTCTAGCCACTTCCGAAGCTGAGCCTTCGCGGTCTGACTGTGGTGGAGGTTGGCCTGCAGGACTTTACAGGTCGACGAAGGGGACGCCATCGCTGGTCGATCCTACCTCGTCGCCTACTAGTCGCAGCCCGGCAAACAGGTCGCCCGCGTCGAAGCCCTCCAGGTCCGAGGCCGGCGACAACAACGACAGGATGTCGCCGTCGAGCTCATCGCCCGAGGAGAGGACGGCACCCACGCTGGCGGCAGTAGGGGCGGCCGGCGCTGCTGCTGCAGAAGCATCCGCGGGTTTAGCCGCGGTGTTTGTAGGGGGAGCTGCCACCTCCTTCTGTGTCACGATGATGGTTTCCGTGGCCGGATCCCATCCCTGAGGGACATAGGCATATCTGCCGTTCGGACCCGGAAACCTCATGTACACCGTCCCTACACCAAAAGAGAGACGGCGTGCAGCCTTCATCAGGGTCGGAATTTGGTCCTCAGGGACCCCGACCACCACAAACCATGCATCGGTCTGTTTGTTGATGTGCAGCAACACCCATCCCTTGATGTCCACCCAGGGATTTTGGTAACACAAAGCGCGCCCAATATTGGTCGGCTCTGCGAAAATACCTTGCTCATCCGGTATGAGTATGCCGCATCTTTCTCGTCTTTGAATCTCCGCTGCCTCCTGACCAGTAGCGAGGTGCTGGTGGGGGAGGCAACTTGGAGATGAGTGTCCTTAGTCAAGCTAAGATGTGGTCATCGCCCCGAGAACCAGCTGCGACACCTCCCTGCTAATTAGCCCCGTGCGGCCGCAGGTGACTGCGACGTCTAGGTCGGAGCTTACAGCTTGGGCGTAGCTACGATTGGCGGCCCGCTTGGATTTATCAAGCCGCGGCCGCTTGCGCTCCCCTCGAGGTGAGGAGGTCTCATTGAGAGCTCGCTTGGCCGCGGCCTGTTCCTAACGAACAGGTCGCTGTACTGTCTTCTTGGCTGGTCCCTCCTCGGCGCTGGTTGGCGGTCGGCTAGTGCCGGGACTCGAACTGCGACCGCATGCCTGCGGAGAAGTTGACGTTACCACTGGTCGGTTTAACCGGACCCGCCGCATTAGCCTGTATTTTTTGTGGAGTCTTACCTTTCCACCGTTACTGACGCCGCTCCTTCTTGGACGGTCTGTCCCTCCTTTTGGCATTTTTGTATATTCCGAGTGTTTCTATCCTTATCCCAGCGCCTTTTCTTCTGCACCTGCCAAGTGAGCGCGAACGCGTCGCCGGTGGTGCTGGTCTCCTCCGGTTGGCCAGTTACGGCCAGCAGGAGAGGGGCGGCTTGAAGCGATGTATGTCATGTGGGGCACACAGCCCCACATTACGGTTAACTCGCCTGCAAAGAAGGAAGGATCGGTACTGGTCCCAATCAGCGCCGGTGTCCTTTGTTTATTACGAGACTTAGATTTGGTCTGAGCCGCGGTTCTCGCCACTGCCGGACCGACACCCGCGCTGGTGCTCGCCGAGTTGGCAGCAGAGCGCCCAGGGGCGAGAGAGGTGCTGTGCGTGGTTGGTGTGTGTGTGTGTTGGTGGTATTTGAGGTATCCATGGTATAGTGTTTGAAACTAATCTCTCCGGCTTCCCTGGAGCCTACACCTGGGAACGTCTCGCTACAAACTAGCTCAACCGTTAGGACTACCATCGAGATATAGAGGCTTGAGGCTGGCTTACAGTGCGACATCGGGTGCGATCGGGTTTAACCCTCACTTATACTGTCAGCATGACCTTAACCCACCGCTTTGGCCATCCAAGGACGACCTCCGCGAACCTCCCGCCCCTCGCCGTGACCCTCTCGACGGGACACTGTGGCCATTACCCTACCCCTGGCTATTGGGTAGGGCCACTGTTTCGCTTGAAATCCGCACCAAAGAGGGCGTGTTGCCTCACGGACGCATTACCGCCATCGCCGCTCGGCTCAACCCTCCAGGACTCCTTCATCCCCGCTTACTTCGCTCAACTGCGCAGGTGACTAAATTTACCTACCCGTCGTCAGCTGAGTTTAGTGACGGACGAGCCCACGACCACACAGTCACAGAGGGACGTAGTGAGGTTAAAAAGCGCCTGGTGGTTTCTGTTGCGTCTATTTCTTAGGGAATTAGACCAAGAACAGGGCGGCAAGTCGGCAACCTCGTGAAGGTAAACCCACCAGACTTGCTTTGAGGATCTTCACAACTGTAGCGCCCAAGACCTCACCACCTTGCAACTATACGGTTACGGCGATTTGTTTGCTGTGAATAATTGGAAATAGAGTGTTGGTTAATAGCAGTGGTCAGTACAAACAATTGCCTAACCGTAAGGACTTGACAATATTCATAGAGCTTGACGGTGGGATAAAGTCTTGGCTTGAAACAGCACACCTTAAGAACCGCTCTCTGCGCACGTTCAATCCGAATAAAGTGGGATTTGGCTGCCCCGCCCCAGGACGAGATACAATAGACCAAAATTGATTGCACAGTACCTGATATGTCATTTTCATGACAACAGCATTTGCTGAATTGCGCAGTTGTTTAAAAATGTACATTAGTTTGCGCACTCTTTTTGATAGGTGTAATATGTACTCTTTGAATGTAAGGTTGCAGTCAATCACTATGCCAAGATACTTTATCGAAGTGACTCGTTCAATATTATAGTGATCCTGGGTGCCACTGCCATCGCTATTTCTATTTGATAGTATCCACTGTGCAGCAACATTAAGCTTGTAACTGACACATTTATATTTCGAATCGAAAAATTTATTAGTTTTGTTTTCGATATGTTTAGAGTAAGCAAGTTGTTCTTAAGCCATTCCCTGACTGTATCGAAACCCTTCTGAGCAAGGCGATATGCCTCTTCCCAGTTGTCCGAGGCAAATACAAGTGCTGTATCGTCCGCATAGGAAAATATTGTACCGCTTTCTAGGCTGAGGCAACACAGGTCATTCATGTAAATTAGAAATAAACTGGGGCCAAGAATACTGCCCTGTGGCACACCAAAGGCCACATTTAGATCAGAGCTGGAGTAAGTTCCAATTTTAGCACTTTGTGTTCTATTTGTAAGATAGCTCTGGAACAAGGATAGGAGGATACCTCGTATACCCAGGCATTCGAGCTTAGATAATAAGATTGGAATCGAGACCGCGTCGAATGCCTTCGCGAGATCCAGGAACAATGCAACACATTTCTTACCGTTGTCAAGTTTCTGAGCTATGTGATTAACCACTTTGTGAACAGCATCAGCAGTGGATAGATTTTTTCGAAAGCCAAATTGGTTAATCGACAAAAGATTTCGTGCCTCGAAATATGCAACCAGCCTTGTATTTATGATCTTTTCCAGTATCTTAGACATCGCAGGGAGGACTGATATGGGCCTATAGTTTTCGACACGGTCACGATCTCCAGATTTAAAAATAGGGTGAAGAATTGCCTTTTTGAACCAATAATTACCATGACTACTAATGACTAGAAAGTAAGCTATTTAGTGTGACTATAAATAGTACCGAACTGATTTTTAAATTTAATAACTTTAAATGCCTCCTTGACCCCTGTATTATTCAATGCGTCCATCAGCACGTTTTGAATGTGTTACATTGAGTCCTACCGTAAACTTTGTTAACGTAAAAAAAACGTCATTTCGCAGCAATCATTTTTGCGTAGTTACTTATTTTGATGCACAGAATGCTTGGTTGACGGCGTCGTGAAGGGTCCGGTTACACACTGGCTCTGTGTGTAGATATCGATATTTTCAAAAATAATCGAGAAGGTAATTTATAATTCAATTTATTCTTATTTAGAAAATTTCAAACTTTGCAGTCAACAAAAAGGTTTCAGGAAAAATACTAATATTAATATGGCTTTATTTGACCTGCTATCTAGTGCAATGACATCTGTAGATAAAGGTAATCTTGAAACTCTTAGAAACATATTTGAGTGACAGAAAATGTACAGAAATTACTAAAATCTGTCCTATTACTAAATTGGAGATAAAATATCTGTCTAAACCAAGATATATAAAATATGGTGTACCTCAAGGTAGCATACTGGGGCCACCACTATTCTTAATGTATATTAATGATCTCCCTAAAACTAAGGATCATAAAATGGTACTATTCGCAGATGACAGCACGGCCATTGTGGAATGTACTAATCCTAATAATTATCAAAATGACATAAATAACTCTCTGTGTGACATTATAAATTGGCTTGACAAAAATAACCTTATAATTAATTAAAATAAAACAAAAGTTATTCACTTTCACCAGCGCCGTAAGCATCCACCAGTTAACATTGCCTACAATAACTCTGTGATAGAAGAAGTTACACATGTAAAATTCTTAGGTATCACTATAGATAGTGAACTAACTTGGAAACATCACACAGAGGAAATCTGTAAGCGCCTTAGTAAATCTGCATATTTATTATTCCAATTGTCAAGGAAAGTAAATACTGACACTCTTTTAACAGCCTATCATGGATTGGTCGCTTCTACTTTAAGATATGGTGTTATTTTTTGGGGACAGTCAACTAATAAAGATCTTATATTCAGGATGCAAAAAAGATGTATACGAGCAATGTTTGGTCTGAGAACAACGGATAGTTGCGTAAATTACTTTAGACAATCAAACCCCAATTCGTTCTCAATATCAGAATTAATTGTGTCCAATCAAGTGCAAAACTGCCTTACTGAAAAAGAGCTTCTTTGCAGCACCCATTGTCTATAATAAAATACCTGATGTTATTAAATGTTTACCTTTAACCAAATTTAAAAAAGTGCTATTACAGCGTAGATGACTTTTTAAATGATAATCTTCTGCAGTAGAATTTGAAATGTGTACCTGTGCTATTATTTTTTCTAATATGTATTTTACTTAAATTGAATTTAAATTGTTGACATTTTAATTTAATCCTGTTTTTTTTTTCTTTGTAAGTCATTGTTTTAATTTGTTTTTAACGATTTTTATAATTATTGTAATAGTTGTCTTAGTGCGACTAATTTTGTACGCCATGATTGGCAAAACATGTAGCTACCTCTCATTATTTTTAAGACCTGTATAATTCTGCACTCATGTTTTACAAAATAAATAACTTGTATCTTGTATCATAGCGCAGCATGGTTTGCAGTGGCGAAGGTTCCATACAATTCGATTCCTACCGGCTTCCCTTTGAAAATGGCACAGTCAGTATTCTCTTACAAAACTTCGCTTCGCTACTGATGGTTCTTCTGGTGCTTGAATGACATGTCAGGAGACCAGGAGGAATCTCTAAGGAGAGGAGACTACTCTCCAAATTTCAGACAGGACAGACGGACAGGACGAATCTATAAGGGTTCTGTTTTAGCCATTTAGCTACAGAGCCCTAAAAAAGAGACGTGGACAATTGTGTACTCGGAGCGGAGTTAGCAGGGCAATGAGAGTAAATCACGCGGTTTTACAGTCGATTAGACTTTCCACGAGTTTTTCTTTCTTTCAATGGTAATAAAACAATTGTTTATTATGAAAACTTAATTTTTATATTCAGAAATTATCTAATTTTAAATTAAATACATCACTTGTCAGTCGCAATATAGATCAATATGATAGAACACGAAATCAAAATATATTAAATGCACAGAATATCTACATCACTTATATTAACGCTACAAGAGATTATTGCATTAAATGAAGAAGTCGTACACGAAAACAAGATTTACTCTAATAAAAAATCTAGACAGGAATACCGTCAGTACTATAACCGAAATTAATAAATAACTTATACTGAATAGCACAAGACGCGCTGGTGACGTCACACGTGAAGCGCTGAGCACGTACACTGCACGTGAACGCTCAGCGCGTCTCCTGACGAACCAGTGTAATAACCTTAAATATAATATTATACTTCATGTATCAAATCTAAATATTTTCCAAAGATAAATCGCATCTATATTTAATCTTATTGTATAGGAAGGCCGTCTTCTCTATAGCCTACTGGTTCTATCTGAGTGAGGACATCCACTACGCGGTGAGGGCAGGCGGCAGGCGGCGCGCTGCTCGGCTTCTGGGAGACCTCGCCGTTGCTTCGCAATAACACCTATTACTACATCAGTAATTCTTTTATCTTCCTCTAATATGAATCGTCCAATTTATACTAAACGAAGTCCCGCGCATGGCCGACAGCGGGCGTCACACGAGTTCGTCCTGCCCTCATATCACAAATATTTCAATCAGTACATGTAGCATCTCTGTATTAGTATATATTACTTCAGAGCACTGATGTTATTTCAAAACAATGAGGTGGCTACTATGCAAGAAAGATCAAAGTACTAAGATTTACAACTACAGTTTTAAATAAAACTATAACGTAAATGTCGATAATTTTGAGATTCTTCGCGCGGATAGCCGGACACTCGTACGGTCACGACGAGCAGCGAGTGCGCGTGCGCTGTCGCGAGCGTCGGGCAGTGACCTACGCGCGCCTGCCAGAGTGCAAGCATCAAGCATACCCTTGTGTAATATAGGAGTGTCGCGACGCGCGTGTCTATGCCGAAGCCCCCCAGTATAACATAGTGCGATGATCGAACGAAACAATAGTAAGCGTGTGTCCGAGGGGGAGGGCGGGGGTGGGGGTGCGGTTGCACGGAGCGGGCGAGAGGTTCATCGCGCCTCCTTGGCGGTGAGCTTCTCGATGAGCTCCTGCAGCGGCGCCAGCTCCCGCCGCTCGATCAGGTTGAACTCCTGCACACACGGTTATTTCATGTCAGTTACACCATTGCTCATTTTTACCCTAATTTGAATAATTGACTTTAGATTTTCGTGGACCTAGTTCCTAAAACAGAAGACTGTAGGTACGTATGATTGATTAGGTATGTGAGTCTCAGCTCGGTGATGGGTTTCCTACTCTTCTCACATCCTTTGTGTCCGTGTGGACTGAAGTGTCAGGGTGGCAGTAGTGCCAGTAGCAGTACCTGCACGAAGAAGATGAAGTGCTTGAAGGAGGTGTTGAGGTGCGCCTCCTCACCCAGCTGCACCACCTCGGGGAAGTGTTGGTGATAGATGTGCGCGTACACGCGGAACAGGCGCTTGAGGATTGTCTTCGCCATCGCCAGGAAGTTCTTGGGGAACGGCACGCCTGCAACACGCACGACACGCGCAATGTATCCGACAACAGAATTTCGCTTTACACTTGTGCCCGTTGTTGCGAACCATCTACAAATTATGATATGCATTGTTGGTGGCAGTCTCCTAGCATAGGTAGCGTTGCTATGACAACACTGACTTGCGGGTGACTCCCGGGTAATGTCTCAGTAGTGGTAGTCCCTATTATTGACTAGCCCGCGCCCTACGTCCGCGTGAATCACTTCAGTCTTATTTATTTGTATCGATAGCAGCAAGTAGAACAGCCGGGCACGAAGCTAAGGAACGGCTTCGTGAAGGGAGCCTTGACACCTTGATATAGTTTGTTAATAATATCCATATTATGCAAAATAAAAACAACATTATCACTAATGAGTTTAAATCCTATGTAATAAGGGGCTCGATAAAGAGCGTTCAATTTCCACATCCGGTTCGATTTCCGGGACAGGCAAAGAGTTATTGGTTGGATCCATCAGAAATGTCTCAGTAGCAGCCGCGGAGTCTGGATTTGTGGCTGATGGTAATAGGCTCACCGAGTAATCAATGTTGTGTATTTACCTATTTTGGAGGGGAAGAGCGTCTCATCGTCGAGCTGGTCCTGCGCCCACGTCATGAGGTAGTCGATGTACTTGGGCGCGGAGCACTTGATGGGCTTCTTGACGGTGTGTCCGTCTGCCCAGTGGTACTCGTACTTGGGCCCCGCCGACATCACCGCGCACGACTCCTCCGTGCAGAACTCCGTGATGGTGCCGTACAGCATGTTGATCTGGTTGAAGAAGTCCACCGCTGCCGACCGAGCGAGGTCTTACACAACGGAAGCAATCGTACCGAGGAAATTGTCCACACATCTTTACATATTATTCATTCAACAGCTTTGTTGAATATAATGAAAACACCTTGCTACATAAAGGGTCCAATGTAAAGAAAGAAAGAAAACATATTTATTACAACGTGGTTTCATCGGAGCTAACATAGTTGGTGATTATTATGAATTTATGATGCAAATAAAATTAATTCATACAACCTGTCTGTGGTTATGACGAAATACACTCGCGAGCAACCAAATCGACTCACCCTACAACAGCGCAAATACGCATGCTTAATATTAAGGTCTAACTATTCATACACGAAATATTTTCAGAGAATCATCTAACGGCTATAATGAAGCCATTTCAAGGACAAAAAAAAATTGTCTAAGTATATTTTTATGAATAAATTGAAATTACTTGACGCACAAAATAAATACTGGTTCCTTACTTTGCAACATCCATTACGCTAGTTTGCTTTGTTTGTTTAATTGCACACATCAACTGTTTATTAGTTTACAGATGTGTAGGTAGCTAAATGCTGTAGAATAAGATTTGTTTTGATCGCACCTAGTTTCCTTTTCGTAAAGTTGTAAGGAGTGAATTTATTTAACGTACCTACATCTTCTTAGCTTTAGATGGTATTGTTATTTAAATTCACATATTATGTCCTTTTTTCATTCTTTCTCGTCTCTAGTTCATTTAAAAATATTTTTAAAAACAAAAGTTAACAAAACATTTAAAAATATAAAAAATTGATGGCCCATCGGCATCAGGAACAAGGTCCAGGCTGCCGGTGGTCAGGGCTCCAGAGAGAGGAACCGCCTCACTATGCGTGCCGTGTCCAGGAGTACTGCTTTCTGAAACAAGCCCTTGAAATGAGACGCTCAATGAGAGCCTCTTAAGGTGTTGGTCGAGGCTCTCTGCTATTAGTCCAGTAACCGTAACGACAATCGGTACAATTATTGCAGAGTCCACGTCCCACATGTCGACAACCTCGTGTGCTAAATCAAGATACTCGATTTTTTTATCATTCTCAGCTTTCACGAGATTCTCGTCATGAGGGACAGTGATGTCAACAATCATTGCACGGGCTCGGCGGTCTATCACCACAATATCAGGTTTATTTGCTAAAATAGTCTTGTCTGTGATGATAGATCGATCCCAATACAATGTGGCATGACCATTCTCGAGAACTGGGTCGGGCACATACTTGTAGTATGGTACTTCAGAACTCACAAGGTTGTATTGCAAGGCAAGTTGCTGGTGAATAATCCTAGCTACTAGATTGTGTCTGTGCAAGTACTCACCGTTAGCAAGACGAGAACAACCGGAAACAATATGTCGGATCGATTCACCGGGACGGTGGCATGCCCGACAGATGTCAATCGTAGCGTCCTTGATAATGTATTTCCGATAATTGTTCGTCATGATAACTTCATCTATAATCGCACAGACAAAACCTTCAGTTTCCCCAAAGAGGTCACCGAATCGTAGCCAGGATACGGACGCCAAGAGGTCTACATCAGGCCCATGTAGGGCCCGGAAAAAGCGTCCGTCATTAGTATCCAATACTACAGGTTTGCGCTAGTTCTCGTTAGACAAGGAGAGCGGGGTGAGGCCCTTGTCCACTTTGACCACATCTCGGTGCATCCCCACGTCGGTTTCGAGAAAGTATTCCCTGAGACTGCATACCTCGCGGTTGTGCAAGGTCTTAGCATTTAAGAAGCCACGACCTCCGCACTTCCGCGGGATATACAGTCTCATCACCGATGACCGTGGGTGATGTATCCGGTTTGCGGTCAGTAGTGTGCGGACCTTCCTGGCCATCCAGGGCGTCAAGTTCCGTCTGAGTCCATTTGAATATGCCGTAAGAATACATCAATACCGGCATGACCCAACCATTAACACTTTATTCAGGCGGCCAAAGAAGCGCTCCTTCAATGATTGTTTCATGTCGGCAGCATTGATGCCTAATGCTTCCGACATACCCAAATACTTGTAGGACTCGGTTGAGGAGAGGGATCTAAGTAATATGGAATCCGAGAGTTGAGTTCCCACGGATTCCATAATCTCCCCTCGCTTTACATGCATGACCGCACATTTGTACACACTAAATTCCATCCTGATGGCGCTACTAAAAGTTTGTCACTTTTAGTAGCTCCATCAGTTGCAAATTGCTGGGAGCAAATATTTTCAAATCATCCACGTAAAGGAGGTGAAATATAAACTGACCACCTCTCCTCAACCGGTAGCCTAGACCTGAATCCTCCAGCAGTGTGCTCAGAGGATTCAAGGCCACGCAAAACCAAAGCGGACTCAAACTGTCCCCTGAAATATTACTCGCTCAATCCTGATCGGTTCATCGTTCCCAAGAACCTGCCGACATCCTGGATAAAGAAGGACCGTCCTCCACTGCCCCATGCACGACATCAAGGAGGTGAGAAGAGTTGCATCTATTTTGTACAACTCCAGCACCCTCATGAGCCATGTATGTAGCACCGAGTCATAGGCCTTCTTATAATCTATCCAACACGTCGACAGATCCCTCCGGGATCGACGAACCTGTTGGCTTATGGCCATGTCGATAAGAAGTAGCTCCTTAGTACCGCGGGCCCCATTTCTACATCCATTCTGAGAGATGGACATAATTGAATTGCTATCTATATGACGAACAATTTTTGCTCTCAGAATGGATGTTAGAACTTTATAGACCGTCGGTAAACACGTAATTATTGGTCTATAGTTTTTAGGTTCCGCAGTACTACGCGATTTATGGAGCAGGTGGGTAACTCCTGTTGTTAAGAATGGTGGTAGCGACCCAGTCTCTAAGGATGACTGGAATTGTGAGGCTAAGCAAGCGTGTGACCTTTGTAGCCATTTAATCCAAAAATTGTGCAGTCCGTCCGGCCCTGGAGATTTCCAGTTAGGTAACGGACGGACTGCACAGGCCACGTCCAGTGAACTAATAGAAATGGCCTCCATTTCCGGAATTGAGTCACACGCTCGCTCAACAACACGCAATCACCCTCAGTGTGACCGACGGGCACCGACCTGATACTTCGCCAATAAGCATTCATGGCGTCGTTATCCGGCAGATGCACGTCGACGATGCAGTCACTCCTAGAATGGTAACGGGCCGCTCCCATGTTCTGTATACCCACCTTTCGTCACTCTGGAACATGCGGTTCTGAGTGTATCGATCCACTCTTCGCCTATACCGACGGATACGGTTAGCCCATGCATAAACTTTCTGCTTCAGGAAGTCGATGCGCTCTATGACTCGTGACATGTAATCTCGGGGACTGATATCAGTTCCCGAGAATGCCCGCCTCACAAAGCGCATCACCCTTGGGCGTGTATTGCCCTCCCTGAAGCAGATGAGCTTCCCGATGAGTGCCCTGGCCTCATTAATACGACGCTCAATCCTGCATTGCCAGGCTGGTACGGCAGATTTTGGTGGTGTAGCACTGTCAGTGTTTGGAAATTTGACATTGGCTACACGACATGCCGCAACAGTCGTGCAATACAAGATTGAGTGTGTATCGCAAAGGTTTGTGCTGCTTTCAATAAAATTTGGTAACAGCGCATCCAGGGCACACACCAGTGCTCTATTCTTTTTATTCATGGGCAAACGTGGTAACCGTGGCCTAAGATCAGGTGACATGAAACGATACTCACGAATCGCACCCTCCAGAGCGCTCCTTAATTCCACATTGCACAGGTTATCTGCAGATATAGCTCTGTCATCCTCTTCCTCAGCATGTTGATTTGCCTGCAGTGGTAGTACAGCAGGCACATGTGTGACGTTCTGGGATGGGAGAGGGTTGCTGGCAGAGCTAATCTGCATTTCCGAGCGCAGCCGATCAAGTGCAGCATCATCCAACCTATGATGATTTTGAATGACGCGCACCTGATCCGACAATCGTTGAGCAGAGACATTGACGGCAGGTTCAAGAGCCTGAAACAGAGAGAGCATCCGATATTGGTACGCAGTAAGGTTAATTCCTCCCTCTGGGCTACAGAGGGAGCATCACATTTTCGTTCATGGACTGCGTCCATCGAATGCACGACACATTTCCACCTGCAGCGGGGACCCTGTTCGTGGCCTGTTGGCCTCGAGGTCCCAAGCCCGCTGGTTGCTGTCCTCTTCCTCGTCGTTGTGGTGACAAACATTCAGTAAGTACCCTTTGATTACGTAATTTAAATAGGCATATGGGAAAATAGACCCTCTGCAGTGCTCACGACTTGCATTACGAATCATATCTATAAAACTCCGCTGGTATAGCTTATCTATCTGGCTACCGAATGACCGGCCCGTATTTGCGGGCCAAGATAAAGCCTCCGCGGCCAGGGCCCGATGCCCCGTGACCGCCAGCCACGCCCCTTTGCTGCGACAACCCTACCTATCACTGGCTTATAAGAAGTTGATCCGTAAACATCTCTGGAAATTAATGAAACTACGGATACTACGCCTGTAGAAACTGCTAAAGTTTCAACAAGGACTCGGTCAGCGAACCATCGTCGCTGTCCAGCTTCTGGAGCCAGTCCGTAGTATCGAGGATACAGAAGGTATCGAGAGACTGTTGCCTTTAATTAATAAGTCTCCAAGAGCAAGCCATTATACACTTCAGAGAGAGACGGCCCTTTTAGTGTCTCAAACCTCGCTGCGGAATCGACACCTAAATAAAACAAAAACCTTTCTATTTGTAACTGTTTTGTTCTGTGGTCAGCTAGGGGACGATTTGGAAGATGCTTGAGGGTAAACTAACCTTACTCCAATAAGGCTTGCCAAGCGCGCTTTTTTCCCAACATTTTCATTCAGTAAGCAACCATTTATGTGGTACTGAATAAATGTTGATAATTTTGTTCCTCCGTACTTATATGATGCACGCTGGCTATAGGTCGAGTCTACTTAGTTGTATGATGGGTAGATATTACAGGCCAAGGCAGGTTTGTCCTTCAAACCGAAATTGGATATATGTTAGGCTGTATAAATTGAGTGAAGCCACGGGCATGCGGGCGGCGAGTAATGGGCGACTCGCTGTCTGACCATGGACCATGCCCGGGTCGACGGCGCGTTGTGTTCCACGCGCGCCACAAAGAGTGTCAGCATAATGACGGGGCCCCCCTCTAGAGGGCCAAAGCCTGCCGGGGTCGTGGGACTCATAGAATTACCGTGACCCTGGAACATAAAGGGCTACTGAAGGACACCGTGGATTTTAGTCAGTACAAGTCTGACAGTCCCTCCCGCTCTGCCCTGGGTGGGAGGACTCATTTGATGATTTTACCAGGTTAAAAAAAAAAAAAAAAATAGCCACGGGCAGCCAGGCTCGGCATAAAGACTGACCATTATCAACATATATGAAATGGATTATTGGTGATTTGAAGCCAACTCAAAAATCTCTCATGAGAGATTGACAAAGATACGAAACCACCCTTAAAGTCTTTCCAATCATGATTTGATGAGTGAAGTGCAAGGGCCAGGTAGCCCGCGAAATTCAAATTTTCTCATTTCTTTTTTTGCAATTTGCAATTTGAAATTTGAACAAAATTAGATTCGCGAGCGTAACAACTACGGTTTTACTCAGTTATAGTCATTAAAATCATCAATACAACCCTCTAAGTTCAATTAATCCCATTTCGCGGGCTACCATGGCGCTTCCCCCTTAACAGGAAATAATCATCAATTATAAAAAATGTTTTTCCTTGTACAGCTCATGATTTGCTTTAAAAGGAAACAAAGAGAGAATGTGAGCGCGATACCTAGCCTGTTATCTGTGAGTCACGCGGTGGCGGCGGACGGCAGCACAATGCGCGACTGACGAGCCCGTTCTGTTTATGCCAAGAGGAACATTGGGCACAAGCAGCGATGCTAATGTAAGGTTCATGTTGCTGCCTGCTGTATGGATATGAATTTAGGAAAACTCTCTCTAAATAAAAACTGCACTGACTTACTTCACATGCACTCAACAAGCTGGTTTTCAAAACAAAACTATCTATTGAAATAAATAAAATAGAAATATCTGTTTGTAATATCAAAATAACAGGTTTTTACTGAATGCATATGAAAATATAAACAGCATTTACAACAAAAACACATTCGTTTAAATTTTTGTCTGTCTGTTCTGGTTAATCTCCGTAACGGCTGGACCGATTTTGACGAGAGTTTTACTGGTAGATAGGTGATGTGATAGAGAAACTAAGGCTACTTTTATTTTAGAATAAAAATTAGGGTTCCGTACAAAAAAATAAATGAAAAGGGGAAGTAATATATTTTGTAATAATTTCATGCGAACGAAGGTCACAATCAACAGCTAGTCTTAAGATAAATGATAATAACAGTTACTGCCAAATGTATGTTGCATTTAACTAACACAAGAATCAATTGTTTATTTAATAAACAATTGTTAATATTTTTTAAAGTTATTGCATTATCATGACCATCTGGGGTTTGAAATGTTTTTATAGAGCCAAAGGCAGACTCACAGACACCTATTTAGACACTTTAAATAAACTGAGATAACAACCAGAGATTATCCTTCTATGCACTATGCAAGTGCACCCAAAATGAAGATATTAGGCGTTTACAGCAAACGGTTTAGCTGTGTTAGGTCCGAGAATGAATTACAAAATATTAAGTTGCTGACCATGGACTGTATATTGGACCAATAAGTTGTAATACTTGATTATTGGGTAATTTGCATAAGTAAGGGACAAATATGTGCTATGGTACATCAGTAAAATGTGCACTCTCACACATTAGCAGGACTAAAACAACTTCTGTACACTTCGTTCTAACAAGACTAGTTGGAGCTTATTCAGCTTTTAGTTTTGAAAGCTAACCCACAACTTACTTACTTACTCTGGGGTGCATGAAAAGAGAGTCCCCGAGCGACGTATCCAGTGAGTCACTATACGTCCGGCGCACCCTGGGCAGTCAGCGAGCCCCTTGCTGACTGGCTAATCCTTTCACCACGATGACAATCCAAAGTCCACTTATAAAACCGGCTTTGTGTGTAGTCTCGGTCAACATCGAAGGGCTCTCACAAGACAAATCAGAAATTCTTTCCGATGTCTACCGCAAAACTCACTGGGTCTCTTGGACGCAAAGAATCTTGCACATTCTTTGCGTCCAAGAGACCCACCGAGCTGAAACTCAAAGCCGGCCCCACATCTATGGACTTACGCTTATCACCGACATCTGTCACCCGAAACACGGTAACGCAGTGTTTGCTGCTCCCGGCGTAAGCATACTATCCACCAAGGGCTCAAACGTGAATGGTATAGAAATTATCACCTTGGATGTTGGCAACTGCACCATTAGTTCCGGTGACTTCAACAGTCGTAGTACCAACTGGGGCTACAATGACACGGATGCTAGCGGAAAAGCTGTCGAGGAATGGGCTGAGGCTAATGACTTGACGCTGCTTCATGATGCCAAACAACCGGCCTCATTTAATAGTGGCCGCTGGAAACGCGATACAACCCACACCTTTCTTTGCCAGTTCATCTATTAGCTCACAGTGCTCTAAAAGCGTATGTTCGCCTATTCCTCGCACTCAGCACCGACCTATAATGTGCTATTTCAAACCCGTAATCCAGCCTGTAAGTTTCCCCTTCAAGCGCCGCCGATTTAACTACACCAAGGCCGACTGGGAGTCCTTCACGTGTTCGATTGACGACGCCCTTTTGAATGTCTTGCCAACCCCACTAAACTACGACAAATTTATCGATATCGTGTCCACTATTTCCCGAAGACACATCCCAAAGGGTTGCAGGACTTCCTACATTCCAGGGCTGTCGACAGACACCTGTGAAGTTCCAAAGTATCTTGGGGTCTGCCTGGACAGATTATTGACTTTCAGCAAAAACTGCCATACCATCAAGCAAAAGGTGCACACTCGCAACCGTCTTTTACGGCGACTAGTCTCTTGGAAATGGGGTACTTCGCCTCATGTCTTGCGAACTACCTGCGCTCACGCTGTTTTTCAGCTGGTGAATTTGCATGCCCCGAGTGGATACAGATGCTGGCAGGAATAGGGCCACCAGAAATTCGCAGAACAGTGGCGAGCTCTAGCGAAAGAGCCAAAATAATTTCAGACACACGACATCCTCTACATCTAAATACCCTCGTGTGGCAAAGGCTGAAAAGCCGAATCAGCTTTCTAAAGTGTGTCGCCCCACTCACTGGCGAGCAGTCTACGGATAGACTAAAGCTGTGGCGAGGTAGTGCATCCTTATCTAACCCATTCGTTCCACCTGCTGAAAATCTCCCACCCGGACATGAGTTGCAATGGCTGACCTGGAAGTCTTTAAATAGGCTCTGGACCCAGGTTGGTTGCAGCAAGGAAAACCTGCTCAGGTGGAGATTCATTAATGACTCTGCCCTGCAGTATAAATGTGGTGCTGTTCTGCAAACAATGGGGCACTTAATGCTGTGTCCTGCGTGTCCTGTTGTTTGTTCACTTTGGGAACCGATGGACGCTACCGAAAACGCCAAACTAGTAGCTCAGTTCTAGGCTGACACAATTTAGATTGCCATCAACACACTAAGAAGAAGAAGATAATACTTACAACAGGTACAAATAATAATGTGTAACTGCTGCTGCTCACTAAACCTGGTGATTGTAACCGACTGATTTGTTGGAAGAAATTGGATAGAGTGAGTTCACATGTATGTATCAAGTTAAAGCAGCTAGTAATGAAGGCTGGTGCTCACTGTTGACGGCGACCCACTCGTTGAGGTCCTCCCCTTCAGGCAGCATGACGGCGAGGCGCAGGTTTCCGGAGCCTAGCGTAGCCGCCGCGTGCCGCATCAGGTCGTACTGGTGCGTGCCCTCGGGGATGTTCTTCTTCGGCTTGAATGTCTTGTTTGAACGACTCCCACTGTAACACGACGTGTTGATATGTTACTCTTAACGACGACCAACAGAGCTAGGCACATAGTCTAGCCAGGAGGTTCTCCATCCCGAACTGGTATCACACTACATACAAATAGTGGACAGCCACTAGTTTGTGCTACTGCTTACTGCCGGGCTTCGGGGAAGCGCCACAACTCATTTTTACTGAAACCATTTCAATAATATACCGCAAAACTTCACCGCAGACGTAAACAAGACGTCAGCGCAGCAGAACGGAAGACGTTTAGTTATTTATAGACACACATCACTGCTATTACTAGACCTACTATTACTTACAATAAAAAGCTCATTTTGAACGTGTTCTTTTCCCTTTCGATTATGAGAAGAATTGTTTCCACAAGAATAGCACCAAGTCATTAAAATTAGGTTATATCAATACAATAAAATCTTTTGATGCAGTTGTCAAAAGTTTATTGCATTTTTTGTTATTTGACAGCTGCAAATGGTATTGCCAGTAAGAAAATAAAACTAACTGCCGTATTCGGAGATGTCACTCAATATTTTACCAACTATTTAATGATGCAGTTAACAGGCAGTTAGTTGCGAGTGAAACGGCTCCTTATGGGTTAGCTCGTTTCATGGTCGACCTCATTTCTGACAAGATTGAGGCCATGAGTAGGCATTTTATTCTAAGCACGTTATACCCTTTTCACATTTTATTAGGGTTCCATAGAAAAACACGTAACATAGTCTCGCCAAATTCCGACTGTCTCGGTTTTTTTTTTTAAAAGACGTAATCCCACACTAGGAATTTCTCCTGTATCGTGGGTGCGATAACAAACATTTAAACTCACATACACAAACAGCCAGACCCGGAACAACTACGTAGATCATACAAATATTTGTTCCGTGCGGGGATCGAACCCGCGACACGCAGCGCAGCAGCCAATCGCTCAGCCACTGCGCAACCGTGCCGTCGTTAAACTTGGAGAGTCAGAGACTCGCTAAAAAGCTATCATTTATTTATTTATTTAAACTTCATGTGCAAGAATGGTACCTACATAGGCGGACTTAATGCCACAAGGCATTCTCTACCAGTCAACCTTTGGGTCAAATAGGACAGCATTGCAAAAGAGTGCAAAAAAAAAATAAGAAAAATACCATTTTGTTAAAATAAATTGAAATACACATATCGTTGGTGCGCTTGCCAAACCGTAGTTACAGTAAAATTAAATAAACTAATACATATTATATAAAACATACAAAATAGTCCAAAATAATTCTAAAAAAGTCCTTAAATAATTACTATGACTATTGACTACTAATATCTAGCTTGTGAGCAATTTAGTCTGATCTTAAATAGTACTTCCGAACTGTTCTTTTGAAAATCATTTTGCTTTTAGCTTTTTAATGCCAAGGGGTAGCGCGTTCCAGAGCTTTCTATTTGAGACAGCGTAAGAATTGGACATAAACATAAAACCAGTACGATGTGAGGGAATTTCAAGTAGTCGGTTTTCGGAAGCTCGAAGCTTACGACTGACTGTTACGACTGAACTGCCCAACACTGAAATATTCTTTTAGGTAATCGGGAGCACATGGATCGGTCAAAATAGTGAAGAGCATACAGAGAGATCTGAGGGACCTTCTGAGTCGGATAGGCAGCCACTTAAGCTGAGAACGGTTTGAAGAGATGTGATCGTCCTTACGAAGGCCAAAAACAAACCGAATACAATCATCATTATCATTCGGTATGAAATATGAATATTTATCACGTGTATGTACATACAAAGATGAGAAATAAAATCTTATAATTTTGGGTATTATCTAACGGGGAGTGATTAGTTTTACTCTTTAAAAATTATGAGCCCCAATGATTAAAGTTAATATTTATTTAATTAAGTAGAGGAAACTAACTAGTCTGTTTTTTAATCTCGGAGACTAAATTTTGACAAGTGAAAATGTCATAACCGACTTAAATGCTATTGAAATCTATGTCAGTTTGCCATTTGTACTTGTCAATTTAGTCTCCGAGATTAAAAAACAGACTTTAAATACAATAATAAGTAACATAGAAGATTTATAATAACAATAAATAATACATAGACTAATATGTCGGATTTGTCAGGATTTTTCTGTTAGGCTCGTACATCATGTGGGCAGACCATGGGTTTCGTGCAATAAAAATACACTAGGTGCGATACACTGTTTATAATAAACTAACAAATTACTACTACATTACAATTTAACACAGTTACACGGGGCACAATGAATCGGGTACAGTTCCAAGACTGTCTCAACTCCTTTGCGATCAGACATTCAATGTCCTCCTCGCCTCCGAGCTGTAACATCAGGGCTCTGTAGAAGCCACTCTGTGGTGGGGGTAGACTTGGAAGTAGGTCGCGTGACATCACCACCAGCGGACTTGCGATTCATTTTATGTCTGTACTAATGACCCCTTCCGACACGGCCATCCTGCTTGCACACGTCCTCGTGTGATGGTTACCCTGCGAACACACAAACACCACGACAGAATTTTGTTCCACTCGGTCACTCCTGACCAAACTCAACATATATCGGGTTGTCACCGACCCGATAGGTAAGGAAATTTTAGAACTCTGTTTTATTTTAACCAAATTCTACTCTTTGCTTAAATCAAACACGGTTAAATTGGGAATAATCGAAAATACAACAATCACTACCCTAATAAAATCAAACATGGTAACTTTGAGAATAATCGAAAATGGGTCAACCCTTGGGCCATGTACCACAGTCGTTCGAATCAACCTTTTAAACTCTCTTGCAACCTTGCAACCAAAAACTGGCAGCTTACATAAACCCTCGAGTAAAACCTCTAACGGCTCTCGAGCCGACCAGCAATCTCATTGCTCTCACACATCCAGCGCATTAATCAAAACTCGCGCATCCATCAAATGGATCGCCCGTGTGCATCACCCACTGGACACTGGATCTTTCCAGACCCCGACCTCCGCCAGAGTTAAACGCTCATCGCCTACCCACGGACTACTTGAGTTGCCTCAAGAGATACCGATTTCTACTGGGCTACGACTACGTAATAACCACTGGTACGGTCGAACAATACGGTCTCTCCAGACCCCGACCTCCGCCAGAGTTAAACGCACATCGCCTACCCACGGACTACTTGAGTTTCCTCAAGAGATACCGATTTCTACCGGGCCACGACTGCGTATTAACTACTGGTAAGGTGGAACACAATACGGTCAATAGAATGCTTTACTCGACCTTCTATCACAACTTAAGCTCGATCATCATCATCAAAATCTCTATCAACATCGACTGGTACGTGATCCGCTGGCATCTTCCTTAGCCTACCGTGTGCATATAAGTAGGCACACTTAGAATTCAAAGCTTTCAGTTTATAACGATCACCATGCAAAATCTCAATCAATCTAAATTTACAAGCAACATTTACTCTTTCATTAAGGAACATTCAGTTCCAGAATCAAAATCACATTTAAAACACTCACCAAAGTGCTTTAATATTCTGGATGGGCTCGACGATGCAAAGGTCGACTGGCTTCTCCAGTGGTACAGCAGCGCTGAAACTGCCTGCTGTGCAGCGACTGGCGATGTGGCCCGGCGTGCCACACTTGAAGCACACCAGTGAGCCGCCACTGGCCTGCTGTCGCTGCCCAACGCCTGCAGTAGTCGGCACAGGCAACGTCTTCCCGACGCCGGTCTCTCTCGTAGACAATCCGCGTGGCCGCGTCCCAGCCCGTCGCAAACGTGACACTTGATTGGGGGTAGCGATGAAAAATTCCTACGCCTCTCGCTCCCGGCGCCAGCGCGCACATCTGTAGCGACTCTCTTTTGGCCTGTCACCACACAGGTTAATGAGGGTAGCCGTAGAAGTTTCGACGCCCACGAAACTGGCCTTGAACAATTCCCTAAACCGGTCTCACGTCACACCTGGATAGGCCACAGCCAGTAGTCGCAAAGCCCTTCAACGCCTTGCTAAATGTCAAAATAAACTAGATTCCTTCCACTGCACTCACAACAAGAAACAAGTCAGCGATGGCGCACCACGAGCGCGTAACGGACTCTGTTTCAACGCCTATCCACTTGCGACCGTTATCAATGTACCGCCGAATACCCGCACTTAGAACAATAGCACACAACTAGGAAAAACTCACGAGCCGCTAATCGATCACGAAACACGATACTCGTAACGTTAATCAACAGCGAAATAGATCACCGCCAAATCGAGCGCTTGCGCAACACTAGCTTGCTACTCACTGTGTTTTGAGTACGGTAGATTTTGCTTAAAAAAAAAAACACAATGGGGCCTCCTGCACACAACCATAGCTCGCGGAGAGCGATGCAACACTTAAATTCGCGTTTGGCTTGTCACCCGCTTTTTTCTTCCGTTGTACCCCTCACCTTACGTACAGTTCTCGAGATATTCGCTTTGTTTCAACCGTCCACCGTTTCAAGCGTACCCAGTCTACCCTACTTTTTTGTATAATCGCACTCGGCTATTTCAAAAAGTAACCGTCACTGAATGTTATTGTCACTGTTCCCGCCTATGATTTCATTAGCACGATTTGATCCCAGGTCTGATGTCGGATTTGTCAGGATTTTTCTGTTAGGTTCGTACATCATGTGGGCAGACCATGGGTTTCGTGCAATGAAAATACACTAGGTGCGATACACTGTTTATAATAAACTAACAAATTACTTAACATTACAATTTAACACAGTTACACGGGGCACAATGAATCGGGTACAGTTCCAAGACGTCTCAACTCCTTTGCGATCAGACATTCAATGTCCTCTTCGCCTCCGAGCTGTAACATCAGGGCTCTGTAGAAGCCACTCTGTGGTGGGGGTAGACTTGTAAGTAGGTCGCGTGACATCACCACCAGCGGACTTGCGATTCATTTTATGTCCATACAGATACTAATGACCCGTTCCGACAAATATATAAATAATAGACTGACATGTGTCACCTGGGACAGCCTACAAAATTTTATTTAAAAATATTATTATTCCATTTATTATTCACCCCAGTAAAAATTTACATTTATTGATAAAAGGCAATATGCTTGTCTTTTACGATTGAATCTCAGCTGATTTCATATTTGAAATAAAAACATATTTTCAAATTTAGTTCATTTTGACATTTGAAAAACAATTTTCATGAAGAAGGACGCCCCTGGCTTATGAAAGGCCTTTTTGAATATCAACAAAGTTCATTTTTTGTCAATTTTGGTGGCTCAATTTTTTCTTAAGTTTTCGTGAAAAATAACGATCTGGTATAAGAATAGAAAGTCCAAGCTTGAAGGATCTTCAAGAGGTCTCAGAATATCTCCATAACTTTTTGAGATATTTCAGTTCAAAGTCTAGTGTGGCCACCAAAATTGAAAATCACCCACCAAAATCGAAAGTGCCCATCAAAATTGAAAATCAGTGGCACCAAAATTAGATTTCTCTGTCAGAAACCTCAATCTCACTAATAAAGCTCAATGTGATTAATCTCACAAATTCTCGGGAAGTATCAATAACTTTTATCGGTTAATAAAAGTCTCTTTTGTTAAAAATAGGATAGATTCCGAGGTCTGGTCCTAAAGTCGGACTGACATGGTAACGTTTTTGTTGGGGAGACTGCAGTACAACCCAAGTCTCGATCGAATCGAAGGCTTTCTCGTAGTCCACAAACACTAAACGGAGAGGCAGCTCTTCGGTCTCCTGTATAACCTGTCGCAGCGTATGTATGTGGTGTACGGTGCTAAACCCATTATGGAATCCGGCTGGTTCGGAATGATTCTTGAAAACAACTTGTAGACATAGCTTAGAAGTGAGATGGGCCTATAATTCTTCAGCCGGGCATTGTCGCCTTTTTTGAAAAAGAGTACCACCACACCCCTGCACCATGCCTGTGGGGTTTCCCCTCGGGTATGACGGAATCAAACAGCTTCTGAAGGGCCTTAAGTACCGGTTTTCCACCCGCCTTTAGGATTTCGGCCGTAATTCCGTCATCACCCGGTACTTTGTTGTTTTGAAGCTGTTCCAGAGTCATCCTAATCTCGTGCATCCAGATCTCATCCGGGTTGTTTAGTGTCGGGTCAGTCTAGCTCTTGGGTCTACAACTAGATTTACAACGGGTTTACTGGTTGAAGTGTACAACTGCCCATAGAATCTCTCGATCTGCCTCAGTAGCTCCGTTTTGGCCGATACGATCCTGCCAAGGTCGGTCTTCAGTTTCGTGAGCTGGCTCTGCCCAATAGCCAGATCTCTTGCAAACGCCTTGGAGCCGCTCAATTGCATCTTAAATATGCTGGATTTAAAGATCCGTCTATTGAGCTGCCGGTATTTCCACGCCTCGTCTTAAGACTGCAGGATCATCTCACGCCGCTCCTGCATGAGCTTGAGAGTATGATCAGAGAGTTTTTTGTTCTTATGTGCACGATGTGTCTGGAAGAACTTAGACCCGTATGGACAGTTTCCACGAACCTATCGTTGTATTCGTCCAATGAGCTTCTTAGGCACTCGAAACGAGTCTGGAGTTCAAGCTTTTCAGATTGCAGCAGCTCTCGTGGTTTTGAATCTGGATCTGTGCTGGACAGACCGTAGACTTCATCAGTCGAGACTTTTCAAGCTTGATATTGATGTTCAATGTGCCTCTTACTATGCGGTGATCGCTTCCGGCTTTCAACGAATTGATCGTAGAGACAACATTGAACATAATACGCTTCTTGGTTGACATGATGAAGTCAATCTCATTTTAAGTTGCACCATCGGGGCTCTGGCAGGTCTAATTCCTGTGCTCACGCTTTCTGAAGAAGGAGTTCATCCTATAGAGGCCCTCCTTCTCCATAAAACTAGCCAGTTGGTGACCCCGGTGGTTCCAACGTTCAACCCCAAATTGCCTAGTTTCGCGTTGAAGTCCCCAATGACAACGGTGAAGTGCTGTTAAGCAGCCTCTCTTCGCTGGTCTGTTTTGGAATTCTAAAAAGCAACAAAATAAATATATATGAATAAGAAACTTGGTGATTAGTATGCAACCCTTATAATAATAGGTCTTACTAACTGCCAAGTACATAACATGTATTTGTTTGCTAATCAAACTGTCTTGCAACGTAAAAACTAGCTATATAGGTAAAAACAATACATATACAGTACATAATTAAAATCTGGTGGGTCATTTTCAACCAAAACCACCAAAATTGAGCCACCAAAATTGGAACCAGGCATAAAAAAAACTTAAAAAATAAGGGTTTTAAGTTAAAATTAAATTAATGTCATTGATTTATGGGTCACCCAAATCATTAGCTATAGCATGTAGCTTACTATTATAACACTTTAATAATGCCAATGATTTAACTCGCAATCCAAGTTAGGTTTGCCGTAAGAAAACCCAATTCTGGGTTAGGCTCGCCT